>WHPX01001187.1:1147500-1747500 GCA_011057435.1 Actinia equina
CTTTCTAACAGTTTTATCCATATTTATGTTTCTTTTCATACACAACTATTAAACAAAGAAATGATACTCTAGAAAATGTCAGGTCATCTGAAATGAGCAAACATTATGCCCAAGGTTTAAAAGAATTAGGGTAGTATCTGAAGATTTTTTTAAAACCTTATTTTATTATTTCCTTTTTCTTAGATGGAAGCATATTATGGCAGTACTTTCTCCAAGATTTGGCTCCATTTTCTGATAATGGCAAGAATTTTTTCCTTTTGTACACCCAAAGAACAGTAGCTCACTTCCCACTTCCTGCCCAGTGTGTTGTTCTTGGGAAGTCACGATCAAGTGGTGGTACCATACTGCATGTTTTTAACCCAGTGAATGGCAAATCTCTTGATAAAAAGGCTCCCCAGGGTACTCTTCTGCCGTTTACAGTTGTGCAGGCAATGCTTTTACCACAGATAGGTAAGTGAGGATAGATACAGTATTGGCTATTCCAAGGTTGAAGATAAGACTGAGTTGAGTTGGAATTTCAGTGCATTGTTAGGCTGTTTTATTGAACATATATTCAATATGGCATTTATTTAAACAGTCTCACATTGTTTATTGTAGTGCCAACTTGACCCGGTTATTTCCCAAACTTGGAATACTCCAGTTTCAAGCTCTCTGTTGCTCAGGGTTACATTTGATTTTGTGCAGGACATTCAAGGTCTGTGTTTGTATTGTTGAAGTTTTGCATTCTTCACTTTACCATTGGTATTTGTGAATATTTAGACATTGATTCATGATTAAATGAATTTGCAATCAAGGAACATGGTGCAGTGGTAATTTGGAACTGGGCTTTTGCAATTACAGTGGAGTCCTGTTGTCTCAAACCTCCTGGGACCAGGGAACTGGTTCAAAATAATAGAATTTGTACCCTCTGAATATTTCTTTGGCTATCTTCTTTACAGACAGCAAGCATGCAAAAATACTTCTAATGCTGGACTCAGAAAAGAATGTCCATGTATTTCCTGACACTGAAGAAACAAATCAAATGATATCCAAACAAGCTAGGTCCTTGTTCTTCTTCCTGGTTAACAAACATGAAGGTGACATTGTTGGCTACATGCTGCAAGATACTGGCTCAAAACCTCAAAGAGCACAGCAGATGTGGAATGTTCATATTCCTCCAAGCCAACAAAAGATTACAACTCTCGGTAAGGTCTAATAATAGTAGTGGTGGTGTAGAGTGGATCTTCTAGCAGGGGGTGCACCATTTATGATCAGGAATTTTACAAACTCAATCAGCAATGAGGTAGTAGATGGTGGTGAAGGTAATGCATGGTGATGCTGATGATAATGGTGGTGCATGGTGAACATACTGATGGTGGTGATGGTAATGCATGGTGATGATGATGATAATGGTAACTAGTGCATGATGAACATAGTGATGGTGGTGCATTGTGATGGTGGTGGTGGTAATGCATGGTGATGATGATGATAATGGTAGTGCATGGAGAACATAGTGATGGTGGTGCATTGTGATGGTGGTGGTGGTAATGCATGGTGATAATGGTAGTGCATGGTAAACATAGTGATGGTGGTGCATTGTGATGGTGGTTGTGGTAATGCATGGTGATGATGATGATAATGGTAGTGCATGGAGAACATAGTGATGGTGGTGCATTGTGATGGTGGTGGTGGTAATGCATGGTGATAATGGTAGTGCATGGTGAACAGAGTGATGGTGGTGCATTGTGATGATAATGATGGCATTGGTGATGCATAGTAATGATGATGATGGTAGTGGTGGAACATAGTGTTGATGGTGATAATGGTGGTGGTGCATGATGAAGATGATGGTGATGGTGATGAAGCACAACAATGCTCAGCCTGATGATCATGTCGTCTAAAGAAGATTACATGGATTACCATAGCTTACTACCTTAGTGTGTCTGCTCTATATTTATTTTCTCATTCTCAACATACTTCATTGTATTTACTTGTTTAGCAACCAAGAGTCAAGCTGAGCATGTTCACTCCCAAGGCAAGGTCCTGGGTGATAGGCGTGTCCTCTACAAGTACCTTAATCCCAACCTAATCTCTTTGGGGACAGAAGCTATGACCGATGGCAAGCCTAGTATATCCATTTACCTTGTTGATGTTGTCACAGGTAAGGTGCAACTGTGGGTCAAATTGTCTGTCTGCCCCACGAGTCTGTTGACATCTCCTCAAGAAATGTAAAACATCAACCATCTGTGGATCATTACTTTGTAGTTATCTTTTGATGATGGTGGTGATGATGGTGGTGGTTTTGGTTGTGATTATGATTATGATTGGAAATGGTGATGATGATAATGATAATGAAGATGGTGGTGATGTTGTTGATAGTAATAAGGGTATGGTAGTTGATGGATGGTGGTTGATGGATGGCAGTGATGATGGTGGTGGTTAGTGGTGTTGATGATGATTATGGTGATCATAGTTATGTTTATGATAGTGATAATTAATGGTGTTTTGTAAAAAGTATTACATAATATACTTTTACAAAACGTAGTGTACAGTACAAGGACATTAGCAGATATTCATATGCAATATTCATAAATCATATTGTATCCGCTTTAGGTTTAATAGTACACACCAGTCGTCACAAGAATGCCCGTGGTCCAATACACATGGTTCATTCTGAGAACTGGGTGGTATATTCTTTGTTTAACACCAAGTCAAGACGCCATGAGCTCGTTGTCATGGAGCTGTATGAAGGTTACAAAGAAAGAAATAGGTTTGTAAATTCTCTTAATTATTCATGCAGTATTAAATTTAAGAAAAATTAGAGCTTACTAATAGGAATACAAAGCTAAGTCTAAGAAACTGATATTGAAGAGATAAAAAACATGCACAAGTGCTGTGTGTGATTATAAAGTACATGAGGGTTGGCAGAACTCGAGAAGTGTTAGGAGAAGCACGATGTGCAGCTTCTAGACACTTCTTGAGTGTTCTGCCAATCCCCAAGTGCTATATACTGAACACAACACAGCAAGCAAGGTTTTTATTTCGTTTATAAAATACAAATAACATGAATGACGAAACTGAAGTGTGTGCATGTGTGCTGTGTACTCTCATAAAGCACACATTCCCAACCAATCAGAACACGAGATTTAGAACAGTTATTTTATAAAAGGAATTAATATTGAACATTACTTACCAATCCATTTCAATCAAATAATAATAAAATAATAAAATCTGTGTAGAAGAATGGATCGAAGAGAAGATGGTTTGATGAGAAGATGGTTTGATGGGTAGAATACAGCATGAACGTACTTATTGTCAAAAAGCTTTGAACTCAAAAGAATGAGGCTCAAGAAGCATGCTTTTTCATAATGCATATTTCTTTCCACAGCACTGCATTCTCGTCATTGGACCCACCACCCCAACCAATAGTACTCCAGCAATCCTACATCTTTCCAACGACTATACGCTCCATGACAGTCACCATCACAGAACGTGGAATCACACACAGAAACTTGTTGATTGGGTTACAAAGTGGTTACATTGTTAGCCTGGCCAAAACCTTTCTTGACCCAAGAAGGACGTTCAACCCAACACAAGAGGACAGAGAGGAGGGATTATTTCCTTACATGCCTGAAATCACTTTGAATCCAATGGCATTCGTAAACTACAATCAAACAGGTACAAACAACCTATCGCAATCTGGAGGCATAATACTAACATACCAAAAAATCACTCATGATTGTAAACTGCAGGGCTGCTACTAGCGCCTTCATATGCAGCCTGTAAAGTCCTCCACTGATGTTGTAAAGCACCATTGAGCTCCTGGAAATAGTGCTATATATATTCATCCCTTTACCTTTTAACATTACTGTGACTTTCACTGGATGTCAAAGATAAGATTAATATCATCAAGTTCATTAGGTCCCACCTTTGATTTGTGGATTTTTCTCTGGGTTCTCCAGTTTTCTGCCCTCCACAAAACCTAACATGCTAAATTTCAATTCGATTAGTGGTTGTTTCAGGATTAAATAAAAATTTGAAGTCATAGTGAGGGACGGCAATCATAATTATAAACTGTCTGGAATTTTTTAAAAGAATTCAACTTTTAAATGATTTTTTCCTGAAAGTTTACTTTCACCATCAAACAAAAATCTTCTTGCCAACTGTTCAATCAGATATGTCATTGAGTCTGTTAACAGTCAGTTGTTACCCATAAAGTAGTAAGGCATACTTCTTTATAAACATTACAGTTTTTGCGATCCTAAAAAAATGTTATACTAAACCTTCATTTCTAATTCTTTTAGTGACTCGCATTCGAGGTATCCATACAAGTGCTTCTGGGCTGGAGTCCACTTGTCTGGTATTCACCTATGGTCTTGACATATACTGGATTCGTGTCACACCATCTCGCATGTTTGATGTCCTAAAGGAAGACTTTGACTACTGGTTGATAGCTGGTACTTTGCTAATTTTGGTCTTAGTAACCGTGATTTCCAATCGTTTAGCTTCAATGAAGATGTTGAAACAGGCTTGGCAGTGAAAATGGATCCATGGTTAAGACATGTTGGAATTTGTTTCCAAGCAGAAAGAAAAGTGACAGATTCAAGCAGATTGTTTGATATAAAAAAAGTCATTTTCATTAATGAAAAACAATACATCTTTTTAAAATTAACCTTGGACTCTTAAAAAACAAAATTGCCACATTTCCTCTCTAAAAAGTACATTCGAAGAACTTTTTCATAGCACAGATGCTTTGATCAAACAGATTTATGAGCAATATTAGAAAGAAACATTCTTATTAAGACTCCTATCTGTAGCTACTTCAAATATGAAAAACAACCAGGTTGTTTTCTTCCATGAGAATAAAACCTGTTTCTAACCAGGTAAAATAGGTTTTTGTAACAGTTGAACGTCATAATACTATGTTGGAAATGATCTGTTGTGCCAGCCAGTCACCATAACTGTGGTATGATATAGGAAGCAGGGCTCAGCATAATTGCTGCCCAATGACCACACAAGTTGACCAGCCTTATCATACTGATCAACACATGAGCAATCATTGTGTGTCGATTTGGCTGAAAATAATAATTGTCAGTTGCCTTTGTATAAACCCCTGACGAGGTCCCCATGACCTAGTGCTAGAAAAATTTGGAACATCTGTTGGCCAGACATCTTGAACCCATTTCACACTGTACATCCCAAACTCACTTATACCTTCTGGAATGTGAAATTTTGCTTGCTTCATTCAAAATAAAATTACAAGAAGACAACTAAATGATGAAACAAAAAACATGAATAGCATGTTCTTAATCCTTTGAATCAATAATTAGTAAATGTATATGATATAAGTCAGTGAATATAATTTCTAAGAATTTTATTTCTTAGGAATTAAAAGTTATGTCGGCAATCTGTTTTGGTTCTGGATTGCCATTGATGTATTGCATGGTATTGTCTAGCTCCAATCTCATTGTTCTGAACTATCATTTTGTTGTCTTCATGGTGCAGGTGCCTTGCAACACTAAGAAAGAGCTAAGAGCTGAATATCGGCTTGGGCATAATCTTTACAGACCACATGTCATTCCCTAGAGTATTATTTCTTTGCACATGTTGCATAATGAGAAGACCAAGAATATGGATACAACTCAAACAAAGAATCTAATTCTCAAGGGAATGTCACAAGGTCTGAAAAGGGAAAATATTGAGCCTGAGTCAAGGAGGTCTATTCTTAAATGCCAGGGAGGTGGTAGGAGAGACAATCAGGAAAACGCTATTATTAATAGAATCAAAAATATTTCTGTTTTATCAGGGTATTCTTTACTTGTTTTAGTTTGAATGTGAAGACTTTTCTCAAAAACCTACCAACGGGGAACGAATTATTATTGACAAAAAATATTTATTAACTTTTTAACTATTATAAATTAATTACATCATTTCCTTATAATTATTTACAATATGTTTTTAAAAATTAGTATAGCTTGCATTGTTTGTATCGTTGCGAAGTAATAATTCTTACCTTTGGAAAGGGGTTAGAGGATTGCAAAGGGCTAGACTTAGACAACAGTCTTCAGTGCTGTTGCCACTTTAGTTGCCCATAGGCTAAATAATTTTTAAAATACTACATAAAATCTAACAAGGCTAACGATATGGCCTGGCAGTAGCTGGTCATGATCACAAGCCAAACTATTTATTGTTTAGTCATACCTCATTTCTGGCTCAATGTTACTGGTCAAAATAACCCACAAGGTTAGATTTGACTGGACATGTTTCAATTTTAGCTGGACATTGTCCAATGACTGGCCATTATTTTAGCCCTGGTCTCACAACAGGTAGTGCTTTAATAGGCCCACCTCCATCAGTTAAAACTCTGCTCCTACTAAGATCCTACTATAGACACCCTCAGCATCTGTTCAAATTGGAAGTAAATATTGTTCTGACAGTACTTTTGGTGAGTCTAAATTCAGAAATGTATCAATGATATTCCTAATTGAATATATTAATGATTTCTAATACCTGTTTAATAGATCTACTGAAATGAGAAAATAAATTTGACCAGAAATGATAATATGTTTTACTTCAGGAAGAAATAAAATGTAGTACAAACGGTTGTTTTTTGTTTTTTGTTTTAAATACCTATGGCGGCACTTGGTATCTCATCATCCAATTAAGTCCATCTTCTGTTTTTCCTGTGATGAATAAAGACAATTAATAATTGCATAATGTGACTGATTGATATTTTTTGACTGTTCCAGTGTGAATCCTAGCTAGTTACATGTATATATCAAACACATGGCTTAATTTTGAAGTTGGTAGTCTTTATTTTTTATAAATAGGACTTTTGCATGATGGCGTCATTAATTTGACTCCCACTACCAAGATGCTTTCCAAATTTTCTCTCTTATTTAAAATCTTATTCCCTCATTAGAATAGTAAGACAATTGGTGCTAATTAACTGAACAAAAGAAAGTGTACAAGGGAGTCTGGTAGTAGAGGTCAATGATGCCATCAGCAGCACACACTAGAGTGTACTAGCCCTTCTTTGCAGATATTCAAATGCACTTACCTCTAGGGTGATATTCACAGCCTATCCAGCCCTTATAACCTAGCTTAGCTATCAGGTTCAATATGTAAGGGTAATTGATTTCTCCATCACAGTCTGGCTCAGTTCGATAAGGTACTTGACTGATCTGTATATGATCTATAGAATATGCAAATAGATATCAAAAAAGTTTTCAAAATAATTATAAATAGTCAATTAACAGTTTGGTGACCAAAATATATAAAAATTCATTATTCAAACTCCCCTTAGTTACAGTTGCTATTTATTATAAGAGTAAAAATTTAGTTGAAATATCTCTGAATCTGAATATCTGATCGCAGAAAATTGGTTAAAATTTGTTTAATTTTTGGCCTTCCCATGAAAATACAAATCATAAGCATCCTTATTCTTGTAGTATAACAGATGTGTGGGACATGCGGAAGATTATGATTCCACTGGAAATATTGCTTCTACGATGATAGGTTAAAAATTTTGGTATTGTCTGAGTTGATTAACCGTATAGGTTATTAAGTAGCTACAAGCTAGGGCAGATCCAGCCAAAATTTTAGGGGGGGGCTAGTCAAGTTTCTTCCATCAACACAACAGAAAACGATAAAAAACATCTAGTTTTTCATATTATTTTTCCTGCTGAAGGATCAGCCCTATTTTTGCCCCCCCCCCCCCCTTTCTGGATCCGCCCTTGAGCTATAGAGGCTTTGCACAATCATGTGACTGCAGCCATAGAAACACTACATGCAATCATTTATTTTTACGATTCAATTTCTGAGAGCATTTTTGTTGTTCTGCCATCTAACCACAGGCAGCCCAAGCTGTATTGTGGTTGACGGTAAACTATGATGCGAAGCTTCTATTGGTACCTCACCAAAGCCCTATTCAATCACAATGTTTCTTACCTATGTATTCAATGCACTCATTTAAAGTATTGGTGAGATTACCATGACCACTTTGTGCATGGAATATATCCTACAATATGTAACATAATGTACCAATTACATCAGTCAAGCTAATAGAAGCAACTTTAAAATTTTTAAAATCTATGACAGCGATGTCAGCCGGAAGGGTAAAAAAATTTTCTTGGGTTCTGTTCATTGGAAATTTCATTCAAAACATTGTCAGTAAATTGTCAACCCATCCACATGGAAGTCAGACTTTGAAGGAGCAAAAGATACCATAAAGTGAAGTTATTTACACTTCCGGTTGACGTCGCTGTTATGATATTTTTGAAAAGTTTAAGGTTGCTAGTATTGCTTTGACAACAATACTTGTCATTCCAAAACAAGTACAGACTATATTGCCAGTCCATCACAACAACGCATTCTGGGACTGTTTAAGTCCATTGATCGATAACACTTAATAAAGGATATTGTCTTAGTTTGCTGTTCTTTTGATCCAAGTTAGTAAAATTATAATTGAGTTAAAAGCCCCAGATTGTATTGCTGTGACAGACTAGCAAATATATAGTTAATGTTTCAAAGTACAAAAGGAAAATAATTTGTAGATCTATATGACCTTCTGACCAATACAAAAATGTATTTCAGGAAAGGATGGTGAGGAGAATCGTTTTTCATCTGCTCTGTTACAGCTACACACAATTAAAAAATATTAAAAAATATACTCACCAGCATCAGTTTTAGGTTACTATGATCCACTTTTTTAATTATATCTATAGCTGCAAGTGTGAAAAAATAAATATTTAGATATTATTACATAATATGAAGATATAGTATCAAGCTATTATTTTCAAAAATGACTCTCGTATATCAGGAGTGGGGTTCCTGTGGTCCAAGAATGTTCACCACAGGAATACCAGTACTTTTCATAATACCTTGTTTTGTTTGGGTGAGAAAACAGTTTGGAATAGTGGTGACTGGTTCTATCAACAATGTGATTCCAGCCTAATAAAGATAAAAGAACTTGAAATTTTTAAAATAAATCCAGCTGCTTTAATCAATCCTGGTCCCCTCTAGCTACCCCAATACTCCATTTTACAGTTCAGAAACCCCAAGCTCCGCTAGGAACTACTATTCGTGGTCACTGAATATCAAGAATACAAGAAATCAAGAATATCAAGGTTTATTGATGGCTTTCCCCAGCCACAGATGAATTTAACAAATAATTTGTCATTAGTCTCTTTTGTTATATCATCCAACATGGCCACCATGTCTTTTATTATTACATTCACAAGGAAATGATTGAAACCAGCAATAATAATATTATGATACCAACCTTCTCAAGTCTTTCTGCAGCAAATCTTAAATTTTTCACATACGTTTGCTCCCAAAACTGTTTGACCTTGTCATTTTTAGCTTCTTCATCAGTCATCGCACCACATGGTAGATGGATCCTGTGAACAACAATTTAATGAATAAATATGTTGAATATCTTTATAGTGTACAATGTTAAGTGGGGTTCCTGTGTTTCTGGTACCACAGGAAACCCACTTAACATTTTAAGGTCTTTAAAGTTGCCTTCTATACCTCTTGCACTCAAGGGCTTCTGCATACTTTATGGACAGTTCAAGACATTGCTTGAAATCATCTTCTTCCCCTGGGACAGCTGCTAATCCTTTGGTGTCACCTACAAGAAATCTGTGCTTAGTTTGCAAAGAAAATATTTCCAATTTATCAGCAACAAATTGTACCTATGAATCCATTGATTAATACTTGTTCAACTTCAGCCTCTTCTTTGGCAGTCCTTAACTCTTCTATTGGTACATTATAGGGATTGCCAACTTCAACTGCTGTAAAACCTAAAACAAAAACAGACTGTGAAGTCAATGATATTGTAATAACAGGGACTGCAGAGGAGGGAGGGCACTTTCTTCCTTTTCCCATACTAGGCCCTTATATTTTCCAATCTGAGCTCCCCCCCCCCCCCCCCGAGACACACAATGTTTTTTACGCTTGAACATTGAACAAATGAACGTGAACACTCCCTCATAATAATTTATGTAAAATTACTTGATTCACAAAATTGTAACGCTGTAAACCCATCATTAAAACGCTATTCTCACAGTTTTTGTAACCTCTAGAAATAAGATTAAATTTTACTTGTGACTGACGAAAATAGAAAGATATTTACCGATTGTTTTTATATTCCGTCAGAGCTGCAATGTCATATATTTTTCACTGGATTCAAGTTCACTCACCTGCTTTTTTTGCTGCCATATATCTGTCCGTGAGATTTTCATACTCCTGAAATAAAAAACTCAAACTTGCAGAAAACTTCAAAGCCATATTTCAAATCGGATTCGTGAAATCCTTCAAACGCAGAAGCATTACATAATTTTGAAAGATGTCGTCGATCGAACGAATATATAATACTATACTGATATAGGTCACGGGTCAGCAACAGGAATTTGGATTATTCCACAGGTAGCCCAAGCTTGTTTTCTGTGGTGTCATGTCAGGTGGTGTCATGTTATAAGGAAATGTATGGGGATTCATCAAAAATTTCAATAAAATCATTGAAACGTAAAATAAAGCCTAGAAACCTTACCTGATCATTGAGAAACAACACTTCTTCCGCTATGTGTTATTTCATACTGGTGGAGGAAAAATTCCTTAAAACGGGCTAAATTTCAAAACATAACCACACATAGCGGAAGAAGTGTTATTTCTCAATGATCAGATAGGGTTTCTAGGCTTTATTTTACGTTTCAATGATTTTATTGAAATTTTTGATAAATCCCATACATTTAATTTCCTAATAACATGACACCACAGAAACCAAGCTTGGGCTACCTGTGATTATTCATGAAAAAATCATTGACGTCAAATACCTTTTTTGGTAAAATTTACCGTAAATAGGAACCATGGTAACGCATGTAAATGAGACATTCCAAAATTGCCCAGGATTAATAAAGATCGAGGTAGACCTAAAAGAAAGGGTGATTTTGTACTTTGTGTCATTTCAGGTTTATTAAAATGGCTCTTCTTAACAGAAAGTTGAAAGAAAAGCCCGTAGAAGAGGTTGCTCTATTGATCCAACCAGAAAAAGTTGTTTTAGTGGACGTTGAAGACGACGAAGATGAGGGAGAGAGTGACCAGGAGAGCTTCAACCACCATGGCATCACTCTATGGGTTTCCGATGCTGTAATCTTGATTATAGAACATTTGCAGATATTTGCTTTGATTCTAGCAATGTCAGAACGATGGGGCTATCCATTTGACTTTATAAAAAGGGTTTATTACGTGTTTCTTATCAATCTAGACATTTGGGAATTTATGAAAGTGTACTGGGAAGCATATAGTGGCTCAACTACGAGTTTTGTTCCTTCGGCAAACATGCCTTTTGGATATCAGCCATACTTTATGGCTTGGTGTGCCTTGTTAATTATTACTTGCATGGCGTTTCTAGGGACTTACGTGAATTTTAAAGTAAAGAGACCGCTTTATCTACTTCTACACGTAGCGCGAACTAAGCGAGTGTTTTGCGTGTTGGCCCAAATTGCATGTCTTCCTGTCGGGATCGTCATGGCCAGGGTTTTTCACTGTCGTGCTATCAGTGCCAATGAAAAAGAAGTCATGATTTGGAACGTTGATAATTCTGTCCAGTGCTGGACCATGCCTCATTATGTTTTCGTAGCTGTTGCATCAATGATTGCCTTTCTCATATTTATGATATACCCCATCAACCTCATAAGGAAAACAAGAGGACAGGTCATCTCCTTTGACCCAGAAAAGCACGAGGGCTACCTACAGCTGAAGGAATCTGAATACAACCAAGGCCTGGATATTTTGTGGGCTGTTGGGCAGTTTCATCTGTTCTCGTCGTTCAAGAGATTGTGGATCTACTACAGGCCAATTATGTTTTACCTCAAGTTTTTCCTTCTCTGTTTCTTCAGTTCCCTGTTGTTTTACAAATCAGCCACTTTTTCCTACAAACTTATACTAAATGCATGCATCGCAAGTTTGTTCATTGTGATCCTATTTGTGATGCTTTCATCTAGTGTTTCTCGCCCACCACTGACACGCTTTAGGGCATTTGTACTCTGGCTCATATGGAAGTTCTTGAAAGAGACCATCAACATCATCTTCAATGTCAAACTGGATATTCTACTTCCAAAGTTCTTTCTTGTCCTTGTTGCCTTTGGTGCTTACACCATTGAGAGTGCAGGGGGAGGAATGGGGTTGTTGCTCTCACTTCTCATGATCATCATGCTAAGATCTGTACCATTCAGAGTGACACCTTTTAACTTCATGATCATATTTAACTTCCTTATCAACACAGCAAATGTATACTTTGGCTGTGTCATTGAGAAGAACAAATCTGAGAATGCTGTTAGCTCTTTGGTTGTTCATCCATACCCTTTCTATGCTCTTAGTTGTGTCAATGGCTTGTGGTTGTTGGTTACTATCATCTGGGTCACTTACTTGTTGCTGCGTTACTTCCGTGCCATTCGCCCCAAACAGCCACTCTGGCCAACACTTTCAAGAGATGGCAAAAGTGATATGGAGGTTGAGACTAAGAAGTACATGAGGGCAGTACTGAGGGGTCGCCATATTCTTGAGAAAGCAGTATCGAGTACACCAATATTTGCTCCTGTGCATGAAATAGAGCGACAAATCCACATCATCAATGCCTACTGCAGAGAAGCCGAGTACCTGGACGACCCAACATTTGAGTCCCTATGGGATTTACTTGATGAATTAATTGAGGCACACCGAGCCTTGTCTCCATCCTCTATGTTTTCACAGTCAGTAAAGAAGTCTGTCAGACAAACTGCAAAGGAATTTATGAAGTTGATGCCACAAATGCGCAAGCGACTGGACCAGAGAGAGTACGACTTTATTCTTATGAGTCCTGTAAAGAAACGAATGTTGTTAAAGATGTATGTCCTGGGTGCCTTTGTTAATGGACGGTGTGACAAGATAAGATATGAAGTTGAAAAGAAGGTACACAAGAGCCTTGAAAAAGCAGCCAAAGCTCCCTCGTCTATCTTTAGTAGCGGTGAATCAGTTGATTGGGATAGTGTGTATGGAACTAAAGATTTCTATACTACTAATGACACTTATGGAACCATCTCCAGCTCCGGCAGCAGGCCAGGCACTTCTTTAACATCCAGAGCTGATAGTGTTGATAAACTTTTGGATGAAGTTGATGGATGGGAAGAAGAACACAACTTGTTGGATATCAGGAAAAAGCAGCCAAGGAGACAATCATCTGGCTCGTCACTGCCATCAACTACAGAGCAAAGTTCTCCTACAGGTAATGATAGTACTAGAATCAAATGATACGACCTATATATTGTTTTACTTGTATAAAAAATATCATCATCCTTAATCATATCAACTTTCACCTTATTAATTGTATCTTTTTCTACATCTTGTTTTTCAGAATCTTCATCATCCACTGTGTCATTACCTGGTCAAATATCTTATGATGAATATCCTACAAAAATCACTCCAACAAGACCAAAATCTGCTCCACTAAGAGATGATGGAAAAACGGGTTCCAAAGCTTCCCTTGTAACTCTTTAGAGAAAAATATTCAAATATATTTACCTTTTTATCAAAAATAACATACAAAGTCAGTAATAGTAGTAGTAGAAGTATAATCCTTGATGCAAATTATCAACTTACTTCAATATTTTGAAGTCAAGATTTCAATAAGCCTTGGTCGTAGCACATATGAGTAGACCCCTCCCTATATATCTTGCACTAATAAACATGCTAAAAATTAGCTTCCCTTATTCACATTTACAAAAAGACAAGTTAATTTTACAACTTGTTCATACTGTTTTATAGTGATATAACATCTATTACATTTAATCGAGTACAAATAGTTTTGGCAAAAACAATTTCCAGCAGGCAGCAAAGTTTACATAAAGCTTATCATTTTAATTGATGCTCCAGATGGTTACAGGTGCAATCATAATTCAACATGCAAAATGGTGTCCCCAATCTTAGAGGTACTTCCAGTGCTTTTCGAAAATTTGGAACAACCTGAGAAGTACCAATTTGCAGATCTGGAATCCTAAAATGCATGACAAGCTTTGTCACCCTTTTCCAATCTCAGACTACCCCTGTAGATAAGTGGCAAAAGCCATACCTACAAATATTTGATTGAGATAGAGCCACATGGACATTATAAGGCATCGTTAATGTATATATTGATTGTACAGTCTTTTTATCGTTTGATCAATAAATAATTCCTTAATATGTTTTATATGGTTGTTATTACACCCCCCGGCCTGGGAGTATTCCCACCCCAACTTGGGTAGGGGTGTGCTGCCAGGACCTCAAAGCCCTGACCCTATCCCAGACCCAAAATCTTTATTTTACATACCCTACCCCAGACTAAAACTAAGAATTGTACACCTGAATTATCCCAGAATAAAAGACGGTTATTGAAATAAATATTTACTAACGTTTTTATTGTTTTTGTGCCGGCAGAAAACAGCCTATTCGCCAGACAAAAATGACCAAGTCGTTAACCAGACTAAAATGATACCCTATCCTAGACAAAATGTCAAACAATGATACCCTACCCCAGACTCAAAAGCCGAAAAACCATACCCTATAAAGCGGCACATACCCGCATAGGAAATATAGGGGAGTACCCCCCCCCCCCCCCCCCGGTTATTACAGCTTCGCAACTAGATCGAGCTAGCCATAAAAATAAAACATGCGAACAATGATTGCGAGGATGATTGCGAGCTGCAAAAAAACTAAATTTCAGTGTTCGACTCGGAGACAGTTCGAATGTTTATGAAATTGCAGTAAATGAAACGAAAGTAAAGTAATATATAGGAAAGCCAAGTTTAAGAATTAGGGAAAACCCGAAAGGGGATATTTTTGTGATGAAAATTTTTTTTCTAGTTCTTTGTTCAGAAACGAAATAGTAAATATATGAACGTGACTTGTTGTTTCGGGGTTGATTTGCATTACTTTTAGGCATTTATGGCTTGTTTTAGATGGTTTTAGATTGCTTGTGAGGTGGTTGTAGATGGGTTTCGTTGGTTTTTGGTCATTCCATGTTTTAGTGTATACGAAGATAATGATTCACGAGCGAAATCGGATCAAGCTTTACATTCTAAAATTTTATCAGAATTGAGGAAATAAAACGTGGAGATGTAATATAAGCATTCCTTGGATTCTTAATTTTCACAAATGAAGTAAATACTTCATCGGAACAGAAAAAGGAACGACATTTTAATGTTAAAATCTATCGTAAGATCTCATTTTTTCAAATAGAGCGAGCTTGACTTTCGATCGGATCGGATACAAGATTCCTTCTGCTCTATGATTGATCAAAATTAAAATACCCGATCTTTGATTGGTCGATCTTCATAACTTACGCACCAATCAGATTCATATTTACTGTCACTTATACAGTGGGTTTTTTCCCTTTTCCCTTTGAGGTAAGTTTTCCGAGTATATAAACGTCGAAACGGCTTCTTGGTCCATTCCATTTATCAAAATCGAAACTAAAAGTTTACATCTGCGAATAACAAACGAAAATGTCTGGAAGAGGTAAAGGAGGCAAAGGATTAGGGAAAGGAGGTGCTAAGCGTCATCGAAAGATTCTCCGTGACAATATCCAGGGAATCACCAAGCCGGCCATCCGTCGTCTTGCTCGTCGTGGTGGAGTCAAGAGAATCTCTGGCCTGATCTACGAAGAGACCCGTGGTGTCCTCAAGGTTTTTCTCGAGAACGTTATCAGAGATGCTGTTACCTACACCGAGCACGCCAAGAGAAAGACCGTTACAGCCATGGACGTCGTCTATGCACTGAAACGCCAAGGACGTACTCTGTACGGATTTGGCGGTTAGACGACCTGAAAACGCTCTAAAATAATCAACCGGCTTCTTTCGAAGCCAACACATTTGCAAAAGTCAATGATCAATGCTTTAAATATTGCCGACTAGGCTAACACACAATGTAGGAATATGATATTCACACAACAGTCTACCGATTACGGTAGTTCGTTTTCAACAGTAAAAATATAACATCATTATCATATTCGTCTGGTGGATCATTACCACATACATGGTGCGATATGTTATCAGCGACTGACTTTCGTTTTACTCAAAAGCCACAGCACACAATGTTTTAGGACTGAGAAATTTTTATTTTTCCCTAATGACAAAATACATAACATTCGAAAACATTCACACGAGAATTGTTACAGCTTGCTAGTAAGGTTTTTCCGCTGTCTTTGTTTTTCCACCGAGTATCTTGTGCATGGTGTAAGTACAAAACTAAGGAAAATACCTAATATGTTTTATAGGTAAACCATGTTACCATTCCTTGTGAAGTATCAGGAGTCCTGAAAGGCAACTTTGGAAGTATTTTTTTGAGATTTTTGAACTTTTCTAAAATATATATCATGTCAAATACCCCTCATGCTTTCGTTATGACATCATTGAATTTCCCCTTTCGATATTCAAAAATAAAATCAAAATTTACCACGACGAAATCATGTATTTTTTGATTTTTTTGCTGCTCATGGATGTAAAATGTTATTTCGTAATATAACCATTTGGTGCAAGGAACTTCTAATTCACATTAATCATTAAGATTAATAGTTTATTATCAAGTTAAACATTACTACTTATCTATTAGGTATTAGCAGAAAGCAAAGTTCCAACCAACACCCCAACTTACTTGACCTCACACAACTGTGGGATTCTATCTTCATCTTGGGTGCCTTCTGTTGAAAAAAAACCAGACAGTTAATGATCATACTCTGTAAACGTTTATAGCTAAGCTATTTTATCTGTAGCTATTACTGCTATCTTCATAAACATGCAAACTCTGAAGCTGTGAGCTGCACACTGAAATTCAGTTTTTCACTACTGCAAGTCAAAACTATGAAAGGAACCGACTGATTAGCTTTGATTGATGGCAGCGAAAAAAGCAAATTTCAGAGTGCAACTCGCAGCTAACCTAATGGTATCAACAGCTTAATAAAGCATTCACATTTTTTTCTCAAAACAAATACTACTATACATTGCAACAATCTTCAAGTATGAAAAAATTCAGCATTCAGATCATATCATAATAACTAATGCTATGATTCATTTTTTGAAACTCACAGGTTAAACTTTTAACATTCTGATGTTGACTTTGAAAAATTACAAAGTCATAAATTTGGTGACTAAAAGAAATATTTTTAAAACCACACTGATTAATGTAACATGCTGAAATCCCAGATATGAATATAAGTCCATTCTCTACAAATCCAAACCTCCTACTCTTAGGTGACCTGGAATGAGACCGTGACCTAGACCTTGACCTAGATCTAGCTCTCTTGTGGCTTCTGCTCCTACTCCTGGATCTAGATCGTGATGAAGACCTTGATGATGATGAACTTGATTTAGAATGTGATCTTGAATATGATCTTGAGCGAGAATGGGATCTTGAACGAGACCTTGAACTACTCGATGATGAAGAACTTCTATGCCTTCTCTTTGAAGAGCGTGATGATCTAGATCTTGAGGAAGACCTTGATCTGGACCTAGAATGGTTAATTGAACAATTTATGTAGTTCTAGATAACTTGCTTTCCAACAACTAAATCACAATGTTCCTTTCATGAATCGTTTGGAACTGTGAAAGTCAATTTATAATAAATAATCATAATAATAATAAATAATTATAATCATTGTTAGATAGTGGTAAAAGATGTTAAGTTTTCACAATTCAGACCTAGAAATAAGGGTTTTTTTTAGTGCCGTCCATATAACACCTCTTTCAAAGAACAACTGACTTTTTCTAATAAAAGAAATATTGTGCATTGTTGTCTAGCTTTGGTACAAAAATCATTTGTCCACAATGCCTTACATGGTGTTGTCTGTAACAAAGCAAGACAAGGTTTTTGACCATCTGTTATATAGAATGCATTAAAAGACCTATTGAGTGGTCTGAAATGGGGAAGAACAATAGATTATGAAAGAGTAATAAGCCCACAAAATTCCAGGCCATGTCACTTATTGTGCATAGTGGCTGCGAGGGGTTTTACAGTGTTTACCGGCCCTTTTTCTTGGGTGTGTTGGTCTCATCATCATCATCATCATCAGATGCATCAAGGGCATACTTTGAGAGATCAATGTCTTCATCATCCTAAATAACAATCAATCATCAGAATTCTTCATTTAAAACAACTAGGTTACTGCAATTCTAAATATTGTGCAATTTTTTACTGCTTGTCATGAAATTGGTGTAAAAAAGGTAAAGGTGATTTACTTTACTTTCATAATGCAGAAAGTGGTTATTCTAATCTCCCAAGCCAGCATGTATAAAGCACTCAAAGTTTTGCCCTTTACCTCCTCAGACTATCAGTCCTAATTAATATGGGTATTGAAAGCTAAAGCTACACAGAAAAGAAACACAATTGAAGATCCTGAGAATCAAACCATTTACCTTTAGCTCTGAAGGTGCAACCCACCAAATAAATTAATTAATGAGCTATGCCTACTACATTTTTTTTTTTGCTTCTGTTAATCAAAAATAATCAATTGGTACCATTTATATTTTTGTCTGGCGGTAATGAAAAACCAAATTCCAATAGGCAACTCACAACTACTGAACCCACAAAATATCGCAAATCGCAGTTATAGAAACTGTGTTACCTCTTCTTCCTCCAAGTCATATTTTGAAACATCTTCACCTTCCTTTTCTTCAATTTCCACAACTTTTTGTTCTTTCTGAAATTCAATAATATTGATTTAAGAATGTATGTCAGATTTCAGGGAATATTCTACCTGCATTCCACCTCCACAATATTAGAGCAGTTTTCGTATGACTGTGAAAAGCTTATGGCACAAGGTATACACACCAATCCAATTGCATTGCACGATAATTTACTCTTCTTCCAATCAAATGCCCAAAACACACCGTGATCATGGTGCAGACATGGACACGCCAAAGTCATGGCACTGCCAGACCAATCACATTGCGCAAACAAGTCAGCCAATTAAGATTCCAGAAAACGTCACGATACTGACACGGCACACATATAGCATTGAGCTTTCACAGTCATACGAAAACTGCTCTACACTCTGGCACTGATTCCAGAAAATTTCCATACCCCGCCATGGAGGAACTTTGAAAAAAGTTCCCCCCTTACACCTCTGGAATTTCAAATTTTCCTCCATACAAACCTTGTAATTGTTTTTTCTTTTGACCTCCCACCCCTTAAAAATGTCCAAATTCCTTCATGGTCCGGTGTGGATATTTTCTGGAACCATACAATATTATTATGAATGTTAACCATACCTTTTCATCTTGTTGGTTTGCTCCCTTCTTTTTCTTCCTACGTCCAAACTAAAAAGGGGAAAACATCACATGATAAAAATCCTGTAGGTCCACAATAAAACTAAAGATATCACGATTTCTAAACCGTATACCTTGCCCTAGCCTCATACGCAGACATTTATACATTGCATAAATCCTGAAACACTTCTATGAGATACACAATTTTTATTGTGGCGAAGTCATAGTATTGACCAATCAGTATAAACCTTGATTTTAAAGAGCTCAAGCTGGTTGGTCAATTTTTGAAAAGGAATGTTCTGCTCAAGTAAGCAGACATATAGGGAGGGAAACATTGTCTGACAGACACTTAGAACATCTGCGTAGGAGGCTAACCTCACCCAGGAGTAATATCCAAGATCAATCTTTGAAGTAAACACAATCCAAGGACTGAGCAACCTCTTCTACAAACACCTTTAATTTCTCTGAATTATCCTACTAGCTGGCTACCTCTGTACCTAAACCAAACTTATAAATAAATGATCATGATGGGAAACCAAGTACTAATGTCTTGTGCCTTTTTGGCTCCTTCGAAAAGTCACCTCACTCATTTTTCTTCAGCATTTTGTATACAAATGTAAGCATTATTTCCAACATACAAAAATGACAGAGTAATTTTTTTTCTGGTTGTTCCTTTTATTTTCCTGTTCCATCATTGTAGTACTCAGTTTCTTTGTGAGCTTTGCTACACATTGCCTATTGCATACCTACCTCATCATACTCATCGTCATCAGAAGGTACTCTTTCTTTATACTCTACGGTTCCTCTTTCATTGAATCCACCGCCATAACCTGACCAAAAGCATCACATGACATCACATTTCCAAATTTAAGTGTGATGGTAAAAAATGATTAATTATACCAATGAACTTCAATTAAGAGTGCTCACAAGCAATATTTGTGAATGGCATTAGGTAAAGTGGCTTTCATTTATTAACATATGCTTTGCAAGCATAACCCAACCCCACTCCATGGTAGAGGCAACAATTGCTCAACCCCTCTCCCCTCCAAATTCATCACCCTGCAATAGTTCTCAGCCCCCCTTAGTATTGTGATAACCCCCTCTAACCACTTTTTCAAAATAATGTAACCCCCTACGATTTTGCCCACCCCCCCTCCCCCTACATGTGCCAATAAAATGAAAGCCCCTTGTAGGAATGATAAGCCTTTTAATTATAGATTATTGTCATTGTGTTTATATCAGCACATTAATGACTTTACCTGTTCTTGCTTCTACTTTAGCAAACTTGAGATTATTACACATGTTGCACTGATTTCTACGAGCCCAGTTTACATTTCCACACCTAAAGACACATCAAGAACATTTAAGTTATAACAAGTTACTGTTTTCAATATCATGCAAACTCAGTATATGCCAGATGAATGCTGGTTGTTGTTTTTGCTTCCACAATCAAAATAATCAGCTGATATCTTTCATATATTTAACTGGTGGCAGTAAAAAAAACAATTAATTCTAATGTTAACTTGCAATTTCAGACTCGGCATAATTTTGAAAATTGCTCTGAACAAAACATGTTAACAACACATGAATATTACATGATGTATTCATATCCTGATAAATCCCTGCTAGACAATAGGTTAAAAAACATTAATTGGGTAATACATTTGGTCCTATTTTTAAATAGCATTACTTTGAGCAAATCCAGTCCTCTTCACTGAACAGTCCACCACTTTTATTGGCTCCTTGTTTGCCAACCCTCATGCCACTTAACTTGATGGTATCTACTTTGGCTTTAACTACAGAAAAAATAAATTAAGATTGATCTCAATCATCCATACTGATTAACGTACTTGCCAATGTCTCCAAGACAACCACCATGATGATGCTGCCTATGATAAGCCGGATTTGTTTTGAATTTAAGACACTTTAGCAGTGGCACAAATTAACCAATCAGAAACGATTATTCAGAATATGATGAATGATGGTAATGGTGTTTTCCCGTTGTAAAAAGTGAATATTGTCATAATGGCTTCTAGGAATGGATCTAAGTGAAGTTTACCAATATCCTATTTTTGGGGTGCATGTTACTTCTTAGCCGCCATGTTGCTTGACAATAACAAAGCATTTATACTCATCTGACCTGCTTCTCTTTAGAACAACCAACATGGCAGCTATTTTCATTGTTATTTATATCTCAAGGGATTTTGAGTCGTGGTTGCACCCCAAGAATGCACCTCTCTTTGAATTCGCACAGTAAAATCATGTAGTGAAGAAATACACATGAATGAAAACAATTAGCAAAAAAAAATAACAATAAAACGCCCCCCCAACGGCCCAGTCATGTGTTGTTTGTTCAGTCACAACAAACAACTCCAGTTTAAATATCACATTATTCTGTAGTTTCTATACATTTGTAACACAATTATTGACAGAAACTAATAATAATGTACGGGAAGCAAATGAAATTAACTATTTTAATATATATGGAGTAAATCTTTGTTAAGGAATGTCTCAAAGTCTATTTAATACCTTTCGCCTTTCCACACCGATTGCATGAAGTCCTTCGAGCGAAGTTAACATTCGCGCAGCTAAAAAACAAACGAAATGACACTATGTTAAGCTGAAGACCTTACTGGCTGGAAAAGTCAAGAGTTTAAGCTTACCTTTCGTCTGTACAGACCCAATCTCCGTCAGACATTTTCATTCTTGAAGAAGACATGTTGAAACCCTTGTCTTGAACAGAATCCACGCACCCATCACCCAGACTGCATCATGGGTAATACACACAAATGAGGACTGGCACTAATAACTTTTCCTTCCCATTTTATATCTCCCATTTTTCATTCTACGAAATATTTTTCTTCATTTTAACTTCTATACTATTCTTTCAAAATAACTAGTAATGGAGGTATATCTAGCACAGTCAGAAATCCTTTCGCTGAATATTGTAAATAAAATACCCTAGAAGAACGCTAATGGAATTTAAGCTTCGTATATATGTAAGCTTTGTAAATGTAATTTTGTTGTTAAAAGTTTTGGATCTTTTAGTTAAAACTTACGTTACATTTAATTAAAGTTTAATTGAAAAATTCCCCTAGTACCCAGTTTTTCCCTGCGTCTGGGCGTTTTCAAGATGGCGGACGCAGAGCATTGTGAAGGGCCAACACAAGTCACTAATTATTTCGGACAGTTGTCTTCTTTTACATTATACTTCACACAGGGGATCGAGATCTTGGAGTACTACACAAAAGTAAGTAATTTCTCTTTTAAGTTCTTATGGAAGTATGTTATTATTTCTGATAATGAAGTTTGTTTATTGTGAAATCTGAGGTTTGTGACATAACCTAACTTATATGATGAATGATTTTCAGATCATTTCTACTCCCTGTTCTATTCTACACACAAACATAATAACATTATCATTTCCTTGTGTTGTCGTTCTGTTACGTTTAGACTATATTTTAGCTTCGCTGCCTATGATACAAAGAGAGTATTTATATTTATTTATCTCGCCCAGCTGGTTTGACATGCCTACTTGCATGTAAGCTTACTATAATTATGAGCTTACTTTTAAAAAGTCTAGCCATTTGCACTTTTTTAAACCATTTTTCATAACATTAATATCCAAGTGCTCAAACAGAGAATTTAAAAAATATGTCCGTTAAAGTGATATTTGTCTTGCTATTACCATTTCAGGTACCATTTTACCACGTACTGTTCGAGATTATTCTTGTCTGTTGGATTCTTTGGTTGCTTGTGTCAAAGAGTTATCGTTTCAGAGAACAGTCTCTAGAGCTTTCAAAAAAAGTAAGCTACAATAAACATAATAATAAATTACACTCGTAAGATATATAAAGGTGCAAGGTTACAGTGTTGACTGCACCCAGACCATTATTTATTTTAGATCATTGAATGTCACATTCGATATTATTGTTTAATTTCACTTGCTTTTCTTTTCTGTCTTGTGTTGAATGCTTACAATTCATTAGCTGAATCACAAAACAACGCATGATGGTCAGGGTTTCACCACAGTTTGAGGCAGATAATTATATTCAAAGACTCCAAACAGTTGATTAAAACTCAGCAGTGCATGTGATAATCATAAGATTATATGATATATTTTTTGTAGGAAGAAGAAGAACTTATAGATGAGTGGCAGCCAGAGCCTCTTGTTCCAGCACAACCAATCTACTCACCTGAAGTGCTTCATTCAAAGATAGTCAGTGGGTAGGTATTATGGATAGCTATAGGGTGGTCAGTGGGTAGGTTTAAATTATAGATAGTTGTGGATTGGAAGTAATGGGCATTTGTATCAAACAATATGGATAAGAGATGGGGCTAAGGGTGTTGGGTTCCCTGTGTTATCGTGACTAGCTTGTAACCAAATAGATGTCAGTTGATTGATTACATGTGGACTCAGATAGGGGACGCTTGTTGAATAAAAAGGATACGTTAAAACCAACTTCACATGGTGTCAGAAGTGGGATATTAATCGTAAATTATCTTCGGAACCAGTAAGGAGACAGACAGACAGATGGCTTTTGCTCCTTGTTCAAGTTCAAATCCACCTCACCCCACCCATGTTACCCCTCTTTGTAAGGGACATACCATAATGTACTGTCATGATATAATTTTAATATTCACTTTGTATTTTCCTAGTATCTTAGCTTAAAACATTGACTTTTTCAGTAAACCTGGCCACAAACTAAATGTAGATGGTGAAGAATACCTTAACTTAGCAACATTCAATTTTCTTGGATTTGTTGGAAATGAAGAAATAGAGGTATTCCTGTGATTTATATAAATGCATAAGACTGTTTAGGCTTTGAATTGAATTCAATCCTATCGATCTTTATCTTCTAGAATTCAGCAATTCAAACATTACACAAATATGGAGTTGGTTCTTGTGGCCCTCGAGGTTTCTATGGAACAATAGGTTAGTCAAAAAAAATGCAGGAATTAACAATTATAGTTATTTTTATTTTTGAATCAATGGGAGTTAACAGTGGTTCCAAAGAGTTGCTCTTCTTCCACTGAATTTCAATTGGATAAGGAGTTGATTTTGTATAGAGAGGAAAAACTGGAGTCAACCAGGAGAAACTATCAAAGCACAGGAAAGAACCAACAAGCAACTCAGCTACTCACTTATGAGGCTGAGTCTGGGAATCAAACCAGCAGTGCCTTAGTGAGAGGCAAGAGATATCACTACTATAATGCCACTTATTGCTTCACTACAGCTCATATTTATCATTCTTCAAAAGCGATTTGCTATTTGTATTGCTAGATAAGACAGAAAGTACTGTACATCAGTAGGTATTATCTTTAACCTAGTAATATGTAATTGTCATATTTTGATATGCAGATGTTCATCTTCACCTTGAAGAGCGGCTGGCCAAGTTCATGCACACAGAAGAGGCTATCTTGTACTCCTATGGATTCTCGACTGTTGCCAGTGCTATTCCTGCTTACTCCAAAAGGGGTGATGTTATATTTTGGTACGTCTTTTTTTAAACAACTTAACAGAGAATGCATATGTAGTTATG
This sequence comes from Actinia equina, assembly GCA_011057435.1. Classification (NCBI taxonomy): domain Eukaryota; kingdom Metazoa; phylum Cnidaria; class Anthozoa; order Actiniaria; family Actiniidae; genus Actinia; species Actinia equina. The sequence goes on from WHPX01001187.1 coordinate 1,172,300, forward strand.
GGCATAGCCAGCGAAGCGGCTGATATGGGCTCAAAATAGCAGGTTGTTAATGGTCAAAATGCAGGCCAAATATTGCGACCTGCAGACAAAAATTAATAAAATAAATTGTCAAATTAAAGATAAAATGGCAAGAGTCATTGTTAACCAACTTCCTTTTAGTCCTCCCTCTATAACAAAATTAAGGTGTTACAATAATGAAGTGGACAATGAAGAAACAAAATACATCACAAGATGATAACACAGGAAACCCATACAAGCATTGAGAACTGAATGTAATTTAATGGGGAAAAAAAAGCTAATATCTACTTACATGAAGTGTTTTTACATCGTCCTTGTACTTTACTAGTTATTTTAACCAATTTTAGTGATTTTTTAAAAAAATCCCTTTCAGGTACATTCAGTTTTCAAAGCTTGTATGGGCTTCCTGTGATGATAATAAAAAATATTGAAAACCTCAAATCATGCTCAACAATTTTATGCACATGTTCACTGTATAGTTTAGATAACACAGTGACTAAACTGTTGAGTTTTTTTACTAGAAAGTTCAATGTAAACTATTCTTTTTTATTTGTACATTTGACAGTGACAAGAATGTCTGCTTTGCAATTCAAAAAGGAGTAGAAGCATCAAGGAGCAAAGTTATGTGGTTTGAGCACAATAACATGGAAGACTTGGAAAGGCTGCTTAAGGAACAACAGGAAAAAGACTACAAGGTTATTAAGTTACCTTATAAATATAGTTACCAATCACTTACTGACCCCTCACTGTACAGTACAGGTTGATCATAATGGCCTAAAAATAATAAAGTATTGTTCTATATATTGCCCATTTACAGCAATTTCCAATACACAAACTCGATAGTTGTGAGTAGCCCTTTGGAATTCGGTTTTTCACTGCCATCAGTCAAGAACATAAAGGTTATGACTGAATATTTTTGATTGATGACAGCAAGAAAAAAACACATACAAATTTCAACCATGCAGTTATTGCAACTACGGAGTTCGCATGATATTGAAAACTGCTATAAATTAAGCATAAGTTTTGAATTTTGTGGTGTCATAGGTATGTTTTATTTAAATATTGATTTTTTTCTCAGAACCCAAAGAAAGCTAAAGTCACTAGAAGATTTCTTGTAGTAGAAGGACTGTACATCAATCATGGAACTATTGCTCCTCTAGCTGAATTGGTAAATAAAATACTCAAAATTGTGAAAATAACTCATATTCAGTTGATGTTGTTGATGTCTGTGCACTAGCCAGAAGAGAAGGCATCCTTGTGATGGGTTTGAGGAAGGGTACTTGGGGGTTTTGGGGTTCCTGTTTTGATTATGTGCTCGCAAGAAAAATGGGACCTAGCTTCTTTTTTGCTCAGTTTCAATTCTTGCTCATTCAAAGCTCCCCCAAAACCCCAGTTTTTCCCCAATTTCACAAGAACACCTGCTTTGCAGGTTATCTATCTGTGCATGCATATTTATGAACAAAGTTTCTTCATTTATAGATTGAGCTGAAAAAGAAATACAAAGTTCGACTGTTCATTGACGAGAGCTGTTCATTTGGTGTTCTTGGAACAACAGGCAGAGGAATTACTGAGCATTTTGATATTCCTGTAAGTGGAATGCTTTAGGATAGTATTGCAGTAAATGGATAGTTGTTGGTATTGTTCATTTTTAGGAGCATATTTTAAATTTAAAACACCTATTGCCTTCTCACCAACATTGACTTTACTATTAGATCAAAGAGGTTGATTTAATCAGTGTTTCCATGGAGAACTCTTTGGCAACGATTGGTGGATTTTGTTGTGGGACATCATTTGTGGTTGATCATCAGGTATGACTACTCTTTAATTAACTCTGTGATGTATTTGTTGTTAATAAAGACCTGTGTATCATTCTTCTGCTCACTATTTGAGGGACACAGCATGTAAGATATGACAGGGGAAGCCGGAGGGGAGAAACCTATTACTGAATGAAGTTGCTCAATTTACATCTGTCAAATAGTGCAAACTACTTTGAAGTTGGTACTTTGAAGATGACTCTTCATTTGCATGATTTTTTCATATAAATTTATTAAACACTCAGTATCATATTGTGAAATAATATGAGGTAATATGTCAATGTGCCCAAATGAACTTCAAATATAAAATTCTCTAATTGAAATACTGTATTTGCTTTTCTAGCGCTTGTCTGGTGCTGGTTATTGTTTCTCTGCATCCCTTCCACCAATGCTTGCCACAGCAGCGATAAGTGCACTTGATATAGTAGAAAAGAAGAAAGGTTGGTATAGGCTCTAGGTTAAAGATGAGGTGGACAGGGCAACAAGTTTATTAGTGTCGTATACTATGTCTGTCTGTCTGTCTAGTCCACCACCCTCTGTATATCTTGCTGTCCCTCATTTGTTTGAAAAAACTCCCATTGGGAATAAGAGAGGGTCTATATTTTAAGGCTAAGGATGAGCTGGTAATAAATTAATTCTCAGCTTTTTGTTTATAAATGTAATAACTGAAAATTTTCATTCCTCTATCAGATATATTTGAAGACCTAAGAAACAAATCAATTCAAATCCATAAAGAATTGAAAGGGTGTGTATGATATATGTTCAACGAAATATCAGTAAGCAGCCAATAATTTGATTCCAAGATCTTATGATTGCTACATCTAAAGTATCACGGGCAGGCATAAGAGGCTAGCAACTTTGTTACTGCCTTTAATCTTGATACTGCTACTACCCAAAATATAAACTTCTCCACCAGCCGGTGACAATAGCACAGAGCAGTTGTAACGTCATAAAAACGAAGACAAAGCCGAAACTCAGACAAACAAACTTACAAGTTTACTTTCAGCAGATAATTTTCACAGCCGATCGCAGTTGATCTTAGTTTACATGGGTTATTATTGTAACTTTAAGTAAAAATAATAAAATGGGTTTGTATAATCCCAGTTAAACAGAATGCAATGTTTTTTCCGAATCTTTAAGCTTTTTTTAGAATCAGTGTGCTGCGCTATTTCTATTGCATTTTTGCTTTGACATTAAGTATTCATACACTGATAAATTTTGATATACCACTTATTACAGGATAAAGGGATTAGTTGTTGATGGTGAAGAGGTCTCACCCATCATTCACCTGAGGTTAGCTCACCCACCTCAAGACAGACAAGAAGAAGAAAGAATACTGAAGCAAATTGTTGACATAGTAAGAACACAGGAATAATTTTGTGCAGCCAGGTTTGGGTCCCTTGGTGTTGTTTTTTTCAGTAGAGTGGTTTGCTGGTTCTCTCCTGTCATGCTTCAAGGGTTATTGATCCAGTCTCTGTGTAAAGTAGCAACTCTGAGGATGTAACATCAATCTTGTACCCAGAGCTCATATTCGGTACACATTCCTCGTGGTCAGAAACAAGAGGCACAGGGTGCAGTCGCTTTTGAGTTCACATCTGGTCCTTGAATTGCAGACCAGAAGTTTCAATTGTGCATGGCTTGATTGAATGATTGATTGATGTAAGATTGACAATATGATTTGTTTCAAGGGCCTATAAATGCAACATATGTACATGTACAACACACGGTCAGCCATCACTTGAATGCTTTTAAAACAATGCATATGAGTCAGAGATCTTTATTAACTTGACCTATGACACTCATCATTACTTTTCACCATTGTTTTTCTTTTAGGCATTTGGACAAAATCTGGCTTTGACAATGGCAAGATATTTAGATAAACAAGAAAAATTTCCTATCCAACCAAGGTAGGTAGGGCTTCAACCATTTTTTCAAGTTTACTGCAAATCCCCCGGTCCTTCACATCAGGACGTTTACATGTTGGCGTCATTTGACTCCGATTTAATTACCAAGATGCTTCGAGAATTTTCTTTCTTATTCAAATTTTATTCCCTCATGAGAAAAGTAAGACAATTGGTGCTAATTAACTGAACAAAAGAAAGTGTGCAAGGGAGTCTGGTAGTAAAGGTCACTGATGTAATCGTGCAATCGTCCTATTAAAAACAACATACTTTCTCTTTACCCTCCCCACCACTTTCTCTCTATTTTGTTGCTGTTTAATGAGGAGTGGTAGATTATTTCAGTTAATGCTTTGTTTTACAGTATTCGAATAACTGTGAATGTACAGTTGACACAAGAAGAGATTCACCAAGCTGCTAACATAATCAAGGAAGCTGCAAAACAAATTATGGCTTGAACTAGATGTCTATTATGAATTGACAATGACGGCAGACCATGTTACATTGATCAAGTTATGGGTGCCTGCCAGTATGACATAATTAACATGAATGGATCATAATCTATGTGTACATCAGCTACTGCAATTCCCAACCAAAATACAATGTACCTACCCCTTCTTTACTCTACTTCAGTGCAGTACCAAGCAACAATGACCAAATTAATAAAATATATTCACTGGAAAAACTTAGATTTTTCTCTTTTTTTTCTTTTTTTTTCTTTACTTTACTTTTCTTTTTTTTTTTTTTTTTTTTTTTCTTTTTCTGTTTGTTATTGATATTGTTGTAACTTCAGAACTGAAATTAAATCAACTATAAGCACCTTTTTAATTAGTTCAGACTAATAATTAGTTTATAGTTTATAGTTACTTGACCAACCTAATGATGTCTTCTATCATTAGATGTTATTATCCATGTGTCTATAAACCAAAATAATTAATGAGATCAATATTTTTATCACTCTGAAAGGCCAAACAAGAGCAGCTTATAGGCTGCTGTACACCTAACAATAATATTATTAGTCCAGAGAAGACTCATGAACTTTATTTGAAGTGATAATGCTCTTTTATTTCATTACTATTTTTCAGGGCTATAACATTTCTTAAAAAATACTCTGATTGCCTTGTGATTTGTTTGGTCAGATTTTAGATAAATGTAAAAAAAGCATATTCTAATAATTATTATTAAAAAATATTCAATATTTACCTCATCATAGTAGGGTGTTGTGAGATATCAGGAACTTGTTTTAAGTACCCAATGTTTCTAATAAGAAAATCTCTAAATCCTAACTAAGTGAATATAATACTTTTTTATGAACTAAGAGAATTTCCTCTTTCCCTGATTTCTTGTGAGTAGGAGTGAATGGTATCTATGAAGGTCCTTAGCTTCTCTGGATCATGATCAGGGTGCATCCCATGACCCAGGTTAGCAATGTATCTTTGAATACCAAACTTACGAATCATTTGCTTCACAGTCTGCTTGATTTCATCCTGAAAAGGCAAATTAAAATAGGTAAAAGGATGCCCTGGGGGTGTAAATGGGGGGTGTGAATGGGGGAGGAGAGAGGAATTGACCACAGGATTAGTTAAAACATCCTCCTCCTCCTAGGCCTGTACACCCCTTGTGGGGAATATAGGCCATCAACAACATCTTAAGGCCACGAAACCCTGTCCTTTGACTTGTCCTCTAGCTGTTTCCAGATATGCCACATGAAATGACCACAGGATTATTTAAAACGTCATTGATACCATATTCATGGATGGAGATGGATGGAGTGAATTCTCTAGCAATGTGATTGGTCTGGCATATCCCTAGCCATGTCAAGAACGTGTTTGTGCCGTGAGCTTTTCACAGTCATGCGAAAACTGCTCTATCATGGTTAAGTAACTGTGACACACAAATAAGAATGATCTGTTGGTTCACTTACATGGCTTGCATACAAAGCTGCTGGATCCATGTTACCTTGAAGAGTGGTTGTTGGAGCAAGGATTCTAGAAGAATATTGTACAAACTCTATTAGTCTGGGGAGCAATTAATATTTTAGCAGGGAAAAGGCACAAATCAAAGTTTCAATCTACAACTTAGATTGTCTTCCAGTAGCTACCTTAGAGTGCAAGGTTCAAGATGATGGCTGAACATTGGACAATGATCAGCGAGAACATGAACTTGTCTGGTCAAATCTTTTCTTTGTTGGTCATTTTGACCAGTAATGTGAAGCCAGAAACAAGATATGATCGAGCTAAAAGTAATTTGGCTTGAAGTCATCATGACTGCTAATGACTGGCTGTTATTTTAAGCCCTAAAGGGGTATTTAGAATGTACAAACCTTGCATCTTCTGGTGACATTGTCCAGTCAAGGCTAATTACATCATAACCACAATTAGATAATTCCTTTACTGCATAGTGACCACCTCTAGCAAATACAGTCTGACAAAAAATAAGGATTATAAATGTTTTGTAATGATATCAATAAAACTTCCTTTGCTTTGCTTGTGAAAAAGTATTAAAACTAAAAAGTACTCAATTATTGTACATTTAACTATGAATTTGTTTTCTATTTATTATATATTATACAGTACTGCTTTTATTTCAAAACCTTTTTTCAATGTGTTTCAGTTTCAGGATCTAGTGGTAGTGCGAAGGGGTCCGCTGCACCCGTTTTTCCACCCCACCGTTGTTTTTGTTTTGTTTTGTTTTTGAATTTTTTGATATGAAGAAAAATATCTTCTGTAGATTTTAATTTTTAAAAAACTATTACAGAAATTTTGGGTTGTGTCCTGTTGTTAAGCTTGTTTTTGGCGTCGTACTGGTAATTTGCAAAGCTCAAGTAAGTATTCCAAAAAGATCGAGCCATCGCCATTCCCGGACAAACTGCATGATGCACTTATGCGCAGTTATAGGTCTGGACCCCGTTTTGAAAAATCCTGGATCCGCCACTGTGTTTTTGTGTGTATTTTAATCATTTACAAAGAGAAAAGGAACAACAACAAAAACATTACCATGGGAACAGCATCTGGACCAAGTTTCTCTTTGACTCTCTCAGCTATTTGTTTTAAATATGGAAAGGAGTACAACATGAATGTGTCATAGCCAAGTATTCCTGCATGAGATTCAAAAACCTGTAAAATCTAAAACAACATCAAGATATCAATATGGTTGTAAAGTTAAAAATCCAACTTGAATGTGTAGTCACTTCAGGTTTTACTAAACCTGTGAATATGGCGGGAAACTCTAAAAAGCCCTCCCATGACCAAAACCTTTTTACACCCCTGACCATATAGATCATTGGTAACTAGCTAGTCGTACCTGAGCCCCAGCCTTGACTTGTAATACCAGATATTCCACAATAGCATCAGTTAACTTTTGCAACAGAGTACTACTTGCTTCCATGTGTTCATACAACCATCTTCTTGCCTTGGTGAAGTTTGTACTTCCACCACCTTCAATCATGTAAGACATCAAAGTCCACTGTAAAATCAAGGGAATTTTTTTAAATATTCAAATATTGCAAAAGGAGATCAACATAATTATTCTTTTTGCTACCAGCATGCTTAATGACAGAGGTACAAATTTTTACTTCCACAAAAACCAGCTCTGTTTTAATCTGAGCTGTTTCTGTGATCTAGGGGGTCCTGGGGGTGGGGGTGAGACCTGGGGGGAGGGGTACTCCCCCAGAATTTGGGTAGGGGTGTTCCGCTGGGATTCTGAAATATTTATAATTTGGTTTGCCAAGCTACCATTAATTGAGATTCGTTTTCTACAAGTCAACATTATTACTTCAAGGAAATATGATTTGCTTTCTCTCCACTCTGCCTTGGAATACCAACATGTGGGCTCCCTGTGGATAAAAAAAAACAGGCAGCCCAACTAATTTCTGTTTTCCACAGGTAGCCCAACTACATCAGCTTTGTTTCGCAGGAAGCCCAGCTATATTGTTTGTAGTGATCAAAGTAATGTTTGTATTACTTACTGGGGCACCAGTAAACCCAAACAAAGGTACCTTTCCTTCTAATTTGTGTCTGGTAAGAGTTATTGCCTTGAAGACATAGGAAAGGTCTTCTTCAATGTTGATATTCTCTTTCAACTTCTGCAGAGTAGAAAAATGTATAGCCAAAATGAGATGGGAGAACACTAAATGGAATATGAAAAGAAAAGGACATTCACAATCAAAATTTCACCTTTAAATCATTTGGCTCAACAAGTGGTTCTGGGAAATGAGGGCCCTGAAAAAATAGAAAAATGAAATTGAAAAAATGAAAGGAAAATTATGGGAGTAATCTGGTCTGGAATTGGAAAACAGTAATTAGGTGCATTCGCTAACACAGGGGTTTCATTAGATTTTAAGATGAGGAGAAGGTCATTAACTAGCTACAGAGTCTATAAGTGAATATCTTAGAAATCACAAGCTATAAATGCTAGTTATGGTGGATAATTTTGCTTTTTAACCAAATCATTCTCCAATCATCAACCTGTAATGAAATCCCTGCTAATATTTCTAAATTTTAGTACATCAAGGGCTTACCTTTCCTGGAAGCATTTCCACAGTCATACCAACTACCTGCAATCAGAAAAGATAAAATAATTGATAAAAATGTTAGAAATGTGCTAATAATGAATAATATTACTTACCTGGGGAATGACGAGGATATCTGAGAAGATGATTGCAGCATCAAAATCAAACTTTTTGATAGGCTAAAAGAAATTATGAAAAAATATTAATAAATAGATTATCACAATTTACTCAAGTTTCAACTTCTCAGGGTTATCCTCAACTTTGTGCATATGAAATCCATAGTACATATAATTTTGCGAAGAATTATCTTAAAGCAATAAGAGCATTCCCTCTTATGAATGTAAATCTGGAGTGATTCCTAACGATACATGTATATGTGTAGGTGATACGAGAAGCTGCTAGTCAACTATATTTCTAGGTCCTTGTTCTGTTTGCACTTTTGGTGGTTCTTCGTTCACAAGGCTTCGCAGATATCAAGCCAGTATTGTGATATTACCTGCAATGTCAGTTCACAGCAAATTTCTGGTGTCTGGACCATTTTGAAGAAATCAGCATTGTTCTTTTCCTTGACTTCACGAAACTCTGCAAAACATTAAAAAAAACTATGAGCATACTATGAACACTTAGAGGTAGATTTTGGTCACCGAGATACTTTATAACACTTTGATTGATTGATGACTGCGCATGGGAGTTGTGGTTGAAAACACTTTAAGTACTGTTTAGATTGCTTTAAAAGACAACAGACGCAACAGAAATATCAGGCAATACACAGCCATCAATGTCATAAGTTCTAATAATAGAGTACGTAAGTTTTACGTGAATACTTCACTAGCAATATAATTGATTTACAGTAGTCTGTTTCCCGATTCCCATGTCATGACTGTTGACACTAGAATATAGTATTGTCGATAATAACAAGAATATTTTAAAATCATGTTACAATATCTCTAACAATTAGCCTTGTTAACAATGATAAAGGTCTTGAAAACTGAAAATCCAAGAATGGTCATCTCCCCTCACCAGGGGTTGTAGGGGAGGGGTGGGGTGAGAGAGAATATTGCCCAAGTTGGAATGCCAAAATGAGTGTTCCTTCAATCTGTTCAATACACCACATAACCTAATTTCCTTTCTCAAAAAAGGATATATGATTGAATAATAATAAGTATTAGATCACTTAAATTACACAAGGGTATACTGTGGCTAGGGTGTGGAACGTTAAGCTAGTATACTCAGTTATTTATCAATACAGGGCAGTTGATGCTTAACTTACGGCTAGCGTTCCTGTCATGCAAATGCTAATGTACTGTAGAGGATGCTTACAAAGTACGCAATGAAATAAAGCCGGTTAAAACGCCGTGACCGTGCATATGACTGTCCTACCTGGCAAGTACCGGCCCGCTTGACGCATTACCCATACCGGTACACGTTCTACTGGTTCTCCACGTGCAGCACGTAAAACTGCATCATTTTTTAACGGAGGAAAGTTCTTGTTTGAATATAAGTCTGCCATCTTGTGGTTATTTTTGGAGATCTCAGCCTTCTAGTCTTGCAAAAGTCCAAGCTGCTAGTCTTACGTAACCGGCGTAGTAACACAGCTTGACCGACAAGATTCATGGGAACGGAACGACTAAGTCAGTTTGGGCTACCTGTGTTTTTATACATCCAGCCTAAGAGACATCGCAAAGGACTGGAAGGGAAGGGGGGGGGGGGTGTTGAAGTAAACAAGGGTGAGATTCTATTAAGATAATGCAGGCAACATGAGATCACAAGCGCGTTAGGAAAAACCTTGAGATCAGGAAAATTTAGGCATGCCTGTACAGTACAGGGAAGATCAGAGGAGTGGGGGTTCAGTGGTTTTGTAGTAGCTGGTCTTCCATGGCAGGAAGCTGATGGTGCATACTTCTGTTTACCCCCCCTTCTATCAGCCCTGCTCCTTGAAGTCCTTAACAAAGACAGATAATCAGTGTATGAATTAATTTGCAGATTCTTCGAAATTTAGAAACTAAGGTATTCTCTCCCTACCCAATAACATATTCACCCCTAGTGTCATGGTTGGCTACCCCCAAATTTGTTGTGACAACAACAGGGATCAGAAACTGTTATAGCCTCCGAGCAACCCAATAAAAAATGACCATCATTTAATTAAAACAGGCAAATCAGTACAAGTTTATTAAGATAAACAAATGACTGTATTATATGATAATCTCCTCAAAGTCACCAAAGAAGGTATTGACTAACACACTGTGCTCCTCCGTACCCATAAATCACCATCATTAAACAAAACACACTAGTCTTCAAAATTCATCTATTTGTGTAAAGCCTTTAGTAGAGCCTCTGCACACCCTATGGCAACATTGGCACTAGCTTTATCCTCTTCTGATGTTGCATTGGATAATTCTTGTTGTGCTTTCTCTAGTTGTTTATTCACAGCCTGCACAAGACAAATATATTATTATTATATTTTACACTTGAGAGGGCATAAAGTGAAAATAACACTTTGATACAAACAATTGCAAGCCTGCATTGGTAAGCCTTGGTTATAATTTAAAAAGTGGTTTAACGGCAGCCATGTCTCAGTGCAGGAAGAATGCAATGCATGACAAGAGATTTTATTTGTGGAAGGAAAAATGTATTTCATTTTGCCCCACAACATGGCTGTCGTAAAACTGCACTTGGATTATCATAACAAAATGAAGGGTCATTAACATATAAAACTATGCTCGTTTAACCTAAATAGTAATACAATGGTTGAAACTAGACAATGCAAGGCAATAATGTACTTAATTGAATATTCTAGGATTTCCATTCTTCAAGGGGGGAATGCATACAAGCATCTTATTAATAACTCCCTTTGTCTCAATCTTCTCAGAGTGACCTGATAATAAACTTGTATCTATGTTTCTAGCATAAATAGAATTTCCTAGATCACAATCATATCCTCGTTATTCCAAGAAAAAAAATAACAATGGGAAATCTATCCTCTCCAGGCAACAATGACCTTTTACTGTGAATAGAAGAGTCCTCGCTTCACCACACCTCTGGAGAAGTCATTTTCTATATCTTGTTTCCCCCTGTGGTGATTGGAAACGAGGGAACTGGTAGCAATGTATTTCTATCCTACCTGTTCATCAAATCGATCTAAGGGATGTGCTTCCTCAGCTAGGATTTGTACTGAAGAATCTTTATTAACAGTTACTATGCCACTGCTTACTATAAGACACAAAGTCAATGAAAATTAGTCAATGAAAATATGGTCCAAATATCATGAAATTACACAATACAGATATTTGGAACTTAAGAAGTGACATGGCAGCATGAAACTATAATATATAGGTTGGTCATGATGTTGGCATGGTCACATAGGCCTTCTCTGAGTTTGATAAACAGGATGCATTGTGGTCTAGATTAGGTACAAACAACACCATATAAGGCATGATGTTTGTACATAAGCTAGACCATGATGTACTATGTTCACTATCTCAGAATGATGCAGATTATAATAATGATGAAAATAGTGATGATGTAAGTGATGATACTATTGATAGCCATGATGATCATGATGATGACAACATGAGAAAATATTGAAGACAGAGATGATGATTGAATATGACACTGAAATTGTTTGGAAGTTACGTGCAGCTAAATTCATGGAAGTTCAATCAAGCTGTACTACACTCCCATCTTTACTCTTGCACACAAACAAAGGTCACTATACCACTTATTCAAGTACTGACACTGCCCTTGTGTGCCCTAAATGATACAGACAAACTGATAGACAGACAGACAATACCAAAAGACACCCATGGGGGTCCTGAAAGGGTGAAATGGGAGATGCGATTCACCTTTTTGGAGCTGGGAAAATGGAATTTTATGGACTGCAAATGGAATTCACAAACAAAAGAAACAATCAAAAGATGGGACTTTGGGATTTGCTCTGAATGGGGGCTGGGAAATGTTTTTTTTTCACCGACCCTTCATGACGCTCACCCATCTATCGATTATTTAAAACATACCAAAATACTTGTCAGATGATCCACCTTCATAAACTGTCAGAACACCAGGACTCAAGGTCTGTATAGTAGGTACGTGATCGGCAAGAATACCGAAGCTTCCAGTAGAAGTTGATACATCTACCTGTTTGACTGAGGCATTCTCGTAGAAAGACTACGATAAATAAAGGCAAAATATGTACAAATTATTTGCGAAAAAAAAGACATAACTATCGTATATATTACTCATTTTTTACTTTTAAATTTAGCAAAAAAGAAAAGAAAATATACAATTCCAAAACAAATAGAGTTGACTATCTAATTTTCCCGATTTGAAGCCGGTCTTTTGAGTCACATGGCAGACACACTTACCTCATACGGAGAGCCAAAAGTAAGGGACATTGCAGGTCCAGATTCGGCAGCTTCGGTAGCAAGGCATCTTCTCAAGCCAGCACCTAACGGTCTTCGAGAAAACCGCAAAATTTGCCGAGAAAAAGAGAGCATATTCACGACAAATGTCCTTACGAGTACAAGATGGCGGCCAGTGAAAACCCCACAAGACCTAGCGAGCTTTATTCGTGACCAGTCCACCACCAGGGTTAGACCACAGGAAACTCATCACAAGGTAAGATAAATGAATATTAATAATAAATAAATAACAATACAAAATGCAAACACAATATCCAAGAAACGCAGCATTTAAAGACATTTTATATATAAAGAAATAAAAATTGAAGAATTCCACGATCAAATGTGGCTGTTTAGGACATATTTTTTATTGAATATCATATCATACATAATAGACCTTTCCCGCTTGGATAACCACAAAACAATGGTTTGAAGTTGAGACTGAGCGTGATTCTCTTATTTATCAAGTTCAACCTCGTCTTGAAACCATTGTTTCGTGATAAGTCAAGCGAATTCTTTTGGCCTTTCAAAATATATTGATAAAAATAAAATGCACTACTATTGCATAATATATGTGCATGTATATTAAATGAATGCGAGACTATGAGTATGTCTGTATATGGTATCTTCTTTGGTAGCATCTAGGGCACTGGCCATTGTCCTGATGCATTGGTAACCTGCACAAGCTAGGTATGCAGCTATTTCAAAAGAGGTTGGTGAAAGTTTTCATTGAATGTTGCATAACAAGCCTGAACTGCACTATGGGCAATGAGAATACAATCAGTGAAAGGTCACAACAAAATGGAAATCAAAAATACAGCATGCAACAAAACCATCACCAACCTTTTTTAAAATAGCTGTATATTTCCAGGCAGGTTTAGTTCATTTGGAGCACTACAGAGGCAAGTAGAATGATCATAACATGCAATAAAAATAAGTTAATTGATTATATGGCAAGGTAATTTCACACTATAACTCATGGTACAACCACAAATCCAATTTTTGCGTTCACCTTGCCATACAATAAACATTTTATTAACCTTGCTTTCTCTGTCCATACGAAAATTATGCACCCTCGTTTCCCCCCACTTTTTCATGGTCCTCATGCTATGTACTTGTGCCATGAAGCAGTGGAAAAAACTTGGTCCATAACTTACGGCAGGGACCTTGCACTCAGTAAATAAGGGCATAATATATACATTCTAAGTCTGTATAATAGCCTTATATATTAAGATACTTTTTTTGGTGTTTTATATAATTTGGGAAGAAGAATAAGATAGGGTTAGACCAACATGGCTGCCCTCATGTGACAATGCAAATCCTATAATGTTTATCAATAATCTATATGTGTGTGAATAAAAGAATTATATGGAAATGCTAACCAGGACCACCTCCGAAGTTCCCACTGACTGTTTTCATTATTACACAGTGACTGCATGATTAAACAAAAATTGTGAAAATGGGCAATAGAGATCCATCAATCAAATAAATTGTTAGATAACACCAAAGCTACATGGGAACAGTTTATTTGATTGACAGTAGTCTCTTGCCCATTAATAACCTGTCCTGACTTTTATCTCAATCAGCTTGTAGCAATGAAAACATTAGTAACTGATCATAATGTAAAATGTAGTTAATTCAGTCCCTCAAAAAATCTAGAGTTGCCAGTGTAGAGATTTTGGCTTTCTTGCCAGGTTCTCTTGATTGGTTTAAATGAATTCCTCATTTTCATTCTACATTATGATTGGTCAGACTTTGTATCTGTGGTCTTGATAGACGTTTTTTGCTTGGGCATAATGTTATCTCATAACTTTTTTTTATTTTCATGTACGAAAAGACACATGAATATGGATACAACTTAAACAAAGAATCTTATTCTCAAAATATTGAAGCATGGTCTGAAATGGGAAAATATTATGCCCAAGGTAAAAGGTGCATGTACTGGTATTGGAGTGCCCAGTGAAAAGTGTCTGAATAAAATTAATAAGATTTTAAAAGATTAATTTACTTGTAGAAAATGTGATTTTCTTTAAAAAGAAAATGATGATTATATTATTAAAGTTCATTACATGATAGAATATATAATTACAGATAATATAAAACTCTTAGTTTCTTTTCTTATCGAAGGTTTCTCAGCACTCCCAAAGGTTTCATGATATTCCGAAGTCGGTCTGATTTCCGCCTTGAACCAGTTGACATGTTATCCCTTGGGAACTTGGCATAGTATATATCTGGATAAGACTTTTCAAACTATTATAGATAAAATGATAAATAATTGATATAATGTAGTAGTGTACATGAGTACTCCCCTCTTTCTGGGGTTTCAGTTTCAATTCCTAAACACACCTTCACATTATTTTGAGTAGAGTTTGTTTGGTATCCCCCTTGATTCAAGGTTTTTCCAAGGTTCTCTATTTGTCTCTCTCCACATTTAAAACCAACACGCTAAATTCCAATTTGATCTGTGAGTTAATAAGCCATGCCCTAATTTAGATCAGCCCAGAGGTTGTTTCATTGTTTGATCTGTGAGTTATCTGTGCCCTGACTTTGATAAGCCCAGAGGTTGTCTCAGTGTTCAATCTGTGAGTTAGCCATGCTAGACTTGCTCCAAGGCATGCTTGCTATTTTTTTCCATTGCAAATTCAGTTTCAAATAGTGCACTTCTTGTTATGAGGGCTTTCTAAAGGCAAGCTTGAGAGACAAGCAGCAAGTCTTGCCATGCCCTCACTTAGATCAGCCCAGAGATTCAGGGCACTGATAAAATTGAGAAGATTTTCCTAGTTATACCAACCTGCTTGAACTTTTTCTTGCGTTCCTTGTCTGATAAAGATTCATTTTTAACAATTTGATCAAGAAGATCTCTCAGAGCATTTTGAGAGCTACGCAAACCTTCCTCTGCATATTCCTGCATTGTTACACGTTCACAGAATGTGGTACCCTTTTGTTGAGGAACTGAGCTCTAAAATCATGAGGGGAAAACCAATTTTGCAATATTTCTTGGTACTTGTAAATAATAATTCAGATTTAGAAATAAAAAGTAAAAAATTTAATGGTATGTGTGGGGTTTATGTTTGAAAATTTTCACTTACTATTTTTCCCCTGCTGCTTTGGAGAAAGAGAACTCGCTGTTCAACCTGGAATCGTAATCCAACTGGTTGCTGTACAATTTCATTGATTAAGAACGAGAGAAAAAAATCACTATAAGCATTCTGTGCATAACAGATATTAATCATAAATACAGAGAAAATCCTCACCACTACCACCATCATCATCCTCACTACCACTCCCTTGGTAACATCAGCATTATCATAAAATATCATTATCGCCTTTACCAGTGCATACCTAAACTACCTCAAACATCCTAATCACCTCCACCATCCTTCTTCATCAACATGATTACTGTTACCACCATCGATGCATAACACCACAGCCAACATCATTGATAAACACAATCACTGGTTTATTTAACTTGTGACATTCAATCAAATAATAATTTGTCTCATAACTTTACCGAAAAACAATCAGGAAAGTTCTCCATCATGAAAAAGAGTAGTCGGATAACATCCATGTCACCATTCCTTCCAAAAATGCACCTGCCGAAGGTCTGAATCAGCTGAAACACAATGCGGATAGAAAATATTAAATGAACCTTTAGAATAATTTTAAACCTTGTAAAGCCAGAGGAAAGACTACTATAGGCTCTTGGACCCTCAATTTACAGTCAATCATTCAAAAGTTCATTTGATTGCAAAATTGTTTTTTAACTGCATTGTTTACATTAAATTGCAATTAACTTTGATCAAACTATGCAATCTTCTTTTACAACCTGCCATATGTTGAGTGTGTCTTATAGTCCACATATAAGATCTAGTTGGACTGTTATGATGTGTCATAAGGAAATAGTGAATTTATCCCAAGCCAGAATGGCAATAACAGAAGAAAAGGAATGGGAGGTTCACATGATTTATTTTTAGCCATTCATTTGCATATTTGCACAAAACAAAAATATAAGTTTATAAACCCTGCAATTTACAATTTCCTCCCTGCCCTATTTATGTATGATCAGCCTTAAAGGTCGTAGAACAGATACAAAACATTGTCACCAGTAAGGATCTGCAGTGCATGCCTCCCCTGATAGCTAGGTTATGTTAGCCAATCAGAAGACTGCAAGAGAGGTACATGTATAAAGTTACCTACCAGTTCTTTAGTAGGAAGTTCATCACTGAGTGTCAGCTTGGTGTTTTGTACCAGTTTGACCATTAGTTTGATCAGTACTTGAAAGTTTTTTCTCTTGCGATGTTGTAGTAGCATACAGCAATACTGGATTGATTTCAGTGCTGTGGGCTTACACTTTACTATTACACCTGAAATAAAGAACGATGAAGGTATATGGTATGGTGCTCCACCGATAGATTCAGTATATTAACATCCTCAGAACTTTCTGTCTAAAGGAGCCATACTACCATTATCATTGAAGTGTGAGCCGTGAACCTTGACGTCTTGTTTTGATGACATGCATTTGACAGCCATCAATCAAAGAAAATGAACTTAATTTTTTTTTAAACTTATCTTCAGGGAGATTTTTGAACTGAGTTACGATTTTAATCCTCTAGAAATTTTTTAATTAGTATATGTATTAGGACTCCATGCTGTCCAATTTCTTGATTGGGGGCATGAAATCCCCTTACCTATTAATTATTTAGCTGCCTAATTTATCCCATATCAACAAGACCTGTCCAATTAATAAAATAATGGGACAGTTACCTATATGGGATTAATTAGAAGCTGTACAATTAGTTCTTTAATTGACAGCTGTCAAAATGCTAGTCTACAGCTGAGACATCATGTCTCACTTCAACAATGTAGTAGTAATGAAATTAGCTTCACATTCTATGCAGACAATCTTAGTGTCTGTCTCTCTGGTGAGAGTAATAGCAGCAAAACAATTTGCTTGTATGTTGTTCTCAATATTCCCCACCTCATAATTACTATTGATTTTATATACTCCTTACCAGCAGTTTTTATGAAGAGTGGTAAAATATTTAAATCAACCAGTGGATAAGGAAAACTATCAAAATGTTCAACAACTGCTCTGAATACATCTCTCTCAAATCCTGGGTATTTTGGAAAAGTACTGGTGTTTCCATTGTCTATGGGCCCTGAAAGCATCAAGTAATCATGCTGATTATTATGATAGAACCATCACTCAAACATTGTGGAGCAAAGGCTATTTTGTGGCATTATCCAGGAGGCAAATAAAGCTTTATTGCAGTAATGATGTCAATCGATATTGACAGCTCACCACAAGAGAATACAGCATAAACCAAACCTCAACCAGCTATAGGTCATAACCAGGGTTTGGATCCAACATCAAAGTTAAAATGGCTAAAAAAGGAATTGCAAGGTTTTCTGCACTTACACTGTACTAAACACTTCATGGCAGATAGTAGCCAGGGTGGAACCACCTCACTTGCTGTAAGAAAAAGATGAGATACAGAAGATTGGTTCAACTATTTTGAGCATTATACAGAAGTAATGTTAACAACCTTACTAACCTACCCAATCCCCTCCCTTTTCTTTAACTGCCTTTCATTATTCCCAAGATGAAGGCAACAGAAGAAAAAAACAAAGATGCAAACTAGATGATCTGTGCCCAGTTGTAGGAAGGGTGGATAGAGCTAAATCCTTATCCAGTGGATAAGTCGATGCTGTTATCCAATAAATTTATCCACAGTTGCTAAGATTTATCTGCTGGATAGCGCTATCCAGGCTTCGTATAACTGGGCCCAGTTTTGGACTCATCCAGCTTTGGCATAAAGCTTTATCTTGTCAGAACAAGCATCATTTCTAGTGCTATTTGTTACTGTAGCTTACCTTTGCAGATGCCTTGCTGGTCAGCATTTTCCCTGACACATTCAATGTCATAATCATTTCCCTTGAAATCCTCTGGGGAACATTTCATTTCTAGTAGACTGGACACACTGCCGAGAAACATTTATTCACATACTAAGAGAGTGATAGAATCACCCTAAATTAAGACAATGACCAATGTTCCTAACATTTGATGCTGCATTTATCTAACATTTGTTAGAATCATTGAAGGTATCTTTTGTTATGGTTTGACAATGTTGATGTAATTTTTTTGTTTATTAAAATTCTAGACAATTTTTTCTTACCGTGTCACAGTGATATCCCACCACGTTTCATTGATCTCTTTCTCTGTCAAACTACAACGACTGGTTTGAAAACCGAGTGCAGAAGGGTTCATAATGACATCACCACTACTCTCCCTCCTGATTAGCTTCTTTTTGATTCCTCCACTCACAGCGCCTCTAGAATCACTCTTTATTGATCCTATATCGTTCATTTTATTGGTGATAGGGCCGAGAGGGGTTCGAGAGGGAGCATGGGAGAAGGCTATCTTTGTAAAACTATTACGAAATGATCTTCTCACAAACTTAGGACTTCCATTAAGACTAGAAGACACATCACAGCTTTGTGTTTTACATAGAGTCCTCTTCTCAGAGCTCAAAGACACCCTTGATGAATCATTCCCTCTCTTATAAGGAGAATAACGAATATCCGCGAATCTATAGAGATGACTGTTATCCTCAAATACAGTGTTAAAAGCTTTTCCCCTTGCGTCTACAATGATTTTGTGAGACAAAAATTTCTGGCACAGTTGAATGGCTTGTTGTCTGCTCACTGACGGGCCAAAGTTTGGATTCTCTTTGAGGTAATCATGTAACCAGTCGACGGCTTCAGAAGCTACAAATACATCTTCGTATTGTTTCATTCTCCATCTTCTTCTCTTTACTTGCAGGTTGACTTTCAGTTGAGAAACTATTTCGTTCCACTGGATTCATAAATCGAAGGAAGAATACTTAAGTTCATTTAGAAATAAGGTGTTAAATTTTCATAATTAATAATTATAAGCTTATTTGTTAGAATGGCCGAAGGGTGATCAAATGAATTTACTTCGATGCGCTAAGAAGCAATCAAATTATACACAGATATCAATCATTATCACATTTGCAGATGAGTTTGTTTAGCAAAAAAACTTCAATAAGATACTGAACAATCACAACTCGATCATCACTCAAACGTGAAACTCAAACCCTTACGATACTCGCTCGCTCACTCCAACTCTTACCAATTTTGTAGCCGTGAATGGTCCTTTTGGAAGCTCACTTAAACTCTGACGACTGAGCTCCATTAAAAAAGCTTGTAGCTGAGCTATTCAGTAAGTTTTTGGCTGTATTTGAGTGAATTAGTAAAGTTTTTCATCGACTTCATCACAAAACCTGCTGTAAGATTCCTGAAGCCATTTTGAAAAATGTGTAACTCCAGGTAGACGCCTTCTGATTGGCTCGAGGAACAATAGGATACATAATCAGCTGCGCTAAGGATGCCGGATGAGTATTTTTCAAATAGTTGAGATTTTTCAGATTTTCTAGGTGTTTGTAAGTATTTTTTCCTTTCATAAACGTTAAGATTTTAAACTGCAATGCTTGCATTACTTTAATAAAGAGGTAGAGAGAGGTAGAAGGTTATTATACCACATATATAATTTTATTCATGAAGTTGAATGATAAATGTTTGTTTATAATGTTCTAATGTTATACTCTATTTGTGACTATGGAAGGAAGGGTAGTGTAAATTTGACTCCTTTTTATTACATTTCCAACGCTACCCAGCATTCCACTGGAGTTGGTATTTTTCTACAAACCAATTTCACGACGGCTGAAGTCAGCGAATTCTTATGAAATTTCTTATTAACCACCTTATACAATGCCAAATCTACTTGATCTATCTTCAAAAGATTTTTCCAATGAAGATAAATCAGAGAGAGTGCCTGCGATGCCTCCTGGTCGGAGGTCACTTTCTTGGAGTTTGTGATTACAGCAATGGCTCCAGAAGATGACTTAGAGGTCTCACTGACAAAGCCCAGTGATAAGAGTGGATTAGAAGAATAGGCAATACGATAGATGGAATTGTATGTTAGCCTTGGAGGACTGTTGGGATAAAACTTGTACTCAACGCTCTCTCGGACAGAATGGAGTGCATCTGAGAACTCTGTAAAAAATAATCAAACTTTAGCGAACAATTTCATTTATTACACTCTTAAGAAAATTCCAAAATCCCTGTTTAACTGAGTTCCGACTATGGCCTTGGTATTCTTAAAGGAGTTTTATCATTATATTGTAAAAATTGTGAAGTATTGTGGCAGCTTAGCGATATATTACCTTTACTGAGGAGATTTATTTCGATTGGATAGTGGTCGCTTACTTTTAGTGCCTGCAAAATTCAAGGAAGTTTTTTTCAGTCATCAGAATGGTATCCTGCGTCACATCCGGAATTATTGCGAAGAAAATCCCAGGTGTGACGCAGGCTACAGAATGGAAATTGTTTTAATTCGAAATTCTAAGCAGCCACAAAGCCGACCAACGTTGACAACAAGCCTTAAAGATGAGTCTTTTCATATACTAAATTGTTTGCATCTTACGTACCAAGTAATTTGTAATATTGTACTCGGAGTCGAACTTAAATCTACGAGCCGTTTCGGGAACAACCGCTGCCTTCATAGCTGAGCCTGCGCTAACGAACCTGAAATCCAAAATTAGGCGATATTAAACTGATTCTGCTTAGGAAACACTGTACATTGAAGTAGTGTAGTGCGCTTTGAATTACCTGTCATACGCGCATGTGCTCCCTCCAACGGTTGTGTCTATGCAGTCATCAATGAGCCACGTAAACCTCTTGTCGTTAAACAATCTGTTTGTCTTCCAATCAGAATCCAACATGTAACTACACGCAGCGTTTAAGTCACCAAGAATAATGACGTCGTTCATGGACCATTTAGATATGATGTCATCGTAGACATCAACGAGGGCGTCGATTTCAGCTGGTGCTGATAACGGAGAAGTATGTATTCCAACAAGTACGAAGTCTGTTAACTCTAAAAACATCGAATATCATGTTTATCTAAGAACAAGTTTTTTCTAACCTGAGAAGAATGCGCGCATGGTACTGACTTGCGCGCCTTGACCGTAACCGTGCCCGGTTTTAATATTTTGATTGGATGAGAAGTAATAGTGCGTGCTTTTAAACATTTTTGATTGGTAATAAGCAGACGTCTATAGCCGCCCGAGACCGTTTCTTTGTCCATCGACAAGAGAATATGAAGTATGGGCTTGCCCGCGAAGTGAATGCTAGGGCATAGGGCAAAAAGATGTGCTCTCTTACTTCATATTCTCTTGCCATCGACGAACTTTGAAGCAACACAAACAACTCACATCTATGCTGCGCGTCGATGGCGCATGTTTAAAATACTCAAGAGCATCGAAGAGTTCTCCCGAATTAACCGTGCGCGTTGAATGTTGCGATGAAAAAAGGTCGAACTTGAAGTTGCTCAGTTGCTATTGTGTATACTAAACAGCAGCACTGCAGCTCCTTTTTCTCGTAAATTTTGATTCAATCGTGTTTACATGTACTCACTTGTGCTGGTCGAGTGAAACTGAACAACAAATGGTTCGCGTTCAAAAGTATCCTGGTACTTGCTTTCATCTCCGTCATCATAAACATACGAACGAACTACAGAGACCATGTTAGTCCTGTAAAAACGTCAATCAATTGGAATTAATTGTTTTCACGAGAGTAACTCTATCAAAAATATGATTTCATTTCACTGGTTAAATTTCCACAGCCATTTAATGCGTCATGGGATACTCTTGGGGGGGGGGGGGGGGGGGAAGTGCGCCGCTTTGCTCTATACTAAAATAATATACCTGATTGCGCTTTGAAAAAATGTGCCTAACTCCTTGAATATCCATGGCCAGCTGTGAATATACTGCGTACGTTTTTTTTAATATTCTCTAATTACATCCCCTAGAAACGTTTTTTGTCGGTGCGGTATTTGTGCCTTGCCGCGACCAGGATGTTTTCTAGAATCTTTATTGGTTGATATTTTTCTAGCGCAATGTGATTGGTCTGGCGTAAATAGGCAGTGCCGTGACCTTGGCGTGACCGTGTCCGCCCAGTGTTGATGCCATTTTGGGTATTCGATTGAATGGCTTAGAGTACATTTTTTTGCATGCATTTGGGCAGTCATACGAAAATTGCTCTATGCAAAACAAAAAACGAAAGAAACACCGTGGCTTTCAATGCTGTTACTATACGCGAAGCAGCTGTCTTCTTGGCTCACCTGTAGAAGAAGGCATACTGCTCTTTACTAGCTGTTCGTCCCAGACGAGGACTGACAATCTTGTCGTACACATTGTTGACCTTCGTCTTACGCGATCTTCTTGATGTGGTACTGGTTGCTCTGTATGTCATGCAAGAACCGCGCATCAGAACAGGCAAATATATGTAAGGATGATAATCATGATCGATGCATGATTGACGATGGTGGTGATTGATGACAGATGGTGGAAGCAGTATCGATAGATCAAAGTTGGTGATGATGAATTTGATGGTGATGACGATGTCGGATGATGATGATGAAGATGTTGTTGTTGTTGTTATCTCTGTTGTCAGTGTTGTTGATGATGACGATGACAATGGTAGTACAGCTGTCCTGACGGTGATAGTTGATAACGGGTGATAATTCCCTTTTCGAGGAAGAATATTTCAAAGACGCGCGCCGACGCGATTTTAAAATGCCATCCCATGCAACGCAAATGCAACGCGCACTCAGTTTCAAACGGCAGGAAAAATACCCTGGCACTGAAGTCTTACGTACCCATTGACTTGATTCAGTAGGTCGTCAATGGCTGTCTCAGTAATATCGCGAATCTCCATGATAAGAACGATGTCATACCGCAAAATAATCTGAGAGACAAGTAAAAGAGTGATGAATTAAAGGCTGAAAACCAACAAAACCTCCTCAATAACCCCGGGCTAAAGTAGTGACGTCCGCTGTGGGAGCGAGAATCAAGGCTTAGCATAAGATAGTACGAACGCAGAATCATTTATAAATCCTTCGAAGTAATAGTTGTTTCTCTCTTTGTTTTTTATGTTTACATCTCCTCTCGTAGAATTTCCTCTCAGACATTTCCTCTCAGACCTCTCCTCTCCTCTTGTCTCCTGGCTTTTCTATCAGACCTCTCGTCTAGCCGCTTCTCTCCTAGCTCTCCTCTCTTGGCAATAGCAAATATCAGCGTGACTAACTTTCACCAAAGTGTTCGCAACATCTGGATGAGACATCTTATTCTTTCCAAAGATTCGAACGTTGAATGACGCAATCTTCATGTTGTTGAAAGCACCGCTGGGGAGGAACCGTTTGACCCGTGGAACATTATCACTTCGTTTCCTGTCTTGGACGGTCTTGAGAGTAAGTCTTTTCCTGAGCCTACGATTCGCGAGAGATCGCGGGTAATCTAACGGATGCATGGAAGCAAAAACAACAACAAACATTGAATAGAGGTTTCGTACCATCACTTGCCGGCAATCATAGTACGTGAGTTCTTGACGGCATGATTGCAGAACAATAAGATTACTTTCTTAAGATTCTTTCTTACGTAAAACAATTGTATCATAGTCCTGCCATCTTACATGGCCGCCGTCACGTGGTGGTGCAAAACCTCTATTGGGTGGAATAATATATAGGAAGAAATTCGGTAGAATATCGAAAGGGAAAATACTAGTGTTATATCAATAAAAGTGATATGCGCGTGTCGGTTGACTACTGTATAGTTTACAGTCTTATTTTTCAGCGGATTTGTTGAATTAAGAAAACCCTGCGGGTCGAACGTATCGTTGCGCTCTTGGCTTGGGTTACGTGAATGAAGATGATCTTATATTATAAATATTAAAACATTTGACTCGTTTTTCTAGTCTGCATACCATGTTGCATATCATGCTTAAGAGAGAAATAAACCCTTATCTCTTTCGCCACACGTAGAGGCGTGTCATATTGTACAGTTCACGTAATGGATAAAACTTCTAAGACCTATCTTAAGATAAAACGGACTTAACAAGTCATAACCGCGATTTACTGCAGCGTCTAGTTTCAGGCTTCTTCAGCTTGTCCAGAGCAGTTTGTCTGCCAGCTGAAACGGTAGTCAATTTGGAGTGTTTTAAAAAACCCTACTCAATAGTATTACGTTCATACTCACTATTATGAATCCGCGATGCTTGACTTACGGCAGCAACCAAAATAACAACCAGGAAAACTGCGAGCCACCGGAGAATATCCATCGTTTACCAACGACAAAGAAAGTGAAAAATAATAATAGCACGACTTTCGTTACAACTTAAAGGAGTCAAAATAAACAATGAAAAGGTACTCTCGATTCTTTTATTGTAAACAATTCTGGCAAAGTTAGTCGTGGCATAAATATTTGATAGTAATCTTAATACCCAGCTGTCAATGCTCCGTCGAGTTCCCACCAGCAAATTGACAACGGCGCCGAATGGGACCTCTATGGGTAAGAGCAAACCACGAGGCAAACCGCTTAAACCTTCTATAACAAATCACTTTATTTTGAAAAATAATATCTCGAAACAGCGAAGTAGCAATTTCATGTTTTTCTGTCCAAAAACTAACCGGTCAAAAATAGAGATTTAAAAAAGATCAGAATACGAACTCTAAACGTCACACGAGTCGAGACTACTTGGGTTGTGGACTCAATAATAAGGTATTTCGAGGCCATACCGATTGTCGTCAACTTGTCAGAAAAATAGCGTGTTCTCGCGACACAAGAGTATTTATTAAAAGCTGTTTCCTGTTCTATCATTTCCGACTCGGTTTATAGGGACGGACCTTGGATCATTGAGGAGGCGATGCGTAAATCCCCAAAAAATATCGAGCAAGCACTTCACCTACGAAAAAAAAAAATCGCTGGAGCTCTCCGTTCATTAAAGAAATATCGAGCAAACAAAGAAAAAAATGATGAGTGCAGAGGTTATTACAAAAAGAAAAATATAGTGCAACATAGTTTCCTGCAACCTCCCCCACCCCCCTCTATTAATGACCTATTGGTCTATCCCTTAGTATCTCCGTACATTTGAAAGTATATTTGTTTTGGCAGATAACGGACTAGATGGATCTCTCAAAGTATTTTTCAGAGTGTGTGATTTTACTTGGCATAAGACATGAATTCCAATGTTTTCTTTTGTTTAACAAAGTTGTTGGCTACCTTGTTCTCATTGGTTTCTTTTGTCTTATTCTACCTTATATACACTCCTTGCTAACACCTCTTTCTCTTTTACTCCGACGAAGGACTAGCGTCCGAAACGTCAGTAAGTTTTTTCTTTTTTTCATCTTAAGTTACCTTTTTATCATTACTGTTTCATTAGAAACACCGACGCAGCTCAGTTTTTAGCTAGTTATATCTTCTTGTTTAATTATTGATTACTAGTTGAAGTAAAACAAAATAAAACTAAGTAATCTGTGTCTACTATTCTATAACGTTGACTATTCTTTCACGGGCCAAGTGGGTGGGTGTTGATGATACGCTACGCAAATACTGTGATTATCTGTAAAAAGCCTTTCAACTGTACTTATCTTCACAACAAATATTTGAGCAGCTGAGCATTCTGAACTTATAATTAAACAAAGCATTACCCTGGAAGATAATTAGACTACAACGCTACTCGTCCCTAACCTGTGGGGATATTATCTGCTCAGTACAGAAGCTTACTGAACTTACTTCCCTGCCAGCAGTCTCGCTCGTTGGCGATTCTTGGCAGCGAAGAAGACTACAGGCAGGGAAACTGAGACGATTTCTTAGAAAACGGCCATAGTTGAATTAGCTTGAATTAGTTTTGAAATTTTTATCCCAGGAGCTTCTCACATGTAAAAAGGGCGGGGATGAAGGTAAAAAAAATCCCTCCCTCCCCTTAAAAAGGAGGTTTTAGCGTGCACCTGGTTTAATCTTAGCTCTTATAGATAAAACTTTGAAACTAAATAAATCGAGACACAAGTTCTACTCGTCAGTTATACCGAAACTTGTCGTAAACAAGTTTCAGGTTAAAATTGCAACGCCGTTGCACACAAGTTCAGCTTAAAGTTTCAAAGTGGTACAGGGCCTTTAGAAAAATTTTGTTTGTTTTGCTGCGCCGCATTTTGATGATCACGTGTACATGTCCATAATAAACTTGGACTGCATGTGGTTAGATGGCAGAGCAATATAATCCCTTTGCTCTAGCGGGAATTGAATTCTTTCTCATTTAAGACGATTGTATTGTTCCTGCCATGTAACATGGCTGCCGTCACATGATGGTATTTGATCAGAAAAAAAAACCAACTGCGCTCTGACTTTGGTCAGCCTTGATCCTTGCTGTCTCAAGGTATCGATAGAATTTAAAGTGTTTTTTTTTTGACGGAGTTTTTGTCATCACGAGTATATGTAATCTGCACATTCAGAGACGCCAATGCATGCCATTTACAAGAGTCTCCATTAGCTATTCCATATTAAAAACGTTTATTTCTTTCGACGTTACAAACAATTTTCGCATGAAATCAAGAAAACCGAACTTCCTCGTTTGCCCACTACTATTCAAAAGAACAATCCATATAAAAGAATGATAATTTGACTTGCCTTATCAATCTTTTTGCAAATTCTTGTATATTTACATTCAAGCACAATGCAATGCCTATCGTTTTGTGCAATCAAATTAACAGTACACTCCCCTATCTTTGTCATTGTATAGCTAATCTCTAGATGGTAGGTCAGTAATACGTTGTATTATCGTCGACGGCTTCTATAGCTACCTTCTCTACGATCTGATTGGGTTCTACGTATGAATTCGTCACAAGCAGCTGTGTACGGGTCCACCTGTGTTCAAAGACATAGGTTAACTAGGTAAAGGTTGGTTAGAAATTCTTTGTTATTGGGTGTATATACCCACCAAACCCTTTGCCATTGGGTGCACACCCTTATCATTGGGTATACATATCCAGCCTACCCTTGATATAGATTAAGGATGTTATATATCCAATCCCTTGTTATGAGGTGTATTTACACATTCCCTACTCCTAGACACAGGGTGCATATATAAAATGCTTTGAGCACCCAGAGTCTAACTTCACAAACAACCTGCTTCATTTCTAAAAGGCAAAAGTGGAGAGAGCTTACCGATCTGTGATGATAGCGAGAGCTGCTGCTGTGTGGTACATGTGAAGGAAAGTATCCGTACGATGGAACATCAATCGATCTTGACGAGTAATGGGACTGAAAAGGAAAATCTTACAATCAACTTTTAAACATTTACAAATCTTGCAAAACTAGAGGCTTATGAATGTGATTAAAGCGAAATGGTGCTGTAAAATATTATTCATTCCGAGGTAGAGGGGAAAACTGGGTTGAGTTGGCATTGTAGTGCATTCTGGGGCTGTTTTAGGGAACGATATTGATCCATCTATAAAATATATCTTCTAAGATAGACCCACAATGCACTGCAATGACAACTCGACCCAGTTTTCTGTTGGTAAGCGAACGTCATCCCGCATAGGGGTATTCGCAACAAACTTTTTTTAAATGGTTATGCCCCCCCCCCCCCTTTCACGCAGTAAGAAATTCATGACCCTCCTATTAAGTCAACAAGAAAACCGCTTTTAGCCGAAATAAAAAGGATCAACCTCATGAAAGTTCAATTTCCTTACAGACCCTTCCCTCTGAAGTTCAAGCACCTGACCCCTCCCTCCTTCTCTCTCAATAAAAAACACGTTAATAAAATGCCTGTTTTGAGCACGCAGCACGAGCTTGCACTTTTTATATATTCATAAAAATAATCACGAGGTTTCGGTTTCACTTACCCGACTGATGGATGGTAATGATGACTGGTGTCGAGACCGCTGATATTCCCTCATATAATCAGAGTATGACTGAATTATAACACAATAAGGTGAAAATAATAATAATCAGATAGATTCTTTGGAGCTAAATGCCGTGAGTTTACCGGAGGGGGATAATGAGGGTAGGATGAGGGTAGGATGATGGAGGGGGCAAGAATCCGTTCCTTTTAGTACCCGAAAGACGAAAAAAATGGGTATAGAACTTACCCCGTGTAGGAGGGTTTCTCGTCTCACACCACTATAACGTGTTCTGCAAACCAAACAATAGAAGCATTTGCTGTTTGTAATAATCAATTCAAATTTACCACTGTGAGTAATTTGTTGTGACATTTTAATCTTGGGGTTTTGCCATATTATGGCCGTGTTGTGCACGTGATCCTCACGTGAAAGTACAGCGTGGTGGACTTTGGTCGCAAAATTGTATTTGGCAATATTCAGGTGGAAGGTTTATATCTTTGAGCTCGTGCAAAGGATGCGCACTATAATTCATGCAGCAAAAGTAATCCAAAACACGGGCGCTGGAAACTATGATACTGGGGCATGTATGCTGCACAATTGTTTACCTATCCTCTCCCTTGCTACTGCTATGACTGTCATGACGATCTCTTGATCCCGAATGGCGGCGAATACCTGGAAAAGATCGACAGGACGGTGTAGTTAAAAATCCTCATTTATGACCAACTCCATTGATCAACAAGGAAGGGAACGGCAACTACCGGCATAAATATTAGAATCTTCCACATTACGACCAACTCTCTTGATTTACGACGGGTGGTGAAAATTAGTTTTCTCAGTCACGACCAACTTCAGTCCAGAAACGTTAGCAGACGTCAAACGTTGCACAATTAACTCTATTGATTGACCGCAGCCTTCAGTCGGATCAACGTCTCATTCGTTCGCAGTGATCGACTTGACAATATTATTGGTCAACCTCTTAAGAGGCCTCAATGGCAGTACAATTAATTTATTCTTGAAGTTTTGTGACGCAGCCATTAAAGAATCCCGCTCGCCTTTGTGCCATCAAACTCGTCTCAGCCTCCAAGCTTTTACTGCATCTGACGACTACATTGCTGTCTCAGAAGCTCATTCTTGATTGGCTGAGATTGGTTACCAGGACGATAGACGAGGTCAAGTTTTGAGGATCTCATTTTTTTACATGTCTTCTGAGAGCTGCAAGGTGATCCAAAATTTATTTGGCCACTTTGAATTTTTCCTAACACTCAAGTTTTGAATTCTTCGTTGTTCAAGGTTTGCCTTAATTTCATGGTTCACATGTTCCAGTGAAGGTCCGTGGAATTTCAAAGTGCTTGCATTCTTGAAATTGTAAATTCTTAGGCTAGTTCTCAAAAAATGAGTCTGCGTTCAAGGAATACAGCGGTATTTTATGAATTCCAAAATAGTCTATTTAGGGTGTTTGCGTGCATATTAGCTAACCTCTTCGTCTTCGCTTCGCTCTTCGAATGTCTTCCGAGGTAAGATTCCTGCTACGGTGCCTGCTGAATAAACCAACATTTGATGAATATTAGTTGAGGAACACACCTATGGGGTGTGATGACAGTTCTACTCACAGAGGGTCCGTGTACCATTTCACTTGTCTATGAATATCTTCAAGCCTTAGAGATTTGATTACTACTAAGTCAGACTGTTATCAGGTGTTTGTATTAAATAGCAATTCAACTTGGAACTTATTTCCACGCATCTACCAAATGAATATTTTAGTGTAACATAGAATTCTAGCTGCAAAACTTTGGTCAAAAAAAATCATGCAACTTTTTGTGCAACACTGTTACGTTCTTTCTATTCTTTGCAAAAATAAATTCCTAGCACACCTCCAAACTGGACACAATTCCAAAATTTTGTTAACAAAAATCCTATTGTTTAAAACCGAGGGTGTAAGAGTAAGACTTGAAGCGACAAGAAATACTACACGAAGGTCCTGTAAGTAGCTGAACTGGGTGCTCGAGTAAGGATGGGTGTCACCTCTAGGCGCACGACGCTGTGCACGGCAAAGCTTGACAACCTGTCCAGCAGCAAGCCGTGATGTAGTATGCTACATGTCCTGTATTCTATTCATATGCATTCATGTAATCCCCTCTTGGCCTCGCCTTCATGTTTGATTGACTGCCTGAACTCACTACCGAACAAATAATGAATAAATCGTTCAACAGTTCCTCCCAGCAGGAATTCTTGTGGCACGTTGAGAAAGTTCATATACCATGCAACATAGATAGATAGCAACTGCACCAAGGCAAATAGTTTTCCCAAATATAATAATTAACCAATCAACAGGCAGGTTCAAAAGACCTTTGACAATGCTATCAAGTGGTCTCCTGAAGGTAAATTATGACCAACCCCAGTGTCCTGGATTTTTGTGCTCAGAGTAGCGTCTCCTCGAAATATATGCTGTGAAGTCTCAATGCAAGTCTTGTCTTACGCAAAATAAAGCCAAAACTAGCAAAACTTTAGTTCGAAAATTTGAAGTCTTAGAATAGAATTCAATTAAATTTGCATTTCAACGGTTTGAGAGCAGCTTTTTTCTTCCTTTTCTTGTTTGCTTCGGAAAATATTTTCTCTGCATTTTAAGTCTTTGGTATTTCATATATCGCAGATAAACGAAAAGACTAAACTTGTCCGTCTGTGCATACCGCCATTCGAATCAGCAACTTGCACTCGCGAGTCCGTGGTCATCCGTAAAACCACTTGAATTTGAATGTTCTTTTGAAAATATGATTTGAATCCAGTCACCAGAGGCGAAAACAAAAGCTAAATTTAGCACATCTCAGGGATCTAAAACTAGCAGTAAGCGAATCAGTTCAAGTTGTCCATTAATGGTGATCGAGAAACGTCCATAATAAAGTGAGCTCGGCCTGTGGGTCCTATTTAACCTCTGTGGTTTGTAAAGTTCGTATTTCACAGCACTGGTAGTAGCTTCATCTACCTTTACTCTGACACAATGATTGAACCTATAATAACGCAAAGATGTGATAAACGTGAGATTTAAAACTCCTTTTGCTTGGAGTGACCATTATTGACCTCCTCTTAGGTCAATATTAGATATGATTGACCCCAATCTGGGTCAATAGTGGATATTCCCAAATGAGAGGCACATATCAGCCCCCCGTCTTGTACATTAGACCAGCATGACCACATAAGTAGAAGCAAGCAATTCTTCTTGTCCTTATTGTAGATCCTAACCTAGATGTTAATTCCTTTTCCTTCACACGTCGGCTGCTTTCTGATCGTGAAGATGAATGATGCTTTTCAAGTTCGACGGATGGATCGTCAGGAAATAATCGACATAATTCCTCGCCAACTGATGGTTCCACTTCCTGTTAGGGAAAAGACAATATCACATTATCAATATCAGCATATTTTGTGGCATGGGTGGGGTACGCTGCTAATGCTCGTCTTTCACTACTGTTAGACCAATGGGTCAGGTCTCTGGGTTTGAACCCTGCAGACGTCATATGAATTGAGTTTGTTTGATGTGTTGTTCTCTTCCTTGCCACAAGGGTTTTCTCCGGGTTCCCTCCCTCAATAAAAAATCAACATGTGAGTCGAGTGTTGTGTGCAGAAAATAGTAAATTTAGTGGAAGTGAGTGTGAGTGAAAGCAGACCCACACCAGCAAAAACTGCCAAAATAATCAGCTTGCCCTAACAAATAAAAAATTATCATTATTATAAAAATTTCAAAAACACTACCTGTCCATCTCTACATATTTTCACTTCCTTGTTGTCATTCCATGGGTTACGTAGATGGGTACACTTGCTGAACCAAAGATCTTGTCTAGAAATTAATTAACAGTAATGCCATGTAATACAAGCTAACTAAAAACTAAAGCTGTAGAGTTTGTTAGGTGTCTCTCTATTCAAGGGTTTTTCTCAGGAATCTTCAGTATTCATTCCTTCACAAAACCTAAAGAACCAAATCTCAAATTGGCGATGCCTTAACTTAGATCAACCCAGAGGTTGTTTCAGGGTTCAATCTGTGAGTTAGCCATGCCCTGACTTAGATCAGCCCAGAGGTTGTTTCAGGGTTCAATCTGTGAGTTAGCCGTGCCCTGACTTACATCAGCCCAAAGGATGTTTCAGGGTTCGTTATCTGTGAGTTAGCTGTGCCCTGACATAGATCAGCCCAGAGATTGTTTCAGGGTTCTAATCTGTGAGTTAGCCATGCCCTGACTTAGATTAGCCCAGAGGTTGTTTAGGGTTAGATATCTGTGAGTTAGCCTTGCCCTGACTTAGATCAGCCCAGAGGTTGTTTCAGGGTTTGATGAAAATGATTTTTTTTTCTCATCACAAGAGATTACAGTGTTGAAGTCTTACCTGTTGCACCATTTAATAGGAAATACCCCTCCAAGGGCTTTAGCACTCATTCCTGGTGGCAGAACCCAAGGCATGTGAGGTCCATCGTATGAAGCTTCTCCCATAAGTCGAGCAAATCCTTGGAACTTGCCACTTTCCTTGACTGAGAAAATGACAATCACATTCTTGTAGCGCTGAATGTATAAAAGAATATGATGGTTATCACAAAGGATAAGTTAAAGTTGTTGGGTCTCTTCATGTGATTACAGAGATTTTTTGTGGTTCTCAGGTTTTTTCTTCATCTGTAAAGTCTAACATCCTAATTTAATTTTCAACTGAGTAAGCCATGCCTTGACTTGGATCAGCCCAGAGGTTGTTTCAGGGTTCAATCTGTGAGTTATAGCTGTGCCTTGACTTAGATCAGCCCAGAGGTTGTTTCAGGGTTCAATCTGTAAGTTAGCCATGCCCTGACTTAGATCAGCCCAGAGGTTGTTTCAGGGTTCAATCTGTAAGTTAGCCATGCCCTGACTTAGATCAGCCCAAAGGTTGTTTCTGGGTTTGATAAAATTTGAAGTTTCCTAATTTTTAGCTAATGGGTAAGAATGAACACATGACAGGAAAAAATTAACTTAAGCAATGAAATATGACCAGGATCAGGAATTTAGAATATTCAAACAAGAGTGTGTTGATTCAACTAACCTTGTAGGCAGCACTTAGTTTCTTCTCATTGGTCCGTGGGGTTGACCACACACCCTAACAAAGCACACAATGATAATATCATTTAACTGACAAAAAGGAAAAATGTTTACGCTATCACTTCATGGGTAATTCTGATTACATGGACATTGGCAACATTTTGAACATAACATTACTAAAGTGTATCTGCTATTAACAACGGCATATCAACCACAATATCACTGTCTTTAATTTCCAACGTAGGACTAGCGTCCGAAACGTCAGTAAGTTTTTTCATCTTTTTCACGGTGTATAATTACCTAGTATCATTACCTTTTCATTAGAAACACTGACGCAGCTCACACTAGTTTTTAGCTAGTTATATCTGCCTTTAATTTAAGATGATTTCACTACTTCGAACATTAGGATCACTGATATCCATCACGATCACGATCACGATCACCATCACCATCACCATCACCATCACCATCACCATCACCATCACCATCACCATCACCATCACCATCACCATCACCACCAACACCTCCATCATTGTCAATACCGCCAAACCATCAAAAACATTATCTCTACAACCTCAAATAACATTTTCGCCTACCTTGGCTTTCGATAGAAGAACATTTTCAGCATTATTGCTCTTCATTACAAAGTATCTTGCATCTTCAAAATACTTGTCGATTTTGTTTCGTCTTTTCTTCTTGGACACTTTTGCTACTTTACTCTTGACATGACCAGACTGCTCATCAGAGGAACCACCATCAGACAGGTGTTCACTGCTGTGAGCTACCGCTGATGACATCTTTCTCTTACGTGAACTCTTGGATTTCTTTTCTTCATCCCCATTGGCTTCTTCTTCTTCTTCACTGGCACTGACTTCTTCATCATCAGATCCTTCGAAAATGATATTAAAGATAGGAATATAATATTTTTAAAAGTATTGAGATTTTTTTTTACTCTACATCCTCTCCCCCTTCCCTCTTTACATTCAATCTAAGAAAACTTTTAACACCTGGAATATGTTAAAATAAAATGTTTATTGTGTTTAACCACAGCGTGATTGTGCCAAAATTGTTTATCATTTACAGTAATAATTATTAGCCTGTGCAGAGGCTGTCTGTGTTTCAAACTTTATATTTTAGTGTTGCTTTCAAGAAATTGGAGAAATGATCTAAATTCTATCCAGGATATTAAAAATCAATAAACAACATGATATCTAAACTACACCTGAATCTTTTTATTATACCGTATGCCCACAGGAAGATAATTTATTATAGACAAGAGAAGCTTACCAGCAAAAACTTTCTTACAAGATTCATAGTTTTCAAGAATCTTATCTTCATGGGTTTTGAACAGATTTCCTTCAAACTTTCCTTCAGTTTTGGATTGAAGAGTAAAATGCCTCAATGGAACATACCTGACTTTGATGAAGCAGATTCTGAGCCAGATTCTGTGCGCACTTCATCCCCATCATCATTATCACTCACTAATTCCTCATCACTTCCGCTAACACTGTGACCACTGTAGTTTTTATCTCCATTCACATCATCAATTACTTGCATGATTTCTTCATTTTGGTCTTCATCTTTGTCATCATCTTCTAGTTCTTCCATTGTTTCAAATTCCTCATCAAGAACCTGGTCATCATTCTCTGTAGAAAATAACAGATTTAAGTGAATTAACAGAGTTTAAGATATTTTCAAAATTATGATATTTCCCCTCGATTTTCAGTACTTTTGAATAGAAATATATAAACTCTTATAAATTATAAGCATAACAATAAATTATTGATGTAATACTTTATCCAGATATGGTAAGAGAGAGGAATAGGTCAAATAAAGTTTGTTCAAACCTTGTTCCATGGGTTTTTGGGATTCGTCTTCTGTTACATCTTGATCTATCTCATTGTCCTTCACACTCTCCTCATTGTCATCTTTGGTGTGCTACAGATATGAAAAAGCAACTTCAAAATTGTTCTTTGTATGATATAACAGTCCTATTTAAAACTACAAAGTCTCCCAAGCCAGCAACTAAAGTTTGAGGAGTTGAACAGCAGATCAAATTGGAATTTCGGAATTTATAAGTTTCTTTTTGTGGAAGAAGGACAACAAGAAAACTAAAAAAAGCAGGGGAAAAAACAACATAAAAACAAAACAAACAAAAAACAAAAAAAAAAACAAACAGGAAAAACCTCAAAGAACAAGAGAGATGCTTAATGGAAGGTCAGGTCAAGTGAGTTGAATCCATGAATAGAATTTTTTAAAACCTGTGTGTGTAATAGACAGCATTTGTGGGTCAAAAACAAATATCCAAATGGACAAAAGTGGTGAATTAAGAATCAAATGACCTAGATTTTTACAAAATAATAATTATTCTAATTTACCTCTTGATATTCAGCATCCATTTGTAAAGCTTTCTCTGACTCAGTACTTATTTTTACTGCATCAGCATTTTCTTCAGTGACTAACACATCAGAGGTTTCTTTACTGTAATTACCCTTTGATGCACCTTCATCTTTCTTAGAAACAGATTTTTGCTTCTTCTCCTTGTCCTCCGACTTGTGTTTTGTCTCTGATCTCTTCTCATTGTTTGTTTTATCCTGTACCTTTTTTGTAGCTGGCGATTTAGTGGTTTTAGAAGCTGCCTTCGTAGCAGATTTAGGAGTTGTTTTAGAAGTCTTGGTAGAAGAAGACTCAACCGATGTTGGTTTTTTAGCAACTGTAGAGCTGCTACTTTTCTTTTCTTTTACTTTGCTCTCTGTTTCTTTAGCACTTGTTGGATGGACTTCCTTTTTTTTGCTTTTTTCTGGAGCTTTCTTCTCTTTAGACTTTGCAGACTCCTGTGGCTTGCTAGAGCCTGTAGTCTTTTTGCTTGTTTCTACTTTAGATTCATCAACTTTCCTTTCATTCTCTTTCTTTTTTTCAGTTGGTTTTGATTCTTTAACTTTCGCTGTTGTTTCCTTTACAGTTGCTGATTTTGTTTCGGCTTTTTTCTTTCCTGCAGTAGTTTTAGGTTTTGCAGATGCTGCCTTGGTGCTTTTCACTTTTGTTGCTGATTCTTTTTCCTTGACTTTTTCCTTTAGTTTTTCTTTATCAGCTGATGTTGCATCAGTCTTAGGATTTGTCTTTTCCTTCTCACTAGTTTTAGCAACACTTTCTTTCTCTCTGGTTTTCTCTCTACTTTCTTTTTCCCTTTCTTTCTCTTTCCCATGATGGTGCTCCCGTTCACTTTTCTCCTTCCCATGATCTCTCTCCTTATCAGACTCCTTTTTCTTTTCATTCTCACTAGGTTTAGGAGAACGTGACCCTCTCCCCCTTTCCCCACTATGGACAGTAAGTTTTTTCTCTCTACTTGACCCCTTATCGTTTACCCTTTTAGAGGACCCAGAACTTTTGTGTACAGAAGGGCTACCTGGACTCCTCTCCATGGCTTTTCTCTTTGGACTGCTGCTCTTAGATCGTTCTCCATTCTTGTCCTCCTGGGCACTTCGCTTTCTTGTGTTTCCTTTACTTGGTTCTGAGGGAGACTTTTCTGAAGATCTTCTACTTGGAACTATTCGTAAATACAAATATTGTAAATTAAAATTCCAATTTTTAACTGCTATATGGATGGGAAGCTTCATAGATGATAGGGCATTGCTGGTGTTCAGTCACTCCCAAGAGAATGAAATAACAAAATACTAAGCAGCCATGTTGGATGATATAACAAAAGAGACTAATGACAAATATTTTGTTGAATTCATCCAATATGGTGACTATTAAATCCATCAAAAGGGAATCGTTTGCTCTTTACTGAATGCTGGTAATGAGATAATGAGATTTATGACATTCATTTGACTAACTGATACAATTAAATATTTAAAAAACATACCTTTTGAGGCTTTGTCCAATTCAGCTGCAAATTCATCATGAGTTGTCTCCCCTAAGATGTCATCTAAAACATTCAACTCCACATCTTCCTCTATATCAAAACAAAGGAGAATTATATGGTTAAATAACACCTGGAGAAATCACAAGTAGAATTGGAAATACGTTAGTATTACAGTAGATTTATATGTTAAATATGTTTTTCAAACAAATTATTTCTTTCTTCATCCTTGGAATCTTCAAGCAAACATTGTTTCTATTAGTAACAATGAACCATGGGAACAATTTATTAGTTACAGTATTGAAGGTAATAATCCATTTTGTCTGGGGTATTAATAAACCCTAGATATTCAAATGAATATATTTTTGACGACATGCAAACCGGTCGTCTACCATATTTTTTGTATAACTTTAAACAAAATACCTTCTAGCAAACTAAGAAACACTTAAATTCGAATAAAATGTGCCAAATGGATAATTGAATTTCTCATTTAAAATGAATAAAAATTATATAAAAGGATTTGAAAGATTATTGGAAAACGAAAGATGGCGTCGAGCAAAGTTGTCGTTTGGCCACCGACACAAGAAGATAACGAGTTCATTAACAATAAAACGACACTTCACCACTAAGTTAGTCAAATTCCTATTACTGTTAGCATAAATATTTGTATCATAACCTTTAAATGACAATTAAAATAATTTAGAACACAAAAAACCACATAACAAAATCAAAAATTTCATTCACCGCCAACGACTTACTCGCTTCAATCTCATCCGGAGATGACAATTCTCCTTCTTCTGCAGCTTTAGACATCGTTATAGTCTTGCTTTGAAGTCTAAAGCCGTTTTTCTTGTATTATAAAGCGAGGAATGGCGAAATACAGCAAGTTTTTTGGAAGCTTTTTCTTGTTCTCTGAAAACAATAAAGCACGCCAAATGATGATATATTATGGGATATCTAACACCCATACGTCATATGTACACAGGAAACCCAAACCCTCATTATAAGAAAAGAAAAAATATCCATTCAAAAGTTGAGGAAAATTTTCAACTTTTAAAGCTTGTTAATACTTATTATCTGTCCTGTAGCATGCTTGTAACATATGAGAAAAGAAAATGAAACAATCTGAAAATTGAATATTAAATAAATCTACAAAGTATTGAAAAAAAAAGAAAGAATCCCACCCAGTTTCAATCATTTGTTTATGTGTATCTAAAGCAGAAATAAAATCATGATTTGATTTGAATGTCAATTATTTTTTGTTTGATCTTAGTTTTTTTGTTGGTTGTGTGTTTTTTTTCACTTCCTTTCACGCAGCTCTCCAGGTATCATGGGTATATTTTCAAAATGGCGACGTTAAGAATTTGACAAAAAAAAATACTGTGTGGAAGCCGAATAACTTTTACCCTTCTTGTCCCTTTTTGTTGCCCAAGAACCCTTAAAATGGCCAGCAAGTATAAATGTGAACATTATATAAGACGCTGCGCCTTACTGGTAAGTCCTGGTCACTCTAAAAATACTTTTGAGAAAAAAATCTCACTGCATGTAGTCCGTGGACATTAATCACTTCGTAGATTAATGGTATTTTTATCCTGTATTTCTGTAAATTTGTTTCTATTTTCCTATTCATAGTATTCTGGTCATCAAGAGTAATAGTTTGTAATTTCTGAATATCGAAGTGCTTATATTTTGAGTATTTTTAAAAGTACAAATAAGCCTATACCTGTATATCCAGTAAAAATCATATTTTGACTTAATTATAAGATTTATACTTTACTTTATTTATTCTTCAGACACCCTGCTGCAATAATAAAGTGTATCCTTGTAGAGTCTGTCATGATGAGGAGAATGAGGATCACAAACTTGACAGGCAATCTGTCAGTACTATCAAGTGCTTGCAATGCGGGAAAGAACAAGAAGTGAGTAGATTACCCCAGTGAAGGATCCAGGGGTGGTAAGAGGGGTGACAAGTTATCCCCTTTTCGTTCAAATTTCTCAATATATCGTTAGTAACAATGACACCCCCTTTACTCCAAATTCCTGGTAAATCCTTTGTAATAGTCACAGCTATCTAAATTTCCTGGATCTGCCTTTATATTATACCCACCATGTTCGTGGACTTGAACATGATATTTTTCTTTTTGAACAAGATTAGATTAGATTATCAACTAAATTAGATAAGTTAGTTACTATTTTAGCTGACCTCACATAATTTTGAAACTACAAGTAAACAACTACTGAGATCAGGGGGAGAAATGATGATATTCACTCATTCTCTGGTAAAACAACCAGTTCCAATCAAACAATTCTAATTTAATCTGTGAGATAGCCGTGCTCTGACTTAGATCGGCCAAGAGGTTGTTTCAGGTTTTGATCTGTGAGTTAGCCATGCCCTGACTTTGATCAGCCCAGAGGTTGTTTCAGGGTTGTATCTGTGAGTTAGTCATGCCCTGACTTAGACCAGCCCAGAGGTTGTTTCAGGTTTTGATCTGTGATTTGGCTGTTCCCTGACTTACATCATTCCTTAGATCATTTTACTTATTCTAAATTTCTTTTCTCACTTAATTAGGTTTCAAATAGCTGTGTAGACTGTGGTATACACTTTGGTCTATACACTTGCCTGAAGTGTAGACTATTTGATGACAATAAAAAAGGCCAGTTTCATTGTGACGAATGTGGTATTTGCAGGTATTGTATAATATTATATAATAAATCTATTTTCATAAACTTGGACCAGACATTTACCATGGCTTGCATTGATATGCGCATGGAAATCAGGCAATACGACACTTCAATCAATCAGAGTATGTCAAGGTACATCCTTTTTTATTTATTGATAATAGCCTAGTTTTCCTGTTGCGACTGTTGTTTCTTTCAGTGGAAACAATGGTAAAGTGGGCCAGCCCCCTATGAAATTCTTTCTTCATTTTAAAATGAATTGAATGAAGTACAAAAAAACATCTTCCTGAAACTTGGTCCAAACAAGTTGAAGTTTTTTTTCTTGGGGGATCTTGGGGAAATTCAAATCCCAAAGGAATCCTGGTTGGACAGGAAGGTACCTGGGGGGAGGGGGGCTGGCGGTTAGATGTACTTTTAGATGCACATCAAAATACAAGACAGCATTTACAAATTTATGAACTATTTTTTCTTGTTATATTTTGTTCATTACAGAGTTGGTGGGAGAGAAAACTTCTATCACTGTCCAAAATGTGACATCTGTCTGCCAGTGACCATGAAAGATAGCAACCACAAGGTTGGGGGAAAAAGTTGTAACTTTGTTTTCTGTGAAGATGTTTTTAGGGTTGTCAAACAACTCTAATCTGCATGAGAACCTCTACTTTGAAGGCTACTTGTAGCTGTCCATATTTGAATTCCATGCAATTAAATTGATGTTTTAGACATAAGTATCTTAATGGACCCTTCTTACAATTGTTTTGAATTCTGGAATTACAAAAAATCACACATTTTCTCGATGGAATTAGTGGCATTTCTTTTGTTTTTCCATGTTAGCCTCCCATTCAAGACAATTTTAAGAATTGTTATACTTATTCGTTTTGCTCACAAGAATTGAATGATTCTATGACCATTGCATGCTTGTTTGTTTAAGTGCATAGAAAAAGGTGCAAGAAATGATTGTCCAATATGTATGGAGGTAGGTGTATATGCAACAAGTCTTGTTAAACTGACAGTGGATTGTCGTGTGGGATATATTCAACCTTTTATCTGATGATGATGGTGATGTTGATTGTGATGATGATGATGACAGTGATTGTGATAATGATAATAATGGAGGTTGTGATGTTGATGATGACAGTGGTGGTTGTGACGATGATGATGGTGGTAGTAGTGATGATAATCATGAAAATGATAGTAATGATGTTGGTGGTGGTTTTGGTGATATGATGTTGGTGGTGGTGAGTGATGATAATAATAATGATTCATGATTGATCAGGATAATGCTGCCTTTGATGATGACAGTACTAAAAGGATAAATGATGATACTGATGACACACTGAAGATAAGACTAATGATACCTCCTTCTTTTACAGGATATCCACACTTCTAGAGTACGTTGTCAAGTTGCCCCATGTGGGCATCTCATACATACGTAAGTATCAAGACGTGTCTAACCAATAACCATTCATATATATACTTTATAATTTTACATTGTAATGGTTTCCCACTTTAGCCAAATATCATTCTCTAGAGTATCTTTTCTTTGTTTGATGGTAAATCTTGAGAGCAGGGCTTAAAATAAGTGCTGGCATTAGGCAATGTCTGGCCAGACCTGGCACTTGTCCAGTCAAATCTTGTTTTGCTGGTCATTTTGACTGGTAATGTTTAGCCAGAAAAAAGTTATTACT
Source organism: Actinia equina (assembly GCA_011057435.1). NCBI lineage: Eukaryota > Metazoa > Cnidaria > Anthozoa > Actiniaria > Actiniidae > Actinia > Actinia equina. Next base: position 1,213,962 of record WHPX01001187.1, read on the forward strand.
AAGCTCAAACTAATTTGTGATCATGAGCAGTGACTGATGGGCCATTATGTTTAGCCCTGGAGAAGATGAATTAATATGTCAATTAAAACGAAGAATTGTATTCTTAAGAGAATGACACAGTCTATGATGGGAAAATATTATGCCAAAGCCAAAAAAGTATATTATTAAATATCCTTTTACTGTTTTAGGACTTGTATGTCTGAACTCCTTAACTCAGGGTATGTATAATTAATAATTTATGTATATTTTGAAGTCTATTCTACCATATTTAACACTCCTTTCTCATCCTGACAATATTGGTTTGTAATGACCTGGTTGTGTATAGTTTAACCAGGACCATGGACAAACCTTAAAAGGGAGGGGGGGGGGGGGGTAAAACTGGAAAATATAAGAGACTAGTATGGGAAAAGGGAAAAAGTGGTGGGGCTATAGCCCCCAGCATCATCTCCTCAGCCTCCTCGGTCCCTGTTACAGGGGTGGATCCAGGAATTTGTTCAGGGGAGGGTGCTGGTCACAAAATTATCCAGGAAGGGGTGCACCCCTTAGAATCAAAGGGGAAAAACTTTATTTTGTATGGATTATCTTCAAAGTAGGGGCACAAAGTCGAACCAGAGAAGGGTGCGCCAATGTGTTAGTTACACAGCTGTAATACATACAAAGCCTTACATTATTGTGTCACTTTAGGAGCTATACATGCCCATTATGCAACAGATCTATTGTGGACATGAAGCAAATGTGGAGACAACTGGATAATGAAATCAGTAAGACACCCATGCCTGAGGAGTACAAGAATGTTATGGTTGAGGTATAATAAGAATACTCCTTTTTACAGTTCCGCTCAGTGACCACAAATAGTTCCAAGTTGAGGTTGGAGTTTCGGGCCATAGCAAAGCTATCTTAATAATTTATTAATATGCGGCAACTTCATCCTTGGCTTGGAATTATTATTCATGGCTACCTGTGGTAGTGTTATTAATAATTTGACGTCAGTCGTAAGGAAAAACAACTTCCAGGTCCAAGACAAAGAGCATTCCTTTACCGATTTCTCTTACTATTTCTTCGTGACAAGATTTGTCCAAAGTTTTAATATCGTTTCAGGTGGAGTTAATTAAATCATTATGAACATTTTTTGATTTATTTTTGTGGTTTTAGGGAGTAGTTCAAGGACCCAGAAATAAGTCAGAAATAAAAATTAAAGGCTAAACATTATTTGTTAAAATCAAAAAGTATATTGAATAAGTTTGTTTTCTCATTTTTCAATAGATCAAGTGCAGAGACTGTCAAAAGGTATTTCAGATTTTAATTGATGATTTGGTATCATTGTTTACCGTCTTAATAAATAGGAATATATTAAAATAATAAACTATGTCAGGTATATTAGCACTGTATTAGACTTCAATATTGATAATGATATCACACTGGGAAAAGGATCAACCTGTTTTTGAAATGTTTTCCCATTTCAGACCATGTGTCTTTCCCTCTAGAGTATCGTGTCTCTTGTCTCAAGGAAATGAAACATGATCTGAAATGAGAAAATGGGAACTTACTGTGAATCTGCTATCGTATTACTGACAATCTACTACCAATCTAGCAACAACCACCTGTAGTACTTACAAGTTAAAGCCCCGTTTACACTAGAGATGTTTGCGGTGCTTTTTTTGTGATTTTGTCCATAATAAATAATGGTAAAGAATTTACTTGTGAAGTTTTCTTTCAGGATACCAAGATTTCCCTAGACCAATGTCTCATTTGAAGGATGAAACAAAAGATTTCATATTTCCCAAAATTGCCACAAAAATCGCCAGTTTAAACGGGGTTTAAACCATCCTACGGACGCCCTACTGACACTGATTTTGAAGTTTTATTTCATACAGTTGGCACAAGGAAAACTTTTCACCCAAGCTTAAGAGGCCTACAAACTTTCTTCTATCTGTATCCAATAAATAACAAATAATCTTAAGCCATGTTGTTTACACAGTATCTAACTTACTACCAACAGGATAGCAAAGTTAAATTTCATGTGCTTGGACACAAATGCCAACACTGTGACTCGTACAACACAAGCCGTGAGAAAATAGAAGGACTGCCAGAAAATTTACCACCAGTTCAGATTCAAGTTGAAGCTGATGCAGCTGATGATGTGGCTGGTGATGATGATGAATGGACAACAGAAGAAGAGGAAGAGGTACACGAAACTAGTTCAGGAGAGCAAGAACCTGAAACAAACTCAGCACATGAAAATTTGCCTCTAGATTAAGGACATCTGATTAGATTAGGTATGTGAAATACTTTTGCCAGCAAGGTCTGCTTAAAAAGAATTTGGGCCAAAGTATAAAATTTGTTTTTGGTCAGCAAAAAAAATAAAGTTTTTTAAATGGATAAAGATATAGAACTAAATCCTATCCTCAATGCCTAACATCCAATGATGGATGTGAATGGCTTTAGGTGATTTGCATTATTTCATAGCTTGTATTTATGGCCCAGATAACAGAGATGTGATGCAGTGACGCCATAGTGAAATATAGCAATGGATCTTGGAGGCTCACTTGAAATACAAATTAAATTAGACTGTTTTCTTGATGGAATATTCGTGGCATCTCTTTTGTATTTCCTCGTTAGCCTCTCATTCAATACAGTATAAGAAGGGTTCATTGTACTAGGATAAGTCCTTTTACCAGCCAATCCAATTATGGTTAGCACATGAATGAAAGGCTTATGTCACTCAAAGTCTTGTTATACTGTATGTTTAAGTTCAAGTTATTTTTCTATAGTCACATGATGTTTAACACTCCACTGCTTTCTGTTGTCTTCTGGTAAAATATGGTGAGCCACCTTAAAGAAAAGACAGATTTTTCACACCATTTTCAATATATATAACTTGTATAACTGTGAATCAAGATTTTTCTTTAGATTTTCAAAATTATTCAAATTAGGTGTGTCTTTATAGTTTGTTTCTCAAGTTTGCGTGTGCATTTAAACTTAAGAAACTTGACAGGCCATGATACCAGAGCAGGAGCTTTATGATAAGCATTATCATGCATTGCTATGAATTTTTTTTGTTGATAAGAATTCATAAAATTGATTATTCTCCTCTTTAAATATAAATGACTTCTCAATTTTACTGAGTTTTGTGCTCGACAAATTGGATGCACACACAACCTTGAGAAAACGGTCTATTACTGCTTTTCATAGCCAGCAGTTTGATTGAACTTAGCTAGAACTTTTCATGAGTCTATAATTGTTTTCTTAACTAATATCTGGTTATATTGTTTTGTATCATGAGAGTATATGGACTGCGTGGCACTGATTTGATAGTTGAAGATATAGAAGTAAGTTATAGTGCTTGGGAATGAGGTTATTCAGCTGGAAGAGCATCGGTAGTACAATTCTGAAGGTCATGGGTTTGAATCCCAGCGAGGTCGGAAATTAATTTTTCCAAATTTAATTCCAAGGGCTTTCGCCCGGAATAACCACAAACCATAGTTAGCCATACTGGACAGTATAACAATAGAATATCTTTTGCCTAAGAATTTCAATTTCTCCTGCTATGACTTGTAATTGTAATATCGTAAACACTTCAAATGGAAAACAATAGCACACAAAACAACACAAAATATAGAAAAAGAATTTGCTTTCTTTTTCTTTTATCCAATCAAATTTTGTGCAAATCCTTTAAGCTCAATTCTTAGGGTGCAACTACATGACTCAAAACCCCATGAGATACAAATAACAATAGAACAGCTGTCATGTTATATGACGACTAGTATTAGAACTAGTTTAGACTGCGTCGGTGATATTAAAGTTAAAACAAAGGTGTCGTGGTAGATAATCTTTTCACCGTAGTAAGAATAAGAGTATTTGACGTTTCGGACGTTAGTCCTTCGTCGGAGTGAATGAGCTGTCATGTTGGTGAGAAATGCATTGTTATTGTTATTATTATGACATAACAGGAAACCCCCAAAATAGTAACTGTAAGTACCTAGTTTTAATATGCCATTAAATGTTAGATTGTTTTTATTTGTGTTTGTACCTCAGTTTTTCCTGCTGCCACCTCTAGCACATGATCCAGTTCTCCTCTATGGCTCAAACAATTTTGACTTCTTTTGCAGTCAACATGAAGGGTAACATCAGAATGTGACTAGTGGTAATGAAATTACAAACAAATAATAATTTGGTAGTATAACGCAAGCATATAAACTCAAACATACATCATTTTGGGTCTCCTTTGGACTTTGTACCAGCTGATGAGAAAGTTTTTAATAACTAAAAATGTACAAGGGTGATAGAACAGGAGGGCAGCGTTTTTCCTTCGCTGAAGGTTGGTAATGAGCTTCATGGGGTCACCATTTTCATACGATTTTGTTCCATGATTTGATGCCAATGGGATTTAGCAATTGCACTTCCACAGAACCTAGTGATAAACCCTTGAAGCACAAAAAAGGGCCAACAAGTAACTCTACTAATATGACACCAAGTTTGGGCCAGAAATTAGAAGAACTGTCCTTTCCTATCTAAGTTTCTTTTCCCGCCTCCCCCTAAGCTGAGATGTTCAGTCGTAGGCCTTTTGTGTACCTGTGTTACTTTCCATTAGGAGAGTATTGCAGGCACACAAAACCCCTACAACTGGAAATCCTAGCCTAACCTCCCCCTAGTTCACCAAGGCATGCTACAAGAGTGATTTGCATACCTGATTATCGATCAGAATGGTACACCTTTCAGGACTTTCATACTTGTAAAGAACAAGATCCCTCATGCCTTTGATGCTTTCTTTCTTGCCACCACTTTTAATGACAGAGCTGATCAAAGCTTTGGTTAACTCTTCTTTGCAGCTTTCAACACCAAGAACTGTCAACTTTGGTGAGCAATTCTTCACAAATATGTCCAGGTAGAATGAACAAGCCTGAGAAAGAATAAAGGAGTGATCCAATCTTGATTTTTTTCTGCAGGCTAATCCTTCCAGTTGAAGTTTTCAGCAAAACCAGTTATGCATTCCCTTCTCTTTCCCTCACCCCTCCATTCCTTCATCCTATTTATCCATTAACCTGAGAAAATAGCCTCTTAAACCCAATGAATGGTCATTTTTCCCAGTCTAGTTTGTCCATATATTAATTCAATTCATACAGTTGTTCCATTTCATTCATTCAATCATCAAGTTCATTCATACCTTTCCTTCATCTCTTCCATTTATTCATTTCATTCCTTCCTTCCACGGCCATCCATTCTCACACATATTCTATTCAACCTTTTATTCACCCACCAATTTATCAATATTTGTTCACTTGATCATTCATTTAATGATTCTCTCATTCTTTCATTTATCCTTACATCCATTCATCCTTTATTCTGTTGATTCTTTCTAGATGCTTATCAATTTATTACTCATTTAGTAAAAATATGCAGGCCATTATAGAAGATCTCACAGTTGGTTGAGAAACTCACACTATCACATGATAATCACCTCCAGCAATAATCCAAAGTGGCGAACAGCCTTTTAAATGCCTTTTAAATGCCTTTTAAATGCCTTTTATCTTCTTTTTTTTCTTGTTTTGAAAGAAACACCTGCATATTTATACTAAAACAATAATTATTAAAAAATTCCCTGATATTTACTTCGCCTTCGGCATTTTTATTGTTAAATATTACATATTCATACCTGGTCCAGTTCAAGAGCCTTGTTGTACCCCATACTACCCATTGTAACCCACAAGTCATCAGGGTCCCCATCAGCATCTTTAGCCTCCATCAGGTTCAAATCTAGAAAACCCTTCAGTGTTATCTCTTCATCTTCATTCATCTCAAAATTTTCTGGCAAAAGATTATTAAATAATCTTGAAAATTATTATTAAATAAAAATGAAAATTCAAATATTATCAAACCCTGAAACAACCCATGGGCTGATCTAAGTCAGGGCATGGCTAACTCACAAATCAAACCCTGAAACAACCTCTTGGCTGATCTAAGTCAGGGCATGGCTAGCTCACAGATTGAACCCTGAAACTAACCCATGGGCTGATCTACTTCAGGGCACAGCTAACTCACAAATCAAACCCTGAAACAACCCATGGGCTGATCTACTTCAGGGCACAGCTAACTCACAAATCAAACCCTGAAATAACTTTTGGGATGATCTAAGTCATGGCATGTCTAACTCACAGATCAAACCCTGAAACAGCCTCAGAGCTGATCAAAAACATTGCATGGCTAACTCACAGATCAAACCCTGAAACAACCTCAGAGCTGATCAAAAACATTGCATGGCTAACTTGGGCCCGCGAACAAATTGCAATCTAGCTGGTTAGGTTTAGCAGAAGGACGAAAACTGGAGAACTCAGAGTAAAATGATTAGATAAAATGATTGAACAAACTGATAGTGATCCTAATGTGATGGTGATTCCAAGAATCAAAACCAAATACCCCAATGCAAGAGATAAGACAGTGCCTTACTGCTACACCACCCTTGATTCGCCCAAATTACCTTTCATCACCTCCCATGCATCATCGTCACAATGTTCTCCACTCGTTCTCATTTGAAACAAATCAAATTCCTGACGGCTAAGGAAACCATTACTGTCCAAGTCAGACCGTGTGAATATTTCAGTTAATGCAGTCCTGTTGAAGAAACAGTTTTATAGATGACCACTCCACTGGTATTGGCAAATATAGACCTATTCCAAGCAGTTGTAATTTTCTCCCAAATTCAGGCCAAGTGTCATTCCAATTGCCTTGACAATGAAATAGCCATAAAATCCCAATAGTCCCCTTCACAGTTCCCAGAGCACCATCTTGAAAGGTAGCCAAGCCTATATGCATTGAAGGGAGACGAACGGTGAGCTTGCAATGATAGAGACCTTTTTAACACCTTGCCTGGACAATAATTATTCACAGCAAGCTTGCTGTTTGTCTCACTGCTATGCTAAGGCACAGCTACCTTTTCAAGATGGTGCAGGGAACTGTGAAGGGGACTATTCCAGTATAAGCCCTGAACTTATGCCCATTCATAAGAGTTTTCAATGGTTTTATAACCAGGAGGGCCTATAATCAGCGGGGAGGGGGATGATAACTGGGAGGGAAAAAATTTTGGAATGAAAAAGAAAGCAGATATTTATTACTCTTAAGTTCTCGGTTCATGAAATGCTTTACCGACGACATAAACACAAGATTTTACAGTTGGCCTTAAAACGAGGGGGAGGGCTTACGACTTGACTGAGTGAGTCTCAGAGAGGTCAGCTTGGTTCATACCTAAAGGTTTGTGTGAGTTTCATGTGATCTCCTGTTCCTTGAGTCAGTTTAGCAGTCTTTGCTGGCTCAAATGTGCGAGCTGTCAGGCGACACCCAGTAGTAAATGTCAGTAAGTGGTAACTACCTCTGTGTAAGTGACACTGTAAGCAATATTTCTATAAAATAATATAAACAACTGGATTAGTTTAATTATTTTGGCTGATATAATGTTGTATTTGGTTTTGTACAAATGAAACTGTATGACCATCATCACCCGGGCCACCATCATCATGATTATCATCATCAACATCATCACTGTCATCATCATCATCATGATGATTATCATCATCATCAACATCATCACTGTCATCATCACCATCATCATGATTATCATCATCATCAACATCATCACTGTCATCATCATCATCATCATCACCATTACCATCATCAACATCTCTGCCATAATCAACATTAACCCAATCTGCAACATCATCATCACCACCATCATCATGATTATCATCATCAACATCATCACTGTCATCATCATCATCATCACCATCATCATGATTATCATCATCATCAACATCATCACTGTCATCATCATCATCACCATCATCATCGTCCCCACCATCAACATCTCTGCCATAATCAACATTAACCCAATCTGCACATCATCATCACCACCATCATCATGATTATCATCATCAACATCATCACTGTCATCATCATCATCAACATCACTACTACAATGATTGTTATCATTACCCCAACCAGCAACATTATCATCATCACAGCCATTGTTATCATCATCCCAACCAGCAACACCATCATTATAGTCATCACCACTATCACCAAAATCACTAACACATCATCATCGTCATTCAGTCATTGCCGTTTGATACAGTAACTGTTATCTAAAAATGGATTTGTTTGGTATTTTAATATCTGAATCAGTCAAATACGTACCAAACCAAGTTTAGCTGAGGTAAATGCTACAAGTTCTCCTGACCTGTCATCCATGATGAACAATTCAGTATCAAGCAATCGTAAATCAGAAGTGGCTGTTGATTGAAACACAATTACATAATAGAGGATATTACATGGGCGTGCAGAGATATGAATTTTATCTTCCAGTGTTCAATTAATATCTCACGAGTGAGATATCCTAAATTGAACACGAGAAGATAAAATTCATATCTCCAAGCGACCATGTAATGTTCTGTTTATTACATAGATATCAATGAAACTTAAATAAAACAAAAGCTCAAAAATTCTTTATTAAAATAGCAAGCTGATTCAACACTGATAACTTCACATGTGAAAGTTATGGTATCTTCCACTGGTGAAAGATATCAAGTTTTCGAAAACCTGGTATTTTATCGATATCTACATAATAAATAAATAATCTAACAATAGACCATTTTCTCAAGGATGCGTGCGCATCCAAATTTAAGGAACTGGATGGACCACAATACCAGAACAAGTGATGATTTTTTTTGATAAGAATTCATAAAATCTATTATTCTCCTCTTTAAATATAAAACTGTCTTCCCAATTTTACTGAATTCGCGTTTTTCAGTTAGTTGGCCCGTCAAGTTGGATGCGCATGCAACCTTGAGAAAATGGTGTATTAAAGCAAATGACTTGTGTGTCTGAAAGTCATCCTGAGCTATATCAACAAATCAATAATTTTCTTCTTTTAGCATTAAGCCAATGTCACAATGAATGATTTGCAAAATGGTGCTGCTTATATATGAATATAAAATAAGAGAGGTTAGGAAATCATATGCTTAAAATGCAACATCCATTGTTACCCTAACATTAGTCAGAAAACAGTTTTGTACAAAGTTCATTGGAGTTCATTTTCATGCTACACCTTAGTGTAAGGGCCACCCCAAGCCACACTAGTCAGAGGGGTAGAGACCAGGTAAAACCAAACAGACTAAGCATGATCCATTGTTCCACCAAATCGGGGGTTTGCCACAGAGCTCAACCCTCAACGATAAACTGCCTCCCCCAATAAATCTCTGCCTATGATTAAGTACCACATATGAAAGCAAAAGTTAAAGAGCATAGCTCTCCAGTAAGCTCCGCAATCATTCACAGCAATGCGATGCTTTATCAAGCATCATCAACCTGCAACATTTGAGGAGTCAAAATAACAAAACAAATAAGGTACGACTTCCAGCCTTTGAAGTTTGAACTGAAAAACATTGTAATTCCGGAGAATAAATTTCCAAGTGTTGATTGAGTTAACATTAATTTTGCTTGTAACATTTACAAAATGTTATGAGTGCTGCCTTTGAATAAGCACAAAGAATAATCATTGCTGAGCAGCTAAATCATTAAAATTTATTAATAATCTAATACTAATCTGGAGACTAATTGAGTAAATATACAGATCAAGGTCCCTCTGGGCACCAGCTTTTCAACAGAATGGGCCATCCTAAATAAATTAATAAGGTCTACATTTTACAATAATTTATGTGATTTTTATCAAATATTTCCAAAAAGATCCTTTGTTGATTCTCAGCACAAAACTCCTGCATTTTTCCTTCATGACAAATCAAGTTTCCTTGAGTTAAACAAGTACACTTTCCCTCTTATATCTTCTTTCACTTTCCCTCACGAAAAGAAGTATTTCCTTATGATACATTATAAAATAACTGTTATGAGTGTTGCCTTCTGATTGGTTCGGAGTGCCTGCTTTATGAGAGCACATTGCACACACACACTCTTTTCGTTGCATCATTCCTATCATTGTAATTAATTTTGTGTTTTATGAAAGAAATAAAAAACTTGCTTGCTGTGCTGTATGCAGTCATAAAGCACTTGGGAATTGGCAGAACACTTGAGAAGTGTCCAGAAGCACTCCGCTAAGCGTTGTGCTTCTCCTAACACTTCTCTCATGTTCTGCAAAGCCCTGCATGCTTTGTCACAGCACGCACACACATTTTCTATTTCCTTAATACTTGCCTGATCGTGAAGGAATCGGTTGTATTGTCAACCATATTGGTGTTTCTTTTGGAATTAACAGTTTAAAATGATGACTGACAATGGATCCTTCTTCATCTACAAAGAAGCTGCCTTTACTTTGCACATTTGACCACATCTATGGATTTGATTACATAGGAGGAAAGATTTTTTAACTAATGATAGTCATCAGCATCAGCATTTTCATCAATATCATCATTGCCATGATCACTCATCATCATCACTATCCTCATCACCATCCATCATCAACCCCTCATCATGCACAGCATCATCATGATCATAACCACCATCATCATAATCATTATCATACATAGCACACACATGGTCATGATATATGGCAAAGCATTCACCAGACAAATATCACTGCATGAGTAATAACTCTCCACCCAATCAAATGTTTGATACACAGCATGAACACAGAGCAGATATGGTAACGCCAATGTCACAGCACTTCCAGATCAATCACTTTGCACGGAAAAAAATCCACCAATCAAAATTCTAGAAAACATCACAGTCACAGGAAGGCACGCATATGGCACCAACTCTTTGACAGTTATACAAAAACTGTCAGTGCTGATAAAATCAGTAGTGTGAAAATTGAATGGGCAGAACTGTGGTGGAATAATGATAGATGTGTTGATCATCACAGTGAATGAGCGATCTAAGCGAACGCTGTAAAGAAAGACTTCCGCGATGCCGGTGCGATGCTCTGCCAACTGAGCTATGAAGCCAATCATGTTGGCGAGCGGTCATTTTTGTTGGGTTCTTCAAGCCCCCATAGATAATAAGTGTGAAAATTGAATGGGCAGAACTGTGGTGGAATAATGATAGATGTGTTGATCATCACAGTGATCATGGGTTCGATTCCCGTTGAAGCTTGAAATCACTTTTTCAAGTCTTTCTTTACAGCGTTCGCTTAGATCGCTCATTCACTGTGATGATCAACACATCTATCAAAATCAGTAGTATACATGCACATTTTACCTTCAGGTTTCTTGGTTCTTCAATGTCCACTTCTGTCCTTGTGGTCTTCTCTTTAGAATCAATCGGAGAGACACTTGCCTTTTTCTCATTGCTTATTGATTCCTCTCTATGTTTTCTGCCTGTTGTGTTCTTGTTTTCCGCTGAAGAGGTCAGTTTTTTTACATTCCTCTTAATGAATTCTTCTGATGTTGAAGTCAACATGTTGGAGAACTATTGAAAAATATAATTTCAAAAAACTGAAACATATACAGTAGCAATTAAGAACAATGGATGAACCAATGAATGAATGTAATAGTTTGAAGTTATCAATATCTAAATTATTGAACTCAGAGCAGAAATTAGTATGGATTGTAAAAGTTATTCCACCTGTACCCTTGCTACTCATTGCTAAGATTGACTAAAAAATTTTTATTCCATATTTAAGAAAAAAAGAAGTTGAAGAGAGCTAGAGTAACAGGATAAATTCAGCAGAATTGATAGATCTGATGAGAAATATCTACTAGAAGACCATTATTATATAAACAGGACATTAAAGAGTGGCCCAAAATCCAAGCACTGTGGTACACCCACAATGAAGTTCATACTGTACCTCATAATAATCCAGTTTCCCATCTCCATTATAATCGGCCTCATCTAGTATCGTCTGGACTTCTGCTTTTGTCATTCGTTCACCTCTCTGAATTCGAAAAATAAACAAAAAGAAGATTTTAAAAAATATTATGAAGTGACTAGTGACTAGTCTGGTGAAAAAATAGGTATGTCTTGTTCCTTTTCCCGGACCCCCTTTCTGTGAAGTGCATTAATTTTTATCAACCCCCCACTCCCCCAAGATGGATATAAGCTTACAGAATTATTTGAGAAATCATTGCATATGCATACTGCATTAAAATTGGTGATCCACCAGGGGCATAGCCAGGGGGCCAAGGGAGCTCCACCCTACCCCCATTGTCATGCTATAGAAGCCTCAACATCTATGTAGTCACTTGATAAGTTTGAATTAACATTTTTCTGAAAATGGGTTTTGCGCCCTCTCCCCCCCCCCCCCCCCCCCTCCACCAAAGGTAAAATCCTGGTTTATTTCGCCCCTACCTACCAACTATATGCAATAGCCTCCCCCCCTTAATATGGATTATCTTTTATGTCATACCATGGTCAGCAGCTTGAATAGTTCATCAAACGTAATGTATCCATCACCATTGATATCAATTTTCTTAAATGCCTTCATCAATGTCTCTTTAGTCGTAGGCTTCTCTTTGCGCATTATATCACAGAATTCATTGTAGGTTATTTTATCTGTAAGAATGTTGAATGATTTTGAAGTCAAATCACTTCAATTCACAACCTCCTGTCAACAGCAATCAATTAAATAACAAAACATTATTGGGCTACCTGTGGTTGCTTTCCAGTATTTCTGCAAGATCTTCTTGGATGGATTTCTACCCCCAAACTGCAAGGCTACAAACAGTAGTTTATGAGTTAGACATACTACAAATATACACCTATTTTTAAAAACATTGTCGGTCTGGGATATGATATCTGAGACTGAAGTGAATTGCTGGCTGTGAGCTGTGAATTTTAATATGAATGAAAGTGATTATTGTTTATGCCAACAACTCTGAGCAATATGAGACCCATATAGACATTGGTACATTCAATGCATTGCTATGTCATACCATTTTATAAACACGATGCGCACTGCACACCCCTATAGGCAAAACAAGTGGCAAACTGTATCAATTTATACATAGAAAGACTGTTTATTATTACTAGTCTCCAACACAGCCGTTTTATTTTCGTTTCATTCCCCTACGGCCCACTTCTCTCCCCACAAACGAGAAAAGAACATGGCAGCCTCCTTGGTAACTATGGGAACAACAAAGAAGCGAGTGCCAATACGGAAGGCTTACATTTGCAGCTTTGTCGACGCTCTTGTCGTCATTCACTGATCTAATTAAATCGAGTAACTAACCTAGAACTAATTCATCCATCGTGGTTATAGGCTCGCTGGTGCTCGTGAACACAGACAAATAAGCTGCTCTGCATTCTTTCATAAAATGATCAACCTTTGTAGTTGATTCTCGACGAACCTCGCTAGAAAACGAAACATTAGAGGTCTTGGACGAAGTACTTGTGTTTGAGGACTTTCTTCGAGGTACTAATGGACGACGTTCATGGTCAGTCATGGCTGCTTCGGTCGTTACTCGAATGTTGTTTTGACTTCTTCTAGACAGCCGCCATTTTGAATTAAACTAGAAACGGTATTCCGCTGAGCATTACTTTTACGGGCTCTTTGCATTCGCCTTTGCACTACTCCCCATAATAATACATTGTAGTTTTAAAGGGGGCATCAGATCAGGACAAAACCCGTTCATTTGATCCTCAGAAGAACTTGCAAATGTTATCATATTCAAAAAATTTATAAGAAACAACTAGAAACACATTTTAAATAAACTATCCAAATGTATAAATGTGCATAAACAAATGCTAGCACCAGTGGCAATGGAGCGGTCCTAACAAAATCACAGATGATCAAAGTTAAAAAGGCTGGTCTGGTCCCCGGGGGGGAGAGGGGTACTCCCTTTGTTAAGGTGGTAGGGGTGATTGGTGGTCGATTTCTAAAATGGCCCCTAAAAGGCGTGCATAAATTAAAAAGGCTCTTAAAACCAACCTGATTTCAAACCCTAAAAGTTATGGCTTTGTTTCAGTAATTTACTATTAACCCCGGCTATCAACGCCGGTTTAGCGAATGACAGGACAGCGTATAATAAGATTATAACAATGATCATATTAAAGAAATATTTAGTGCATCATTGTAAAGTAAACAGCGGCATAGCATGGATAACGCACATAATTTTCTGACCCGGGGGGAGGGGGGGGGGGGGGAGCTGGTCTCCTTGGTTGGGTTATACGCTTGGAGTTTCTCAATGTTTCTTCGCTATAATATCTGCAAGTTTTGATTCGTATTTTCAACATTTAAAGTGCTACTACGACGAAAATCGCTCAAACTTGGATTCAGCTGAAACTTCCTAAAAAATACTCTTTAAAGGTCCAATAATCACTGTATGAAGTGTTTTCTCGATATTCAGTACGACAGTATGATATTTTTGCGATTATTTTTTGGAGTCTGTGACGTCATACACTCAACATCGAACATTGCTACATATATTTCTTTGTATATAAATCCTTAATTTATTTTATTCCTATGAAGCCTAAAGGCTGGCTAATGTGCTTATTTCACAGTACTTGTGACTATAATTTATATTTTGGGGTGTTTGGGTATTTGTTTCTCCCTTTACCACTGATATTTTGATCATAAACTACAAAGAAATGTATGGAGCGATGTTCTGAAATGGTGAAAAATCACGAGAACGATTCTGTGTTTACTTCATGATCAAGACCTTTCTAATAAGGGTATCTTGCCAAGACCTAACAAATATGGATTGTCCCGCGAACGACAATTTGATTGGAAAAAAAAGTTGATATAGTGATTTTGTTGTGTTCCACTTGGGCTTTCTCCAGGTTCTCCGGTCTTCATTCCTCCTTTAAAAATTGAACATGTGAATTGAATGTGTATTGTTTAAAAATAATTGAGATCCTGCCGGTGTGAAGCGAACCCTACGAAATGGATCCAACGATATTAGTCAGCGCTGCAGGTGTAAACGGTACGTTTTTCAAAAAAAGTATATTTAAGAAGGAAAAATAAAATTAAGTAAATAAGCTTGTTTTAGGATAATATTATTATAAAAATATTTGCATTCTTACAATATATGTTCTACCTATTGTTGGCGTAGAAACCGTGGAGATCTTTAGTCTTAAAGCGTTAACCGACCGTTCGTTTTATCGGATAAATTAGGAATGCTAATCGAAAACTACCTGCTGGGTTCCTTTGTGAACTCTTAATGAACTTGTACTTGTCGTGCAGTGAACACTAGGGCAACGAGTATGACGTTATATTATATGTCATATATAATGTCATTGCATACGCTGATGGGTAAGTGGTTTTGATGTACGAGGAACCGAGCTTGTAGCCCGCTGTAATACGATTAACAGTGCAAGGTAAGGAAGCCTAGCTCTTTTTGAACTATCTTTTATTCAGTTGATAACTGAGTTTGCAAGCCAAGTCCTCTGTATTTTTATTTTTCATTTGGCCTGCCAGTAGAGTTGCGACTACAATGTGTACATAAATATAACGTGTCCATTGGGAAGAATAATTTCCCGTGAATTTATGAGTGAGTCTCATGACAAGAGCAACCCGGAAGCCATTTATTACCAGAACTCGTTTTGCATGGTAAATAAGTTAAGTCGTTCCTTTTTTTATTTGAATAGCTGAGGTTCAAATGTTTTTCCATATCGATCCGCAAAACTAAATCTACTTTTTTGATCTTCATTCGGACTAGCCAGTGCGTGTATTCGAACGGCGGTTTGTGTCCGGATGCACGCACGCTATTGAAATCACGTTCGAAGGCCCAATCTGTGTAAATCCGATATCTTTTTATTCTACTCTTGCTGTTATTGTTTGAAAAAGCACAAAGCAAAAGCACTCTTTTTATCTCAGTTTCTTTGATTTCTTACATGAATTATTTAAACAGCAGAAGTATAAGGAATATCATTATACGATTTTTACATGATCTATACATCTCGGAAACAGAATATATCAATGAACTTCTTCATTGTTGAAATATATAAATTACTTCAAGGGAAGGCGCGCGTACGGTTTATATCAGAAATACCAGATCGTCTTGATCTAATGCCGTGAGCGTCCTCCCCATGGAGTATCATATAAAAAGATATAACTAGCTAAAAACTAGTGTGAGCTGCGTCGGTGTTTCTAAGGAAACAGTAATGATGAAAAGGTAAATTATACACCGTGAAAAGATGAAAAAACTTACTGACGTTTCGGACGCTAGTCCTTCGTCGGAGTAAAAGAGAAAGAAGTGGTAGAAAGGAGTGTATATATGATAGAATAAGACAAAAGAAACCAATTAGAGCAAGGTAGGCATTTTCAACTAACCTTTCCTTTTGTCTAAACAAAGTAGTCCATGGGCCAGGACTGATTTTGGTACCAAATCGAGGGACAAAACGTGAATGTCTTCATGTGATAGACCTTTGCAAGAGGTTTTCAAAAATATATGATAACCTTGCTGAGTGAGTAGCTTTCACATGTATTTAAAGGTAAGAAATTCCGGTTTAGCATGAAAACGAGGCTACATATCACTACTCCTATTAAAATTCGAAGGATGTACATTTTAAGTTACACTTGAAGTGAACAGACAAAGTGGACTTTCGTTATCCGTGAGACATCAACAATTTTACTTTAAATATTAAATGTACAGTAAAAATAAGTAAAGAAAATAATAATTGAACGCGCAATGCATTATGGGAAGAATTCAAGATGGCGGCTCGCTTGACAGTTAAGTTAAGTTTCGTTTTTCCAGTTTATTAGCTGTTTTAGAGCATAAGTATACACTTATTTGGAGAAACCAACCAACAGATGACACAATCTATGTACTAAACAATCAAATAAGTTTAATTTAGAACGATTTTAGACGAATGTTTTGATAAAAACTTACAGACATTTCAGTGTGGTAAGTTCGTAAATCCTGTTGTTTCTACCATTTCGATCTAGCTTAAAACCGTTTGAATACAAGATGAATGACCTTAGTAATAGTCAAGGTTGACTTTTTAGCAACTTAACTAGTAAATTTGAAGGAATTTAGGGCTCGTTTTTATATGATAAAGTAAATGAATATAGATTGCAAAGTAATTTTAACCACTAGTTATTTTTACTGAACAGCATTATAAACTAATTACTAATAATTATAAACTAATCCGTCGCTACGCGTATATTCTTAACCGTTGTGGTCATGGCATCTCGTATTCCAAGCTTGAGGAGATCAATACTGCTCTATGTCTTAAGAAAATGGCACAGAACAGCGAGATACAACATACAGCCATATGTTAGTACTACAGGCAAGGCACTTTGGCCCACGTCTCCCAAATGAACAATCACCACAAATACCTAAAAGTAGGAAAAGAAGCGTCGAGCCGCTAAGCTGTGCTGCGAATCTACCAATTTACAATGCAGGAGAGCGCCAAGGCCCTAAGCCAAGAACGTACGTACCAGTAACATACCATGAAGTCTTAGAAAGTGCAAGACGAAAAAATCTGCTATGGGTTTTAGTGCGGCTACATGCGGAGACTAAGCAGAAAGTTAGCGGATGGACTGGATATAACATTTTAGCTCGCAATAAAATTGAGGTTTCCCAAGATAGCATAGGATATCTCCCCACAATCGATGCACCCGCTACTAACATGTCCACTGTCCATGAAATTTTGGTCCGCTCCGTGAAGATCAAAGATGCACTTCGTTACTACCGAGCTACCGAGATCACATGGAAACACCCTCATAAGTTCAAGGACGTAGTTTTAAGAATGGGCATGTTCCATACGGTCTGCACTTTGCTGTCTATCATTGGGAAAAGATTTCAAGACGCAGGTTTGAGAGACATCTGTATTGAGTCTGTAGTAATCGCTGAGGGATCGGTGGCTGGAGTACTCGAGGGACGCAAGTACAACCGTGCCATCCGCTTCCATAAATTGATGTACGAAGCCCTCCAACGACTGGTTTGGCAAGGTTTTCAGACGTGGATAGAGAACAGCCCTGAGAAAGAAGAGCTCGTCCAAGATTTCTTCATTAACTTGAAACCTCTCTACAATGATGTCTGCCAGATAGAACAAGAGAAAGTGTTGACAAGTCAAAGGTTCTCTGAGATTATCACACTCTATGATGAATACCTAGAGTTTCTTCGCAAAAGCAATAGGAAGTTATACAGCTTCTGGATGTCATACATTGATATGGTGGAGATTATGTTCAATTTGGTGAGAGCATCAAGGGAAGGAGATTGGGAGTTGCATCTATAAGCCATCACTCAGATGATACCTTGGTGTTTTGCTTATGATAACTTGAACTATGCGCGGTATTTGCCTGCCTATCTATTTGACATGTCTCTCCTCAGTGAAACCCATCCAGAAGCCCTTGAATATCTGAAATCTGGGGGATTTTCAGCGCAGATCGGTGATAAGAACCCATTTGGCAGAATTCCCGTTGACCAAGCATGCGAGGAGACGGTAAACAAGGACACACATACGTCAGGGGGGTACAAAAGGCTTCAGCCTTAAGCCTGGTGCAATCAGCAAGTATTATCTGGTTGCTGAATACCGTAGCATATTTTTGAAGCAGCTGAAGGATATGTTAGATGTACACATAGCACGTTCTGAGCATACAGACCTTCAGAGTAGCAGAATTGCAAGGGACGAAGCTGATGTGAAGTCACTGGTTGCTATGCTAGAAAGTAACTGGATAAATCCATTCAGCAGTGAACATCAAGACTTGGTTTGTCTGTCAACCGGGAAAACTGCCACGCCAAAGATAGAAAAGGATCTACTAAACGCGAAAGCTGTTGGGGAAAAGGCATATGAAGCATCCCGTACGCAACGCCTCGAGAAAGATACGCCAAAGGCACAGTTTCACGACACGCTGAATAAGTCAAAGTTGCAGACATTCTCGGAGCTGAACAAGGAAGTGAAAATCAAGAGCAAAACCGCAAATGAGATCATTCTTAAAGCTGATAGAGCTCTATTCGGTCAAATGATCATAATAGCATAAAGCAGGAAGCTCCAAATGAGAGATGTGCTTTGTCATCCATTAGGACCTCTCCCGTGGGCATTAGCTACAGCAGATGGATCGTTACGGAAAACAACGAAGTCTACATTAGCAAAAGAACTACAAAAGAATGTACCGGCTGCAGATGAAATCCCCTAGCCATCTGCATGCATCATCGACGGCATGGCTCTTGTGCAAAGGCTGAAAGCTGATCATAAGAAGTTTTCGGATGTTGCTGATACCCTGCTTGACATGGTTTTATACGAAGGATCATCTTCGAAGAGAATAGATGTTGTATTCGATGTTTATCAAGAGAATTCCATCAAGAACACAAAGCGAGAACGTCGAGGGTCTGAATGTGGGAATGAATTTAGGAATATTCAACCCAAGCACAAAGTACTGCAGTGGAGAAAATTCCTATTGAACCCGAAGAATAAAACGTCACTTACAACGTTTGTCGCCAAGGAATGGAGGAAAGACAAGTACAGGAGAAAACTTCACGACAAGGTGCTTTTCGTAGCCTGCTAGGAAGAGTGTCACAAGATTTCAACAGAAAGTGCTGACATTGTCCAAGGCCTGAACTCAACTCAGGAAGAAGCTGACACACGGATTATGCTTCATGTCGCCCATGCAGCAAGTTCTGGCTACGACACTGTAATTGTGTCATCAGAAGATACAGATGTTTTCATACTCTGTTTGGCATTCAAACACTCAATTCAATCATCGATAATTTTCAAGTGTGGGAAAAACACGAATCAGATATGTTAGCATCTCGAGTGTGACACAAGCCATATGCCAAGACCTTTGCAGCAGCCTCCTTGGTATGCACGCTTACACTGGATGTGACACTATGAGTGCCTTTGCCGGACGAGGGAAAATGGGAGCACTTCGCATTGTCAAGGAAAACAGAAACTTCCAAGAAATGTTCAAACTCGTAGGAATGGAGTGGGAACTCTCAGATGAACTTTTCCAGAAACTCCAGGATTTCACTTGCCGTATGTACTCTTCCCGACCAGGAACAAGCAATATTAATGAGCTCAGATATCGATTATTCTGTGCGAAGAAAGGCAGCATTGATTCTTTTCAACTACCACCATGCGCTGATTGTTTGTACAAGCATGCGAAAAGAGCAAACTACGTAGTAGCAGTGTGGAAGCGAAGCCTTGAGTGCTGCCCTGTGATCCCAAGCCCAATCGCATTTGGTTGGTGTCAAGACGTTGATAACCTAGCAATTGATTGGATGAGTGGTACGCCAGCACCTACTGCAGTGTTAGAGCTACTGTCTTGTTCATGTACAAGAGCTTGCAAACTTCCGAAGTGCAGCTGTCTTAAGAATGGATTGAAGTGCACAGACATGTGTAAGCTAACAGATTGTGACAATAGACCCAATGACACCGTCCAAGATGTCACATATGACAGCGATGAGGATAAAGATGAATAGGCTATATATTAATCCGCATTTTATTTGGGTGTTGTTTGCTGACTATTTATTTATTCATGTCTGAATAGTTTCTAACAAAGTTTTTTGGTAGCCTGCGAGGTGTAACAAGATTTCATCAAATGTCGATTAAGACTTGGAGCTCTGACATCCAGATAATCGTTTATGTTGCCCATTTGCAGCCAGGTTTGGCTTAAAACAAGCGTCCTTACACAAGGAATCAAGTCGCATAAAGAATGTTTAGCATAATTTTGTATATTTTCAACTAATTTCGGTACTTTTTGTAACAAAACAAGCATGTTCGAAAATCCAAGATGGCGGATCTAAGATGGCCGCCAAACCTGGGGGATGGCACATTTTTAATTATTTCATAGCCGGCATATTTACTAAGCCATTTCATTACTCAAAGATCGCTTAGCACCATTATCTGCCAGACTTTGATTATGATTTGAAATGATTAGCGTTAAAGCATGGCTTGTTTAGCAACTTTCTCGTAACGAGTTATTATTTTTGTAACGTTGTCATGGCAACCGTCACATAATTGTGCATAAGTTTATTTCAAAAAACCCTTCAAACATACTGTTGAGACATCTGTATCATCTTAAAGTATGAAAATACTCTTAAAATGTGGTTGATGAGTATTAAAACCACAGTTAATAGCATATCATATGGTGATTGTTTGTCGTTCAGTGAAATCAAGTGACAGCATGTAATCACGTGATTATCCCTATAAAGCTACTCACTTGACACGTTTATCATGCAAAATAATAAACTAGAGGAATCAACCTTTTCAAAAAAGTGGGTCATCCTTTGTCCCTTTGTTTGGTACCAAATGGCAATTTTTAGGGTCCTGGCCCATGGACTAAAGGTGTCGTGGTAGTATAATCTTTTCACCGTAATGAGAACAAGAGTAACTGACGTTTCGGACGTTAGTCCTTCGTCGGAGTCAATGAGAAAAAAAGAGAATAATGAAGAGGTTTATATAGTGGTGTAGAGAGAAAACAAACTAATAAGAAAACAGCAAGTCGTTAAACAAAAGAAAACAAAAGGATCGAGAATAATAATGGTAGGTGAGAAGAGGCTAATTAAAGGTGTTTAAAACAAAAGAAATGCGTTTGATTCATTCGCTTGGAACAATTAATCCGCACGGGCTAAACGAACGCTTCACCTTTAATTAGCCTCTTCTCACCTACCATTATCATTCTCGATCCTTTTGTTTTCTTTTGTTTAACGACTTGCTGTTTTCTTATTAGTTTGTTTTCTCTCTACACCACTATATAAACCTCTTCATTATTCTCTTTTTTTCTCATTGACTCCGACGAAGGACTAACGTCCGAAACGTCAGTTACTCTTGTTCTCATTACGGTGAAAAGATTATACTACCACGACACCTTTGTTTTAACTTTTATATCACCGACGCAGTCTAAACTAGTTCTAATACTAGTCGTCATCCATCTTTCCTTTTGTCTTTTGATTGTTTGTTTTTGTTTCCTTGCCTACCTTGCTCTAATTGGTTTCATATATACACTCCTTTCTACCACTTCTTTCTCTTTTACTCCGACGAAGGACTAGCGTCCGAAACGTCAGTAAGTTTTTTCATCTTTTCACGGTGAATAATTTACCTTTTCATCATTACTGTTTCATTAGAAACACCGACGCAGCTCACACTAGTTTTTAGCTAGTTATATCTTCATATTTTTAGAATCAGTGCGCTTCGCTATTGAAACTTTGGTTTCGATGTTCTTCTTCACGTATAAGTTTGATAATCGTGATATTTAATTCGGTAATATTATTCCGGTATATTATTTCGGTAATTTTTAGATCACATTTTAGGTCAGTTATAATCATTTGTCATAACTTTGTTGATTCCCATTAATATTTTTTTCTTCGAGAGATTGCGCTTGTTGTGGTATATATGATACTCCATGGGGAGGACGCTCACGGCATTAGATCAAGACGATCTGGTATTTCTGATATAAACCGTACGCGCGCCTTCCCTTGAAGTAATTTATATATTTCAACAATGAAGAAGTTCATTGATATATTCTGTTTCCGAGATGTATAGATCTTGTAAAAATCGTATAATGGTATTCCTTATACTTCTGCTGTTTAAATAATTCATGCAAGAAATCAAAGAAACTGAGATAAAAAGAGTGCTTTTGCTTTGTGCTTTTTCAAACAATAACAGCAAGAGTAGAATAAAAAGATATCGGATTTACACAGATTGGGCCTTCGAACGTGATTTCAATAGCGTGCGTGCATCCGGACACAAACCGCCGTTCGAATACACGCACTGGCTAGTCCGAATGAAGATCAAAAAAGTAGATTTAGTTTTGCGGATCGATAAACCCGGACCGGAGGTACATAGAGAAAAACATTTGAACCTCAGCTATTCAAATAAAAAAAGGAACGACTTAACTTATTTACCATGCAAAACGAGTTCTGGTAATAAATGGCTTCCGGGTTGCTCTTGTCATGAGACTCACTCATAAATTCACGGGAAATTATTCTTCCCAATGGACACGTTATATTTATGTACACATTGTAGTCGCAACTCTACTGGCAGGCGGCTTATTCACCTATTGGGCACTTTTAGTCCCAACGGGATTAATGAACGCTTTATTTTCGACTAACCTTTCCTTTTGTCTAAAAGGAATTTACTCCGACGAAAGACTAGCGTCCGAAACGTCAGTAAGTTTTTTCATCTTTTCACGGTGTATAATTTACCTTTTCATCATTACTGTTTCATTAGAAACACCGACGCAGCTCACACTAGTTTTTAGCTATAAAAAGGTATAACTAGCTAAAACTAGTGTGAGCTGCGTCGGTGTTTCTAAGGAAACAGTAATGATGAAAAGGTAAATTATACACCGTGAAAAAGATGAAAAAACTTACTGACGTTTCGGACGCTAGTCCTTCGTCGGAGTAAAAGAGTTTTTAGCTTTTAGTAGTTTTTAGCTAGTTATATCTTTTCCTTTTGTCTTTTGATTGTTTGTTTTTGTTTCCTTGCCTACCTTGCTCTAATTGGTTTCTTTTGTCTTATTCTATCATATATACACTCCTTTCTACCACTTCTTTCTCTTTTACTCCGACGAAGGACTAGCGTCCGAAACGTCAGTAAATTTTTTTCATCTTTTCACGGTGTATAATTTACCTTTTCATCATTGCTGATTCTAAAAATAGCTTAAAGATTTGGACAAACATTGCAATCTCTTTAACCGCTACGAGGATTAAACGAACCGATTTTATTATTTTTACTTAAAGTTACAATTATAACCCATGTAAACTAAGATCAACTGCGATCAGCTGTGAAATTTATCTGCTGAAGTAAACTTGTAAGTTTGTTTGTCCGAATTTCGCCTTTGTCTTCGTTTTTATGACGTCACGATTACGCTGCGCTATTCTCTTCAACTAAATAATAGATTGTTTACATCTGAGGACATCACGATCAAACAGCTCCCGCCATTCCCACTGGAAAAAAGAATGCGCTGGGACTTTTCACCGTCGCGATCACGTAAATTATGTCTGCCGAAGTTTTTCCACGGATCCTTCGCTTTACCCTGCTAAAGCAATTGACCATGAGTTAGCCTCGATTTTATATGGAATTATTTTGAATAGATCATTTGTTCCATCGATCCAGTGAAGGTCCGTAGAATTTCAAAGCGGTGTTTGCGTTGTTAAAGTTATGCATTTATTATTGTTGGTATATGTGAATACTTAGACACCAAAATAACGAAAACGCTGTGTAAATGAGTTTATATAATCAAAGAATTAAACAGCGGACTAATTCGAAAATGGTCTATATAGCAAAATATAGTAAATATAGTCAATTGATGGTCTTCATAGCCTCCATGTTAAGGCGTTAACCCGTGAAATAAATATATAGCAAAACCGTAGTAAATATAGTCAATTGATGGTCTTCATAGCCTCCATGTTAAGGCGTTAACCCGTGAAATAAATATATAGCAAAATATAGTAAATATAGTCAATTGATGGTCTTCATAGCCTCCATGTTAAGGCGTTAACCCGTGAAATAAATATATAGCAAAATATAGTAAATATAGTCAATTGATGGTCTTCATAGCCTCCATGTTAAGGCGTTAACCCGTGAAATAAATATATAGCAAAATATAGTAAATATAGTCAATTGATGGTCTTCATAGCCTCCATGTTAGGGCGTTAACCCGTGAAATAAGACACAAAAGAAAATAATGGAATTCAGTAGGGTCTACTAAAGTGTTTTAGTCTAATATCTTTTTCACGGGTTTAGTAACTCCACTCTAGACAATTTAACAAAAAATTCTTAATTAGTCTCTTTTGTTATATCATCCAACATGGCCGGCGTGTCTTTTGTCATATCATTCTCTTGGGTATGATTGCAAACCAGCAATAGTTGTTATTAATTATGGCAAAACTGAGCGTTTGAGTCGGGCTCCCTGTGGAAAAAGTACTGACCAAAACTACTTTGATTTGTTTTAGGAAAAAAAGGAGCGATTAAAAACTAACATATGAAAGATTCGAGTCTGATAATGGCGTTACTTATTGCTATACTGATCACAGCCTTTCAAAATCTGGAAGCTGTACTCGGCGATGATACGTGTCCAGTTGTCAGATACACTGGCAAATTCAATGAGAGTGACCACGTGAAAGAACACGCCCTGATTGGCCGATCCTACAAAAACCTGACCACTAATACCGTGCAGGAGTGCTTTAGTGTCTGTATTAATGATTGTCGATGTGTCTCCTATCAACTATCTGGTAGACGATGTGGGCTGATTGACGAGGACAGACACACAGCTCCTGACCTTTTCATCCCATTGGTAGGGTACAATCACTACGAACTGAAGCAACAGTTTAAAAAGGTACGGTGATCAGAATAATATTTAATGCACGGCAAAAACACATCACACATGCTTTTGTCAGCCTTCTATGAAAAAAATCAATACACTCTTAAAATTATAATTTTTCTAAATAGAGTTTTTAATCTATCGCAGTCCAACAGTGTTGGTTGTTCAAGTCAGTGTAGTAACGGCTGTTGTCGTTATTCTAAACCTTGTCTTAACGGTGGAACCTGCATCGAGACGTGCCAAAACGTCACCCACAAGTTTCAGTGCAAATGTCCACAGAGTTTTGATGGAAGAGTTTGTCAGAATCCTATTTCATGTGCTGCGTATAGCACAATGTCTGTGCCAAACATCTATCCAATCTATACAAACAATGGGAAATTTTTGAAGGTGTACTGTGATATGACGTCAGAGCCGGGAATGGTGTGGACTTTGATCGAGTCGTTTGTGTCTTTATCGGGGAAGCGTTACAACCCTGCCTTATATAGGGATTTTCCCTTCAACGAAGAAAATTTCAACTGGTCTGACTATCGCATGTCACACAATACAATGCAACACGTCAAACGTGACGCTACTCATTGGAGAGCCACTTGTAAATATGACACTGATGGACTGAACGAAACAGACTACATTCGGGGACGTTTGAGTGAAATGGATATTCTGACGTACGATGGTGATTCTACATGTGATAGAGTCGAGTACATCAACGTGCGTGGAATCAGCTGTGAGAACTGCACCACTGGTCTTAAGCAAATGGCAAATCGTCATATTTTTGTTGATAGTGGTAAAGGGTTTCATATAGGCTGTGATTGGGATGGAAGGGAAGGAGCAATAAAGAAATCAGCTAAGGATTATTGCAACAATTTTGGATATTACGACACAACCACAAAAAACCCTGCACATCGCTGTACAACCTCTCAGTCTTCTACCACACAATGGTGGCTCGGGACAAAGGACTGACCTGGACAATAAAAGGTGCATGAACAACTGACACCCGATATGCCCCCTGCACATCGCTGTACAACCTCTCAGTCTTCTACCACACAGTGGTGGCTCGGGACAAAGGACTGACCTGGACAATAAAAGGTGCATGAACAACTGACACCCGATATGCCCCCTGCACATCGCTGTACAACCTCTCAGTCTTCTACCACACAATGGTGGCTCGGGACAAAGGACTGACCTGGACAATAAAAGGTGCATGAACAACTGACACCCGATATGCCCCCTGCACATCGCTGTACAACCTCTTAGTCTTCTACCACACAATGGTGGCTCGGGACAAAGGACTGACCTGGACAATAAAAGGTGCATGAACAACTGACACCCAATATAACCCTGTCCATCGTTGTACACCCTCGCTGTCTTAAACCTAGCTGGCACAAATAATAATAATAATAATAATAATAATAATAATAATAATAATAATAATAATAATAATAATGATAATAATAATAATAATAATAATAATAATAATAATAATAATGCATGATTTATATAGAGCCTTAGTAATATGTGGATATATAATAAAATCACGAGAGGTGGTTAGTATTAGGTGTAGGAACTGAGGGTGGTCACTGCCAGGGTTTCCTGACGTCCTCAGTGGTTCTTTTACGTCCCTCTGTAATTGGCTAATGATGATGAAGTGTGGAGTGACGCGGCATTGCTTTTTAAAGTGATCACCCGAACCACTTGAAAGTCTATTAAGTCAAAATTTGTAGATGTCATTACCTAGGTGCATGAGTGTTGATCCGGCTGGGACACGAACCACTACCTCCGGTTTCGCACGAGAGCTAGATGTCAAGAGGAACTGCCACCAAAAGGCCCGATGGCGGGTTAATATATGCATACGCTGTGCATCACGGGATATAATCGTTATGTTAATCATTATGTTATTTTCTGGCACTAAATGGTAGTAAATTGCACCAACGTTCCCCCGAGTGGCCGCGATGACGTAACGTACAAAAAAATCAAATAATAAAAACGCCTTTTTTTTCTTGCCGCCTGCCCCCTAAATGAGTATATATTTAAATACCAGTACATTTGGTTTTTCTTTTATCACAATAAGTTGGAGTTTCTCAAGGTTCTCCAATAGACCTTAGCTTATTCGTGGTGTGACAATGTTTTCCCAATTGAACGTGACAAACCTCTGGGGGAAAGAAGAGCTTTTGTTTTTTAACTCGTCGGGACATCATCGTTATTCCTTTTGTATCCTTTGGGATACTCATGATTTTTTCAAAAAGCAAAAACAAAAGAAAATGAATCCTCTGGAGGTTTGTCACGGTGAATTGGGAAAACATTGCCACATCACGAATAAGGTCTATTGTCCTCCCTCCTCAAACCTAACCAGCTAACTGATTTCAATTTACTCAGTGCTTCAACTTTGATCAACCCAGAGGTCATTTCAGGGTTTTATAATATTGTTAAGGTATCAGGGTACCCCTAGCGACCATTGTGCATTCAACTCTTAACAGCACAAAACCTTTTAATCGAACCTCAACAAAGTATACATTTTCTGAAAGCTGAATAAATGTAGAAATTGTTCCTTTTTCCTTGTTGTTAAATATATTTATCCTTTTTAAGTTAGAGCGAATTATTCAAATTTTCACCGTGATATCTTTGCAGAGTTCGATGACAGCCGGGAATGATAGGAAACCAATGCTTATTACCTTTCCGAGATCACAAGACACCACTTGTCAAAATTATCATTCTTGATTAGTTGCCTCGTTGCTTTTTTATACGCTCTTAAAGTTATGACGCTGATATATCACCGGTATGCAAGCCAAAATACACGATAACTTTGGAAATAAGCAAAAAATAAAAAATCGTAGATAAAATTTTGAAGAACAACTATTCAAGATGACTTCCTCAAAATTTCAGTTAAATCAGTCAAATCCCCTTTGACATCCGACTCAAAAAGTACCGGTAACTGAACGCAAAATCACTTCCGAGAATAACGCAAAAATGTCTCCGACTGAGCGGAAGCGCCTTCGTTGACACAAACCGTTTTTTTTATTAGTCGCTATTAAAAATAACTATCGAAATTTTTTTGGGGGAAATCCAAGAATATTATATATTTTATCGCAGAATGTAAAATGTAAAAATCGATACGTTTGAGCAATTTGGGGGCGAAGTAAACAGCGAGTTCCCAAAACGACAGAATAGGGGCAATAAATTTTGACCGAATCTTACTCGGGGGTGAAATATCAGTTAACTGTTAACTCCTACTTTTAGGTTATCTGTCAGTGGCTACCAATTTTAGGTCAATTGTCAAAAGCATTTTTTCTTTTTCTTCCCAATTACTCCGACGAAGGACTAACGTACGAAACGTCAGTTTCGCAAAGCTTTTTACGGTGATCCAATTGCCCTATTTCACTATGACGTCACATCAAAACAATCTATTGTTTGAACGCAAAGGATCATGGTCGTCGGAGGGGGTCAATTCAACGCAAATTCACCGAAAGTTTTCACTTCTAAAACCCGTATCAATCCACGAAGAGAACTAAAATAGCCAGCAAACGCGCAGAATATTTTTTAGTACATATTAACACATATATCTAAAAACTAGGCCATTTTAGATTAAACTGTTTCGCTAGGAGCGAATTTTGTTGAATTTTCTTTTGGGTTTGGCAATTCTATTCCCCACATAAACAAGAAGTGACGTCATAGTGAAATTTATCCACAAGTTCCTACAGTTTTATTCAGAAACACCGACGCAGTCCGTAGCCTCCGTTGCAGACGTCTTGTGGTGTTCGGTTCTGATCCCTCCCCCACCAACGTCTGCGCACTCGAGCGGGGATTCGTGTTCCACCAATCAGAAACTAGCTCTTAAAATCCAGGAGCTAATTATATATGCACAACATATAAATCGAAAATGGCGGACGACGGCGAAGACGCTTTCTCATGAACGTACGTGCAATGAAATCTGCCAAATCTTCAATATTACAAAGCTAAATAGCTTCCAAGTGCAAGCTCTCAAGAACAAAGTTATTCCATACATAGGAAAGACGTGTACAAAAATTTACCAACGGAATTTGAGAAATCGTTAATATATCAAGCTCTTCCGATCCTCGGCCAAGTGTTGTTGTCCAACGAATCGCCTATTGTCATTGTTGTCTCTCCATCTTATGAAGGATCAAGTACATTATTTGAACCGCAGAAACGGAGTGAAAGCCACGAGTTTAAGTCTGGTAGAGACCGAAATCGAGAAGAGAAAGGATTGTTTTCTATCGTCTACGGTTCTCCAGAGTATATTTTGCCGTGTCAATGGAGATGGCAGAACTTATTAATTCTGCAATATTGAGTTTGCTCAGTTTTACCACGGACACGTATCTTGTCTTTCTTTGATTGGATTTTTGCTTTGCATACGAAACAAATGTCGCTTTCCACAAGCTTTTTTGCGGTTTCTTTACTCGTCTTTTTACTATTTTTGACAAGCCTCCGGAAAAAGTCAGAGTAATAACATAGACCATAACATATGACAAGCATTCCGATTGCCTTATCAAGCACAATAACATTACGTCACGGAACACGAATTTCCGCTCGAGTGCGCAGACGTTGATGGGGGAGGGATCCGAACCGAACACCACAAGACGTCTGCAACGGAGGCTACGCAGTCCGCGCTAGTTCTACTAATTATCCGCAAGACCCGTAGGTTAACTGTGATTGACCAGAGAATGGGAATGGAATGTAGTGCTCGATTGAGCAGACGTAAGTGGGGAGGGAAGCGGCTGCTGAGGAGACTAGTCGACCTTATGCTAGACTCGAACCTAGGAGGCATGGAACGGGGGTCAAAACCGGTCTTTGCCCATGGTGAACGTGAGGAATAAAACTACCGATTATTGGTCGTTTCTCACCATGACACAGGGAGACCAACAGACTAGTTCTTGAAACTACAAAAACAAAATGGCGGACGGCCTTCGAGGAAGAATCGATAGCGCGCACGCATAAAAAGACAAAACCACTCTTCGCCGCCGACGAGGAGCTTTAGGCGACTTAAAAATGAAATAACGGACTTTGAAAGTCAGGTAAATCGCAGCATGATATGAAATGTGATCTACTTTACTATTGTTTTATTTATATGCGTAAAAAGGATTAACGAATACGATGCCGGCCAATGTTTATAGTCTTGTCAACACGAACCCTGAAACTTGGTACTACCTATCGAATCTTGTCAACACGAATCGTGAAATTTAAGTCCATGTTCGAGTGAATAATGATAAAAACAGTGAAAGCGCGATCAATTCAAAGGTCACGACAAAAAAAACGCTGTGTGATGAGGCAGCAGGAGTGCTTCTTGCTCCTCGTTGATCGTGTTCTTTATTAACCCTGGAAAAGCGCTAGTACGTCAGTCACAGATGAAATAGGTGGTGGAACACGTAAAACATCGCTTCAAACGCAATCCCAAGACGAAATCGTAAGACTTCCTGGCACGACTTTCTGGATGAAAATGGCGATCTAAAGAACACGTATTCTTCGCCACAACATTTGGTATAGTCAAAGGATGGCTCAGGCAGCGAGATATGTAGGGATTTGGCAGAAAAAAAGAAATTAAATTAAGACCACCATCGTGGACCACATTAATTCGTGCGATCTAGAACATTTGGGTTTCAAGGCCACTGATGTCAACAACATGTTACGATTGAACAAGATACATCAATAATCTCGAAACGCAGTTGGTGAAGCTTAAGGACGAAATCAATTCTCTCAAAGACTGTACTTCAAAGTATGAAGTAGCGACGGCAGCTCTAAAAAGGAAGAACGCAGACCCCATAATCACTGGTAAAACTTTGCCGAGCGCGCCTAATCATTCAATCAATTTCCAGCCAACTACAGAATCTGAAAAATCTGATCTTAATTTGCAGAAAAGTGATTTGTCGCCTAACCTTAATGAAATCTATAACAGTAAGGAACTTCGGCCAATACAAAAAAGAAGAAATTTTGAAAACCGTACAAAGTCCGTATTCCCGAAGAGGTTCAAAATATTTGTGAAGGCCATCGCGAGTCGATTGGTAGTATCCTTGGACACCGAATCCTTGTTGACGATGAAAGCGTTCTCAACAATTTAGATGAAGTAGTCGATATTGTTGAAGAACAAAAAGGAATCAAGGAAGGCTAAGAGGCAGAATGCCTGACGAAGCATGTTAAACATCACACAACTCGGCCGTAGTGGAGTAAGTATGCATGTATGACTTTTTTTTTTAATAGCCTGTTCTTGAACTCTCTTTTAGCCCGAATGTGAGAAGAAATTCCCCTGGTGCTTCCTTGGATTGCCTTGCATATAAAACAGCCTGGCGGCAGCAGGACAACTTGGCCTGCAATTGAAGGCTGTTCGTTCTGTGAGAACAATTCTCCTGGTGCTTCCTCGGGTTGCCTTGCATATAAAACAACCTGGCGGCAGCAGGACAACTTGGCTTGCAATTGTTGGCTGTTCGTTTTGTGAGAAGAAATTCTCCTTGGTGCTTCCTTGGGTTGTCTTGCATATAAAACCTGGCGGCAGCAGGACAACTTAGCTTGCAATTGAGGGCTGTTCGTTCTGTGAGAACAATTCTCCTGGTGCTTCCTTGGGTTGCCTTGCATATAAAACAGCCTGGCGGCAGCAGGACAACTTGGCTTGCAATTGTTGGCTGTTCGTCCCGTGAGAAGAAATTCTCCTGGTGCTTCCTTGGGTTGTCTTGAATATTAAAAAACATATCAAGCTCGTGAACAATAAAATGGACTAGGGCTTGTAATGGTATGATATTGTCAAGTCGCTGCTCTCGATCTTTGCGATTCTGCAGTCTAACATTTTCATATTTTCTCTTTCTCCAAAGTTTTCTCTTCTCATTGCGCTTATTCTTTCGTTGTTTCCTCCTTTCTTCTTCCTATATGTACTGGGCTGGTAAATATTTAAAACTTGACTAACCATGGCCAATTTCTTTAAAATTCCTAAAACAACTACAGCCAGAGTCAAATGGTGAATGACTGAGAATGAAGTCTGTCAGGAATACTCATTTGGTAGCTGGTTAAACGATAACTGGATTTCGGAGAATACATACTGTAGTAAGGATGCAACTTATTTGTATCATAATTTCTAGATAAATATTCCCAAAGTTTGGTATGTATATATCATGAAATGGATAATAATTTCTTCGAAACCACTAATACAACTATTAGTACTGGGAAAATGTCGAGAACAAGAAACCCTTACAACAGTCACAGGGTTTATGATTATTCTTGAGTGCAGTTACAGTAATTAAAAATAGCCAATTCCGCCTGAAGTAAGACAATTAATTTCTTGTGCCTATATCTTCATGCTAGTGTTGTATTTCAATTATGATCTGATGACAAGCTATGTTCATCTAATACTTGACAAGCCAAATTAAAATTTCACGCCAACCAAACGCCTTTGAGATGGATTAGAAGAACCCCTACCTAGAATTTTTATACTGGCCTAAGCTCCTCGTACAAGACAGTTTCCTTCATTCATTAGAGTGGTTAGCCTGTGGTTGAACTTGTTTTAAAATAAGAAGAAAAAAAATTGTTCAAAAACAAAAAGTAGAAAAAATAAATAAAGAGAAAACAACCAAACACGCACATATATATTTATACACACATATGCTAAATCCGAAAAAGAGAAAATGAAATTGAAGTGAAATTGAAAACGAAAAGATCGAAAAGATTAGATTGAAAGAAAAATAGAGACCCAGAACTCTTGAAGACATAAATGAATTTAGTACTTGCGAAAGTTCCCAACTATTGGGAACTAACAATGGGAATGGAATGTAGTGCTCGATTGAGCAGACGTTAGTAAGTGGGGAGGGAAGCGGCTGCTTAGGAGACTAGTCGAACTTATGCTAGACTCGAACCTCTAGGTTCGACTAAATGAAGCTCATGGGTAGTTCAACGTTTGCCATGGGTCTAACAGTTTTATCCTGAAACGCCTGCATCGGGTGATGATGTTGAAGGTGTCGATTTCGACGGGTAATGTTGACCTCTTCAACATACGTCTAGTACTGTTTCACGTCCATTGTTATTATCGTTGAATAACGATGAGAATTGCGCGACAATGTTTTTTACTTTTACTTGGTGTTCAAATAATTGTACTTATCATATTTATAAGCAGACACTGGCGTCTACATGTGAGAGAAATGTTTTCCCGGCGACTGGTTACGGTAAGGGAAGTGAAAGTCGACTGGGAGACAGAGACGAAAAAAGACAGTCAGACACTCAGACAAAGTATCAATCTGACTGCCATTTTTGATGAATATTCTCTTTATTCGGAGAGAAAAACTGGAAGAAAGAATGCAACAAGGGAAAGCTATGTGAAAACTGCGGAATTTCAAAGGCGAAGACATAAGGGATTCCTCAAACATTGGTGCCGAATTCAGAATGCTAGAACGAACTGGCAAAGCATTCTTACACCTTGCGTCAACGATACAGTTTGGGGGGGAAATATTTCTAAAAACGTCAACCAAACCGATGGAACTAAAAGTTTTATATCGTTTTGGGATTTGCAGCCGGCTGGCCGTTTTAGCAGATTCTTCATTCAGTCTGTCTCTAGAAGTAATGAAAATAAATCAACAGGAGGTGACGCATGGCGCATTCATTTACGGGGACCATCAGTCGTTGTCCCCACTGTCTTCGACCTCAATAATGGAGTCTATGAAGTTCTTTTCCTTTTAATAGAACCTGGGAGATATAGAGCTGAGATTTTTCTTGATTATACTTTATGTAATGGGTTGAAGGATCCCCCGCCATATTGGTTTAAATCAGGTAACTGAAAGATCAACGTCAACGAACCGTGATACATCAATAATATATATGAAACTCACCCATTGTTATTATAATTTGTATTAGACATGAAAATGCACGGGTGAACGGACTATTTTTTGTCTTTTCCGGATTACAATGCATTCACAATACGCAACATTATCTCATCTTCGTTGCTCTGGAATACAGCACATTTATTGCAGGTCGGCATCTCACAAACCTGGCAAACATAATTCATTTGGTCAAAACAAAAACTACAAGAATCAAGAGTCTCGTCTCGTTGCAAGGGTTTCCTAAACGCGGACATGTTTGAGAAGTTTGGTTTTTGTCTTCATATCCAGAGCTATATCGGTCTCGTTCATCATTCATCTTTGTATAGCACATACTCGCCAGGGGGAGGGGGGATGACTGTTTGGGAGGTGGGGGAGTGGTTGTTTTCACGGCTTTGTTGTAAGTGAGAGTGTGTGTCTTGCATAATTGATTTAGTATTTTGCATAATTTATGAGTTTAGTTCGGCACTTGTTTAAAACGGAGTTTGTCACAAAGTCGCTCCAGAGTCGTAATGTCCGACTTGGCTTATCTAAGGTTTGCTCTGACAATATTGGCCGTTTTCTTTGTAAGAGCGATATCAAAAATTAATGGTAACAAAGCCTCTCGGGTAATTACGGGGGCTTGCTTTCTTTTTAAGGTAATTCACAAGGAAAGAATCAACCAGATGGAATACTCAAAGGGGATAAACCTTTTCTTATTCAAGAGTTTCGTAAAGGTGAAGTGATAGAGTTTGATATGATGGACGCGGAGGACCACAACCTAGGTAAAGAATACTTTCAACCAGTCGCTCTGGGCTGATCAAAGTCAAGGCATGGCTTACTCATATTTCGAACCCGGAAACGACCTCTGGGCTGATCTTTGTCAGGGATCGGCTAACTCACAGATTGAACCCTGAAACAACCTCTGGGCTGATCGAAGTCAGGGCACAACTAACTCACATGCAGATGGAACCCTGAAACAACCTCTAAGCCTCCTGCGCACAAAGAGGAAGGGCTTGAGGCACGTGGAATAATAACGAAGAATGGTTTGATCTTTCAGTGTCATCGATCATTAATGAAGTGCAATGGATTTTCTTTTCAGTATATATAAAAGAAATCACAGAAACAGCCAAGTGCTCTTGTCCTTCGTTGCTGTGGGATGGTTTAGGACGATGGGCTAATGGAACGTGGAAACCATTCCTGAAGACAGGTAAAACGACACTGCATACTTGACCCACCTTGTACTTATAGTTACAGTTACTATGTCCCACAAGCTCAACAGCTTTGTTTGAATATCTTGACCGGAAATTTAAAATTCTGAACCATGAATAAATTCCAAAAATAATTTTTGTTGACGTGGCTGAGTCACGTAAGAGCATGGATCGAGTACCTATTTTGACCGAGTTTGATCTAGTATTATCTACTTTGACAGTTTTTACAGCCTGGGACATCTCAGTAAGGTAGTATAAAGAGGACCATGATTTCAATTACAATTACAAAACCCACTGCCCTCTTATCTATCATACCTTGTTGTCAAAAAATGCAGAAAGATTTATTTTAAAATATTATATGTTTTTTTAACTTTCCGTCCAGAAACCCTTCAATACAGAAGGCCAACCACGAACGGAACTCTCGTCATCTTCGGAGACTCAGTAGCTTTGGGCTTCTACCGTACTATCCACAACAGTCCCGAGGGTATTTGTACTCGTGTCTTCTCCTCCTGCAAGATTATTTATAATTGGGTTTATAATATGAGAGGGTACTGGGGCGATGGTGTGACGTCACCAAGGGAGCCGCTGCCTGATGGAAAGGACTATGACGTCAAGCGAGTTCTTGATGATGTCAGAGAGGTTAGTCGTTATACGTAGACATAACTCAGAAGTTGTCGTCAGTATGAGCCATGAAATGTTCCATCATGCACTGTGTGCACTTTGAATATGAAAAACTTCAAATCCTTTGATTCCTAATTTGCCGAGTAGTTGTGTGTTTCTTCATGACCTTCTTCGAGCATCCTAGTTGTACTAACTGCGGTTTAGGTCAACACACTCTAGGACTAGCAATAATAAGACATTTTCTCTAATGAAATACTGCTATGTTGCTTGATCACACGGCTCATTTGTGTAGGGTTAGCCTTATTTCAGCGCCACATCGTATAAATTTGTAAAAGTTGAAAGCTTTTTGTCATATTACATGCCTTACTTTGCTTATTCTCCATTACAGGTGCTATACAGTCCATACATGGACGAACATAGTGTACTCATCCTAAACTGGGGAATCCATTTTGCTGCTGTGGTTAACTTCACCTCTTACCAGACGCTTATCAACGACTTTGTTCATATCATCAAACACGGTGAAGCTGATCCAAAAACTGGCAGATTTAGAAAATTCCGTGGAAAACTGATTTGGAAATCAACTACAGCACTTAACAGACATAGGTTCCCTAATCCACATAAAGACGTTCGACGCTTTTTAACTTTTCCGCGTGTTTTGCTTTTCAATGCTTTTGCAACGTCAGCGATGTGCGAGGCTGGTATTGACGTCATTGACGCTTATCCAATCACAGACGCTCATCCACAAGGAACTGTGTCTAAAGTCGATCCAGTGCATTATGGTGGTCATGTGTTTTTCGATGTGAGAAGACGAATATTTGACATATTTAAACCATATTAAAAGCAAGGAAAGAGGTCGGATGAAGAGGCTGAGGCCTTTATTTATATTTATTTATACGGGGAGCCCGTTTTAAATAAAATTGAAATCGGGAAAAAATCGACTTTTATCTTTTTTTTTGTATTTAAGGTCAAGACAGTTTCTACGACAATTTCTACGAGCGAAAAATTAATAAAAAATGCACTACGACATTTTGCTTTCCTATACAAAACTGGAACTAGTTTTGTAACGTGTACACGACCCAATCACCAACAACTCGATAGGATCAGTTTTGTTCTTGAAAAGTCCTTCGACAAATTTCTTCATGGTCGATTTTTACGCTTTGGTGGTTGGTTTTACTTGAAAAATGAGGGATAACTAGAGATAATCCAACACTATTTCAGGTTTAGTGAAAATTACCATGGATATCTTCCACTTATACTAACTCCAAATTTTGGAGATTTTCGTGCACACTTTTTAGATTATTCAAAAGTATTATTTGTAATGAGACTATTACATATATTCTACGAGTATAGATTATACATTTACTTACTTGATTATCCCTCCTGTTCTTGCTCTTTCGTATGCAGGATGAAGTAGATATCTTTTCCATCTTTGGGTGACTATGATGATAGAATACTACTAGTACATGTGGGATTGGTTTTGAATGAATAAAACGACGACAGGGTAGGCTGTTGCTTGTTTATTTGAAAGCAAAAGGAATCTTATGGCGAGACAGGTAACTGATCCCGCTACTGGCACCTATTCATCTCAAGATTTTTTGCACATGCTCTATGTATGAATTTTTGCTGTTCTTTCCCGCGTCGTTGCCAGAAAACCACAGGTAGACCAAGTGATGATATTGTGAAAACACAGGGATTAAAATTAGCGGAACGACAAAGAAGAAAATTATAGTGGCCCATAGAAAAAATCTAAATTTCATTTCATTAAACTGAGGAGTATCACTCGAAGTTTCTTGGCTATAAAGTTAGAATATTTTAAATCGATTGGACTTCGTTTAATTTGAGAAATCGTCGAAAATTAAAGTAAATTAGACCAATCGGCAAACTGCAACACTCTTTTTATTTTAAGCAACTCGTTTCCTATTTGCAGCAACTTATTTTTTCAGCAAGCTGCTTATTATTTGGTGCAACTCGTCTCAGTAACTTCTCTTTGCTGCATTTCAAACAACACAAAAAGCAAAGAACATAAGCCGAAAGGATAGTCATTGCCAGTTGTAACTCATTTATCAGTATTCGTTTTCGTCGTGTGTTTTAAAGCCTTGGCCTCGTCATACATAGGGGACCAGTAAGAGGAGAGAGGGGTGGAGGAGAAAATGTTTTTGATACAAACTTCTCCCCCCCCTCCCCCCCTCCGACTTAAATAACGACTGGTTCCTAGGTTTAGGTTTGTCAAAAACATCATGTATTACCAGGGGGTGGGTGGGGGTAGGGCAGGAATCATTGATTTAACACGTTAATTTTCATTCAGGAAAAAAATTATCATAAATAACTTAATCCATAAACTGACAAACGTGTTTAGTGAGTTAAATCCGTAAAGCAGCAATCCGGTACTTGCTATCAAACAATATCCAAACAGAAGGAGTGATCAGTACAGTCAAACCAGCTCATGCGTTTCTATCTTAGTTCAAAGTTTCTTTTCATCATTGGAAGTTTGATTTCCATCCTGCTTTGAAGCTTACAGGAACATTGCAAATTTGAATTCTAATTTTGGATTAAAAGTTTATTGGTTTAGATTCGTGCAAAGCTCAAATTATTTCAACAGTTGTAGCTACCATAAAGTCATTTGTTTGGTGTGTAGCTTTGTTTAGAAAATCCTGTAACAAATGAACGTTTTGTTGTTTTGAGGCAGAGACTGTTATTCAAATTTACCAAGGTTCGTTTCATCAATGCAAGCTTCAAATTAAGATGGAAATCAAACTTTCAATAATAAAATGAAGCTTTGAACCTTGATAGGAACGCATGAGCTGGTTTGACTGTAATAATTTAACTGATAGCTGAGCCCAGTGAAGCGTTCCAGCATCACGTACAGTCAAGTACCGTATACAATTCATCCAAAACTTTGGGAGTAAACATTATTTTTTCACTGTATTTATGACCTATGCCTACCTTATCATATTATAAGTGACATTAGCTATTTACATTGGTAAACCATTTTACGAAAATGATACCAACCCTGGAAATTATACAATATATGTGTCACGTGGTAGACGTTTCCTATCCCGCGCGCAAAGAAGTCGCCGTTGACGTCATAGCAGTTCTAGAATTCATCCTACCTCATGTAATGGTCCAAGAATTGCATCCGTGCACTCACTCAATCATGTGGTCGCTTAATGATCATA
Source organism: Actinia equina (assembly GCA_011057435.1). Classification (NCBI taxonomy): domain Eukaryota; kingdom Metazoa; phylum Cnidaria; class Anthozoa; order Actiniaria; family Actiniidae; genus Actinia; species Actinia equina. The sequence goes on from WHPX01001187.1 coordinate 1,252,891, forward strand.
GAATTTATTCTTTATCTGGGCTTGGCTTCCTTTGACCGGTTATAGTGTGGCTTTGCTTCAATAAATTGTCAAGATTAGGTTCAAATGATCGTGAGATCTTCAATAATTTCATTTATTACGAGCGAAAGGACCCTCAAAAACGTCGAAACTCTTAAATAGTTTATCTTTCATGCTTAACTTTTCAAATGAGTCGAATAATAGACTAGGATTTGTGCTATTCGTATTGCTTAATTTTATCAGTTTTGGCTTTGGTTCAGTGTTGTTAAACTGTGACTAATGGTGCATAAGTGTCATGCTGATATCGGATTTAACAATAGGATTAAACGAAAGGTTTTTGAACGGAAATAGACAAAAGATTATTGAACATTTTCCCATATATAATCACAATAAACACTTCTTACAAATATCGAAATTGAAACCATAGTTAGAAACGAATCAACAAATGACAAATCTGACAGTTTCGAGATCATGTAGAAATATTTTCATATTATTCCCTTTATTAGCCAGTAAAATGCGAAGACAAGTTTACGTGAAAGCTTAAGTTTATGCGAAGACCCTACAAAGTTCACAAAGTCAAAGTTTAAAAGACGTAACGTTTTCGGAGGGCAGATTCTTTGTCAGACGTGACTGTTGAGATCGTTTCAGTAACAGCAAAAAAATCTATAAATCATTTGAACATCTTCCTATGAATTTCTATCTATCGTTTGATTTCCTCGAAGTATTTCCAGTATATGCTATCTTCAGTATCAGTGACTATCATAAATTGATCAGCAAATATAAACTTATTTTAAAAAAACATATTAATAATTCATGAAGGAAACACAATAGAAATCATGACCGTGAAGGAGGTTTTATATCTGATCATAGATTCGTATTCATTTGCATAAACATTAACTTGGATTTTCTCTATCAAACTTGGTTCATTTCGTAAAGAATTCGGTACAATATGAGAACTTACATCATGAGTTTTTTAAGCCGTTCAATAAACTCGCAGTTCGTGTTTTATAGGGTATAAAACCACTCGGCTGCGCCTCGTGTTTTATACCCGATAAAACACTCCTGCTCGTTTATTAAACATTACAGAAATCATTGCTTTCAATGACTTCATCAAGACGTAGTTTTCTCTTCCCCCTCCCCGCTGCGTTGCCCATTTTGACCACACGATAAAAAGGATTGCACACTTTGCAATTTGAATTGATCAGTCAAAGACGACAATGAGAATTGTGAGAACGCCGTTACATGTAAAATAATCAATATAAATAGAGAACCGGCCAAAAATTAAAAATAATCTTGCTGCCTTAATGAGGATTATACAGATTAAAGGTTTTATTTTTTTAAATGCAAATGAAAAAGTATATTTAGTACAAGTGAGGGGGTGTTCAAGTGACGAAGAGACGTTGTGCTCGGTTGGAATAACAAATATTAATTTCCAGTCTAGGCATAAGAGGGGTTATTGTATGCTGGCGACTTGTAGATACAGCGCAATTTTGAAATGTAATAGGCCGAAGGGGGGATATAGATAAAATAAAAAGAAAGAAAGAAAGGAAGACAAGAGAAGAGAAGAGAAGAGAAGAGAAGAGAAGAGAAGAGAAGAGAAGAGAAGAGAAGAGAAGAGAAGAGAAGAGAAGAGAGGAGAGAAGAAACCCCAGATCAAAGATCTGTTCAGAGTTCAGTTTCACATCGTTCAGAATAAAATTGATTGTCTAGATTTTTGTGCTTTGTAGGACTACTTCTAGCGAACTTATTCACTCATTTGTAAAGGGGCTTGTCAATGCTGTTTATGTTATTTTGGTCTTTGCACTATTTTTGATTTTCGTTTATCCAAAACATACATGGACTAAGGGGTAAGGGGTTGGGGGTAATTGTAGCTATCAGAGATTGAGGTCCTTGAAAAAGACGGTAAAGAATATGCTGTTTATGCGGATTAAAATAAACCAAAATGCTCTCCATAATTACCTAGATAATGGCGGCATGGGACATCATGTCTAGTGCCCCTCAGATCAATTATTTGACATGTTTACTGCTCATTGTACCTGCTATTCCTAAAGAAAACACTGAAAAAAATATTTAAATTTAAAAAAAGGCAAAAAACGGAGAAAAGACCGAAAATATAAATTATGAAGAGTAAAAAAAATTTCTTCGTAAATATTATGTGTTTAAAGGTGCTCCTTCTCCCTTGTGAGTAAAATACGCAGTAGGGGAGGGGTAAGTAAATGCTGGCCATTTAGCTTGTTAACCATATAGAGTCTCGCTTTCCATTCTTTAAAAAACAAGATTTTTCCTGTCACTATCAGAATGATTTCCTAATTTACTCAGAGTGACGTCTCCTCTACTCTGCTTTTTCCTTGACTAAGATGCCTGTAGGAAGCCTTCATTAGCTGGCAGAAACAACAAATAAAACCCTGACAAAATTGCATTATGGCCTGTGATAATATTCAACATCATTAGGCAGTCTTGGCCTGATCAATTTTAGAACGTCTTTCATTCCGGTTTATACGGAAGTTCCTCACTTCAAATCAAATTATGAGAGTGTAGAGTCGCATCGTTCAAAAATAATCCTAGAATATACAATGGATTTAACTTTCGAATCCACCGAATCCTTTCTACTCAATCTAATAGGACAAGTCTAATCATTGATATTAGACATTCAGACACGAGTCAAGATTCATATTTTTAGCATGACTCACTCGGCGTCTAGAATAATAACGATATTGATGTTAGTACTGAATTTGTTTTCGTAGTTTCCGCGGCCTACGGGTCATATTCCAAGGAAATTTAAAGAATTGTCTTAAGAACAAAGCTCTAAATGAAGCAACACCGAGTTTTTTATCCATATTTTGAAAGATATCACGTCATAACAATTTTCCTCCTCGAATATTTCAGGACTATTCATTCCCAGCATCCCAATATTCGTTTCAAAAATAAATGCATTTTGAATTTGATAAACAACTCATTTTTGCTCAAAACGACGTCAAAACCACACGAATGAACTCACAGACAAGGAAAATAATGCACTTCAAAGGGCATTTCTAAATCAATAACAACAGTGAACAACAGAAAACGAAAGAAAGAGAAAGAAGGAAAAGAAGGAAGCTTTTTTGGATAATTGAATGCTAAATATTTTCAGTCAAACTCTTCCTTTTGCAAATTAATTTCGGAAAGTAAATCTTTATAAATTTCAGTCAGTATCGCAGCTGGTTCCAGAATATTCAAAATATTCAGAATATGCTTTAGCATCACAAACGGCATATAAATATGAGGCACGGGGAATGTTTACGCCGTAGAAATAAAGATGGCTTTACCGTACAATTGTTCAATTCTTCAATATTTTTTTAGTTTTAGTCATTTGTAGGTTATTTTGTTGTCTTTACTGATCATATTCATCATGTTGTCTATGCATAGTATGTCGTAAACAGCCTGGAAATTCCTATTTATCTCGAGCAAAAATATTTTCGACATTTTTTTCAAAATAAAAAGTTCAAGCGTTTTTTTTCTTAATAAATAATATTACTTATATGAATTTATTTAAGGATCAATCCAAAGCACTTGTAGGATTAGTTATTTTGTTAAATATCGACTGATCTTTATTTAGCAATGATGAATGTTTTTCCCGCTCATATATATTGACATCACCTCCCCTACAGATCACACTGAATAACTAACTCAAGTGGAGTTTCCCAGCTTTTATACCAAGCCAGGCTGTTTCTATTTTTGTCACATCCAAATAAGGGTCGAATACCCCCAACTAATAATACCAATAGTTAGTTTGACAGCAGTATTGTGTTTTTATCCAATCAGAAGGCACTATCTTCAGGAATATCACTGACCTGGCGGAAAGTTCACTGTGCAGCGAAGCGAGAAATGCTCTGCAACGTGCATACTCGAGTACAAAATGTCGACGGTTGTAGATCCACTGCTTTCTACTGTGACTTTAGATATCTTTAAACCAAAAGATACGATTATGGATACTGAAGAACACTTTAGAAAGGTAAGAGTTTCTTTACAAGCAAAGCGTAATTTTTTCCCCTTGCGTGATTCATCGCAGTAGTAAACTGCTACTAAGGTACGGATGGAAAATGTTCATTTCATTTTTAGGGGTTAAATTTAGCTCATGAAATCGAAAGTGCTAACTCGAATACTGTTTTTCTTTCTGATTTTCTAGCTATGGTTTGATGTTGAGAGCTTTGGCTCGAAGTGGGAGCCTTTGCCTTTGGAAGAGAGCAGTATATTCGACTCTGAGAGTTCTATCGATTCAGACTTGGAATTCAGCTATGGGGACAACTTTCTCTACAGTGTAGATACAATGGAAGAAAAATATAAAGATTCTTCTTTGTTTTGTGATTTTCCTTACGGAGAAATACCGCTCCAGCTGCACATTTCAAACGGAGAGATTTTATCTGCGGTGAACGATCAATCTACGGGAAGCGTCGAATCGAAGAAAAATCGTCCGATGGCAGATGTCGAAATGACAACAATCGTACAGGATTCACAAGTAGTGGAAAAATCTTCAGAGAGTACTCAAACGGATGAAGAAGTTATAAATGTCACCGTTCCAGAGCCTTCTGTTAAAGCTGAAAGGAATAGCAAAACCACGATCAGTAAATCCAAGTCTCCTGAATTGAATGCTTCTAATCCCACAGCTAGTGCAAAGTCGAATATTCTCAAAGCAAGTAGTACTATCAATACACCGAATGCTAATTCTGCTAAGGAAGTTCCCGGCACTTCACCAAATCAGTCTCCAAAAGGGAAGAGAGCATTAGCTAGAACACATAAATGTACTTTCGAAGGATGCAATAAATCTTATACGAAGAGTTCGCATCTAAAAGCTCACCAAAGAACTCATACTGGCGAGAAGCCTTATCAGTGTAATTGGAAAGACTGTTGTTGGAGGTTTGCTCGCTCAGACGAACTCACAAGGCATTATAGAAAACATACTGGAGTTAAGCCTTTCAAATGCCCAACATGCGATAGGAGTTTTTCTCGATCTGATCATTTATCTCTGCATATGAAAAGACATTACTAGCTGGATATAATGTTATGATTTAATAAGTTATAAATTGATTGAGGAATGACTGCATCTCAATTGTAAAAGACAATAACACCTCAAAATTCGTAAACGAGCGAGAAATTAGGTTCTAATGTGGGAATTCAGAAATATTGGTTCTCGAAAAAAATGTAGGAAATAAATATTAATAATTAGCTTTTTGTATTAAAAATTATTTCAAGGAACTCAGTTATTATGCAAAAAGCATGTACAATTTCGTTGTATAGGATCATGTATTGAATTAAGAGCACTATTCAGTGAATTGCTGTAAATATCTTTATTTTGTCCTGCGTGGGCAAAATTGTTATTCCAAATAAAAAAAGAAATCCAAGAAATGTCTGAATTGTTTTGTGGATAAATCTTGCTGTCCTCAAGATATAAAGTCAATGTTTTTTGGATTGACAAGCAGGGCTCTTGAGGGTTTTCCCATAGCTTGCTGTTAGCCATCTTGAACTCCCAGCACGAAAACCTCTTTCACAATATGCCTCAGTGAATGCGAGACGTTTATTATTTGTCCTTGAATCTTAGACTTTATCCCGAAGTAGATTTTTCCTTACCACAAATTTGTATTGTTTTTTTACAAACCTGATGATATTCAAACTTGAACGGTGTTAAAATGTATTCAATTTGAGTATTCAATTTGAATTTAAAATTGTAATTTTTGTAAAGCCGTTCTTGACCAATCTATATCTTTTTTGTCATTCATATAGATAAAATGATCAAGTTTTCTAAACAAGATTTTAATAATATTATAAATTATTGATAAAACCAAGGAAAAACCACATGGAATGAAATGGCACAGGTAATGTGAAAAGTCGGTATTAATAATACAGGCCGTATTTTAAATAAGTTTATTACAAGAACCAGTTTCTCCGTATTTGGTGAAGATAGTAATAAAGAGGAAAAATAACATGACTCATAGTAGATTGGATTATTGATTTATTGTCGCTTCGTACATGACCGTAGTACTTCACCGCATTCACAAAACAGCTGACTGCCGAGTAATACAAAGTTGTACGACTTTGAATTTGACCAAATACAAGAAATATATTTATTACCAATTTTATACTGATAGCTGAAACTTATATTTTCTAGATATAAAGCTTTGCTTCCTTTAATGGCCACGAACATTCATGCAATTTTCATGTATCGTCACGGCGTCACGCAACGTTTGGTGGCAAGAAGCGTTGCGTGACGGTTCTAAGAGCGTAGTAGTACGTAGGAGTCGAGTTCGTTTTGCAGTGCATTTTGGGGCTATGTTCCTTAAAACAGTCCCACAATGCACTGTATAATAATAATAATAATAATAATAATAATAATAATAATAATAATAATAAAAATAATCGAAACGTATTATTATTATTACAAATTAAAAATAATAATAATGCAGCAAAAATGTCTGAAGTTGAAATAAACAATAATTACACTCATAAAGCGCGTATTAGAGTAAAATGTTCATTTGCGCAGTTTACGAAAAGACCATAGACAAAATAAATAAAAAATAATATGTTTGTTAAAAGTTTTCTGTAAGAATAATTTTTTTAAAGTGAAGTAATATTTCTAATCTGAGCTGTTATTGTAATCTCTATGCGAGATGCACTGAAGGCGTGAACTAGAGTAGAGCAGGAATCGCGGAAGATAAGAACTTCCAAATTTTCCTAATGTTATAAAGATAATAAAAACAGGATTGGCATGTGAAATGTAGCACTTCTAAATGTAAAGAACTAATAATAAGGAAGATATCTAACGCTATAGAATATACTGTTTGGTTTAATATTGAGCAGCATGTATGTCCCACGATACTAGGTGTTACTTTTCATTCTAATTGCAATTTTTCTAACCATGCCAAGACAAAGTTACTTGAAACTAACAAATGTTTTATATGTTATTAGGAGTTTAGGTAGACAAGTACGAGACGAGATAGACCTGGTCTTCAAAACAATCGTGCTTTTTCTAAATTAATGCATAGTCTTCCTGTTCATGGAGCAAGCGGGGCAGACCTAAACATAATTCAATGTTTTTTAAGCGATTTTTTAAGAGACGACAACTGATTAGTACTTATGAACTTTAAGAAAAGTATGATAGAAGGCTGTACACTAGAATTAGTAATGATAGGCACCATCCACTGTTTTCTCTACTTCTTACAATAAAAAATCATCAAGCAGGCTTCGAACAAAAACATCTCAAATGCCCTTATTAGTAAATACTGAAAGATTTAAAAATAGTGTTGTAGTGGTAGTTGTTGTTGTAGTGGTAGTGGTAGTGGAAGTGGTAGTGGAAGTGGTAGTGGTAGTGGTAGTGGTAGTGGTAGTGGTAGTGGTAGTGGTAGTGGTAGTGGTAGTGGTAGTGGTAGTGGTAGTGGTAGTGGTAGTGGTAGTGGTAGTGGTAGTGGTAGTGGTAGTGGTAGTGGTAGTGGTAGTAAGAGACTGGTCATAAAGTAAGGGAGGGGGGGAACTCTTTTTCTGCTAGCCCAATATAAGAGGAGGTTAGAAAAATGGTGAACCCCTCAGTTTCCATGCAGGATTTGCAAACGATCCACCCCCGCAAAATAAACATGTTTGCAGGGATGTAGCTAAATCATTTTACAGATTGGAATTGTCACTTTATACGCTGGTAAGGGGCCAAAGGCAAATTGCACAAAGCGCGATAACTAGGGAGGTTTGGGGGCATGCGTGCCCCCCCCCCCCCTCCAAAAAAATTTGCTAGGCTCTCGGACTCAAGAAGATTCCATATCATTTGCAGAAAACAGGAACCATAGTTTTATTTTAAGAAAGTTCAGTTTTATATTTGTTCCAATGTTGTCAGTCAAAATCACCAAATATTTTTTTTCCATTTAGTCCATCCTTTGCTATTATTATTTTTTAAACTGATTATCAAGGGCTTAATTAATGATGGTAATTGAACTGAGTGGAGTGCAATTTGGACCAAAATTGCACGAACGCGTAGCAGGAGTGCAATTTGTTAATCACAAGTATGATTTTAGTCCAATATTGCACGACATGAAGTTCAGTTACCACTTAATCATATCCTTTTTGTGATCATAGACGAGAAAAAGGCACAATAAAGTGTGCAGAATAATCAATTTAATGTAGAAGAAGAAGAAAATCAATCAGGTTTTTCCTGGTATTAAAGAAACGATTCATCAGAATCATCATATCATATTTATAAAAAATGCTAATCATTCTCTTCTTGGATTGGCTGAATAAAAGAATTCTGTTCTGTGATTGGATCTTTCAAAAACATTTGTTTAAGAGCTCAAAATAATGCGACTAATAGCTTCTAAGGATGCACTCGACTTTGAACCAATCAGATTGCAGGATTCGGTAGTGATTACAAAAAGGATATGATTAAGATTTCAAGTAGCCGGATAGTTTGCCTAATTAAGTGTGATAAAGGGCCCATTATAATTTTGTTGCCGTTAAAAAATTGTAATAAAACATTTTAAATAACGTTTACTGAAGAAGGCTAAAAAACTAGCTGAAACGTCTGTCGAAGAAATAGAAAACGCGCACGCGTGCTGTGTGCTGTCATAAAGCTCGCGGGGGTTGGCAGAACATAAGAGAAGTGTTAGGATAAGCACGACTCGTAGCAGAGTGCTTCTGGAAACATCTCGAGTGTTCTGCCAATCCCCAAGTGCTTTATGACTGCACACAGCACAGCAAGCAAGTTTTTTATTTCTTTTATAAAATACAAATTACAATAATAGGTAGGAATGACGCAACCGAAAGTGCGCGCATGTGCAATGTGCTCTCATAAAGCATGCGCTCCAAACCAATCTGAACGCGACATTCATAACAGTTAATTTATAATAATTTAGGACGTCAGAGACAAAAAGGTGGTGTAAAATTATATTCATGGAGAAAAGAAGAGAGTTTAAAAAAGAATTTAGTCAGTAAAAATCAACGTGGCCCAAAATCAGCTTTCAGCAATAAAGTAAACAAATATGGTGTTATTCATTGGAAACTAGTTTAAGCCGAAAGACCACAATTTTTTTGGATCTATTTATTCATTTTTCAGCATACATTTCTTTGCAAAGTTTCATATTTATTTATTAGCTCTTTTAAAATTTTGCGAAAACCAATTGCATTGGGAATACTCCTGCTTCGAGTTATCTTTGCTCAGCCTTAGTCTATGTTGTGTGTTGTAATATTCAGCAGCAATTCAACAAAAACCCGTGCGATATCCTAATCAATTCGTATTGTTTCGTAGTACGTACATTCCTTACTCACTACAGCTATTTCAAAAAAAGGTTGAATGCTTAATACTGCATACTGAACAGGGCATTCCAAGACCAAAGGGCATTGTGGGTCTTGTTAATTTGAAATAAAAAGTAATTGGCATATACCAACTTGTGTACTTCCTAAGAACGCGCTCGCTCATTGGTTAATTTGCTAAAACAATTTTTCGCCTCAGGCTCAGTGAATATGGAGAATATTTCCCGGGTCTCGGTAAATATTCCCCGATATTCACTTCTCCTCCGGCGAATAATTGCTAAATATACAACAATCAACTCTCCACATGTAGTATGTAGTTACTATATTGTTGCAGATGGACATAATACACAAATAGAATAAATAATTATTATTAATCCTACCGTGAGATAATGTCACTATAACCCACAATGCACTTCGGTCTTGGAATGCACTATTGAGTATGCAGTATTCAGTATTCAACCTTCTTTGAAATTGCTGTATACAATGGACCTTAATAGAACTTGTACACAATCGATCGAGGCTAAGACAGAGCAAAGGGAACGTGACATGGGAGCAGTTAGTGTGCTAGTTACATAGAAGTCGGTGTTATAGCTCTGTATCGCGACCCTTCTATAAGTTTAATCGAGAGAGAGCTGCCATTGTCAGACCCGTATTGTTGGCTCAGAATTACCGCGCGTGATTGGCTGATGAGATTTGATTGACGGCGAAAACTGAACTTTTTTGGTATCTCACTCCTGTTTGTGAATGCAACGGTTCACATCGATGGCGGAAAATGCATTTTCTACATGTTTTACATCCTTTTTTTACAACTTTGATCTTCATAACTTATTTCCTGACTTGTGATACACAAGGATAAGAGCATGATATGCTGCTCCTACGCTTTCTGCTACAGGCGAGTGAAAAACAACGCCAAATATTTGTTTTCATTCAAACTAAACTTTCGCCAAAAAACTCGACTTTTAGAAGTTATTTCATGACAAAAATAGTTGTAAAATCATATAAATTCTCTTATTAACTATTTGTTTTACGAAGGTAGAGTAATAAGATGAATCCTAGTGTTAAAAGTACAATCAAAACAGGTAAAACTTACGAAAATCTTCTTTTTTGCGAAAACTCAAAATTGTGCTCGGCAATTTTCCAGAAACCGTTGTTAGGATGACTACTATTAGGTAGTGAGATTTCAAACAAATCAGGCTTTTTTATCGCTTTTTTCTTCATTTTAAGATTTGAGAATAGGGGGATCGCGATACTTATAACTTATTGCGATTTTGAGCCGACAAAACGGGTTTATATTGGCAGCTTTGGAAGAAAAAAAAATTTTCTAAATGTATATACTTTTAAATATATATTTTCTCCCAGCTTACCGCCAATACAAACCCGTATTGTCTACTCGAAATCGCAATAAGTTATAAGTATTAGCCCGAGGATCGTAATGTATCTATTCTCTGGAAAAAAGAGGTTAAAATGTAAAAACTAAGCTGTTATGTAAGGCTTGATTAAACTTTTAAGTTTCTTTTTTGAATTCTATAAATTAGTTTTAGGGAGGAAATCAATTACAAGTAATCTTAATTTTAACGGAAATGTGTCTGTTTGATGCTTAATTAAATAATTATAATTACGTAATTGTCCTGCAAACCTATTTATTGGCACGTAAGAATTTGTTTTGCGTATTTTTTGGAAGCCACAGCAGAGTGCTTGACTCATTCAATTCGAGATGAATTCCTCGTTCAACACCTCTCTACCCTCTTTTCCGTTAACTGGCGAAGAATGCCCTGATAAGACGTTCATGCTTTGCATCACGGTTTTCGTACTTTTCACTAGTCTAACTGGTAACTCTCTGGTTATTAGGTTCGTATTTCGAAACCTCAAGCAAAGAAAATCCCCGGACAAGATCTTTCTGCTGCAAATCTCATTCTCGAACCTGTTGGCGTGTTGCGTAAGTCTTCCACTTCATTATTTTGATGTTGTGTTCATCGGTAGAATCCCGCTAAGTCTGGAAGTGGCAAATTCTCTCTGCTTTATCAAATTATTTCTCCTTTTCTTCTGCCTTCAAGTCGGACATGTAACTCTGTCGGTTTTGTGCTACGACCGTTACGAAGCGATCACCAAGTTTTCCCAGCAGAGATTACTGACTTATGGCATCGCTAAACAAGCAACATGCGGAATCGTCGTCTGTATATTCGTCATTTATTTCTCTTCCATGATTGGTTACCTCATTGACTTTAACTCTGGTAATACCATTTGTGAGGGTCTTCAAATTCGTTCCATGGGTCAACAAGGATATGCTGCACATGTTTCGAATATAGCGCTCATTGTTGTGACAGTCATCCTGATCTCCACTGCCAACATCATTTGTTTCTGGAACTTGTTTCTTATCGATCGAAAACTTCGACATCACAAAGATTCCGTTCGCAGTACTCTTGGTGAGCAAAGCATAGTTAAAGAGGTTCGTCTGGTCTATAGTGCTGTGTCGTTTGTTATTACCTATAGTATAGTTTGGATTCCGTTCGGAGTTTTCCGATCACTCAAGAGCATTTTCCCTTCATCAACGTTTATCAGGTGTTATTACATTACTGCGTTTATATGCTCGTACATGGTGTTTTCTTTGATTCCTTTACTTTATATTATCACTGACAAACGCATTCAAAACCCAATATCAAAGTTTTTCCGTAAGAATCGCGTTGCACTAGACGAGAACTCGACCAAGGACACAAAAGGACCAAAAGTTACCTCTGAAAAAGGGACTTAAAAATGACTATGATCTGTTTATCACTCAAAACTTTTCTCTACCGAGGCCTCGTCATGGCCTATGCCAGTGACAACGAGATTTTTTTCAGGTATTTCTAATTAAGGTGACTGCCTACTTTTGGAAATTGATTTAAACTTTTTTTCCGAATTGAAATTTAATGCTGATTCCAAATCTGGAAAAATAAAATAGGGCTGTCCGGGATCCTGAGCTTGTTTTCGAGATAATCAGCATATTAATTGAAGCCTACGCACGAGCTTTTGGAGTAAAAATTGCGCCACCGGAAGTGATTAGAAAAACATAATTGTTATTTACAGACTAAATTATTGCATGAATGAAGGCTAGTTTATCATTCTACAATAATACATAGATATTTTCGACAAAAAGGACAAAGTGATGCATTGATTCAGCTTGTCATATTTTGTAGTTTCGGTGCTCTTAAAAAATCTCATAAAGTCGAACAAAAATCCCTACAAAAATCTATTTTTTCATGTGTTGCTGACTTAAACTTTTCCTAAAATGTTGATATAACATAATGTTTTTTTTCGAATGAGCCATTAAGAAATAGAGAGTCGCGTGCAAAATTTGAGGATTTTTCAGCGGTTTTTTAGCGCGCGCACATCATTGGCTAAATCGAACGTTCAAAAGTAGGCAGCCACCTTAAAACCCATATGATATTTGAAAAGTGTGAATCACCTTTGGTGGGCGAAAGAAATGCCTCCAACTCAACGAATGTTATCATATAAAATCTCATGATAATGAAATTACGTGATAAAAGGCTCAGTCTTTCAAACGGGGGGAAACAAGAGAAACTAATACAGTCACTTCTAATTATGAACTTGAAGTTAATTGCCAAGCACGAATAAGATTAAAATAATCTATTTTAAAAATGTTTGGAAATTTGAGCCTTTTGCAGAAACATTTGAAGAAAAAGGAGAAGAAATATGATGATTTGAAAGAAGAATCTGACCAAAACACATCAAGTAACTTGCATTAAATTCGAAATTTTTCAGTCGAAAAATCGTACCTTATGAAGGTAGTCTATCTTTTTATCCTTTATCTTTTTTATCTCATCTTTTCTTTTACCATTCCGGTTCCTTCCGTTTTTCCCGATTTCAATGGATTCATTTAGGCTTAGCACAGCATAAGTTTTAATCGGAAGCACAGTAAAAATAGTATGTACTTATTGACTGAGTGGGAGGGCCGTACGGGAAAATATTTGGCTCGAGGTGATGCCGTACTAATGACCAATAGCCAAATATTTTCCCGTACGGCCCGACCTAACTCAATCAATAAGCATTTTATCATATGACGCTCACGAAAATAAAAATAATTAAAAAAAAAGAAAGCGCGCGGATTCGAGCAGGGCCGGACGGGTTTTTCCGGCCCGCTTACGTCAACCCGTCCGGCCCCCATCACGTGACTTTTTCCAATGGCTTTATTAGAGCGCGCGAGCAGGGCCGTACGGGTCATATGATAAAGAAAGTTCTTCAGTGAATTCGGAGCCACTACACAAAGAGTGTGTTTGATAATGATAATAAATATAAAAAGGCAAAAAGATTACAAGGAATAGAAAGATATAGAACTAAAAAAATGACTAAATATAATGTTTAATACTAGGTATAACAATGATGAATCGATAATATAAATTACATATTACATACACACTTCTAATAGGCCATTTGCATTATGGCGTCATTTACTACCACTACCAGACTCCATTGCACACTGTCTTTTGTTCTGTTAATTAGCACTAATTAGCCTGAAGCGAGATGACGTTTTACCCCCGTCTCTAGACCATAATAGTTTTTAAAATTCTTTCATATTAAAATTTTTGACTCCTTAGAGAATACAAGAACAATACTCATAATTAAAGAACAAAAGCAGTGTGAAAAGGATTATGGTCTAGAGACGGGGGTAAAACGTCATCTCGCTTCAGGCTTATTGTCTCACTATTCCGATGAGGAACTACAAATTTGAATAAGAAAGAAAATTCACGAAGCATTTTGGTAGGGGTAGTAAAATGACGCCATAATGCAAATGGCCTATTGACAGCTCAATTACATTTAAAAGTTAGGCGGTCTTCAAAAGGGCTCATAAAACGCTTCGTGTTTGGTCCCACTGACTCACGCACTCAAAAGGAAATGCCCTTTCTATAATAGACCTTATTCGTGATGTGACAATGTTTTCCCAATTCAGCGGGTCGAACCTCCAGGGGATTCATTTTCTTTTGTTTTTACTCTTTGAAAAATTCATGAATATCACAAAGGATACGAATGGAATAACGATGATATTCCGACGAGTTTCAAAACAATAGCTCTTCATTCCCCCAGAGGTTTGTCACGCTGAATTGGGAAAACATTGTCACACCACGAATAAGGTCTATTTGATATTGTGTTTCGCAACTTTTAAAAAATCTTAGAACTGGGAACCTGTCATGTTTTTAGTAAGAAATGCATGTTGCAAATACAGTCTAGTATAAAGATAAGGACTTTGTCCACGGTCGACCTTGTGTTACTTTGTGTGTTATATGTGAGTAGAGTTTGTTGGTTCTTTCCTGTGCTTCGAGGGTTTTCCGGGTTCTCCGGCTCTCCTCCCTCCTGCAAAAATCAAATTCTAAATTCCTAAATGGAATCCAGTGGAAGAAGAGCCACTCTGTGGAAATACCACTAATAAACCCTATTTATTATTATTTTACTTGGAAGTAGTATTGATACAATGTAACATTTTATTTATTCATCTATTTGTCAGTTTTTTATACCTATTTAAGTAAAGATGTGCGTTTTGGGTCGAGTCCTTTACCTCGGTATCTGTTATTTGCCTATGACTTTATTTAATTGTTAACTTTTTATTCGACATATTTTTGCTTGGCTGATATCTTTATATGTAGTGATTAAAACGAATTATATTAAATTAGTCGAACATTTTTATTTAGTTCTAGCCTTTAACTCAAAATTGTGATGTATGTAAAATGATCATGCACAGCACGTAACTTGTATAATCGCTCCAATTGGTTTAAAGGCTCATTAATTATTCACGACTTTTTGAAAGTTCAATAAAGAGACGTATCAAATACGACAACAAATTATTTATCAATTCGGCACACCTTCATTATAAGTTCTCGCAGCGCCTTGACTAGCATAAGGCCTTCAACTTACTGTTTTGGTTCCCGTAATAATTTTTGTCAAGAGTGGGTTATTGTCAAGCATCAGCCTGGGAGCTGGTATTCGTCTGCCTTTTTCCAACATTCATAGTGCAAGAGAAACCTCTATTAAGCGGCGGGCACACCAGGCAGGGTCCATGGTCCCGAAGGTGGCTGCTTAAATACATGCAGGTACAATTAAAACTTATTTTAAGAGAGGATCTCGCGTGAATATGAAAAAACCCCGGAGTAGATGTAACACATTTTTATCTTGAAGATGAACTTTACCGATGAATGAAATTTTGAGACTTTTCGATTAAAAGAAAACCACAATTTCGAGGCTTCTGATGTAGAAAACCACTTTTTCGCAGTACTCCTGACGACCTGTTGCCACTCTTGTAAGCCTCCTTAAAACCTTGAAGACCTTTGACAACATGTCTCGTTTCTCCCGTTTCACCAATGAGCTCCAAGAGTTTGGTAAGACTGAATGCGCATGCGCCAATACGGGATGAACAAAAACGCTGATTTTGGAATCCCAGTGGTATTTATACTGGAACGAAGCTGAGACAAGAAAAGAAATATAGAGTATTTTTTATGAGGTAAGACAAGTGTTAAGGGTAGGAATAAGATCTTTTCTGTGAGGATCTCAAATATAGCTACAGTTTTTCCTGAAATGGAAGGTTAAAGATTTGTAGTGTATGTAGTGAATCGTAGTGAAATGGCGCGACAGCACGGTTTGTTGTTTTAGCGGTTGGAATTAAAATTATCAAGAGGCTTAAAATACAATCGTAAAAGTATGAATAAAGTAAGAAATTTTTTAAATATTCATAAAAGGTACAAAGACAGCTTAAGTTAACCACTGTTTTGTAGACTAATTAAAATGTAAAATCCAAAAAGTATACCGAAAACCTCATTTGTTTTTGATAAGTTTATAACAAAGATACACATGATATAAAAATGATTACAATAGATCATATTGAGACAAATTTAAAAATTAAGATAATAAATATACAGCTTCTCATTAATCCCATATAGGTAACTGTCCAATAGTTATTTTCTTAATTGGACAGGTCTTGTTGATATGGGATTAATTAGCCAGCTCAACCAATTTTGCCGGTCCTCGGAATTTTCCTCGTCCAATTATTTCTTAATTGGGCAGTATGGAGTCCTATTACATATACTAATTAAATTGCAAGACCACTGCGTCATAAGGAATTAACTTATACCGAGAAGAAAAGAGTATATTATAATTTTCTAAGGCAATTTCTAAATAAAAGTAATCTATCAGAATTCAGAAAATTTGTATTCCCACACGAAAAAATAAATTATCCGTGGTATAAGCTGTTTGTTCGTAGTTTACGAATGAATTACGAAACCCCCGGATAATTTCAAAAAATGGCTTGGATTCAACTGAATATCTATATCCTTACCTACAAGACTCGAGATCTAGTATTTTCTGTTCTTTTCTATTCTTGATGAGTGAAGCAAAATTTACTCAAAATGATCTTGGATTCGTATGCTTTAGTGCAGCTACGAGTTCAAAGCATTTCAGTCTTGATGTGATGTGTCACGGCCACACATCACGTCAATCACGAGATGAACAATATCACTTCCTGTGGAATACGTATCAGTTTTTGGACCGCAAATGTTCCCAATAAACAGACTTAAAAATTGAGACTCATCGTAATGACTCACGCGGAAGCCTTAAAATACTAACCTACTAAAAACATTACGGACAAAGTTCAAAGTTCACTAGAAAAAGTATGTTAAACACATGGGGCGCCGATTCAGTCAATATCCTCATCATTTATTTCATGGCTCTCGCTCAGTCAAATGGACGCTCGCAATGCATCATAATTAGCATGTGAAAAATCCAAAGACCATAAATAAATTTAGATTAGAATAAAAGAATACCTGCATTAGAATACATTAATTCGATTGCCAAAAAGATTTAACAAATCGGCACTAAAAGTGAATCAGGGTGCTTCAAAAGCAAATTAGTCCCACCAAAAATAAAGTATAATTACCATAAAAACAAATTCCAAAGACCACAATAAAAATACAATAAGCCATGAAATAAACGATGAGAATATTGACCAGATCGGCGTCCCATATAAACGTGCTCCGGCTTTTCGAAATTATGGTAAGATTTGGCGGTATAAGATTTCATCATATCACTAGCGACCTAGCCAGCTTCTCGAAATATTGAGATAAAGAAAAAGAAAAAAAAAAGAGGAAAATTAAAGCGAGAAATAGGAAGGAGAGGAAGGGGGGAAATAAGAAACATTTAACTTCACTAAAACAGTGAATAAGTGGAGAAATGAAGTCCGGGAAATTTCGAATTTTTATAAAGAGAAAATTCTTTTTAGGAACGTGAGATCTTTAACAAGGGACAATAAGAAAGTGTGCTTTTAAGTAGAGAAATGTAAGTGCTGTAAAGGCCGGTTTTAATTCTATGTTTAATCTATTCAGCAAGCTGCAGGTAACAGAGGAAGGCCTACTGATCGACAGTAAGAGTTCTTCCATGCATTGATGAACTACCAATGTTCGTTTTGTTTTAACTTCGTTTATAAAAAAAGATCAGTTTTCAGGTTTCCATATTTCCTGCTGGTGTTTCCCCGACTGTGGCTGTCACTTTGAAACTTAAACCCTCAATGATTATTTTGTGAGATAATTCTATGTGCGTGACCAGAAATGCATAGCGAAATCCTAAACTAGTCTTACCCTTTTTCTCTTGTCAAAATTCCTCTATAGAGCAATGCTTAAACAAAAGGGAAGATCCGAACCTAAAGCCACAAATGTGACGGCAATAAAGACGTCTGACCACCGCGAAATCACCAAAATAGGGAAACGAAATTTTTTCCAAGGTGTTTATAATTAGAGTTTCGTTTCACTTCTGTTTGGTTTCGAAAAGGTGAGTCACGTATGCAAAACAAATATATTTTGTGGGTTACCTGTGGCGAAGTCTATGACCACAGGGTACTCAAAACGTTTCTACTAGCGTTACATTACCAGTTTCCTTTTAAGTTCAATTTAAGAGGGATGAGTGGAAAAATAAAAAATATATATACTCACCTTGATTTTTTTCAGATTTAGTAATGCTATCGAAAACAAGTTCTTTAAGCTGACCAGGTGGCTAGGTTTTTTTCCGACTCATCGATTGGATCATGTGATCTGGTAGATTGTACTGTTCCATAGCAGTATCTTCAGACACTGGTGTGGTCCTTCCCACAATGTAACAGTGTATTCCGGTCTTTGATCTGTTCAAGAGAAAAACACACACACTCACAAAAAAAAATGTAAAAAGGCACAGGAATATTTAAAAATAAATATTTTCGTTCAAATGTATCGCAGGCTCATACCATAAAACAACTCGGAATGACCATCGTAGCAGTAAAAGAGAAAACCACTGAATATTATTTTAATATATAGTTATATATTCTCAATGCATACTTTTTATCACGTCGCAGTAGTTACGTTATGGGATGAGATCTGCGACGGTTATAATAATGAGGGAAACAGCGAGAAATAGGAAGATGAGGACCACCGAAACTAGGGAAGGGTGGGTGGGCAAAACTCGGCTCCCGAAGCACCGAACGACGTTACGCAAGCCCAACAGTGAGAATCTATCTTTATTTTACATTATAAGGATAAAATGTTTCCTTACTTTGTTATTTCCACAAGTTTATTTTCTGTACTCTCTTTATCGCGGGAAATGTTCAAGTGTTTTGGGTTCTTGATCTGCTCCGAGAATACTTCATTTGCTTGCATTCTTTTATTCGTCACGGCTAGTATCCGTTGTAAGGGACACGTGTATTTTCCACTGTGGAACTTCTCCTGCGACAGATTTTTTTTACCAAGATGAGAAAAACAGACGGTGCAAAATGATGTTTTTCTTCTTTGTGTTCGTGTGACGTCATAGCCGCCATGTTGGTTGACTTGAACGAAAGATTTCGTCTCGAGAACTTCGTTACATCAAACAACATGGCGACCAAAAAAAGCTTATAGTACCCATCGTAGCTTTCTGTGCCATCTTTCTGTGCCACCTAGGTCACCATGGCCACTATTCTTGCTTCGATACACAGGCACAGTTACCTTTCAAGATGGCGCATGGAACTATGAAGGGGTCTATTCAAAGCACTATTCCTAAAATTATTTTTCGCCTACCTTATAGTTATACTTTTCTTTTTCGTTCCCAATTGGTTCATACGACGAACGGCTCTTAGGGTCAACGTTAAGCATCAATATACTTCCTAACCCCTTAGCATGCAATGATAAACGCTCCGATAAAGCTTGTGTAGTTAATTTACTCCTCCGTGCCTCGTGCCACAACGCACGCACCGCTTCAAACGATAAATTTTCACTTGAATTTCTTCTTCGAATACTCGTTTCTCAAATCCCAGCCTTTTCCTTCTTCTGCGCTGAGCTGCTTTTCCAAACTCTGCCGCACAGAAAGACCTTCAAATTTACGAATCATCTTGACATACTCTGTGAAACTAGTATCCCTCCTACCGTTGCGACCAAGAGCGTAGTTTTCAAGAACATCGAAGTTGAATTTTCTTTTATTAACAATCACTGATTTGTTCCCAGGTTCTGTGGCAGTCTTTTTTTCCGTCATCACATCTGAATTCTGTTTCTTACCAGTGTTGTTTATCTTTATGGAATTTGTTTGGCTTTTGAACCCTCGACATTCCTGAGCCTCTACACCCTTTGACACTGACTCGTTTCTTAAAGTTTTCTCGTTTGTCAACTTGGAAGCCATTTTGGATTTTTTGGCATTACTCTTGTTTTTTGTCTCCAGGGCGGGAAGTACTGTTCTTGGTTTGTAACTACAATTCTTGGCTGTATTACTCATCGGTTGAATCATTCCTTGAGTAAAACAGACACTTGTCATGTTTACCGGTGCCTTCAGTGAAATGGTGTCAGATTTGTCAACTTTTCTAAAAACATCCCTAAACCGGTTTTTAAATCTGTTTTCTCTACGATTCTTTAATCTCTCTTCGTATCTTAGAAGAGTAACGATGGACGAGTCATTCGAGGTTGTGAAGGGATCTAGTCTTCGTGGAGGCAAGTCTTTTGAATGGAAGTCCCATTTGGTGTCGCACCGCGTGTCGTCAGCCGCTGGTCCTGATTGGCTCAAAGTCACGTGACCAACTGAGGAGGAAGTAGATTCAAAACTTTCCTCTGATAAAACGATCAGACTTTCACTTGACTTGCTCGACAATGTAGGTTCTCTATTTCTAAGGGGCTCATGAGTATTTTTATTTTGGTTTGTGGCCGAGTTAGGTGTGACATTAATCTTTGTTTTCTCCTTTGCAAGGCGTTTTCTTCTGTCCAGCGATTCCACTAAAGCACATTTGTAGCGCCGATCTACAGAGAATATCAGGTACGATGCATTGATACGGAAACAAGAGAAAATTAACGAAGAGGACGAATCCCCACGCCCCATCATGATACGCAGTCTGAAAGAGTTCCCTTCACAGTTCCCTGCGCGATCTTGAAAGGTAGCCGTGCCTTTGCATCGGAACGAGACGAACGGTGAGCTTAGCAATGATAGAAATTTTCAAAGGTGTTAAAAAGGGCTTTATCATTAAAAGCTCACCGTTCGATTCTGCTACCTTTAAATGACGCCGGGAACTGTGAAAGGTACTATTGGAAAAACAGTGACTAGTCTATAACCATGTACAACGTACGTACATGTCCTTTCTTCAATCTGACCTTGATCTATTAAATGACTTTTTCACTGGATTGTCGGGTCATGATTATGATAATGGCTCATTTATTGCAACAACCCAAAACGTCTATTGGACACACACACACACACTCACACACACACAAACACCAAAATTCTCAAAACAGAATAATATTTTTCCTACCTGTTTTATCGTCATCAGAATTATATTCATCAACAAACCACGATTCAATTCCTACAAGGACAAGGAATAAGATTCTCATACTCATTAATAATTCACGAGTAAACCATCCAATCAATGGGCTATTTTTGGGCCACATGATGTTACTTGAAACCTGGTAAAGTGCTGTGAAAGGAATGCATTCAGTCTGGAGTAACTGGAACAACATTAATTCAGTCCTAGTAACTGGAACAAAATTAATTCAGTCCTAGGACTGAATTAATTTTGTTCCAGTTACTCTAAGTCGAATAATTAATGAGATGAGAAGTCATTTCAAAGCCTCCAAATTGGACTGGACAAGAGTTCAAAGTCCTTGCAATTGGTTCCAGTCCTCGGCTACGCCTCGGACTGTAACTAATTGCGCGGACTTTGAAACATTGTCTAGTCCTCATTGTCGGCTTTGAAACATTACATAAGAGCCTGATTATTAGTAATGACACAGGTAACCCAAGTTATGCTTCTTTGATGTTTCTATGCAAGGTGATCCAGAAAACTTTAACAAATTTATAAGAATATAGAACAGATGAAGAATTACCATGCTAAGGGTCAGGTATAAGGTTTACCTACATTATTTTACGTTTTTATGACTATATCAATGAAGATTTCATGAATTGCCATTTGTAAAAGCTCTTTATTTGTACCGCTTATCATCTATTGCCTTTGGCTCTGACGTTTTTTTGAAACCCCTCGATTCCCTGTTACGTTTTCTATCTACTCCTCTCTCCCACGGACTTTATTTACCTATGTCATCTTGAAGAAGAGTCTCTTTATCCTGGCTCCATCCACAAAGACGGTCTTTCTTTTTTTCCTTTTTTTTCCTGTGAAGAATAAAATCTTAGTCAAGGCGTTAATAAACAAACAAGTCCTGAGAAGAAAGCGAGGACGACAGGAAGTCAGGTTAAAACCAAATTGAATTTCTATTTAAATGAAAACCACTTCAACTAAATAATTAGTTTCTCGATAAAAAGGCGCAAACAAATTACAGTAACCAACTGCATTATGAGAGCCGTTGAAATTAAAACTTTAAATAATTAATGCTTTTCAAACTCACAGCAAAGTAATTATTGATCATACATACAGAAAAACTCCACCAGATGTATTTCCTGTCTTTAACGAGTGTATTCTATGACTTCAATTTGTAAACTATTAAAAATATGTTCATTTTTCTATCATCAACATGTAAAAGCAATTTCCTAATTTCTCTCTCACGGGGTGATTAAGTAAGCTGACAAAATGTATCAAATTCGGATAGTTGCTATATACTTCTTTTAAATTATCTTCAAAATAAAACAAATGTCCACCAAGAAAGGAGTGTATTCTAGCAATTTATCTGTTGTTTTACGAAAGTAAGCAAGGAAAAAAAATGTGCAATTTATGAAATATCATAAGATAGTTCAAAGATGATTGCATAAAGAAGTGAATGTCACTTACCTTTGTGCCAGCAAACGCTGTTGCTTGCCATTGGTTTTCATTTTGAAGGTTTTACTAAATCTTGGCCTCTACGTCTTTCTTGCTTCCCCAGTGCAAAAATCTTTTACTTTATCGACCGTTTTTTGTAGGAAAAGTTAAATAAATGATTATCAAATTCGAACGACTTTGAGTTGGACCAATTTAGACGTGTTGTTTGAATGTTTTCTGTTTCTATGGCGGTGTAAACTTGGCTAATGACTCTGTTTGCACTTCAGGTTTATTTGGATTAGCTGCCGTCTATTACTGAATATCATTTCCATGATTGGCGGCCTTTGACAAGTCTTTCAGATAGTTTTCCTTCAAACTTTATAGACCACGAGCTAAAGAAAACCTTGTTCTTCACTAGCTCTTCATCAATGCCTTAACTCAGAATCGACCACAAGAAGTTTACACAAAAACACGCAAAGAATTTATCATTGTTTGATAATTCCAAAGGATTAATGCCATTCGCCACATGTAAATCTTCGAACAAACACCTCGCTTTCGAAGCTTCAGCAAACCACAATACAGATAATTAGTTCGCTTGTTTGGAGTAACGACCGTATAATTACAATGTAGAATCTTATGACATTCAATGATAGATGTGTTGATCATCACAGTGAATGAGCGATCTAAGCGAACGCTGCAAAGAAGGACCTGAAAAAATGATTTCAGGCTTCAACGGGAATCGAACCCATGACTTATGGCATTCAACCAGAGACATTCAAACATGAACTATAAACACACTCTTACATACCGGCATTCTATTTACTGTTTTTGTACTTTGTTATCAAATCTTGTTTTGTGTGTTTACGTGTTAAAGAGGTGTCAGAATTTCATGCTCAAGTAGTTTCGCATCACGCATCTTTCGTTTTGATTAGAAAGCTATTAAAAATTTATCTAGTTAAAAGGATTTAGATGATGGGAATTTAGCCAGAGGGGCTGACGTCGTTCAAAAACAGGAGATTAGCATATTACTAGTTTGCCTTTTCTTGTCGAGAGAAAAAGAAAAAGAACAATAAGATAACCAATATATATGTACATGTAAATCTATCTACTTATCTATCTATCTATCTATCTATCTATATATATATATAACAACACAAATATAAACAAAGAAAATAACAAAGAGAATAACAAAAAAAAAAATAATAAATAAATAAACAGACAGACAAACAAATAATGAGAAAAGCATATCAAACTTTTACCAAATAACTGAGTTTTTCGGTTCGCGTGGCCAACGACTAGCTCCATATCCATGTTTCGTAAGCCTACCTTATTTGTAGGTAAACATATATTTCTTTGTGGTGATTTTTTCGCCATCTAAAGTTCTACATTGTCAAAAATATGAACCAAAACTTCCAGACATTACAGCGAAGAAACACTTGAAATTGTCCTCCATTTTGGATTTAGCTTAGAGACCTGGCCTTTGACAAAGGAAGCCCAAAACGTTTAAAACCACAGGGATTCCGCGCGAACGAAAATACATGTTATGATTGATAAACAAAACAACAACAAAAATAAACCAAAACAAATGAACAGAAAATGAATGCGATACCGCATCCTTATCAAATGACAACAACAAATGCGAATTCTATAAAGGTCCGAAAATCATGAAAAGAGGTAGACAAAATGACACGGTTATCGAGCTTTCAATAATATTTATTATCACAAATGTAAAGTAAAGGAGAGTTAAATAACTCAACAATTGAATTTTGTAGATGACTATCTACCATTATGGCGGAGTCTTCATCCGTAATCTTGTCACATGTCGATCTAAGCTAATGCAGGTTTTGATCTGCAATCATTTATCTTCAATTATTTTGAATGCAAAAACTATGAAATATTTTCAGTATAATGACACGAATTTACAAACACTGAAAAAAACGTTTTCTGACTGGTATTCAGCCTTCCTTATAGACAAGTTGTAAGGGTCGAAGGGGGAGATGCCCGCGGGGAGGGGAGGTAGAACGTTGCTCGATTTGTACAAGATTGGGATGTCTGTCATTCACAATTCCATACACGGCTCCCCATACCATTTCCAGTCTCTCTCCTATGCGCACAGCACAGCCACGCCATTGTTTGTGGATCACTCATCTTGCGCATCCCCAGTCTAATCAAGCACTTGCCTTCTAGCACCATAATCATTGTCATCATCGCCATCATAGTTTTGCTTTTTTTGATCAGGTGACTCGTCTCGATAAAAGTCTCTCAAAGATCTCCTGAGCGTGAAGCTGCCACGTGGGTCTTCGTTATCTTCGATGTGGCGAGGTTTCCGTTCACGGATCCTCCTAAGAGTAAAGTCTAGCTTGGTGGCTGCCGATGAATGAACTGTCGCGGTCTTTGACTCGTGTTCATACCCCTTCGCGGACACTGTGACTTCGTATGAACCTGGTACCAAGAGGCGCCAGTAATCACCTTTGTTACTGGTGAAGACGTCATGGGGTCGATTGGCGATGTTGATGCGGGCGTCTTTGATCGGTTTGCTATCCTCGTCTTGGATAATCCCGTGAATACCTTTATTAGCCTGGAAAGAGAAAAATGCATGAATGTATGTTATGATGTTTAGTACTTTTTACGTATTTCATAATCGCGACCGTTCACTTGGTCATGGTATTGCTTTTTCTTGCTAGATTTTGTAAAAATTCATTGAAATGGAAATGCTTAACACAAATTATTAAGTTTTACACCACTAAATATAAATTTCAATATTGAATTCATCAGACTTAACTAATTAAAACAAAAAAGAAACACAGGGTGGGGTGGTTGGGTGTGACAGAATGACGTACCTGTTCCACAAAGCTTAACAACGCTTCTTTGTTTTCTCTCCAGTACTCCGGCAGAGCAGTAGCGTTGGGAAACTTTTCACAGCCGAGCTCCAAAGTGACTTCAAAACAATTAGAATGTACATAATTATAATCCTGCATTCCACCTGACAAGCTGAACCAATCAGCGCCGTTTGTAATACCGTCTATAAAATGCTCTTTTTGTTTGTCCTTACACTTCCAGGGCGCATTCGCAAGGTGCATTGTGGGATGGGCCTGGCTGTACGCCCTTGCAACCTCCCGAAATACGTCATCATCAGGCGAAGCGCTGTAAGAGGTCTTCCCCGACGGATTATCATCATACGGATAGCTCGCTACCAGGGCACCAGCATGAAGACTGGCCGAGAGAACAAAGGGATTGGAACGAACCCATTTCATGACAGCATGGGTTTCAGGTTGCGGGGGTCCTGTGGTACTTGGGAAGAACTGGTCTGGGAAGTTCCTATTGAGATCAATGTCGTTTGCATTTTTGCTTCCCGCTTGATGATCGTCATCTGTGGCAGCCATTTCATATCCGTCAGGGTTCATACTGGGTAGAATATGAATACGAGTCGTGTCTACGATATTAGTGACTCTTTTGTTGGTACCGTAATTATGACACAGATACCGAATCAAGTGTAGCAACATCTCTTTACCAATCACCTCGTTGCCATGGATATTCGCTACGTACTTCACCTCGGGTTCCTCAGCTTCGTGTTTTCCTGGATTATTAGAAATCTCCATGACCCAGAGTTTTCGGTTTTGTACAGATTTCCCGATGTCGTAAAGCCTTGCAATGTCCTTGTGCTTGCGAGCGAAGTCCTTCAGAAGCCATGTCATTTCTTCGTAGTTGTGATGCCGAAAACTTGAATTCTTTTCGTGTATTTCTTCCACTTTAATCTTCGGGACGACTTTAGATGGAATGTCCTTCGCCGCCTTCTGTTCGTGGACGACATGTTTCTGTTGTTTTACGGCAGTCACTTTTTGCTTGACAGCTCTCACTTTGGCTTGAAATTCTGGCTTTACAGGAGCCAAGTGGTGTATCGGAGATTTCGTTGGAAGTCTTTTAATTACTTTAGCTGAGCTTTTCTTTAAAACCGACGCAGGTGGCTTAGCAAAAGTCGTTAGAGTGTGAACACAAAGGACCAAGGCTAGAACCTTGTGGCACCCCATATTCAATCCGAACGCTTTAGACACTTATGGTAAATAAAGCGTAAACTGAAAGATTTAGGTTTTTAGGTCAACTATCACAGGAAGCCAAAAACAGTGATGATACCAGTCAACCCCACCCTAATGAGCAATCTACAGCAAGAGCTTTAAATATCAGATCCTTCTCCATCAAGATAACCTGTATTCTATTTTAACCCTGACAACAATCCACGGCTACACCCTAAATTTCACGAGATTTGAGATCATGAGCCCGTTGTTCATATCCTGATTAGTGTGCTACTTCATGTTTGATTACGAAGGTATTCTAGGTCTCTTAACTCTGAAATTAGCAGTAATCTATTTTTCCCCTTAAGGTCAGTCATTAAATTTGATAGGTAGTAAAATGAAGATATTGAAAGTAAAAGAGACATCTCTGAAGCGAATGGCGTTTTTCAAAAACAAAATGACACGACCTCTTGTACGTTTCTTTCTTCGAATCAACTCGATTCAAGTTTTCTCAAATTACCAAAAATATAAAAATTTTCACGTCGATATCAAATCCCGTATAGTGATAAAGTGTATATTTACAGTATATCATTAGTCGACTTTGATATTTGATCGAGCGAATACACTCTCGATGCTTAACTGCCCAAGTATTAAAATACCTGTCTGCACACGACGATGATTGGTTGCCTAGCTCACTGGACAAACAGGTACTCTGTTAAACAATCTTCTCCTTAATGGAACACTACGTAAACAAGCAAGCAAAACAATGCCTTATTATTTTTCCTAATTCAATAAACAACCAATTATTTTATCATTTAAAAAAAAAACACCTTTGATTGAGTGCTTTCTTGCCTCTAATTTTGAAGTCTGAATTGGAATTTTTCCAAACCAATTCTCCTCAGCTAGCCATCTTGGAAAATTGTTTTTGACAAAAAAACGTACGTTTATTTTTCTTTAACTTCGACTTCTTATGAATCCTCTATTGGCAAAACGTTGATATTGTATCTGCAGTGAGGTAGGAAACACAAGAAGTATATTTTCGATGCATTTTACAATCGCAATATTATCCGTTTCCAGCCGACCAAAAAAATGCAGCGGTCAGAGTCCTTTCTTACCTAACCTTCAACCCTTTTAGGTCTAGCGATTACTCGACATTCTAAGTTAATGAGAAACTCTATTCAGATATTCAGTAGTTTAGATTATGTTGCCTCTCATTTTACTTGCTTGTTTTATTGTAGTATGTTTTCCTCTTGTATTTTGTTCGTGTGTATTTTGTTGTCAAGTGATGTGTTTGTGCTGTTGCTAAAATTTTTTCCTAAACTTCATTTTCTTGTCAGCTCGTTGTAGGCAAAGTTATTCTTGATAAGGATTAAAACGTGAATAACTGGATAGATGAATATTTGGAATTCAGACACGGTTTGCATTAATACGGGTTTTGAATAATATAATATTTTTTCCAAAAATGTTTTATTACAACGTTCTTAACAAAGTGGATAAAGAAGTTGTCATTTTTATCAACCTTTTGAAATAAAAAGTGTCGGGAAAAGAATCGTTACAGAAACCGCAATAAAACAATCTTAAAAGTAAGTCAATTATCTTAAATTGAATTCGCAAAGTCAAGAGGAGTTCTGTAGCTGATAAAAATGAGCGTCATTACATAACGTTAAAAAACTCATTAATAATTCATGAAGGAAACACAATAGAAATCATGACCGTGAAGGAGGTTTTATATCTGATAAAGATTCGTCTTCATTTGCATAAACTTTAACTTGGATTTTCTCTATCAAACTTTGTTCATTTCATAAAGAATTCAGTACAATATGATAACATTCATCACGAGTTTTTTAAGCCGTTCAATAAACTCGCAGATCGTGTTTTATCGGGTATAAAACCACTCGGCTACGCCTCGTGTTTTATATCCGATAAAACACTCCTGCTCGTTTATTAAACAGTACTTAAAGATTATGTGAAGAAACATGGACGTTGAATTTCGTATAAGACTTCTGGTCTCCATGACAGAGAACCTGTTGAGTTGCTTATCAGAAATGGAAAGATTGTGACCGCGTCGCGTGAGTGACATAAAGCAGGTGGCGAGATTTGGGGTATTGCTATAATTAGCCGTACAATATCACGATCGCACACGGTGACACACCTTGCTTGCCTCAACCAAATGATGTCTTTAAATACCAATGAACGCAGACAAAATTTGAAGACAGAGGTAAAGATAGCATTGGTTTTCTCAGCGTCATCTCGTAAAATAATCAGCTGTTTACTCCGAGGAAGAATCGTAAGGAGTTGCTCCACAAAAGTGTGCTTCTTGGTTTTGCAGAAGCAAGTTCGCTATGAGGACTTGGTTAATTTTCAGCGGATTCATTGGCATCGTTTTTCAATGTTCACAAGCAATTTCTCTTGAAAAACTGTTCCAAACTGACCCAAGAGAGGAGGGTAATGCTACAGTTGGTTCGAATAGCACGATTGAGAAAATTGTGACCGATCTCTTGGACATCGACAAGTTAAAGCATCATAATTATGAAGAAATGACATGGTTTCTAAAGTACTTCGCTAAAAAGTATCCAGACATTACTCGCTTGTATTCCATCGGTTACAGCGTACAAAATCGCAAGCTTTTAGCGATGGAAATCACGAACAACCCCGGAAGGCACGAACCAGGCGAACCTGAGGTTAAATACATTGGAAATGTTCACGGTAATGAAGTGGTTGGGAAAGAACTTCTCCTCCAGTTAATAAAATACTTATGTGAAAATTACCAGAAAGACGTGGAAATCAAAAAGCTTATTGACACCACAAGGATACATATTCTCCCGAGCATGAACCCTGATGGGTATGAGGTAGCATACGTTCGAGGGCGGGGCCATAACTTCATTGGCCGCAGGAACGCACATGGCGTGGACTTAAACCGTAATTTTCCCGACCAATTCTTCCCGAATACCAATGGTCCGCCTCAACCGGAGACTCGTGCGATTATGAGATGGATTAAGAGGTATCCATTCGTGATGTCCACGAGTTTACATAGCGGGGCATTGGTTGCTATCTATCCGTATGATGATTCCCCGTCCGGGCAAACCCTGTATAGCGCTACCCCAGATGATGACGTGTTCAGACACTTAGCTAAGACGTACTCCCTGGCACATCCCGTCATGCATCTGGCGAACCCAAAGTGGAACTGTACGAACGTGAAAGAGGAGAATTTTATAGATGGCATAACGAACGGAGCGAGTTGGTTTAGTATATCAGGTGGCATGCAGGACTATAACTATATTCATTCTAACACGTTTGAGATCACTGTGGAAGTCAGCTGTGAAAGGTTTCCCAAACCTGAAAAACTCGGTAAATATTGGGACGATAACCGAAGAGCGCTGGTGAAGCTGATTGAACAGGTACATCAGTGGAAGGTTTGAAATATTCGTTAAATTAAAATAAAAATCTTGTATGTGGAGATGTTACACTGATGGGCAGATCATTAGGGATGGTACAAGCATGCGTACAGACCATGTCATGATATGGATGTACTTTCTTTCGTCCTTACCTCTTTCCTTCAATCATTCATAATATTACATCCATTTATTCTATTCATCCATTTATTCTATTCATCCATTTATCCTATTCATCTATTTATTCTATTCATCCATTTATTCTATTCATTCATTTATTTTATTCATCCATTCATTCTATTCATTCATTTATTCTATTCATCCATTTATTCTATTCATCCATTTATTCTATTCATCCATTTATCCTATTCATCCATTTATTCTATTCATCCATTTATTCTATTCATCCATTTATTCTATTCATCCATTTATCCTATTCATCCATTTATTCTATTCAGCCATTTATTCTATTCATCCATTTATTCTATTCATCCATTTATCCTATTCATCCATTTATTCTATTCATCCATTTATTCTATTCATCCATTTATTCTATTCATCCATTTATTCTATTCATCCATTTATCCTATTCATCCATTTATTCTATTCAGCCATTTATTCTATTCATCCATTTATTCTATTCATCCATTTATTCTATTCATCCATTTATTCTATTCATCCATTTATCCTATTCATCCATTTATTCTATTCATCCATTTATTCTATTCATCCATTTATTCTATTCATCCATTTATTCTATTCATCCATTTATTCTATTCATCCATTTATTCTAATCATCCATTTATCCTATTCATCCATTCATCCATTTATTATTTCTGATAATCTTTTTTTCTGCCCCCAACATGTGTCGTGAAAAGAGGTCAGAATTTCATTGATAATTTGATAATACATTATAAATTGATTTACTCACCCGTCCTAGGTTCACCATGGAATCCACGGGTTCGTCAAAAGCACCAAAGGCCAGCCAATCAAAAACGCGGTCATTCGGATCTCAGATCGCCGTCACGAAGTCTCAACCGCCAAGGACGGGGATTACTGGAGACTACTCGTACCAGGTTCCTATGATGTAACTGCCTCGGCCAAGGGGTTTGAGCCTCAGACCAAGTCAGTGGAAATCAAGAACGGCGAAACAGAAAAGTATGTTAATTTCACTCTCAGGTCGAGTGACGAGCTGCGGCCTAAGTTCATGAATGGACAAGAGGATTTTATTTCAAGAGTGATGGTGAGTGTCGGTCCGTCCGTAGGTTTAGAGTGTCTGTCTGTCCGTCAGTTTCTTATTGTCTGCCTGTGATATTTTGTCCTCACCAACTTTTGTTTGTCTTGTATATTTTTCAAGCTGTGTGTCTGTCCGTCAACTGGTGAACTTTTGTTTACCGCTCTGTCTGCTTTCTTTGGCCTTGTTTCTTTCTCTCTGTATTTCTGTCTGTTTGAACGTTATTCTGTCTGTCTGTCTTTATGGATTTTCTAGAGCGAAGCTTAATTTCTCGTTCAAAATGCCTGATATAATATTCACTTACTTGATCCCTTGTTGTCTGTCAGGGAGGAGAGGACTTTCTTATCGATGCTACACCAGATCCCAGAGAACACGTGCTCGACACTCACCATGGAGACAGGGATGATCATTCCAACCAAAGGTAAGACTGATAATGTCAGGCATATCATCCGAGGGGGAGGGGGAGGCTGTTCACAGTTGTGGCTGTAGTGTCAGGTGATGGTTTGATTTCATCATCCGATCACCATCACCATCACCAACATCATCATCATCATCCAATCACCATCATCATAACCAACATTATATCAAGTTAACCAACATCACCATCATCATCACAAACATCATCATCATCGTCATCATCATCACAATCATCACCGTAATCATCATCATCATCATCCCGTCACCATCATCCTTGTTTGTAACACAAACTATTTCTGAGTTGTTACATTTCATGTCACTAAATATAATTCCATTTCAAACTAGAGGAATCATGAGTGATATGGCAGATAATCTAAGTGGACAGTCGTCTTTCGAAGAAGGCGACAAGACGTTCAAAGAGTTAGAACAATCTGGCGATGTTAGTGGGGACGATGTTTACAAACAAAAGAAACAGGATTCATCTGGTCTGCTGATGCCGAACGATAGGCTTGCTCAAGCGCTTGAGCCTGCATTCCCCTCAACCAGTAATTCAGCAGACAACGCTCCAGAACAAGAGGCTACAGACAGTTACGAGAAAAGAAGAATGATGGCCTTTGGGGAGGATCAAACACTACCCACGACAACACCCACAACGCTTCCAACAACACTCAATACATCCCCCACAACAACCCCAACAACATACCAGACTACTTATCCCACTACTACCCCAACAACCAGAAAAATGAAAAAATCAGCCAAGCACAAACAAGATAATCTTGTCAAGCCGGACAAGCGGTTCATGCATGTGATTGGTTCTCGGGTGTCATGTAGGATAGCCAAACAAAAGATTACAAAGTTTGGCACCTTAAGGTGGGTGGGGTACTTACCCAACTCCCCACACGGCAACTCGTACTTGATTGCCGGAGTGGAGTTAGCGAAGCCGGATAGGCTGGGCACGAATGGATCGTATCAAGGCATGAGGTACTTCAAGGCATTACCAGAACGAGGCTACTTCTTCCACCTCAAGCAGTGCAAACTAATCAAAAAAGTCCACGGATAAGACTCTCTTTCTACACACATGCGCAAAATCAGACTGCCATTGGTTAGATCCCAAGCTCCATAATCACATAGTTTTGCTATTCGTTGAAATGAATAATTAATACCTTAACGATGACCTAATAAGGTTACTACCGTCGTTATGACGATAGGTTGATAATATTATAATATTAATAAATTTTGTTCAAAAAACATTATTTATCACTGGGTCATTTTAACGAGATAAATGAACTAAATTAAGACTAGTTTTGTCAGTGAATGCACTTCAAACAAATGACCATTGTTTAATTGACCTTTTTTATTGACACGGCCGCCATCTTGAATTATAGGATGCTGAGGGAGACAAACAGAGAAATTTATAAAGCATAGAGTGACTTGGATTCGAATAAGTTAGAATCTTCTTGTTTCACTAATTGTTCCAAATGTTCAATTGCAAATTCAATTGCTTTTTAGATGAGTTTCTTATTGAAAAGCATAAAGTTATATAAAAATACACCCGGACATCTGTGCAGTGTACTACTCTTCTCAGTAGACCGAGTCAGCTGGAATTTTTTAATGGCCTTCGTGGCGTCTGTTGTTATCCAGAAGTACATTTCAAATCGGCCACGTGATGCCAGTTGTAACACGTGGACAAGTTTTTTTACACCACGTGATTAAAACTTGACTGAAGTTTGATCACGTGGTGTACAAAACTTGTCCACATGGTACAGCATTGGCATCACGTAGCCGATTTGAAATGTACTTCTGGATCACATAAAAGACGCTACGAACGCGATAAAAAAAAAGCACAATTGCCTCGGTCATCCCATGTCTAAATTAATACAATAAAATTCAAGATGGCCGACGTAATCGGTAAAAAAGAAAGTCAAGTTTTAAAGAGAATCATTTAGGGCTAACAGTACATGGTGGTCAGTGTTTGAAAACCATTTGTAGTGTGATACGAGGACTTTTATCAACTGAAAATCCCTAGGTAACAATGGGACGGCCCCTATCTTGGTTGATCTAACAAGAGAAGCTAATGAATGCTTTGTTAGCTTCAAGAACAAGAACACAAACACCAACATAGCTACACAAATATACTGATAGACAAATGTTTGAAAACACTCATTATTTATTCTAAATGATATTCTATCTGGCTAAATGTACAAGTATTAATTAGAGCCAGAGAGTCGCTAAGGCGTTATGTACAACACTTCACTTCGACTGCACTCAATAAACAGTCAATTCTTTCATTTCACCAACAGAAGCAACAACGAAATTAATACTCTAGTGCCTTTAAAAACCGGGGCTATACTAAGAGACCTGAACATATGGAGGAGGGTGGGGTGGGGCTCCATTTTTTCTCTACACCCCTTCTCAAGATGACTTGGGTCTTTGCGAAAGGCGGGGCGGTTAATTTGCGGTTAAAATGCTTTAAAAGCCTTACAAGAGAGATTATCAGTATCTACAACGACACTTTATAAAGATAACATGATTAATTGGATTACCAATTTTTAGCGATTTGATTCATTACTTTTAAACAAACGTAAATTTCTTCGCCCGGTTTAACGCATTTCTTTTCATTTTGTCAATTGAAGTAATCCATACCTATGGGTCGTAGTTTTACCATGTCTAACTAATCTAATATTTTGAATATCTCTTTCGATATATATATATATATTTCAGTCTGTTTAGTTAAATCCAACGCATGTGTAAGTAGTCTTGAACTGCTGACCAGTCAGCACAGCAGACGTGTTACTCAAAATGTCGTTCATCAGAAAAACAAATCCCTCGTAACAAGTGCTTGGGTCTTATAACAACGCTCTATACGAGCTGTGTTTCAGCTCATATCTCATAAATAAACTCAGATGATCCTGAGACGTAAGGATGAGTGACCAAGCCTTTTTCCAAGTGCTTTCGTCCAAAAATAGCTATCACGAGTTTGGTCACATGATCAGAGTCTTCTTATCCATTACCACATGATCATGTATTGTTGCGAGTCTCACTCATGTTCTTAAAATAGCCATCACGTGATTTATCACATGACCAGCATCCATATTGAAGTTTTCTATCCGTTCTAAAAATGGCCATCAAGTAATTTATCACTTGTGTTTTCTTTGTCAGCTCCAACACTGTCAGCATTCTTCAATTTAGGTGAACATGATGCTGAGGCTTACTCATGTTCTAAGAATAGCTAACACGTGACAAGGCCTTCTTTTGTCATATAAAATAGTTTCAATATTTCATATTCATTGCTACTATTGTTCTGTACTGGAGTGTAAACTATAGGCGCCAGGCGGTAGTGAGATGGATCGCTTTTTCTCATGCTCTATGATGTCATCGTAAGTATCGACTGATGTTTCCACGTGACCCACAATACCTCTTACTGAGCCTCTTTGAGGACTGATTATCAATTCACCTGTCAAGGAAAAAGAGAATTATTAACTATGGAAGAAAAGAATATTATATTCATTATATTCAAATAAAGTGGAGTGGAGTGGAGTGGAGTGGAGTATGCTATGACTTTCTCGGGAAATCCATTTTATACTGGTTCAAAGAAAACAGCTGAAGAGCTGTGTTGAAAGTAAGTTATAAAATTGACACAAGTCTATGCGGGGTTGGATATGAATGGTGGCAATGATAAACTCCGTTCACAAGGGCGTTTTGTATGGCGACTTCACGGCGACGGAAAATCGCGCATGTAAACGGGCCTTTCAGTTTCACAGCACAAAATACCGAGAATAAGTCAACATGGAAAAGCACGCATGCGTGTCTGCGACATGCCATAAGGTTACAACAACCACGAGAATAAAAGAATTGATAATAGCAAGTTATATTTGAAGCTTACCGTATTTATCTGGATCCAGGTCTGATATTCTCAGTAATCTAGATCTTCTTGGCGCGCTTTGAGAATCTGTACTCAAAGACTCTGATGAGGTGGACGAAAAACTGATCAAACTTTCGCCACTAAATCTATTATCGTTACCCAGCGAGCTGGCTGATTTTGTCCTTCGTAGACACATAGGAGTGTACATTTTAGGTGCTTCTGGAGCATGCGATGCTGTTCTCTTGAGATTTATTTTCGCTGGTGATTTATTTTCGACGCTTAAAGCTCCTATTGAATTACCCCCGTTAAACCGAGGAATCCTAAACAGCTTCGGAGTGGATTGGTTGGAATTGATCGTACCACGTGACCCGTGTTTACTTGGATCACGTGACCTCGATGTGTCATGTGACCGTATGCTTCCTGATCTAGACTCAGGTCTACTCATCAATTCGATTTCCTCGTGTGATTGGTCCAAGTCAATACATTGGTTTCCTAAGGCATTTTGATAGTCACGTGGCGGTTCGATTGTTACGGTCACGTGGGTAAGTAGCTTGACCGCTGACTCGTCTTCCTCGCTGTTGACGTAATTGGGATTGTCACTGCTCATTTCATTAGGCTTGTAGACATCACGAATCGGCAACTGAAAAATAATAAGGTTTTAGAATATATGTATCCCTTCTGTTGATATCTGTCTTAATGTGTCTGTCTTTCCGTCAGTCTTTTCGTCACGAGTGACTCCGTCTGTCAAACACAGTATACAGAGCACGAATTTAAAATTAAAAAAAACGTGGATGAAACAAAAGAGTAGTAAAGTCATGACTCCCACAAACAAAGAAACTCTTAAACAGTATACATTGTTTATTCGTAAATTTACACGCAAACATGGGGTAAAAATAAAAATGGAGGTTTCCTTCAGCTCAGTAACCAGTGCTATAAATACAGTACGTACCTTGACGTCAGCAGGTGTTCATCCGGGGTCTAAATTTATCCCTTTGTAAGGTATTTCCCTACAAGAAAAAAAAGTTAGAATAGTTTTTCAGAATATCGGGCTTAGTTAATCTTTTCTACTCCTTCCTTTGAGTACTAATCCTCTCATTCACGTATGTCTATTTAAAAATACGATAAAATTGCGTGACAAGATCAGTGACAAATTCTTTCAACGTGACATACCTTAGCGGGTTCTGTCTTTGCTCTAGGTCTCAACGTATCCAGGTGTGTTTTGGTCTTGGGATCGTACGATTCCGTATACATAGTCTTCTTGTTTAGACTTTGCAAGTCACAACGTAACAGCGCACGCCAACAGTCACGCACATTCTTTTGTGTCACGCAATAAAACATGAATATAGAAAACCCTTGAAGACAGTTTAGAACCGCGAACAGATAAGTGAAGACCAATCTCATCGAACTTATGGCAAAAAACCCAAACATCCAAGTCAATCCGACGAGGATTAAGATACCAAAGGCACGGCGAAGCTGAAGAATGCCTTCACGCCCACGATCCTTGTCAGCGGAACGCGCTGGTGGACGCACGCTCAGTTTGTACATAATTATACCAAAGATTATGGTGTTGAAAAAAATGATCGAGACTACGGGTGCCAGGAAGGCCAGGAAGAAAGGAAGGTCTTTCAAGCGGCAACTGTGGATTACATGTCGAAGGGTTATGCTCAAAGTCAAATATAAAACAACCAGGAATCGTCAGGTTGTATTACGGGTTGTTCTTTACCTTGCTTTGGGTGTTTTCCCATTTCAGACTACGTGTCATTCCCTAAACTATTATTTCTTTGTTTAACAGTTGTGAATGAGAAGATATAATTAATCGTATTCTCAAGAGGATGGCACGTGCTGTGAAATGGGAAAATATGACGTCCAAGGTAAAGAGGTCTATTGAATCCCAGAGAAATGAAAAATTAGATGCGATTTTGTTAGGTAGCATTGCAAAGCAAACATCATTGTTTGTTATGGGTATAGAACACGCCTGATATTCAACTCTTCTGTGTCAGACAGATGAGATGCATTGTAGTCTAGCCTGGGTCAAGAGGTGTTTATGAAGCTATTACGATGGTTTAATTGTAAATTAAAAGATTAAAAATCGACAAATTAATGAGGCTGAGCTGAGCAGAATGAAGTGATTTACAGTTATTTGCAGTTGGTTAGACCAGTTGCAAGAATAATTATAATCACATTCAAGTTTTTGATTAGCCGGCGGAATCAGAAGAATCCATTGTCATGCATAGTAATGTTAAGTGTCTGTACTTACTAATGCTGTCCACCGTAGCTCTCTTTGTCCACCACAATAGTGACGATCACAGCAAGAGCAGGCAAACCTGAATAAAAGGCAAACACTAACATAAACCTACATCCTTCAAATATTATTGAAACAACCTCTGGACTGATCAAAGTCAGGGCACTGCTAACTCACAGATTGAACCCTGAAGCAACCTCTGGGCTGATCAAAGTCAGAGGATGGCTAACTCACAGATTGAACCCTGAAACAACCTCTGGACTGATCAAAGTCAGAGGATGGCTAACTCACAGATTGAACCCTGAAGCAACCTCTGGGCTGATCAAAGTCAGGGCATGGCTAACTTGCAGATTGAACCCTGAAATGACCTTTGGGCTAAGGAAGGTCTTTATAGAAATCCAAGAATATGAATGGTAGGTTTTGAGTTTTTAAGGACTGATTCTGAATGTATTTCTTGACTCACCCCATGCTATAGAGGCGCACTTCCACAGTATGTAATCCCCATGATCGTTCCAGACTTTAACGAATGCGTAATACATAAAATATGCCTCAAAGAAAAACCACATGAAAGCGACCAGTAGAAAATAATGAATAAGTACAGCGACAATCTGACAGCTGAGCTTGGATGTGACGCCCTTTTCTATCCCTGCTACAAACACAATGAGAACAGAGAGAAGGGCTATGCACAGGTGAAGGAGGATCTTGGCCGCGATGTCTTTACGGAGTTTACTGTAGAAGAATTGTAAAAGAGTACATCAGTTACGAGAAGACTCAGTGAAAAGAATCGCTGATTCAAATGTTAAAAATGACTGAAACAAATAATGACACTGAAAAAAAATACAGCCATTTGCAAAAATTATGGCCGCTTCCAATAGTTTATATAAGCATATCAAAAGTATATTATTGGATATCATCTTTGATATTTTTTTCGAGTTGTCTATCACTGGGGCTTTCTGAAAAAACTATCAAGAAAGATATAAACTATATACTTCACCCTTGAGTATTGCATTCACTTAATTAATGGGTACGACTTACAACTTATAAGAATCTAATCTAAAAATAGTCGTCAGTTATCAATATCAACCTTTGTCACGCAGCTATTCTGCCTTTGAAACTAAACCTGAAGCGCTTGAAGGCTAGCCAGACAAAATTTATTCTTCCAGCCAACATGGCTGCCGTGCCCAGTGACAAAGATCTCCTAGCCAACCAAACTATCTGTGCATTGAAATACAACCAGAATGCATGGAATACAAATACTTACGCACAGAAACCATAAGTAAGGATAGTTAGGCAAAGGCCAAGTATGGATAACCCACAACCAATATAAGCTATCATTGACAGAGCAATTTCGTGAACACCACATGGCTTGGATGACGGACCATACACGTCCTAGAGTAACAGATATGGGAAGGATTAGTAGGTATCAATATTTCGTATTATGACTGAACTATGAATCGTCTTAGTACATGCCAACGGTCATAGGGTGCAATGTTCCTGATCATCCAATCAAAATGCAGGAATAAGCCTTTTCTGAGTTTGATAAACATGATGCATTGTGGCCTAGCTTGTGTAGTAAAACAACACCATTTAAGGTATGATGAACAAGATGCGGCCACTACTGAACCCAAGCTAGACCACAATGCACAAAGCTGGAAATGCTTATAACGTAAGGTTGTCGAACCAATCACATCATTGCGCGAGGCTGAATCAACGATTCAGTGTATTTATTTCAACAATGCTAGCAAATGGATAAACCATGGAAGATTGTTCATCATACTCACCACAAGAGCAGCAAAGTTTGTCATGTGGTTACACTCACACATGACCGTGTCATTGAGAACGCCTTGAAGTTCACAACCCTCTGTAGACCAACCACCCCGACCATCTGCAAACCGACCACAGAAATAAGGTCACGATCAAGCTAAGGCATAAAGTATATCAATGTACAAACTCAAATTTGGTATCTTTACCCACCCCCGACCACCTGCAAACCGACCACAAAAATAAGGTCAAGATCAAGCTAAGGCATAAAATACCACAAAAATAAGGTCAGATCAAGCTAAGGCATAAAGTATATCAATGTACAAACTCAAATTTGGTATCTTTACCCACCCCCGACCACCTGCAAACCGACCACAAAACAAGGTCAAGATCAGGCTAAGGCACAAAGTACATGTATAAATGTACAAATACCACCATGGTATTCTTACCTTTTGCAGTGAAATCCCACCACACACATTTAGTTTGATTGGCTTCAATCTAAAGAAAAACACAGTTATAATTATCAAGTCACCACGGTAACCACTTCACTATGGCTACCAAATCGCAAGATAGAAGAATTGATAGTCGAAATATTAAGCTTCTAGCTGATCTGAATTAGTGACGTTGAATGAAGTCACTGAAATAATTGAAGTATCTGAAGAAAATATGGCTTCAAGTATGTAAAAATGAATAGAGAAATCTTTAGCTTGAGAGCCGATTGCAGATGAGAAATTTTGGCTCAAAAGCAAATAGAACGATAGGGTTGAGTAAATGATGTCACTATTGGGACCATACACATAAGTTTAAACAAGTTTCAAGTCATTTCCAATTTTCATCGATTTTCATCCAAGTGCTCCTTTAAAACACGTCTGCCAAATGTCAAAATCATCAATATTGTGTGACTGTTATCAAGAACTTACTAGCCTCGATATTATTTTTTTCATTTGGTGGCCTGGAAATCTAAAATTTCAATAGAAAAAGTGACACCTCAGTTTTGCACATTTTCTCGATTTTGATTGGCTAACATTTCATCCAAGATCATATCAGTTGGTTGTTTCTACGCACGCGCATATAGAGTGGAATATACAAGAATAAGAATAAACAAGAAAAAATCTGGAAAAAAAACCGGGTATAAACAATAAGTCCAACTTTTTATTTGATTTTTTCTCGGTACCTGGCAATCCTTAGTTTCATTAATTTTGACGCGCGCGCCTCTTAGTTGTTAATTAGAAAAGAAATGTTATGGTTATTATTCTCACCATTTCCGGCGGAAGTTTGAACATGATAATAACAGGCTCCGTTAGGTTAGCAACCTCTCTTCCCTTCAAACTGGCAGATATAACGGGAGAGCTTTCAGTTACCAATCCTCTACTCGCTACCCTCTCTACAGTATATGTGGATCCTCGAGTCTCGGTCTTTCCTAGTTTTGACGACGTAAAACCATCCCTGCACACTTCAATCCGTTGATAATTCGGCGCGAACAGCTTACTGCTCTTGTAATACACAAAATAAACGGTTTCGTTGTTCGTCTCGTTCTTTGAGAAAACTGATGAAGGTATCACAATCGAAGCATCCGAGCCTTTTGGTTCTGAAACGGAAGTGACTTCAGTTGTGCTGTTGAGATACAGCTTGTTGTTTTGAGTGGTGACGCTCGTGCGCAGGACTTTGAAGGAGGTTTTGATTTGTTGACGGCGAACGACGATGTTGTCTGTATCGACTGTGAATCTTCCACCTTTCTCGATGTACGTCTCTAGAACTTTCACAAGACTGAAAAAGAAAATAAATAAACTTCACTTAAGAAACGTTCCAATCCACTGCGAAAATAAGAGAGCAAATAGATATGGCCATGTAACATCGTGACATCATCAGGTATCATTCTCTTGAGCCTGATATATTTGTTTAATGGTTGCACATGAGTACGGTAGTATGGTACCTGGTCTGAAATTGGAAAACATTGCGCCCAAGCTAGAAGTACTCAATTTGTTAAAAAGACTCAAATTGTCAAATTGTTAAAAAGAATACGAACATTGCAAACATTCTAACACGCTACTCACGTTGCTGAAGTGTTATATTTAGCTTGTGTCTTGTACAATACTTCATTGTCTACATCCATCACGTTACT
The DNA here is from genome assembly GCA_011057435.1 of Actinia equina. Taxonomy (NCBI): domain Eukaryota; kingdom Metazoa; phylum Cnidaria; class Anthozoa; order Actiniaria; family Actiniidae; genus Actinia; species Actinia equina. The sequence continues at coordinate 1,294,387 of WHPX01001187.1, forward strand.
AAGGGTCTTTAATAGGTTATCGCCGACCTTTTCTGAGCTGCTGTTGGTTGATATAACTTTGTTCAAGATGTTAGCCGTCATGTGGATATCTTGTTCCTGAAGCTCGGTTTGTTTTGACGTCAGATTCTGAACGGTTGCTGTCACTTTTGCCGCGTTGTATTCTGTGACAGTCACCTGGGAAGATGAAAAGACGTGAAAAACGAGATTGAATAGTATCTTTGTTTCAACGTCCCCCAAGCCATTTCTCAGTTCGATAAGCGTGGTGCCTTGTGGTATAGCTTGGGTACAAACAACACCACATAAGGCATGATATACAAAAGATGTTTGTACCCAAGCTCATAGACCTTTTATATGTTAGAGAAACATGGTGCATTGCGGTCTAGCTTGGATACAAACAACACCATATAAAGTATGTTTAGCCAAATGTTTTTAACTCAAAGCTAAACCACAATGCTTCAAGGCTTGGTTACCATATAGAACAGCGTTTTGTACCTTTGAAAGCTTTTCCAAAGCCATAGTTGTTTTGGTCTTTGGCTTTAGTCCTGGGGACGAGAAGAAAGTTGAACTGAGTAAATAGATTCAATGTGAGTAGAGTTTGTTAGATTTCTCCAATGCTTTCCGAGGGTTTTTCCTTGACCTGATTTAGATCAGCTCAGAAGTTGTTTCAGAGGGTTCAAACTGAGATAGCCGTGCCCTGACTTAGATCAGCCCAAAGGCTGTTTCAGGGTTCAATCTGTGAGTTAGCCATGCCCTGACATAGATCAGCCAAGAGGTTGTTTAGTATAATATTTTCAATCGTCATGCATATTCTCGATATTGTACTTTTCGTGTATTCAGAAGCCGCTGTAACGGGTTGAAGCTGAACCAGTTGTAACGGGTTCGACTTAGCGGGTTAGTCAACCCGTTGTACCGGATTCATCGCCAAGTATAATACTTGTACTTTTCGTGTATTCTGAAGCCTCTGTAACGGGTTGAAGCTGAACCAGTTGTAACGGGTTTATTCAACCCGTTATAGCGGCCTTACTTTTTTCCCCATTTTTAAACTCTTCAGGATATCGATAGATCTTGAAGGCTTTATTTTTTTGAAGGACTTCTTACCTGTTTCAGTACTGTATATAACATACTTGCTATACGGACCTGGCCCTACTCGAGTAAAGGCACGCACAGTTATCTCGTACCGTTGATCTTTCTCCAGACCAATAATATCTTTCTGCAGCTGTTGTGTAAACAAGCTCTTTGGCTTCTTTGTTTTACTTCTGTACGTTACTTCGTACTTTATAATGCGACCATTTTGCTGGTCGAATCCAGGGACCGACCAGGATACAATAATGTGACCGTCGGAGATTGGCTCGACTAGAACGTCACGTGGTGGACCGCTTGGAACTAACAAAGGAAAAAGAACAAAATTTTAGAACAAAAACTCTATATCATTATCGCTTTTACCTAAACACCTGAAAAAATGAATTCGAATTCTTGAGCCCCCTTGCAGAGAGTTACGCAATGCGCATCCCAAATGCAGTTTAACCGCTGAACATTATTGTACTCACCGTCTTCCTGAGTTGTAAAGGTAACCGGTATACTGTACGGTCCTTTGTCACCATCCTTGTAAGCAGACGATATCTCGGTGACGTACGTAGTAAATGGAATCAGTTTATCCAAGGTGATGTAAGCTATGGATGAACTCTTGATGCGAGGCCTTATGAACTGCGTGGTAGACCAAGGGGCATTTTCCTGGTCTTTGATCTTGTATCGAACCAGGTATTTTGCAGTGTCCTGAGGTACTGGGTCTATAATTCCCATACTGATAGCCCGGGCTTTGTGCTCTGATACCTTGATCACGGGTCTTGGGGCTAAACACATTAGAGACGAGAGTTATTTGAGGACGTTTAAAACACCATGGAGTTGTACTAATCTAAGCACACCAGGATAGATGAGATTGTTTTCAAACTACCCCAGGTTGTTTGGTACAGGTTGTTTTCAGTAGCAAAAAAAAAACCATAAGCATAAATATATACACAGGCAACGGATAGTGGGGTAACACTGAAGATAGTGATGGTTGTGACTTTAATCTGGCACGTGATCTGGAAGGGAAGTGGGTGTGATTTCCTGAAATTTCCGGTTCTTAAAGAATGAACTCAGCTCGTAGCAGTACTAAAACCTCCTTATTTCTCATACATCAAACATGATAGCGTTACTTGGACGTGATCTCAGGGGTTGTTTCGAGGATGTCTTACCATTGACAAACACGTGTACATTTCTGGACGTGTTGATCGCAAGTCCTTGGTACCACGCCGTACATGATATTACCGAACCGCTGTCCTGGTACTTGATGTTTTGCAGTCTCAGCGTGCTGAGTGTAGTCCCGTTTGAGAATATTTGGCGATAAATGGTTTGGGTATTAGTGTTAACCACAGAAATCCCATTCCTCATCCACGTGTAATCAAAACCTTCCTGGCCACTCAACAGGCACGTGACATTTAGCGGTGACGTTCTGTTGACTTTATAGCTGGCACCAGGCGGGGAGACCTGGGGCACACTCCCTGAAGCATGAATAATCAGATTATTAGTGGACCATTCACATGAATATGCTGCTTGATGCACTGTAGATTTCGTGTATTGCATTAAAAGGAATCATTTTTACTCACACACACTACCACTACATTCAATATTCTAAGCGTAAAACCTACATACTGATTATTAAGGAAAGCCGAAATCAAAGAAACCGAACCCTCGTGGCAAACGAGAAAACAACATATCGAACAAACTCAAATCACAAGTAATAGGGACTTTAAGATTTGCAAAATGTCGACCGGAAGTGTAAATAACTTCACTTTAGGTTCCGGGCGTCTTCAAAGTCTGTCTTCCCTGTGGATGAGTTGACTTTACTGACAATGTTTTGAATGAAATCTCCAATGAACAGAACCCTAAAGAGAAGTTATTCACACTTCCGGTTGACGTCGTACATTTTGCAAATCTTAAAGTCTCTAATGTCTGTTGTAGCCCTGCCTAAATAAGATAATCGTCACAATAAGCGTTTTATTTACCTGTTGTCGGTAGACATTCGTAAATCTCTACTCGCATACACACGTATCCAAACGCATTCCATGAGACAGGATTGAGACGAATGAAGCGCGCGAAGATGCGTATCAAGGGGTTCTTGATTACCGTCTCGTTGTCCCAGTTGGCGGCAAATATCTGAGAAAATAAAGGTTATCAAATATGTGCAATATACCCTAAACACTAAAGGAATTTCAATGTTATGAGAATTGGAAACCTATTGTTATGTCCTCCAAATTGAGCTGCATTCCAACGTACTGCAAGGGGTGTATTGATCAGTATGAAAAAGCTATGAGAATCTCTTTGCGACCAATCCGACCACTTCTAGTTTATAAGCGAACGTATCCTACGTGACGCTTCGCAGGTTGGGTTTGCAATTGAGGGGTTCTGCTGAAGCACGGGTGGCTTGTGCGCTGCTACCAATGCGACAAGGGTTTGCTTTACGGCGGACTGTGTTTCACATATGAGTGGAGTTGCTCGTTGATTCTTTCCTGTGCTTCGAGAGATTTTCTCCGTATTCTCCAGTTTTCCTCCCTCGCAAAAATCAACTTCTAAATTTCAAAACTCGATCTTTCGGCCCTCAACTAGTTTGGAGCGTAGCTCTGTTGTGATACAAAGGCCTACGCTTATAATATTATATGTTTTACATACCATACTTGCGCCGTTAGCTTTATATGACTTCCACTCCCGCCCATCGATGCTGTAGTTCATCTTGTACTGCTTTACGAAATTGTTCAGTTGGTATCCTTGTGTTGCTATCCCTGATACAGCACGCACGTGACCAAGATCAACCTATGACAAGACAATAAAACAGTTTTACTGAGTGCGTTTTCACAATTATATTTTAAGATATTTTAGCGCAATAACGTCGGAAACAATCCTTCTCTAGGGGACATCAAAGGCAAAAGGTACCCCTAGCAGTAGAGTCACCCTACCTTATGAGAGGCCGTAAACACATGAAGGTAGGGCGACCCTGTTGCTAGGGAAAAGTCTTTTGTTCTCTTTCTCCAGGGGACACCAATATCATATTTGTCTCACGGCAATATTTTCCAATATATCGATAAATATATTATTCTATAATACCTCTAGATACTGATGTCCATTCCTCTTGTCTGTGCACCAACCTCCCCACACTACTTCACCAGTGTTATCAATGTGCATTCGGTTGTTGAGTCGTGCGTTGGATGCCACGTGTTCATTCCAGTGTGATGATGCAGATATTTGATTATTCCCGATTCGTCCTGTCCTCCAGACCAACAGGCGTATCGCAGTCTACCACAAAAAAAAAAAAAAAAAAAAAAAAACAACGATAAATTAGCCCTTCCGAGGTTAAGGAAAAAACTGGGTCGAGTTTGCGCATTACAGTGGATCGTCGGGCATGTTTTAAGGGACATATTTTCAAGATGGCGTTTATTTTGCCCCCTATAATAGTCCCATGATGCACTGCAATGCTAACTCAACCCAGTTTTTCTCCTCAACCGCGAAAAGGCTAATAAAACCTCGAATGGGGGGGTTTTCATAGCCGACATGTTGGATGAACGTTTTCACGCTTTAAGGAAGGATTCTAAGGCTTAGGTCAAACGTCGAACATCACATGAGTCGCCGAACCTAATGACATCAAAGAAGACCGCCTTGTTATCCATTGTTTCAATAGGCCATTTGCATTATGGCGTCATTTACTACCACTACCAGACTCCATTGCACACTGTCTTTTGTTCTGTTAATTAGCACCAATTGTCTTACTATTCCCATGAGGAACTTCAAATTTGAATAAGAAAGAAAATTCACGAAGCATTTTGGTAGTGGTAGTAAAATGACGCCATAATGCAAATGGCCTATTAGATTCGACTCATGTGAAGTTCGACGTCTGACCTGAGCACAACTCTTTCACGCGGCAGCCGCGTTGAAAGGAACAACAGATTTTTCCACGCGAAGCCTAACATTCAAGCACTTCAGGATGCGGTTACGCGGGGTTAAACAAAGGTTTTGTTCTCATGGGAATAAACATGGCGTCGTGTCGTCAATAGTGGCCTCTGCCCGGTGCCACCTTAAAGACAGGCAAATATTGCAGTATTTGGGCTACCTGTGGTGAGTACTATTGTCGTTTCCTTTATCAAAAGTACAAGGAATTCACCTCAAAGTTCAATCAGGTCATTTGCGTCAAGGACAAGGTATTACCGCTTATTATCTTATGCTGATATGGAACAGGAAACGGGATTCCTGTGGTTACTAACAAGGCGTTGGGCACTGGGACAAAAACAATTAACGAAGTAAATCCACGAGAGATTACTGCAGCACGTGTATTCCAATCAACAACCTGCGCCTAATGAATACCTTCAATTGGCTCACATCCATAGAGCTCCATTCGAAGACACTTGTAATCATTGTTAGCCTTCAAAGGTTTGATTCTGATGATACGAGCGGTGATTGGTGTGGTAAAGGTGGTTATCTTATGTAAAGCTGTATTTCTATTCCCGTTAAAAACCTAATAAACAAAACATTAAACAAATTAAACAAAAGAAGAAAAGAAATCTACTTTGGCAACGATTGCTGCAAATTGTCTTGCGAAATTTTTTCAAATTGCGCTGTAGGTTACACGCTGTAATACACTATGCAACTTATGTTGCAACGCCGTTGCGAGACAAGTCGTAAAGAAAATTGCTCCGTGTAATCGCGTCTTAGTGTTATGGATGCTTGTTTCATAGGAAAACAATAGCCATCTCATTGCTACGGCATGTCATATCGTATATAAGTGCTGTATGTTCCCCATCATACGATAACCGATCTTATCCAATAACTTACCCTTACTTTGCCGCTTTCTTTATAGTCGTACCACCTTACACCGTCTATGCTGTATTGAACTGAGAACTGAGTCACCCAGCTTGTGTACGTTTCTATTCCCTGGGTGGCTAGTTTGGTGATCGTGTGTATTCTTAGTAAGTCTACTTGTATGTATGGGTCTGGATCCTTGTCACCTGCACACCATCCACCACCAACTCCAGACACTGATGGACTGAATGCAAAAAGAATTATATATTAAAAGAAAACAAAGGAGAAACATCGAAGAAACGAACAAGCATGAAACGAAAGGAAGCAAGCAAGCAAGCAAAGCAAGCGAAGCAAGCGAAGCAAGCGAAGCAAGCGAAGCAAGCAAAGCAAGCAAGCAAGCAAGCAAGCAAGCAAGCAAGCAAGCAAGCAAGCAAGCAAGCAAGCAAGAAGATCATTAATGTTAAAGAAAGTATTTACCTGAGGTCGAGCCTGCCTTGTGATGGCCCAAAAAACTGTAGTAATTCCGAAGAAGCTGTTATCTGCCTGTCGGCAATGTTTTTGCCTTTGTTATTCTGTCGACTCATACCGAGAGCTGATTTGCATTCTACGGGATCGAAAAGAAAGAGAGGTACACGTCAGAAGTATGTATCTAATACAAACAATTCATGACAAGATAACCTGCTTGTTACGACTAGCCGTCTGTTATGGTATGGACTTATGAGGGCCTTCCTAATGCGATTAGCTTAGAGCAACATCGGTCTTTTCAGTTTAATACTGAATTGGTAGGGGCTTAGGAGCCCTTCTTAATACGACTTGCTCGGATCAAGACGCTTTTCTGATACGACGGATCTTTCCTCTCTAAGTAAGATGAACACGCTAGGTGTTCGAGTACTGCCGTAGAGCAGTAAGTCTGGAATGCTTTTACATTCAGCACTGTTATGGTTTTCGGTGATTGACTGGAATGGAAACCCTTTGAGTGTCATAGTCGTTAATATTATAAATTCAAGCACTGTAATGGTTTTCGTTGTTTTTGTCTGGAATGGAAGTTACTTGAGTGTCATAGATGTTTCATGTATAGGCGCGAAATACTTAAAGCACTGTAGTGGTTGTGGTGCCTTTTCGTATAATTGAAGACACTTCAGTGTTACAGACATTTTCCTGGCATACACACAATATTCAGTTCTCTTAATTTTTGTCTGGAAGGAAAGCCATTTCAGTGCCCGACAGACGTTTCACATACACACGGAACAATGAAGCACTTTGACAACGCTTTTTATCAGTGCCACAGAGGTTTTTCTTGCAATGTTTAGCAACTGATTCCCGCCTTTGACAAATGTTTCACAAGCGTAATCCGCTTGATATTTCCTTCTAAACACAACTTCAACACCCACGATTCAACTCATTCACAATCCACCCTCACTAACACTTATAGCAAAAAAAACCCAGGTTTTCTATTTGACTTAGATGAGACAATGTTATCGGTAAAGTTATAAAATCTTCTCACTGTCACTAAAACTGGAAATAATATAAAATTCTAGAAACCCTGGATTTGAAGCCCTGGAAGCCACTATAGTGCTATCTCATTTTAAAGCCTTGGAAGCCACTAAAGTGCTACCGGCTTATCGTTTTAGAATGGTGCTTATAAGAGAACGCAGTTTCCTTCGGCAAAGCATGTCGGTTTGGGTACGACTCTGCGGGGATATTCCACGCGAAAACAACATTTGACCAAAATTTTTCAAGTCTCTCAAGGAATCTCGGCTTCAATTTTCAGTATTCAAAATTCAGTATTCTTTAAATATGTAAAAGATTCTTTATAAAAAATCAGTCGTGACTGAATAATTCCATTTGGAAGAGCTTGACAAGGGGAATTTTAAAAAACTCAGTTTTTGGTGGGAAAGAAAGGGGAAGAATAAAGGAGTGAAATGAAGCATAAAAACAATCTGTTATATTCGTTATGAAACAACGTCATGGATATCAAGTTTGACAGATCGTAGTTATCGTGGATTACCCAGGAATTTTTCATGACAAGATATTTCCGAGTTACGAATATCGTGGCTTATAAAAATAACCCCTACCAAGGATAAAAATCATTCGCACCTCGATGGTAGAAAGTTCGAGTGCGGTATCTGTAATCACGAGGAAGGAAAAGATTTCACGCATAGTTAGGTTTCCTCTAGAATATTTACGTTCTTCAAAGTTTGCCACAAAGTGTTTTTGACGATCTATTAAACCAATGATGTTGAAATATCTCTTAATCAGGCAGAAAAAAGAAAGAAAGAAAGAAAATAAATCAAACAAAAAAACAAAAAACAACAACAAACAAACAAAAAAAACACAAGGAGAATATTCTGTTTAAGTTTAGGAGTCAGAGTTGAGTGCACGCACTAAAACCTTGAACATTAAATAGTACTAATTAGTACTATTTCATACAGAATCCTTTGTTTTCTATTGTTTAATTTTATCACTATTTAGTGCTAAAAATTAGTATTTGTTTCACAGATTTAGAGTGAGCACTCTACTAATTCGATAACATCGGCCTTGTCAAAAATTGTTAGCGTTTTTCATTGTACGAATTATCACGTCTCAAAATGTTTGATCCTAATTAATGATTTTGTACAAATTAGCAAGTTAATCAAGTCTCTATACGAGCACGTTTGAACGTCGATTTCCCTGCAAAATGATGTGCGTATGTAACCAAACTAGATCAACAACCAGCGGAAACATGACTTAGGTAAAAGAAATGTTCAACATGCCAAAAAAAGTCGACAGAACATCTAGGTAAACAAGTTCGTTTGCTTAGCCACGTCCATTTTAGTTCAACAAAATTGTTGTTAATTGAAGATTAATCTAGATAAAAGCTACGAAAAATAAATTAGGAACTCATACAGATTTATTATCGTACGTTCTGGCGTGTAAACGTCGTAAAAACCTCGACTGTGCTTTGAAAGCAACGTGGCATTTGAAGAGTTGGTAACATATGCCTCGCTTAGACCTCAGTTCATCGTGCCTTGATTTCCGTCCAGCACAATGAATAACCTTTTGTTGTGTGACAGACATTGAATTATCTAAGATTACAGGCGTGCCAAATCAGGATCTTGTAATTTACTGACGTTATTGAACAGTAAATATAGCAGATAATATCATTTTTGATATTCGAAATCTTGAACTAAAAACTTCGGAATAAAATTACTAATCAAACGACAATTAAGATAACATGACCGCAACTACGAAAAAGAAGTGAACTCCGTTGTAAAATAGTTTTCTTTTTTCTTCTGAAATCTAAGTAGGGGTATTTCATTGCCTCTTTCGCAAGATTACGGTAGAAAAACGGTAGAAAAACAAATGAGTTTTTCTTGTACAATAGAATCCGAAATAATTAAAAAAATAATTAACTATCCCTAAACAGTATTTTTAAATTAACGAAGTTGACTCTTAAACTTTCGAGAAAATCTAGTCATTTAGTTACGGCATTTGATTTCAAACAAAAATTCCGTACTATATTTTTACGCTTGTCGCTGTAAAGTAAAAATCATCAGTGGTTAAAATAAGTACGTAAAAACTTAGGTAATGCGTTTGCATGCTTAGTTAGAAAGTAAAATTTCCTATCTTGAGCAGAGATTATTTTCTAACACGCTAAAAATAGAGATCAAAAGATCAAATTTTCATAGGAAATAGAAGGAAAAATTTGAGTCGGTGCTCAGACGAACTGGTTGTTTACTTTGGAAGTTGCATGAGACAGGCATAATAGTTAGCAGACAGAAAATAAATTAGAACACCCGACTTGAAATTGCATTAAATCGGTCTAATTTATCATATAGTTTGGAAGACTTTATCAAGAAGTACAAAATCTTTCAAAATATTTTAAATGATTCTAAGTTAGTTCACCTCTAGGTTATCTCGTAGGAACAAATGTTTCGAAAAATACATACCAAGAAATGCATCTCGAATTTCAAGAAAGTAAAAAACGCAAAAAATTTTCAATTAATTACCATCAAAAATTACTATCAAAAAGTGTTCAGAGTACTGCTGATATTTAGGAATTGGCTGTTCTGTCCATTTTTAAGTTAAACCGTATGTTAGCAATCCCATTCAATTCTTATGCAACTACTTTAGCAATTGTTGATTTGGTTTCACTATTTCATTTTTCATCGTTGACCTGAGAAAATTTATTTGCTTTCCTAATTTGTTGGAGTGAAGTTTTTTTAAAAGTAAATCTTCGTGAGTTCTTGGAAAACTGAGAAAGAAAGAAAATTCTTTGGCAACTTTAGAATATTACGAGTGAAGAGTTCATAGCAAAATACGAGAACGGCGAGAAGCCAAATTGTCTCTAAATCGTATTCCTATATCCGTCACAATTCTTATGAGAATTACTGATACTAGGATGATTCTAGTTTATCTCGCAGTAAAAACAAATCAGTGCTTTTACATGTAAATCTGGCACGGAGCAAAATACTTCTCAAATACTGTACACAAGACTCTCAAGAATACACAAATAAAACCGACTTATCCTGATCAAGTTATTTCAATGTTTACGCGCGCGGTATTTGCGGGAAATATTTCAATCTCAACAACGAGAAACTTTCACCCAGATGACTCAAAGACAAGGCTTATTTTCGCTTCGCTTAAAGCAAATGTCAGTTTTTGTTCATGTAAATTATCAAAAAATTGGCAGAAAAATTGAATTCTGAATTAAAAGGAAATGGTTCACAGGTTTTACTCGCAGTTATCAGTGATCGTGATAAACCCCGTTAGCAATTCGAGATTCCATTATAGGAAACAATCCAAGAATACTGGAATTCGCAAACAATCTATTATTTGAATCAAAAAGAAAACACTTAAACTAGAGCTAAGCTCTATGAGTGTGGGAATTGTAATTTCAATAAATTTAATAGATCTTATGCCAAAGGATGCCGGCTTACAAGGAGCAGATCTTACGAACTTTTCGTCACTTCAATCGTTGCTCGCACACTAGGTCAAGTTCGTAATTAATATTTCTTAGAAGCCAATGTTAACCTCAGAGAGCTCTCCCAGGGCACATCTCTCTTCTATAAAATAATATTCCTCATAAAGTGACGGCTAGCGAAGTATTAAAAATTTTGGAGATGAAAATCTCCGACCAAAGCCACAGGCGCGCGAAGTGCTATGAAATTTGATAGAAGTTGAATTTGACTGTACGAATTCCTTTACATTTAGACAACAAATAATGTCTTAAAGAGTGCAAGATATTCAATAAAAAGACCTATAATAAATAGCCATAAGCTAACTTTGTCTAATCCTTACGAGATTTAAGCTTATTCTCAAGTAAACCCTATGAAAACCAAATGTCAAAATAGCAGTACCATGTTTGACTTCTTCGAGAGCTCCACAACTTTTCTCCCTCATAGTTTCTTTACTTCTTACCTGCATTTGTCCTGTGTACCAATAATAACAACAAACATCCACAAATAATGATCCTAGGGAATTCCATCCCGAGTTCGTAGGCCCAAGAAAGCCTTTAAAAGCGTATTTTCCAGTGGTATTAAGTCTGAGGCTTACTGTTCTCAACACAATGCTGTAAGATTCACAAGCTATTAGGTTACAATAGCTCTAATTGTTTTGCTATGTTAGAATTGATTGACATAAGCGGGGCCTTGACATTTACACGGCCCCCTATTTACGCACACAGGCAATGCTTTCACTGTTTGGATTTCAGCTCGTACGACACTACGCGTAAAACCTTTTAGCGTCATTGAAATGTTTTTTTTTATCCGCATATGAGCCGCTACCCAAAAACAAAATGGCGGCGGGCTACTTTGACATACTAGCGGGGTGGGAGACGGGGTAAAGATGAAGGCATAGTATTCTTAAAGGTGTTAAAATCACCCAATCTTTCAAATTGAAGTTGACACAGTTTGACAGTTTTTGTCCGAAAGTATAAAGCCGAAGTTTTGAATTTTTTTAATCGAAAAGTTCAAGTTGTTGCATTGTCACGTCCCCCGTGGGTTTTGGTGAACGGGATGTTCCACCCAGAATCTGGTATTTTCGGGATAAATCATCAGGATTCCTTTCTTGACCTCTGCACGCATTTGGACGTCCCGCACACGATCCCGCGGGATTGAAACATGAGCCCACGATTTGTTGATGACGGAGTCACTTCGGCTGTCATTGACGAAATTAGAACACACGGGCGAATTCCATTGCTTCCCCTTGACGCTTTGCCCGTTTGGGAGCATTTTAAGATAAAAAATATAAAGTTAACTGAATAGAAACGAACTATGTTTTTTTTGTGCCCATAGTATAGCTTGGAGGCGTTTAACTCATGCTTTCGGTAGTTTTGACTCTGAGCAATCAGTCAACAGTTCTAATGAAATAGAAATTATGCGTTCGGTGTGTATATAATGAATTAGAGAAATAAGAGAAAAATATCATATGCCCTTGGTAGGATTTGAACCCACGTCTTCGGTATTCTAGTCCGATGTGTTAACCACTACACTACAAGGACCAACCACGCTGGTAACGCAGCCAGAATATGAAATGTAGGGTATTCGTGAGGATCCCTGAGAGCGATATTTTTTCTCTATAGGTAAGTTGAACACCGTAAATGTACGCAGGTAATAGACATAGTAAAGTAGAAATTATGCGTTCGGTGTGTATATAATGAATTAGAGAAATAAGAGAAAAATATCATATGCCCTTGGTAGGATTTGAACCCACGTCTTCGGTATTCTAGTCCGATGTGTTAACCACTACTAATGAAAGTAAACTGCAAAGCGCGAGAAGCTATCCGAACTGATAATCTGCGGTTGATGTTGCACAGGGCTGAGGATTGAATTAATACAGATATTGACCTGGATTCACCTTGACAAGCCACAGGTAGCCATAGGGGCTTGATAGGTTTTAGCACATGGAAATTGTTGAGCGGTAAATTGTATTGACAGTTGTCATTCATGTGGTAGGGCGTAGGAATGATAACAGATCAAATTGATGACGGCGTATGATAACAAACGAACTTCGAAGAAGCCCTTCTCAAAGAGTAGCCTCCTTCACAGCCGTTCTTAGGCTGGGGAGGGAAATGTTGCGTGTCGACCCTAAGAACGGCTGTGAAGGAGGTTACTCAAAGAGACGAAAAGGAAAATAACAGAATTAGACGAGTAATATATGAAATATATGAAAGTAAAATGAAGAATGCATAGAAAATGCACGAGGAACGCGAAAACAGAGATAGTGGAAGGGAAAGAAAGAGAGAAGAAAAGAGAGACTGAAGAGAGAAATGGAGAAGAAACCAATAAAGAAATGGAATGAAGGAAGTTACGAATTCGAAGGGTGAAAAAAAAACGAAATGAGATAAAGGAAGTAAGAAAAAAAGGGTAATAAACTGAAGAAAGAAAGAAAAAAGGAAACGGTTCGAAAGGAAGGAAGGAAAAAAGAAAAAAGAAAGAAGGAAAGAAAGAAAGAAACAAACAAAAAAGGAAACGGTTCGAAAGGAAGGAAGGAAAAAAGAAGAAAGAAAGAAAGAAAGAAAGAAAGAAAGAAAGAAAGAAAGAATGAAAGATTGAAAGAAAGAAAGAAAGAAAGAAAGAAAGAAAGAAAGAAAGATAGAAAGAAAGAAAGAAAGAAAGAAAGAAAGAAATTAAAGAAAGAAAGAAATTAAAGAAAGAAAGAAAGAAAGAAGGAAACAAGGAAGAGCGCCTATACACTCATATCAGTTAGAGGACCTTCGGTGCAATTTTCGTTTGCCTAAGCTGACATATTTATTGGTATTTTGGCGATAAGAAACCCCTAGTGCTAAATTGATCCTTATTTATGTACTGTTTTTGCGATAAGAATCAGACGATAATAAAGTGACGTCTCCCAGCTAATGCTGTTTTGAAAGGGTTCTGGGTCAAATGCTATCACGCTGGTACTGCCAGATCCTTGGATTAGTACCAATGACACTCAAAGACCATCCGACCTGTTAAAACCTAAAACTATGGCTAAACTAAAGAATAATTGTAAGCAATAGCTCCAGTCAACCGGTGGACTATCACAGGATTTTATCAACTCCAAAACAACCTCCAGCTTAGGATATAATTCGGAAAATATTAGCAATGTTATTATTTGAGATCAAAATGGATCAGAACGCAGCATAATTGGTTTTGCAGTGGGAGGAAAGTAATCAACGGAAAAACAATTCATTATAGATTGAGATCTTCAGTCTATCGGAAGTTGAGAACTAGTCATGCAAAGCCGTGCAAGGCTATGTTTCCATCTATTTTGAAGATTTTCTAATAAAGATCATTTGTCTCTTATCGTGAACGTCTTTCTTTGAAATAAAGATGCGCTGTGAACCCGTTAGATTTGCACCAAGTTGCACAAGCAATTGGGAGGGATTTGCTTACCCACTGTAGATGCATGAGCACGGAGCCTGCGGGACAAGCATTATTGGGTGAGAAGCAAGAGCTCATGCGAGGAAACGCCAAACCCACTTTAAGAATCAGTGTATAACATCCCCGCCTCTCAATGGCAGATACACTCTATTACATTCAAAACAATTCAAGTCGAGGCATTTGGGTCAATACAATGAATGTATAAAAAACACTGACGCAAACATTGTATTCTAATATCTGATGCTACCGTTAGCCTAAGATTACACCCCCCAATTTTGACGTCATTCATTTAATGGTTCACCAGCGCCAATATTTTTCAAGATAAAAACTTTTTTGTGTGTTTATTTTTTCTTTCTGTCTCCTTTTACTTAATTTATCTGTCTTTCTGTCCCTATTCCACTGTCTGTCTGCCTTTACACGACCGTCTGTCTGTCTGTTTGTCTTCGTCTTTCTCATTTTCAAGCTGGGTTAATTATATCGTTGTTTAGTCCTCTGGGAAGCACCTCACCATGCCCATATCTTATACCCTAAATTCAAACACACCTCTTGAATCTTCGGAAACTCTACTTCAAAACTTCTATCATATTTTATCTTCAAATAACAACGCAAGTAATCGAAAGTGGCTCAGTTGATAAGTTGCCCGGTATACGCCCGGGGCAGGGTTTCACCGTCTGATCCGTTGAGGTAGATTAAAATAGAAAAAAAGTACCGGATCAAATTTATTGAGTGTGCAATCTTAAAATGCACCAAATACCAAATCAACCTACAGTAGTAATATTTTCAGATCACGTGTTACTCTTTTGAATTTTACAGTAGTACTCTCTATCATTATTATTATTATTATATATTTTGTCGTAAAAATAAGATTTGGGAAAGCCCAGACTTAATGAAATTTTAATTTATATCTATTTATCTATCTATAGAGATTTACAACTGTATTCATGAAAAAAATAATAAATTTCCATTATTATCGATCATTATTGTGATTGAGTTGTGATGTACGACTGCTACAAAAATAAATCGTGAATTAAATCAAGGTGTGCCTTAAAGTATCGACCAGTATCGTGTGTCCGAGTCAAGTGTTCATTGAAGCGACATGCGATCGTTTAAATAAATGTTCAAGTTAACTATTTAATCAGTGTCAACGTGTTATATAATATATATATATATAGCTTCGTATCATTCTTCACTGGCTGTTATCATTTAGGCCTTTTTCGAATTCATGAAATACCCGGCCTGAGTTTAAATCAAATTCTTTGAATTGGTGTCTCCGCCAAGGGTTGCACCGAGAAGATTGCAATGAGGCTCAAAAAAGAAAGAAAGAAAGAAAGAAAGGACAGACAGACATGTACAGACAGACATGTACAAATGTACAGACAGACAGAAAGACAGACAGAAAGACAGACAGACAGATATGTACAGACAGACATGTACAGACAGACAGACAGACAGACAGAGCGCAGGCACAATATTTATTCAACTTTCAACTCAATCGGACAGTGCTTGGCACTATGAGCAAAGCCCACCAGACCAGCGGTGAGGTCTCAGCAAAACGACAATCCAGATAACGAATTAACGGGACAGGAAGAGAGAGAAAGAAACAAGGAAGGAACTATGAAAGCAATTGCCTTAATTTTATAATTACAGCAATTATTAGATGTTATTTTGTTGGCCTGCATGAGCTTGGTAAACCGTACTCCGATAAACGCCCGTCACCCTTACAGTGGTGTGATGGTAATATTTTTCTGCTCAAAAGCGCCAAAAATCGGAATTTTTGTTATAACAGTTATCAAAACACAATAGTGACTTATAGACAATCAGAAGAGATCTGTGAATCGGATACATAATCGGTTATATAATCGTCCTTATTTGCAATTATGTTTAACATGTGTTTTCTCGGTCAATTTTAATATAACATGAAAGGCATTTGCCTCGGGCTCGTTTGCCCTTGTGATTACAGATCGGCTTCTCATATTGTATGATATATTACATAGAGATGGCCTATTGTTGCTTGTCAAAACTTTTGACTTACGATTTCTACCTACCAATGCGACCAGACATTCCGTGACTAACCTGGAAAATATCTAGTCTGTTGACAAAAGTGGTTCGTCTCTTATTGATCGCATATGGTTTAAGTGATACTGAATGAATAGACTCTTAATAGTTAAGAAATGGATAAAATCATCCCGTGGGGAGGAGGGGTAATGGCTAGAAGAGCCTTTATGGCAGCAATCTGGTGGGTCAGGAAAATGCAATTCTTGGTTGCCTGACAAGGGATTTGTTTTTTCCCGAAAAAAGAAAACCAACGTCTATTGTTTTTGCCGTAACACATAGCTGCGTGAAATACCTAGCTCTATTTAGATGGGTGCAGAATCTGAAAACGTTAATCACAGCCCCAATGGACAGATAATCTGCCAGTCAGACAAGCTCATGAAAAACAAGTTGATTAGGAAGCAAGAGGTGATTATACCAGATGACCTGGAAGCGATCACAATAATGATGACTCAGAAGATTGGTATTCGGTCCCCCTCCCTCCCCCCTTATTTTAGCTTACAAAGTAGTCAAGAGGGGATAAAATGCTTCACTCAAAGTCAAAGTGCTCCCGTGGGGGAGAGAGTAGTCATGAAGAGAATTCCAGGTTGCCAAACAGGGCAACAAATTAATATTTCTAGGGGAGAGAAGAAGAAGGGGAAGGACGAGAAAATATCGGCGAGAAGAACTATTTATCAATATATTTATAAGAGCCGGAAGATTTGCGGGAAAAACTAAACTAATTCCAAGGAGGAGTAGAGGGCCGCGGAGCTGAGGGACTGAGTAACACATCTACAAATAGAGAGGTAGCTAATTATTGGATCAGTCATGAAGGAGGCGCGTTAATCTTCATGAGGCTGAAAAAAGTTGTTTTCAAGAGGATCGCCAAGGCGGTGTTTGGGAAAATTAGTACAGCAAAAGGTACAGAGGTCAAAAGGTTTGTCGATATGACGTGCATGTCTAGGCTTGTTTGGGCTATTATTAATCGTTATGCTATCGATTTGGATGCAAGAGATAGTTCCACCATAGCACACCTCTCTGATATAATATAGCTAGATCATTGTCATTCACGTGCAAAAACTATATACATGCTAACATAATACGCAAGTTATTCTCAAAATTGCTTTTTCAATTTCGTTGGACAACATCTCTTGTAACAAGAAAAATATTTTTTCATTTTGATCGATGGTCAAGACTCAGTGCCGGACTCAGTGCCGCATTTAAGTTATTTTAATATTAAGACTACTACACCATACCTAGTCTCCCTCGCAGCCGTTTTTAGTGTCGGTCGTCACACAACGCTCACTCCCTCACTAGTGGGAGGGAGCGTTGCGTGACGACCGACACTAAAAACGGCTGCAAGGGAGACTACACCATACCATGCGACTTATCAACCTGAATGTAAGGTTGTCATGGCGATAACACGCAGACAAGGTTTATAAAACCAAGATTAGTTAGACACGGAATATATATATTTGAATTAGGATACTGTCAAAAATCCAAATTTATGTTAGTGCGCATTCTATTTCTTGTGTGCGATGTCTGAAAGCTCATGACATTCTCGTACCCGGTAACAAACAAACCGGAAGTCCCAGATTTTAGGTCAACAGATATGCGCATGCTCCACTTAATCTGACTTTCGGTATAAATTTAAACCGTTTTTTCTTCAAAAGAAAAACAATCAAAATTATTTATGTATTGTTTATGGAACAGTTTATTTGTCTGTGATTAACATTCTGTAAAAAAAATAGCAATTAAGCGAGACCCTCATATGTATGGTAACCATGTGTGGTAAATGTTGACTGTAAAATCAGTGAATCGGAAACAGATAATTTTACAAACACTTTCAACCAATCAATTAACAGTAGGCAAATAAGGCTTGGGTACGAGAATGTTAAAGAACGTAAATAAAATGTGATCTTGAAGTTAACCAATTATAGCTGCACTGGTGGTTCAGTGGTAGAATTCTCGCCTGCCACGCGGGAGGCCCGGGTTCGATTCCCGGCCAGTGCACGAATATTTTTTTCCCATTTCTGGTTGTATTTTTACTGATCTCAATATATAAGATATAAATCTAAATTTTACATCCTACAATTAAAAAAGTATAATTTAAAAACTTTAGTTATTTTAAATCCATTCATTTCGGTAACCATGGTTACTTGTTGTTTGCTCAGCTTTTCAAATTATCGATTTTCTGTTTCTATGAATAATGAATGTACTTAATTTCAAGAGGGTAAAACACGAAAGTTATAATTTAAAATAATAACCCAGTGGCCTCAAAAACATAATAATAATAATAAAGATAATAATAATAAAAAAATAAAATACGAAAGACAAATAATAATAATAAATAATCAAATAACCTTAGTTATATAAAACTTAAATAAAACTAATAATGTCCTAATCAAGAGTTCTTTTATGTAAAATACGAATGACATATAATAGTAATAGTTCTATACCACATGATACTAAAACTAATGTACATCAAAAATTTGAAAATCGATGAAGTACAGAAGAAAGGAAAGGAAAAAAAAAATTTCATCAAATGGTAAACATATCTAATCTAATTAGTATTTTTCATGAATTTTTTTTGTAGTAATATAATTTCCTATCTTGCAATATGCTACTAAAGATGACTAAGTATATGACGGACCAATATGCCTAAAGTTAAAAAAATGATGAAATACCTATAAAATAATAAAAAGATTAACTAGCATACTGAGATGTTTGTTGTGCTTCTTACTTAGATTTTATGAGTTTGCCAACTAAACCATAACACAATGGAGCTATACAGTCACTACAGGTCACTAGTTCTTGAATCGGCTGATTATATGATTCATTGTTGATTGCCAAAAAGCTTTGTATATCAAATATATCATGACAGGTGGTCTTTCTACTTTATTATAAAATATAAAGAATGAATATAAAATAAAAAATCGTACCTGTTACGAAAAAGAGCAACTTGTTCTTTCTTGCTTCTCTTTCTATTCTGTAATCGTCCGACATCATTCGCTTCAGTAAAAGATGGTATCTCTAGCTTCTTCTCCATGGGATGGAGAAGATGATTACTTTTCCAAAGCTCACGTCATTCAAGACCGAAAAATAGTGAAACGATGGTTTGTTTTGGAAAAGAAACATTCTGTTGCACAGGAATGAATGGTACAAGCAGGACAAGAATAGTATTTCTTCTGTGGACACTGGAAGTTTGTCCATGACAGATATAAGACTTTTCGGATTTAGGGGCGTAATGTTTTCTTATTGCAGATCTTGACGTGTCATTTCCTTGAGAATCATTCTTTTATTTAATTGTTGCGCATGAGAATACACAAGAATATATAGATGCAATTTAAACAAAAAATCTTACTTCCAATAGGATAACACGGGAAAACATAACAGCCAAGGTAAAGAGGTTTGTTTTTTAGGGATTGCCACGAGATTGCCACTCAAAGAAGGAGCTGATTCAGGAAGCTGCTATATATAAAGTTTTGGAACCAACAATGTTCTATTAATGAAGAATGGAATAGTCACAGGGACGAGCAAAGAAATGATACTCAAGGGAATGACACACGTGTTTGAAATAGGGAAACATTACACCCAAGTTAAAACACGTCTGTTGGTATAGGGATTGCCTTGAGATTTTTGGACTCCACGATTTCGTAATGAAGAAAGGACAAGTCACAGCAACGAGCACTGAAATAATACTAAAGAGAATGACACGTTGTTTGAAATAGGTACACGTTCGAGTTGAGATGGTCTCTTCATGTGTATATATTTCTGTATGTGCAACCTCTTTCAGCTGCGTCTTGTCGTACCGCTCATCTCTACAGGATTAGCAAGAGTAGAAGGGCAAAGGTGAGGCATGTAATGCAGTCAATGGAAATTAAGAATTTCTTTTTTAGAATGTACTGTATTTATAAATTTGAGTTCTTTAATTGGGAGGGAAAAATTAAAAATAGCCGAAAGCAAATGTCGTAGTTTCATCTCTACAGGATTATCAAGTGCACAGGGCAAAGTTCAGAAGCATGCAATGCAGAAATCGAAAAGCATATTTTTAGAATGTATAGTACCATATTTATAATTTCTAGCTTTGAAAAGGTTCTGTGATTGGAAAGGGATAAAATATAGTCAATTGAAATTAATGAAAAACTTAAATACCAGAGAATGCTTGGAAATTACAAAGGGTCAGTGGGAAAGTAACATTTTGGTGTAAATATAATATAAACATATATTGGTGTATATTTTGCTATGTTATATAGATGTTTCTAAGATGCAGTCGTTAAAAGTAATATGTTTGAATTTTTTGAGAAAGACTTTGAAGAAAAAAAGAACTTGCACTGGCCGGGAATCGAACCCGGGCCTCCCGCGTGGCAGGCGAGAATTCTACCACTGAACCACCAGTGCAACTGATAATAATGATTTAAATAAATTAAATGAAATTCCTGTCTTATTCTCCTCAAATTGTCTTCAAATATTCCGCATATGACCTGCGCACTCGAAACATGGATTGCGCACTACAAATAAAGCTGCTAAGTTGTTTCAGTACCAAAAAGTGGAGATTAAGCACGACGCCAACTAATTGAAAAAATCGTTCTTTCTCAATCATGGCCTATGGCCCTCCTGTTTTTAAAGACAATACTTAAGACAATTCTACAATCAGTTTGGTAAATAAGGTTTCCCGACTATTAGCTTATCATTGTCACGTCATTTCTTCAGCAAAGATGCAAGGCACTAAAGAAAGTGACCACTTGATCTGTGTATACTAGAAACTCGATTACCAACGATCATCATTTTCCAATTCAAACTAAGGTTTCTAACGACTACGTGTTGATAATGAAAGGATTAAGAATCTTGTTCGTCACTTAATAAAGAATATAACCAAATAAACAAACACCTATCGATATGTCATTGTGAGCGGACATTGGTAAGCCTGCCTAACAAGATGTCAAATCCTTGGATTAATAATACACTACTATAAGCGCGCGCTGTCAATATAATAATTTCTAGATAATTTATCTTCAACACTGTTTGCTCATATCAGAAGGAAACAGAGAAGTCCCAGGGGTCGATGGATCAAGGGGATTCAACGAACTTAGCTTTTCTAGGGGTTAAAAGTTGAATGGAATTTCTTTTGTTATGTTCGACTTTGATTAATGATTTGTCTGTGGTTAGTCAAGAAGTGATTGACTCTAAGGGGGGACGGGACGGGGCAGTCGAGATCATTTCCAGATGTTGAAAAGCTAATAATGTTACTTTTTAATGAGACCAAATAAATCATTTTTTCCCCCTTATTTTCTTTATGGAAAAAAATAAATAAATAAAAGGAAAAAAAAAAAGAAAAGAAAAAGAGCAGTGTCTCTAGAGTTCGATAAAAGTTTAAAATCTTGCAGAAGTTATACGGATAATTTATGAACGCAGGAAGTTCGAACATTCAAGCGCACGCGAAAAGTGACATATCCATGCAAGTGAAAAGCCGATCCGGATTTGAGAAAAGTCGGTATAATATAGATTTATACATTTGATAACATCGTTAACAGCGTACAGTGCAAAAAAAGAACTTTTCGGTTTAATCTTGTCTTTAGAGCTCGACGAAAATTCACACCCGACTCAAACATTGTAAATTAATGACCAAAAATTCCAGCTAAAGGGTAAACTGTGTAGTTGAAATGTCCCTTAGCTTACTTGTAGTAATTGATAATTGATGACTACCAAACCCTTCTGAAACAGGGGGGTGAGAACAACAACCCTACTTAAGAGCGGAATAAGATTTCTTGAGTGTACTTTTGTGTTTTCAGCTTGTTGTTATGACATTTTCTTCTCAAAAATTAGTGCCAAATGTTTCTCCTTAAAATTTTGGTGTTGGACTATTTTTTCAAAATCAGCTTAATTAAAAATAATAATTAAAAAGTGTACTCTATTACAGAAGAGTTTCTTAACATTTAGGTTGCTATTAACAACGAAGTTCTCCTTCTCTCCACCCGCGGAATTCATCTTTGACCTAACAACTTGACAGTATGATTAATGATGATTTATGACCGCTACACTCCCTTGGACAAGTTCGTCTCACTTACAAGTCTCCATGAGGAATCGACGCTTTTCCGGTCCTAATTGTTGAGATCCTTGCTACATCTTCAACACAAAACCCTTCAAGTTCTACCTGAGAAAAGCAAATCACTACAGCGTTTTTAAGATGTGGTTGTTTCTGGTGGTAATGATCACCTATTTTGGTAGTTCGAAGTCCGGTAAGTGTACAAATCTACGTTCTTTCGGTAGTGATGTCACAAACTATTTGCTCTTTAATATATAATAGCTGATCTTTTGATAAACGAATCCATAATTCCAAAATATGAGCATTACTAGGATTAGCAAGTCTGTAAAATTGGGGGAAAATCTTTTAAAGCACATAATATGGCGACGATTTGTTTACCAAAAGATCACAATGGCCTTATTTTACAGAAACATTAGGGTGACAATGTAGGTCGCTGAACCCGTATTGGTCATCTTTCTACCTTAAATTTCACACAGCGTAAACTTTGTTGTAATATCATATCATTGCAGTTGATTCTTTGGACCTTTTAGAAGCTATCAAACTTAGCTTTAAGGTCTAAAAATCACTCTAAACTGCTGTTTTAAGAGTTAAAATGTGGTAGAGAACGGTAGGCTCGGTATTAGAGAATCGAACCTTATCATAAGTCCCAAAACAAAGCAGTTTCGTGAAAAATGACTCTAGAAAAAACAACTAATAATCACCAGAGCTCAAGTTTAATAATCATTAATTTATTTTACGGTATTTATTTTAAGCAAGGAGTTATCCTTAGCTTAGAATTAGGTTATTAAGTTTAGTTATTTGTCGAACATTAAGCGAAGAATTCATGGCAGTGTCCTGAAGGTACCATCTCATCGATCAAAGTCAAAAACAACCATGCGCTTCTGCCGCCTTTGAATAACGCATTCAAACAAGATTAACCCACCCTAAAGCGCTGAAGACGTGAAACACGTTCCCTAAAATATCCTACGAAGGGAAAGTTATAAAACGCTGCACGACACACGTATTGGAAAACGGTACAATTTAGTTGTACACTGTACTAATAGTGGCTTAACTATAGTCGTGTGAACTCTGTCTTCTACAAAATGTTTAGCTCTAAAAATGGTTAGCATCCCGCTGTTTTTAATCTACTAATTCACTTAATCATCTTAAACAAAATTATACCCTTACATCGTGTTCAGCTCTGCAAGTTTTTTCCATCTACGAGTATTTTTTCCTCAGGCATTGAGAGAATTAGATTCTAGGCAAGATACTTGATTGGACGTTCAAATCTATAATCTCTAACTTTTAGGTAAATTCCTGACGATAAAGCTAAAAGATTATGAAAAACAGCATTAAGAAAACATTATATACCAGGTTTTTTATATAACAATGTAGACAATATAGTAAAAGCTAACTAATGCTAAACAAGAAGAGAGTTGAGATGAATAAAGGATCGGTAAGCGAGTCGTGTGGTCAAGGTGTTCATTGCTATCGACTAAAAATAAAATGTGGCAAGCCAGAAAAAAAGAAAAAAAGAAAAAAAAAAAAAGAAAGAAAGAAAGAAAAAGAAGAAACAATCACAAGTTTTCACGTACATAATTTTCTTTTAATGTCAGTCTCAAAATCTCCCACGGTAAACCAAACTATCGCTATTGCGTACTTGAAGCTATGTCTTGTCTTTTTGCTACCATAATGGGTACTTGAAGACTGGGTGCACTTCTAAAGTTGTCCACTTCTATCAGTTTTCTCTGGCCGGGTTGTATGTATTCAAATCAATTTTGCAAACTCAGAATCATTTTGTATACAAATTGTACTTATTGAATGTAAAAGTTTGATTGTTTTAGTTGGTCTTCATAGCTGTTTCTTAGCTATACTATACCAGTCAATGCTATTCTCGTGGAGAATTCACAGCTCAACTGAGAATTTAAGTCACCATTCAACAGTTATGAACTTATATTGTTTGAGACTAGCTACTTTTATGCTTGAACCTTTTTTTAAACTGTATTTTTGTTGTTTCATATTTGATTCTTTTACTCTCAATGAATGGTACATTAACTAGAAGTGAGACTATGAAGAATCACCGACATCATTGCAGTGACTCCCAATGGCTTTTCATATACTGAGTAGTTCAATGTATGGTACAGTGAGTTTTATCAGTGTGACTAGCAGTTAAACTCCACATGAAACCTCTGTTTTTTCCCTCTGTTTTTCGTTATATTTTCTTGTAGGACTCTCGATAAATGACTTCTTTTAACTTCATACCGTAGACTACCATCTCACATCATTATTGGCCCACA
This sequence comes from Actinia equina, assembly GCA_011057435.1. Taxonomy (NCBI): domain Eukaryota; kingdom Metazoa; phylum Cnidaria; class Anthozoa; order Actiniaria; family Actiniidae; genus Actinia; species Actinia equina. The sequence goes on from WHPX01001187.1 coordinate 1,318,911, forward strand.
GTGTGTTTGTTCATATTAGTTCAAGAAAGGTTATATATGTAGTTTGCATCAGTGCATGTGTGTCAGTGTAGTTGAACAACTAAGAAACGTTTGTTTGTTCTTCATCAGGTTTAACTCTAGTATAACATTACTAGGTTAGAGTACCATTTCACATCATTATTGGCCCACAGTGTGTTTGTTCATATTAGTTCAAGAAAGGTTATATATGTAGTTTGCATCAGTGCAGTGAGTCAGTGTAGTTGAACAACTAAGAAACGTTTGTTTGTTCTTCATCAGGTTTAACTCTAGTATAACATTACTGGGTTAGAGTACCATTTCACATCATTATCATTATTGACTCACAACGTCTGTTCGTATAGTAGTTCACTTGAAGAAAGGTTATATATTGGATATATAGTCTGCATCAGTGCAGTGAGTCAATGTAGTTAAAAATGAAATGATTGTTCTTTATCAGGTTTAACTAGTATAGCATATAGATACCATCTCACATCACTGACTTACATCCATGTCTGTTCGATTAATTCAAGTTATTTTGCATGGTATATACAACTTCATCAGTGCAATTGTAGGTTCACTGAATTCAACATGAAACGTCTGCTTATTCTTTATAGTTTAATCTTGTACTTTCAGTAAATGGCTACTCTTAACTAACATAAAATTGCTTGACTAGGCTATATATCACCTCAATACAATGTGTCTCTTCAAATTAGTTGAAATGATAACTTGAGTGGCATATGTAGCCTGCATGATACAGGTAGCAAAGTAGGTCAACATGAAGCGTCCATGCACGTCTCTTGGTCGTAACATGGCAAAACAACACTTCATACACTGCCTGTCATGTGCAAAGACTGCCTAAGAGTTCGTAGCACGTAGTCGTCTTTCTCTTTATAAAGCTCTTGTTCTCTCTACTCAATGGTAAAATCTATAAAGCAAACCATTGCATTCTACCTTAAGTCAATACAAGCCACTTACTAGGCTTTGTCTGCCAATACCGACTGCTACTTTCTGTTCAGTGATGCCTTGCTTTTTCTTAATACTTCTAGCTCATTCAGTTATTGTTTTCCAAAGTTCCTCTTTATTGTATATCATAAACTACAATGATTGTGACTTAAGCTGGTTACTGCAGTGATACACTTCAGTGAAGATCGACCATCCTCAACATGATAGTTTTTCAGTGATACATGTCTTTGGATTCTCTCTCTTTGCTCTTTTTCTCTGCTTTCCTTAGCGTAAAGATTGCCAAGTAGTGAAGAGAGTATGCCGAATAGCTCATCAATAGCTCCAGTAGTTTTGTCGACATAAAATCATATAACAGGCTATGAGTTCCTAATTCTTCTTTGTTTCTCGCCACTGCTTGTTATTGCTCTTTTCTTTATTCATAAACCTAAGGGTTTGCTGGTGAGTAAGGAAAACTGCCATAAAATGCAGTATTTCATACTCAAAGATCTTCTATGGCAATCGTCTTTGTTTCTAACATCTCTTCATTTAATTGTGGCCAGAGTAACTATCTTGCTCCAGATGCTTACAGTTTCCATACCACATTTCACTTGTATGAATGCTTGATTGTAGCGGTTTCGATGAGTTGCTGGTATAGAACTAAAGTTCATCCAAATATTATAGATATACAACTCGCTGCTTCGTGTATCTTACCTTGCCTTCCTCGGCAGTTTTCTCGTTGTTGTTAGTGTTAACTCGTCGTTTATTTTCCTCGTTTGTCTTTTTTCTTTCATTTTTACCTTGTTCCTCGCTAGTAACAACCAAGAAATCCCATTTATCAACTTCTTTTTTCCATGCAAAGCTCTCATCTTTAGTAAAATATTGTTCAATATCAGTTTTTAGCTTTTTCTGTTAATGGTGCTTCGAGCTGACCTTGAATGTCCACACAAAATCAAAGCCTTGTTTTGTTTGTCTGCACAATCCAATAAGGAGTATATATTGCACCAAAGAGCAGCTAATATACATACAAACGCATATACACAATAACTATAGCTGGAAATACTTTTGTAGTTTTGCAAGCTAGCTTATTAACACGAGATTAGTGGTCTAGTTAGTGCGAGTTAGGTAACACCCTGTGATGAAACAGACACTTGGGCAACCAAACCCACTGGTATGTGATATGGGATTTTTAAGCTATGACAAGCTCATGCCCTCGCTAGAGAGGCCAGACCATTTAAAGAACCCTACCCTATTGTTCATTTGAGGTATGGCTTATATGAGGAACAATAGTTTGAATGTTAGCAAGAATACGAGGAAAAAAGATATAAAAACTCTCCATCTGTGACAAGGAGCGACTTTTCCGAGCGGAATCAAGGAGCCAAAAAGATGAATAAGATAAACAAGAGTCTAGATGATTGAGTATATTTGGAGAAAACGAAAAAAGTGGAAGGAAATATTTCAGTAAAGCTAAAACATGCCCAGACAGCGCGAAGAATTGACCAATGATCAAACTGCAAACCTCAACTGCAATTCCAAAAGCTCCCGTTCCAAGTCTGTAATATTTTCCTGGCTTCAGCAGTATCAAGGCCGTATTCACTTACTTATTCTCTACAAATTTAAATGATTTACATAAGGTCCTTTTCACCAAGGAATATATATAGTTTCACTTTTAAAATCTAATTTCTTACCATTTTTTCTTAGGTTTTCGTTATTGAGTCCATAGGAAATTAAAACACTGACATTTAAGTTTAAAATGTCCCCTTTCCCTCGATTTTTTATAAAAATTGTTCAAACCGACCAAATAAATAAATGAGAAGCAAACGAAGTCACACTTATCATCTGTGGCTGTCTTGAATAAAATAAGGTCTTTAAGATTTAAGAGTTTAAAACCAAGGCAAAACGCCATTTCAAGCGCTAACCGTATTCTTTCGCGCATTACTATTTTTCTTCTTTTCTTTTTTCTCTATTATATTCTTGTAGCTATATTTATTTTATACAGGAATCTATTTAAACTAGCCTAGCTAAACTAGATGTTCCTGTTAAAATATTGAATATAAATATATATAAAAAAAGATGATCATTACTTTCGATTCCCTTTTTTATTTCCATTTTGCACAAATATACGTATTATTACTTCCCATTTTAGTTAGTCGAGAACGAAACGAAATTAGTCAGTCGAGAACAAAACCATTGTTGTATAATGAGAGAATCAATTTTTCTATTTTTTATTCGTTTACTGTGTGTTAACAATGTACAAAGTACATTCATAAAGAACTATTGATTCTAGATTACATTTCTAAAGAGAGTGTGGTATTCCTATTTCATTTACTGATAGACTTAAAAATGTACGAAGTAAAGATATATGTAAAAACACTGTTTTTGAACATTTTGATAAACAATTTAAAATGTTTTTGGAGTTAAGGATGGAGGACTAACAAGCTATCAATTCTCAGGTTCCTGAACGGTACGCGGCACTTGAGAGTTGTTATTCTAATGTGTTGTAATTGGTTTTAAGTATGTACAAACACTGACACTATCGCTTGCAGTAGTCTATCACACCATAAACCAATAGAACCAAGCTTCATAATTTACCGAAAACACTCCATATTTTTGCCAATGTCGTTGAAAACATGTCTTAGACGTACAAGGACAGAACACCTCGCTACTTGGTTTTATAGAACAAACATACATTTTTTCCTGAATTTAATCAAAAATAGCTGAGCTCAAACGTGTCAAAAACGAGAAAAATGATGTGCAAACTACCGGCCACCGGACAGAAGTGAATAATATCTACGATATCAAATTAATACGCGGTGAAAGGCGTGAAAGAGTCGATAAGTCTCTGGGGTGAAGCACCTGTCAAAAAGGGATTGCCGAAAGATTAATGACTTCCCTTGGAAGGCCAATCTCTAGTCTCCTCTTGTCTGTCCACGATCGGCAACCCTTGAAAATAGGCTTACATGAAACATACCTACGAAGCTGTCAAAAAATTAAGATTAATGATTTGTAATAATTACTTTGACAATGGGATTCGTAGTACCCATTCCAATCTCGGACAAGATTAAATATCTTGGATTAAGAGTCATATTGCGAGGGGCATTCTTTCGTGAGGTTCGGACTTCTTGATAAGGAAATACCTCGTTTTTAAAACGTCTAAAATAGTCCCTCTTCAAAAACATTTAGAGCAGATTTTCCTGGACAACCATTAGCCCAAAGTATAGGATATAGAAGTCAAGGAAAAAAGACTTGTTCAGACATTTAAGACGAAGTATTGTGCTGCACCGACAATGACAAGTACGAAACGCTGGATTCTACCTGTCGCATGGTTGTTTTCCATGACGAGTTTTGGATCATGTTTTTCAGGTATGTTTTTGTAAATTACGGCTAGGAAGAATTTCCTTTAAGTTCTGGGTTACTTCTACGGCGAAATAAAATAACTGCAATGACGGGCACATGCCGAGGAGGAGTTCTTTTATCATCGTCTTGACTTAATGTATACTGAACTCTTTCCGATGGGTTAAACTAAATGAGGTTCAAACACCTCGGTCAATTGGCCAATTGACGGTTTCTCTCTCCAAGAAAGAAAGTTGGAAAGTTTGGTAGACATAAAATGGATTCTCATCTTTGAATTCACGTTTAAATAATCGAAAAAATGTAAGTCTTGACCAAAGGCAAGAAAGGAGAACGACTTGTTTTTTCGTCCGACGTTATACTTGGGTGCCAATAACTCTATAAAGATGAAAACCTCGAGTTTACAAACACTGACTTCGGTCAAATGACCATTGCAATTTCATGCTTAGTAGTTGTTCTTTAAAAGAAACGGAGAAACACTAGGGAAAAAATCCTAGTTCTTTTCAAAGTTTTTTGAATCAACATAAAACTGTGAAACATCAAGATGTGATTAACGATGAGAACTCTTTTCTTCTACAGATGAGCAAGTCCTGAAACATGGCTACTTTTCAATAAAATTAAACACTTGCATTTATATCATATCACCTATTCACTTTGATTCGATCATTTTTAAACTCTAAGACTAAGATTACTCGCTCTACTTACTTTTTCAATGCAATTTTGTTAAATACAGATGGCCATTTTTATTCGGTTTCTTCATCGATTGAACAAATCTTCCTATTTTATCCAGCAATTAAGAAATGGAAGCTACACTGTTTCCTCAACTGATCATTACATCAATTCTTGAGCATTCCTTGTACTTTTGATAAGTTTTATGTGTTGGTTTTCATTGTATTTAGTTGTCGAATGTCTTCAGAAAACTTACCACTAATCCTTGGTTAAGTCGCTGTCTCCGAGAGAGGGTTGTGGTTCAACAAACAAAACCCACTATAGGCAGTCTTTATAGGGATCTTGAATCAATAAACGGCATCCTTCTTATTTGGTAACCACATCATTGGTTGAAAATAAACTTACTGGAAAGCAGTGGTCTATTTTTTTGCTGTATCAAATCAATGCGAAATGGTTTCTTTCTTAGTAGGTCTATGTAACCTTAGATGTATTACTCGGTTCATATATGGTATCGAAGTCAGTCGTTTGGTATAGCTTCTTAGGAAACTCCACTACATTGTTCCTAAAAACTTCTCAGTTTCTCTCAATGCTGAAGTTATCGTTTTGTCACTGACAATAGCCCCACTGAGACTAAAACAGATATGCTAGATCAGTGACTCTTGCTCTAAAGAGTTCCAAATAAACCAGAAGCATTTTTTTAGCCCTTTTAGCCTTGATCAAAAGTTCCTCACACGATAAGCAAATTCAAATCCACATATCTTATGAAACTTTGACATTTTGGGGGAAAAAAGAATATAGAAATTGCCACCAATGAAATGTTTCTTTCTAAGGTGTTTGTTGATTCTAAGCTATGAAGAGGATATTGAATAAACAGAAGAATAACGAATACTTCAGACACAGAATACTATTATAGTTCTCCAGTTTTACTGAAAATGCTCTTCTCGATGTGGTAGAACCAATATCTTCAACAATAAAGTAAGTGAGAAGTAGTTTCGTTCGACTAAGTTCAATAGCGTTTCTTCTGCATGAGCCTACGAAATTTTCAAATACAATTGCGCTTTCAATCTTATAACAGTGAAATATGGTGTTCCTTCTTTCAGTACTTTAACTGCTTAAATAATGAAAGAGAATAAAAATTAGTGAATTGATAATATTTATGATAGTTTTCCTTCTCCTTTTGCTGTCACAAAGATATCTTCCATCGCCATTTTTACTTTTCCCAGATTAAGTCATCTGCAACATTCCGGTCGATTGTTCGAAGCACTGATCAAACTTAAGCTTCTTTTGATTTAAACTAGTCAATAAGCAGTTTTTAAACTACAAGATTTTTAGACTTACTAGGAATACGATCCGATCATATAGAAAGCCCTGCCTGATGTTGTTGCCTCATGCAGAGCGGTTGACATAGTAATTTTTCATGTCCGTGACACACTGCGAATTGTTCTCAGTGGTGTTCAGGCCTTAGGAAACAACGCCTAACACGAATGGCATTGATCAGAAAGGAATGCTTTTGGTTTGACGAAGTAACAAAGAGATTTAAGATCTTAAACGCAGGCTATGTGGATTGACTTACTTTTCCTTTTACTTAGAATATGAAATATTTCAGTGATTGAAAGGTTTTGCACCGTAATCAGACTGACTAGCCCTGACTATAGCGACTGAAAACGTTTTATCAAAACTGAGATATATCCACGATTGTCTGTACGTAGAAATAGCTGTATCTAAGTCACATTTGAGGAAATCGTCGTAAATTGTTAACGGGAGATTGAAAGGCTACTGACTTGATCTAGCAGTTTATGTGAATAAAGCAAACATTTGATGTTTCTAATAGACTAATAAACTCACTCGAGTAAAGCAGGCATTTATAAGCCCTAGTTTTGTCTGATTTGAACACAAACAACAAACCTCGGGCTGTTTCTCTTTGACAACTCAACTCGAACATAGTATTTAAGTTAGTGTTTACAATCAATGATAGAATTTTAGATTTTTAACCATCGTTATTGCACATTTAGTTTTCATTATATTTATCAGTTTCTGAACAGTTCTTTTTAGCGAAGTATGCATTTGAATAGGCGTTAGATAGATAAAGGTTATCATAAGTATTCGCAGTTTTTCCAGCAAAAATATTGCGAGTAGAAACCAAAACCGATTGAGACGTGCTAGAGTTTTTCAGTGATTTAGGGTTTTCAGCGATTTCTTTAGTGGCAGTTACAGGAATAATTTTATTTTTCAAACAGATTGCACATCACCACTCGGCATGACATCACGCGCCATCAAGGACCACCAAATAACAGCTTCATCAACATTCTCTGACTTTACCAAGCCTGAAGAAGGAAGACTACGAAACCAAAGGTAAGAATACACCACCAACAAACTGAATGAAAAGCCCCTTAACTGTAATGTCAAGCAACTAGAGCCAGTGTGCTTTTTGGGGTTTTGAAACGGGAAACATTAAAAATAGGAGCAGAGCTTCACGAATGGAATAACTTGAATCTTTGGAAATAGAGTCAGTTCATAAAGTAGAAAAGGTTGCTTATTTGGTAATAAACTGAAAACTCTAGCCATTCCTTGATATTCTATGATTTTCATTATAAACCATTACATGACTTTAATTCAATTATATATAAATTGATTATAAAGACCGCAACACATTTGTGACTGAATATCCCTTCATACGACCATTAATAACAGATTTGAGCCAGGAAGTCATCAAGCATCCGGGTTTCTACCCAAGATTGCGGAGACAAGTTGCTTAGTCATATTTCCAATAGTGGTAACTGTTTTCCAGGAAGAAACTAACACGACAAGAATGTACGAGTCATGTGCAACTGACATCTTATACCTTCTCTTGTGTGTGATTTTTATATTTGATCAATAATGTGCCACTAAATCAGATGTGATTCGTTACACCTAGTAAATAAAGAATATTTTTCCAGGAACGTCCATATAAATCCATTTGATTCGATTTCCAGTTTTTTAGGTCTCTCCCTTGATTCGAGTGTTAATTCCAATTCGCTCAGTGAGTTAGCCATGCCCTTAATTTGATCAGCCGCGAGGTTGTTTGCAGGGTATTGGTAAAATTTCAAGACTATCGGTTAAATCATTTGGAAAAAAGGTCATTAACGTTTCTTATCCTTCGCAGTAATCGTTCTTTCTGGTTTCTTGTTATTTCTCATAAAATAATGCCTTCATGACGAGGGAAAGTAATTACAGGTTTCAGTATTTCTCATCTTTTAAAAACCGATATTGATTGGTTCTTTGCTTCAGAGTTCCTGGACAGTTTAGTACGTTCGCTGGTTGGTGCGCCGATGACAACGATGCCTCCCCATATCTACAGATTGACTTTCAACAAGAGACAGTGGTGCGCGAACTGGCAACGCAAGGCCTTGAAGAGCCTTCAGGCAACTGGGTCACAGAGTACGCCTTGAACTACAGCTGCAATGGAGTGACCTGGACGGCGTATAAAGATGACGGAGACGATAAACAAAAGGTAGCGTTAAAACGTGCATTCGTGAGTCCTTCTTTAAGATTCCGCGGTAATTTCTCGACGTAGATGTTCAGTAAGAGAGCGCACTGATATAAGTAGGCTATCGCCTTAAGTGCATTGGTTTTGGCTTCCTGGAATTTTATATATTTATAGGTTGCACGTTGTGATTGTGGCTATCTGTGAGAGTTAGCAAAGTTCTTAGCCAGTATCTACACTCCTAAGTTGATATTTTCTAAGCATGTGTGTAATTTATGGATCCTTTAAAGTGTGAATGCTTTGTAGTTTCATTTTATCATCAAGGCTGCCATGCCCGTGCCTCTTTTTTGAATCTTTTTTGAATCCTTCATCAATAGTGAGAGAAACACACAGCGGTAGCCGGCTTACGGTCTCGTGGCCCTGACGGAAAATCTCCTTTATAAACTTGCCTTGCTCAAGCTTTCCTGCAAGACTAAGTGTCCTACTCTAAACTATGAAATGACAGTGTATCAGGCGGAACAATTTAGCTAATTCTAGAGTCAATTCCTTTCCTTGTTCTTCAAGGTTTTCAAGGCCAACACTGATGATTCTACAGTAGTCAAAGTTCATTTGAAGCTACCAGTCATCGCTAGAATGATTCGCTTCCGGCCGCTGAAGAAGAGAAACCACGGAATGGCTTGCATGAGGGTAGAAATGTATGGCTGCAAGTCTAATCCAGGTATAGTATAATAAGTCTGTGTTAAAAATTATTACACTGTCTTGTTTGAGATGGTGTATGGGTGTCATCACGTGGTATCAACGAGAGCACATGATTGGCTTCAAGGGGAAGTAAGTGTGTCATCACGTGGTATCAACGAGAGCACATGATTGGCTTTAAGCGGGTGTATGGGTATCATCACGTGGTGTCAACGAGCGCACATGATTGGCTTTAAGGGGGTGTATGGGTGTCATCACGTGGTGTCAACGAGCGCACATGATTGGCTTTAAGGGGTGTATGGGTGTCATCACGTGGTTTCAACGAGCGCACACGATTGGCTTTAAGGGGCATATGGGTAACAACGGGCGCACATGATTTTATGCACTCCTTAATGAATAGAAGCTGAATAATTTTTCAGTACTAGTAATAACACTTCATGAATGGGAAAAAGAGGCATTGAAACTACATCGTGCATATTCTATATTAGCAGACTGTAAAAGGATGTGCGAAGTTAAGGCATCTAAAGGAAGTGAAGTACGCTGTTGTTTGCAGGAAGAGGGTTTAGGAAATTCTGCCTTTTCGCTCAGTTTAGTCCTTCCTCTGTATGAACCTGTCTCAAAAATAAAAACGTTCCCTGCCGCATTTCTTTAAAAGACCCCTTGCATTGAATTCTTTGAGGAATTGTTCTGGGGGACAAGAATAGGGCGTCTTTTGTTATGCAAAAACATCCATTGTTTTGTCTCCCAGACCAATTCCTCGAGGAATTCGACTTAGTTCAAGGGGTCTGTACTGAAAGAAAGAATGAATGAAGTAGATAAGAACGAAGTCTATGACCACTTTTATGCAACACACAGTGAAAAAGAGTGATTTGTGAACATCTTTTTCAGATAAACAGTTCAGTGACTGTAGCGTCGCAGTGGGAGTAGAGAATGGTCAAATAGCGAACGCGCAGATGACGTCCTCTTCACATTCACAAAGCCACTTTCCCTATTACGGACGTCTGAATAATAAAGACAAGGTTGTCAATGGCAACGTTAGCTGGGGCGCGTGGTGTACGAACGAAGTACGAAACAAACAGTATTTACAGGTAGGATGAGTTATTTCGTCTCCATGACAACCAGTTTGAAAAATAACCAGCTATTGAATGCAAAGAGTAACACTATTGGTTAATCACCTGTATCCTGACCAGACTATCACCTAACAAACTCTACTCACATGTTTATGATGCCAAGTCCAAAATTCGAGTCAACTCGAGACATTTGATGCCCAAAACGATCAATTAACATTGGATGACCAATCACATCGCAGCAGCTATAAGGTTTTTCCATTGTCGCTATGCACCTCAAAGTACTCCGCCATAATGTACAGTTACAGGTCAAGGAAGTAGTCCATGTCCCATAACTATGCGTTTGCTTGTTTGCAGGTTGACCTTGGTAATACTCACTCCATATCAGGCGTGGCAATACAGGGATACGCCAAAGGTGGATGGGTTACCAAGTTTATGCTTCAATACAGCTAAACTTGAAAGAATGGAATATATACAAAGACTACAACTCGAGCAAAAATATGGTAAGCTTGATCATACAAACTTACTTAGTTTTCTTAATGAGAAAAGAATGGGCCTAGAAGCTTGATCATATGAACTTACTTAGTTTTTTGAACGAGAAAAGAATGGGCCTAGAATGGTGGAGAGCAGTCTCTAAGTTATCGACTCTTTCAAGGCTAAAGAGGGAAGAATGGGTCTAGAATAAGGGGTAGTTCCATAGCTGGCCTTTTTTGGAAAGAAGATGAACCAGCTTTCAAAAAAACAAATAATTAGATGGCATCCAAATAGATATCGTTTCTCTTGGTGATATTACTCGAGCAAAGCGTTAGATGTGACTCACTTCAGTGTGAAATCACTGAATTATTACTACTGGGTTTCATTCATCTGATAAAAGTCTTTGAATCTCATTATCTACTCCAAATGTTGGTCAAACACTGCGGACCACCATGTGCTGTCAGCCAGAAAGAATTCTATTGCAAACTTTTGATCCAGCAAATGAAATTCCGCACGAGACAGGATATTAGATAACAAACTGGATGTTGTATATTTTTTCAAAGGTATTTGATGGCAGTTGGGACGCCGAGACGATCATTAAACATGATCTTAATGTCAACGTTCAAACCCGTTATGTTAGGTTTGTTCCTACAGCCTGGAAAATCTCTGGTAATATTTGCATGAGGGTCGAGGTCTATCAGTGTATTTATTATAAAGGTGAGTCGGTTAATTCTCTACTTTCACATCCCCATAATGCCTTGCGTAGTTGAGGGGGTAACCAATCAAACTGTCCCAAATTGAAAGGTTTCTTAATTGAATTTATACTTTACCTGCTTTTATCTGTACAGTACTGATTATCAGTTTATTCCAAGTTATTTTTTGCGTGTACATATTATCAAGAGTTTTGGTCTTACAGAAAATGTATTGACTTACGAAAAAATGTTTAAAATTTACCTTAAACGTTTTCAAGCTTCTATCTTTTGGATACCAAACAAGGTATTGTCAGCATTGTCTGATCAGCCTTTCAGACAAATAAGTGGGTTTTTACCCTCTGGAGTACCCCCCAAAGACGCAAACTATTATGGGGATGTGAAAGTAGAGAATAGCAGTATTTGATTACTAACTTCGCATAATTTTGCAACATTATTCTTTAATCATTATCATTATTTTTCTATATTGCTTACTATCAATCACGTGACTTTTTTGGAGTTGACTGGGGGCAAACAAGCGGTTTGCTGGGGGGCAACTAGCGTTGCTAAGTCAAAACATATCAAAATATGTCCTCAAACTCTTGTATTTGACTATTTTCACGACATCAAACCAGAAAATAAGAGATCAAAACAACCTCCAGGATTCTACAAGCCATCAAAAAAGAGCTATTACCGGAAGTGACGTCTATTGATAGCAACCTATTTGAGTAAAGTTTTGATCGAAAGTATTTGTTCAACAGGTTGCCCTAGGCTCCCTACGACAATACAACCAACAAGAACAATAACAAGCTCGCTAAGCAACACGGGAATTTCACCAACAGCGGAGCCAACCTTTCGATCAACTCAAGATAAGAACAACAACGTACGGAACATCAATTCACTGGCTTCAATCATCCAAGTGGAACTCCTAGCTTTGTGTTTTTGCTTTTTATGTTGTTATTTTATACGTTGATGTAGGAAAGCATTTGTAAATCTATCACATCTTCGACTATATTTAATAAGAGTTAATTATCAATGCCAGCATTAAGCTTCCAGAAAATAAGGCTTTTTACGATTGAAAACTTAACAAACACGTTTTGACTTTCTGCTTGTCACGTGATGATATTTCGCAAAGAACGATGGGAAAAATTTTGCAAGCCGCGACAAATTTATGATAGTTTCCAAAAAAAAAACCACCAAAAAACAATATGGCGGATATGATGTTACAGGCAGAGTCGTAATGAAGATATCATGTATATAAAAGTTTTATAATAGGATCAAAGAGGTTTTGCTACTTCGCTTTTACACAATTATGCAACCAAATTATATGTATATTATTTGATATTTATATGCTAGTATGTCACGGGTTTTGTTGCGCTTTTTTTAATAATAAAAAAACGTTAAAAGCATTCAAATTTAAACTGTACACTAGATAAATAATTAAACTACCATTATTAAAGTACAAAAAATGTTATCATGAAATATCTTATGAAGTTGATTATTGGTTGTTATTATCAAGATATTTTACAAAATAAATTATTAAATATTGTCTCGAAAAGATGAGGAGCCAGCTCCACCTCTTCACTGGACACCACACTAGTTCACCAGTCATTCAGTCATTTCGTCAGTGTTTCCTGGACACCACACTAGTTCACCAGTCATTCAGTCACTTCGTCAGTGTTTCCTGGACACAACACTAGTTAACCAGTCATTCAGTCACCTCTTCACGTATTTCCTGGATACTAGTTCCTAGTCATTCAGTAACTTCGTAACATGTTTCCTGGACACTAGTTTCTAGTCATTCAGTCACTTCGTCACATGTTTCCTGGACACTAGTTATAGGTTTTTTCGTGAACTTTGTCATGCTTTTACTGGTCTATATTACCTAATTTCTAAATTCATTACCTGCCATGTTCTCTTCTAAAACATCTCAGTACGTATGAGCATTTTCCCAGGGTCTTCCAAAAAATCTCTTGCAAACTTGATAATCTTCTGTGAATCAATCGCGTCGAGTCGTTCCTGGACTCTAGTTCCCAGTCTTTCCATTTCACTTACGGGTGGATAAAATGCTGCATGTTGGTGGTCCTGCCAGCGGACTAGACAGAGACGAGGGTAGTGATAAAGTGAAGGAGTATTACCAGACACATCTGTGGCAAACAAAAAATCAAATAAGTGCATTAATATTCTCTCACGAAAATCGTTGAAACTGACTCTTTCTTCGTGCAACTGTGATATATTTATATTTATATAATATATTTCTGATATACGTTTAGCCAATCATAGCGCGCGAAATTACTGCTCATTGAAAATGCCAAGACATGGCGTCATTACGATCAAGCACTGCAAAACTGTAACGTGATTCTTTGAATTATACGCAATCTGCTGTTATGGAGTTACCCAGATTGGATTTGCCGCTATGACAGTTTCTTTAGCCCCGGATCTGAAGGTCGCAGGGGACCCCATAATAGACCTCTGGTATAGTACCTACCGTGAGCGTATTTAGTAAGTAACCCTTGGGGACAAAGTTACTAGCTCAGATTGAGAACTTGGATATGAAGGACCTATGGATCCCAAGCACCTACCGCGTGATCGTACTTCGTAAGAGGTAACCCTTGGGGACAAAGTCACTAGCCCAGAGAGAGAACTTGGGTCTGAAGGACCCAGGGAGCCAAGAATAGACCTCTGATAAATGTCCTACCGTGAGCGTACTTCGTACGGTAACCCTTGGGGACAATGTTACTACCCCTATTGAGAACTTGGATATGAAGGAGCAATGGACCCAAAGTACCTACCGTGAGCGTACTTCGTAAGGTAACCCTTGGGAACAAAGTTACTAGCCCAGAATGAGAACTCGTCAACGTTGAGGGTCGTAAAAACAATATCTTGGTACAGAGAGTATGCAGCAACTGTTATCTCCTGAAAAAGATCATCCACAAGACAAATGTCACAAGTACTTGTCGACCTGATAGTTGAACCGAACAGAAGATTTTCCGTGGTTTCTTTTGTCCACGTCTTGTTATTTCTGAACATTAACGTTTGCGAACCAGTGCAATGGCGGATTCAAAATGATTTCAAGGGATGGCTGCTAGCTTGAAAGCTAGAAGTAATGTTTCAAAGCCGACAATGAGGACTGGACAAGATTTGAAAGTCCGCGCAATTGGAACCAATTGCAAGGACTTTGAACTCTTGTCCAGTCCAATTTGGAGGCTTTGAAATGACTTCTCATCTCATTAATTATTCGACTTAGAGTAACTGGAACAAAATTAATTCAGTCCTAGGACTGAATTAATTTTGTTCCAGTTACTAGGACTGAATTAATTTTGTTCCAGTTACTCCAGACTGAATGCATTCCTTTCACAGCACTTTACCAGGTTTCAAGTAACATCATGTGGCCCAAAAATAGCCCATTGATTGGATGGTTTACTCGTGAATTATTAATGAGTATGAGAATGTGGTTTCCTTTTAGATTTAATTTCTATTACTCTGCCTTATATATATTTTTAAACATTCGCAAAAGGTTGATTAGCCACCAAATTAATTACTCCTTGATCCGCCCAGAAATATGCAGGCTTTGTAATAATGCGTTCATCCTGCTAAATCTATGATACATGGGGTTATATCTTTGTTTGTTTCATGATCCAATCAATTTCTGGTAAAGATACGACACAGCATGTTCACCTGTTATTGAAAGATACTCACCCTATAGAAGTGACTGTCACGTGATATGTTCTGAGTACGCGCCAGGATAAGCATGACGGGAAGGTCTTGAGTAAACAATTCACGTGTTCTATCTTGAGACCTGATCGAATATATACGGATGAATAGTAAGGAAGGAGATATTTTGGGTGGTATCCGCGATAGCTACAGTACGAAATACACGTAGGTTCTCTCCCGGTAAGCAGACACTGCACACCTTCCTCCGCTTCCTCAGCACTCCATTTTAAAAATATCAAAATCTATATATATCAATCTACTAGTTGAAAGTGTAGTAGTTTTATGTTTTCTGTTGTGTTACTGCCTCGTTCTATTGCTTTATTATCAAATAGGACCTTTTGGTCCATGTGAACAAGTGCTAACACTTCATCACACGGCGCCATAAATAGAGAATAAAAAGCTTTTTAATATAATATCAGGGTATGGTTTTCCATCTTTGATAAACCACTCAGAGGATAAACAAAAACGTGGGTCGAGTTGACATCGCCGCCATCTTGGAAATATGTCCCTAAAACAGCCCCACAATGCACTGCAATAGAAAACGCGACCAGTTTTTTCCTCAATCTCGGAATGGCTAATAGAAATAATGGTTTGCAAGAGAAACGTCACAAAACGAACAATTAACATCGTACCCTGTTTTTGTGTGGAATATGGCCGTGGTGATCCGGGTAACAGGAAGTCGCCTGTGGTCGTGGACAAACTGTACGGCATACTCTGTACACATCTTGTGGTCATCCTCGCATTTGAAATTGTCATCAACGTTGTATCTATTCACAGGGAGAACACCATCATAAAAAACTATAAGAAATATATAATGGTTTTATTGGGCAGAAGATGCCTGTATACCCTGGATGAGGTAATTTGTGCCGGCAGGAAATGCACCTATTATATTTCAAAAAACGTTGTCGGTCGGAGATCTGAAATCTGAAATCCAGTAGCTTGCTGCAAATTGTTATCTAATCACAGCCCAAAAACGTAGTTTTCTTTTAGATTGGAATATATGCCCTTCGAGTATGAAATGTGATTTTTTCGTATTTTAGCCAGGAAATAAAAGTTTCAGATCGCAAAGTTCAGACCAAATCTCCGACCGACAACGTTTTTTGAAGTAGGCTTATAAACTAGACCGCATCATACAAGCAAATAATTGTTGTGGTTTGAGCTAAAGTCGACGCTGAAATAGAGTTCCTAATAGTTCGTATTTTTAGGGTCCACAATGTCAAAATGGTATAGTTGATCGTAGTTGATAAGAAAGAGTACGAAGGTTTTATTTAGATACCTGTGTGGTTTGTGAAACATATGTAGCCTTGAGTCACTCTCCTGACCGAGTGTGAAAGCCAAGTTGTAGCCGAGCTCGAAGATGGTAGCACGGACACCATCGTTACGCTGCAAAATAAGCTGAAGGACAAAAAACAAGGATACTATTTCATTACTATAACTATTATGATAATATTATACTATCCATCTATCAATGCATCCATCCATCAATGCATCCATCCATCAATACATTCCTCAATCCATCCATCCATCCATCCATCCATCCATCCATCCATCCATCCATCCATCCATCCATCCATCCATCCATCCATCCATCCATCCATCCATCCATCCATCCATCCATCCATCCATCCATCCATCCATCCATGACTAACATACCTTTGATACAACAAGATCCTTTTCATTTCTAGTTCCGGTCACGTGATCCACTACGTCACGAGTGTAGAGAGCATAACACGGTACAAGTCCATACAGCAGTTCACATATTAGAGTATAACACTGATATGTATACCAGCGATCAATAAGTCTTGATGGGAGGTACTGACGGGCAAGGGATCGTGTGTATACAGAGGCAACCAAGTACACATCTTGACTCTACGGTTAGATATGAAATAACAGGCTTAATATAGCTTTATCATTACTGATGATCACTATGATGATAACTATGGTGGTGAGGAGTGAATAAGAGAAATTTGAACTGCGTGTAAAAAACAATAATAATGCTGATGATGATAATGATGATAGCGGTGATGATGACGATTATGGTAATAGTGATGATAATGACGATGATGATGGAGATGATGGTGATGTTGATAATGGTAATGATATGGAGGAGAGGAGAGGACATTGATATAGATATATATACAACAGTAATAAATATATAATTATTTACCAGGTCATCAGGAAGATGGTCATGCATGTACTGATTATTAACAGCTGGTTGGTTGAGGTTTGACAGCCAATCAAGAACAAGAGCAGGCTAGTAATCAACAAAATATAAATCAGTAATCATGAAGCAAAAATAAACTCGGAATGCAGCTCAATTTTGAGGAAATAACAATAGATTTTTAATTCTCAGGAGATTAAAATCCTTTGTTTTGTCCTCCAAATTGAGCTGCTTTGGCGTCACAAGCTAGTGGTCTATAGGGTGAACCTTACCACAATTACACCATGATAATCAACTCTTATGTAGTGTGACTGTTGACTAGAGGGATAACAGTGTTATAGGGTGAACCTTACCACAATTGCACCATGATAATCGACTCTTATGTAGTGTGACTGATGACTAGAGGGGGAGCATTGTTCCACCACAGACCAACTGAGGCTACGGAAAGCAGTAAGTGTTGGGTACCCTGTGATGCCAAATCGATCACAGTGGACTGGGTCTGTAGTACAATTCATTAGGTACATAGATGCACCTAAAGATGAATGAGAGATGAAGCATCACGTTATATATGGGTGCTTTTCGATTGGATAACCATATTAGAATACACTTTCTTAGCTTCGACATAATGTTAATGGACCCCCTGCTATAGGCCTTTTTTTTACTTAAAAAAAGGGGGGATGTGGTTCATCTTCATTGCAAACACCATGTGAGGAATGATGAACAAAATATTTTTGTAGAGTACAAACACTAAAAGTGTGCAACACTTTGCACTATTTAGTAGTAAATAGTGCTAATTAAACAATAGAAAACAATAGGATTAGCATACTTTAGCAGTATCTAGTGGTATTTATGTTACACACTTATAGTGTTTGTACTCTACCCAAGTTAGACCAAAATGCATGATGTTTACTATCTCAGAAATGGTCCTTTGTTGCTGAATGATTTACCTACCAATCATTTTGACTGAGTTAGCAATGTCCTGTAAGATAGGCATTATTTTGGTACAATATCCACATTGTCCTTTGATAAAAACAACCTGCCGAAAAATCAAGAAATATCAAACCCTCTTCAAAAACTGAAAGCTCCCGCAGTTAAGTAGTTAACATTCCTGCATAGGACCTAATATTCTTTATTCATTGAATTCATTTGCATGCATGAGAGTGAACGACAAAGGCACATGGCATCCTCTTGGAAATCATAGAAAATTGCTGCTCATCCTACACAGCCTAAAGTCCGTCCCTTCCCTAATACAGCAGGGAAAACAGCAAATTAATAATGCACACTACCTATGCTTACAAGGGGTGGTCAGTAAAATCACATACCAAAGAGACAAGGTATTTGCTTGAGCTGTCTTGATTGCCTTTAGGTCCATAGGCATTAATTGTTGGTCTGACTGACTGCTCTATCTTGGCTGCCCATGTTTGATCTGTTACCACAGGTATCTTGACGTCTGTACTAACATTAGCTGAACCAACCATCTAAATGATGGACCAAAAAAAAAAATTAGAATAGAGGTTGTTTTCATAGATATCATTCCTGGCCTTGTTTGGGATTATTACCAGCTAAATGTCAGGTTTTCGATGTACACAGATGATAGAGCATGAAGGTGTTCACAATACTCCAGTTTTGAGTTCTATTTTGCTCAGCCTTAGTCTCAGTTGTGCGTTATAATATTCAGCTTTTCAACCAAAACCCGTGGCATTTTAATCAACTCGTATTGTTCCGTAGTACATACATTCCTTACCATACAATGGACCTTAATGAAAGTAAAGAACACATTTGTACACAATAGAGGATAAGACTGAGCAAAGGCAAACTCGAAATGGGAGTATAGGCTGGTAATGAGATTCATTCAGCTGATTGCGGAGATGCAGATAGTCTTTTCTGATTTACCATACTAGTCTCTTATAATTTCCAGTCTTAGCCCCCCCCCCCCCCCCCACTTTTTCCATACTCGTCTCTTATATTAAAACCCCCCACTTTTTCCATACTTGTCTCTTATATTAAAAAGCAAATGATGAAACTAAAAACTTCTGCCGTCCTAAATCCTAAATATTAATTATTGGTTATTATTATTACTTACCTTGATTGCCTTCCATTCAGCAGGTGCTGGTTCAGGTCCATACATCCTTGTTGTACCCTCTAGTAATAGACTATCATATGACGACATGACAACTGTCGTGTTGTCATGTGGAACACATTCATTCTCTTGGTTCGCTGTCTCGTCACATACTTCCAACTGTAACAGCAATATACACTATTAATAATAATTTATTACTACTGTACTAGCAATAATTAATACTATTAATACTATAAAGAATTAATATACACTAGTAATAATTATAAGATATTACTTTACGTGACTGGCAATGCAATAAGTACAGTAGGTGTATGATTATTGAATCTTTTTCTTATACGGCATGGTCAGATTATCCACTCTGGATGTTAGAACACATGCCATACTGTAGGTAAAAAACAGTAGACAGCCCTATCCTAGTTTTTCACAGTTGAACAAAATGAAACCTATTTACTCATTCAGGGCAGTACAACATATTTGCACCACTAATGCGATGCCTCTCAAAGCGCTGTGGCAATCTATTAAATACATGCAAACACAATTAGGCATTCTATCCTGAGATTTCAGTAGGATCTCCAGACCAGTCAGCAAAAATGTAACAGTATGTTTGAAACCCACCTGTACAGGTTAGATTGTCCTTACGGACATCATGATTAACTCAAAAGAATAAACAAAAACATTGTCGGCCTAAAGTTGTTTGCAGGAGCACTGCATAAGATTACCAAAAATGAAATCATTACCTTCACATTGAACCAGTCTGTATCCATATCAGTGTCCACCAGCAGAGGTATTTTTTTTGACTGTATAAAGGCATACAGGTTACGTGATGTGGGGATTCCTTGGTTGAACAATGCCTGCTTGATTATGTATTCTGTCAATCAAATATAAGAAGAATAACAGCTCAGTTGTCTGGATGCAAGCACATTTCCCATGAATATTAATATCACAGAGGAAACTTAGTAAATCCATGCAAATGACACATTCAACAGTTAATTGGTTTCATTATTAGTTTCACAATCACTGCATTAGTCTTCGTTGCTATCATAATTGTCATTACACACATTTGTTTATCATCACATCACTAACCACAATCACTGTCACTCTAATCAATCATCATAATTATGTGCATTTTGCTCACCACCACTGCAGCTACCACTCTAATCATCATATCATCATTATTGTGGTCAATTGGACCAGAAAATACATGTGCATGTACGTCACGACTTAAAAACTCTAAACAGGTAGCAAAATAATTGACAATTGAAAGATATTGTGATTCAACCCCTTGACCTACTGGAATCATCTTGGTGTTTGCTCTGCCAAAAGATGATAGTGAAAGGAACAGCTGATACCAGCGATGCATTAACATGCCTGAAAACAACTAAATACGATACAAACGAGTAAAATGACTAATTTGTAGATTAGCAGGGTTTTCATTAAGCTTTGAAATAATATAGGAGAAGATCACAAACTGCTGGACAGGAACAGTCCTGGGAAACAAGTGAACCTTTTACACCACCTAATGCTTCACATACGTACACTATTCCCCGCAATAATTATTGATAGTCAAATCAGAGAAAACCCAGTGACTTTGACATTAAAGCCAACGAGCAACTCTACTCAAATAGAGGTGAATCAAAGATCAAACCCTTGGGTAAAGCAGTACATTAGCAGCGCACACACCCTAATAATGTATCCCACCATTCCCATCTGTTATTAATAGCGACCTTAAGCTTTTCAAAATCTATGACGGCGATGTCAACCCAAACTGTAAATGATTTCTCTTTGGGGTTCTGTTCATTGTAGATTTCATTCAAAACATTATCAGTCAATTCATCCACAGGGAAGAGAGACTTTGAGGGCGCAAAACCCTAAAGTGAAGTTATTTACAATATACACTTATGGTTGCCGTCGCCATCGTAGATTTTGAAAAGCTTAAGGTCATTAATAATCATCCTACAGTACCTTCACTGTTGTCCACCAAATTCACAAATCCAAATTGAAATGATGAGTCAATCCTTCCAAACTCCTTTATTGTCTTATCAATAATATTGATATAGTCTAAAGATCTTTGGTTTCTATGGGAGTAGAAGGTGACGGCTGTGGGGGATGTGGGAACATTGGTCTCAAGAACCACACTCTTAAAATTAGCCTGAAAGAAAAAAAGAAAGAAAAAATTGTAAATGAAATGGGGTTGAAGATGTAGTACACTTAATAGGTTTCTTCTCCAGGCAGGATTAATAACACATTAATATTTATGTTGAGGTTGTTTTAGAGTGTTAAAGCATAGTAAGTAATGGAGTGGAATGGATTGGAAACTCTATAGAATCGTACCATCACCGTACCATCAAGTTGAGGTTGTTTTAGAGTGTTAAAGCATAGTAAGTAATGGAGTGGAATGGATTGGAAACTCTATAGAATAAAGCTTTTATTTTGCCTTTGATGTTGAATCGTACCATCACCTGTTACTGAGGGTGCACAATGAACCAAGGCAAGTATGGCTGAAAATGCTCATTTCCTTATTATTTTAATGTATGAACATTTTGAAAGTAAAAACTTTCATCTTTCATTTCCATGACCAAAAACCATGCCAATAGATATTTCTGCGCAGATACATGTACAGTTAAGTTGCTAGATGATAATTGAAAAAGGGTGCAGCGTGCGAGTGCGCATGTGTGTAATAAAGAGACGAGCATCAAAGCACATGGTTTAGTGTAGTTGATTATTATTTAGAAAATACACCACAAAGGGTAATTTCATTTTCAATAAACAATTAATTATTATTAATCATATAGGATTAAAAAATACATATTTGAGAACGATTTTTAAGGGTAAAATACTTTTATATTCCCTAATACCGTGAACAAATGGAGAAACTTTTCCTTCACTGTGCACTGTCAACGTCATATAACAATGGATAAAGACAAACAAATACATAGAACAATAGGTCTCCTAACCATTCCGCTCCATTAAACTATGATTAAAGAAAATAATTATGTATCTCTTCCAAGGAAGTAATATGAGAATAAAGAAATAAATACTGATTCACTTCCTCACCAGATTGAAAATGGTTGCTGTGGTATCCCTAATGGTTAATTCTAGCTTGATCTGATAGACACCAGTATTCAGCTGGCCTTGAAGTAAATTCACAGGCTTTTGACTGTCATCCCATTCTGTATCCATGAACTTTTTGTCATTACACAATCAGGTTTATTGCATTTACTCTTCTCTTCCCTTATTTTAATTCCTTTCAGTTCTTTTTCCATTTCTCATGTTCTTCCTCCCTCCATTTCTTCCATCCTCCATCCATTTCTTCCATCTTCCCTCCATTTCTTCCATCCTCCCTCCATTTCTTCCATCCTCCCTCCATTTCTTCCATCCTCCCTCCATTTCTTCCATCCTCCCTCCATTTCTTCCATCCTCCCTCCATTTCTTCCATCCTCCCTCCATTTCTTCCATCCTCCCTCCATTTCTTCCATCCTTCCTCCATTTCTTTCCTGGTGGGTACTCTTGCCCGTTTAGGGTAGGGATGTGCCGCTGAGCCCTCTGAACCCTGGCCCTGTTCCAGAGTAAAATCGCTGAAATTCATACCCTGTTCCAGAGCAAGATCGCTGAAAATCATGCCCTGTTCCGGTATTGCGAAAATGGATACCCTGTTCCAGAGAGGATAAAGCGTGATTTCATAAACCCTATCCCAGAGTGAGTGGGATTTTATACATGTATATCTTGTTGCAGAATAGAATAGCCGAAAACCACACCTATTTGGCAGCACGCACCTGTATAGCGAATATAGGAGAGTACCCCCCTCCCCCAGATTACTTCCATTCTCTATCCATTCTTCCATCCTCGTTGATCCTTCTTCCCACCCATTCTTTCTCCACTCCTTTCATCTTCCCTGCCTCTCCTATCCTTCTTCCCATTCATACTCCCTCCCCCTGTCCTTCTGTCCATCCCTCCTCTCGTGGACGTGTCTCTTTTTTTGTATATAATTTTTGGTCTACCAGTTAGTAAAACAAAGAAAACGGCAATGCTGTCCTATCTACACTGTACAGGGAAACTGTGATCCACTTCTAGTTTGATGGGGTAAACTATACGGTATGGTTTTTCTGGAATTACAGATTGAGATAAGTAACTAAATAATCTAGTTATGAATATAGGAAAAGTTCATTCAGTAGTTGTTATTTACCTTGTTTATCAAAAAACAGAATTGCTGGAAACTCCAAGATTCCATATTTCTCACAAACATTTCTAAAAAAAATTATGTAGCTATTTAGTAGAGTTATAATGCAAGACTTGACACACTAAATTAATGTCATCTGTGAGTTATATTTGGAAACATTTATCACATTCGCTATGGGACTTTGGAAATACTTATTGCTTTTTAGTTTGTCACCCTGTTGAGCTGCCCCATTACTGTACTTGCAGTGGTGATAAGTGATAACAAGTTCTTTTAGTTGTGTAGTATAAGAAGCATTTGTTGGAAAAAAACCATCTTAAAACAAGCCTCTTAAACTTAGTCACAGCTGATATGAATTTAATGAAGATGCCCAATTATGACAGCTCAGTTAAACATGTCAATTCAATCAACCAATCAGGATGCAGGATTGTATTAAGATTTCTGTGATTGGTTGATGGTTGATTGTATTTTAAATATGTGGCAGCCATACAATTTCATAAACATTTTTTTTACCTTTCATCATCAGACATTGGAGGAATCATATAGAACTTTAATCTCTTTTTCCATTCTACTGCAACCTACAATAGAAGAAGAACCTTATTTGTACCCATTATTACATTATTTTTTAATTTGATACATTGTTATATGTTAGGACAGATTGAAGGGTACCAACTTCCAAAAATAACTAGAAAGCTAATAATTAAAAGTCATATTTAAGGTCAGGATTTCTGCTATATACAATTATAATAATAGCTGCCATTATAACACAGTACCGTATGAACACATAGGCAAAACAATCAATATGATTGAATACAATAGAATGTTGAGTTTGAGAATAAAAATTTTATACACGTAGCTAGCCTGTAGATATTTGTATACAATATAAAATAATCTAATTAAATTTGGTTTTACCAGGATAAAAATGACCAACTTCTCTTGTATTATTGCAGAATAAATTTCAGATCCCCAAATTTTGTCACCCATTTTCCATCCTTAGATTGAGAAGTATGAATAGTCATTCGACATTGGTCAATAGAGTACTGAAGTGATATGCCCAATATCTCCATTTCTACAACTCCCAACAGCCTTTAAGTTGGCAGGAATGTAGGCAGTGTTACATTGTGTTCAAATATTGAACATTTCAAAAATGAATTGCATAATTTGGAATTCGATGATGTCACACTTTGGTACTCTATATGGATAAGCAGAGATTCCCAAATATATGCAGATTTATATAACCACCTCTTTGAAAGATTCTTCCAGCTGTGCATGGAACAATTTCCCTGGTATTCCAAGCAGTGTAATGCTGTCATGTTCAGAAATCAAAGACTTGAGGTTATTCAAGGTAACAGGTAATATTCTCTTCTTAAATGACTTGGCCTGCAAAAGATATTGAACATTAGTAAATTCCAACTAGTGGTCTATCATCAATGCTGCGTTCTGATTGGATGAGCTACTACTAGCTAGGCTATACTTTTATCCAAAAAGTGCCAGCTTTGAAAACCAAAACATGAAATTTTAACTTAATTCAAAACTTGTTTGACCGACTACATGTAGCTGGGTTTTACTACAACAACATTATTATTAGTCCTCTCCCCTCATTGCCTATGAATCAATAGTCCATGAGGCTATTGACTCGTAGCCCATTCAGGCTTATGGAGAAATTGCTGATTACCATGACTGAACATGAGGCCATAGCCAGGCCATGTGAGGGGTGATTGTACAAATCTCTCTTTGTATAGTACAGTACATTGGCCACATTTTGCACGCTACAACTACACAGCATAATATACAACAACCACCCTGGGCTCTGAAGGTTTTATTTTGTTTGGGGTAGTTTTAACAGCTGTAGGCTCAGATTTCCAGCTGTCTGGCACATGAAATTTTAGACGGCTGGAAATCTGAACCTTAAGTGGTTTTAATAAGCAAACTGTTCTTGTCGAATGCCAGAGCAAGAATACACAATCTCTGGACCCAAATGTATGCAAAATTAGTTATACGGAAATGTGGAAGCTATCACTTGGAAATACAGTACTATACGATATCAATCAAGGGTAGTACTTACAACCTTCCTGAACCATTTTTTGACTGACTTGTGTGATGGTTTAGGATCACTGTACTGTAATGGGGAAGACTCTCCAATATAGCACACCAATGATGGTATAAAACCTGGATATGAACTTAAAGGAATAATATGCTGGAAATAACAAAAACATATGCATGTTAGCAGGAATGGGTTATCGAATTTGCTGAAAATTAGAAAACTGAAAACACAAAATATCTAAAAATAAGTATTAAAATTGAACATAAAGATAAAAGTAATTTAGATTTTTCGTGTGCATATCTTATTCATATATATAAGAAATAAGATCATTAATTACAGCTGTAAAAGTTGGAAAACATTTCTGAAAGTTTACTTGACACCTACCTGTCGTGTGTCAATAGCAGCAAAATTCCAGTTCTCGTAATTCTCTTCCCTCTAGACCATTGAAAAATTCCATTAAAACCCTCTCAAATGGTGTAACATTCGAGGAACTTTTAAAAATCACGCAGAGCGGCCATTCTAGCATTGAAGGATTTTCTAGTCGCGAAGTGAAGCTGAGCGCCTGTGAACTCATGTAAATATGAGCGTTTATTGCGGTGAATTGAGATTCTGTAACCACAGTAACAAGAGAATAGGTTAGTTATATATACCTTGCTGGATAAAAAGGATTGTTAATGTATTTTTACCTTGGTAAACGCAGAATATCAAGAGCCATGTCGCTGCTAAGGTAAACAGCTTTCCCGCCATCTTGAATGTTGTTATGGAAGAGAGACTGGTAATGAGAACGCAAAACATACCCAGTAGGGGAGGGGGTGAGAGGTGAACATCGACAAATTATTTCACCCGAGTAGGCATCAATCCTTAGGAAGCTTTAAAATTAGGGAGGTTACTTTGAGTAAGATTGTAAAATTTAGAAGATTTAAGGAGCATTTTTTTAATTTTGTCTAAGTTTCCTGAGTTGAACAGTCTAGTCCTAGCCGGCTGATCCGAGAAAAATGTTGGCCGAATCAAAATCGAGAAAATTTGCAAATCTTATATTTTAAATATTTTTCACTGGTAGGTTTTACAGTGACCTCACTTATACGTCATTATCTTGGATCAGCTGGAGATCACGTGAGTTGGTCGTCAGTATTATGCAAAAACGTTGACAATTGGCTCCCATGTTAGATGTGCAAACAATTAATCTGTGAAACACTAATTACTAAATAGTACAAAATAGTGCTAATTAAACATTAGAAAACAACGGAATTTGCATGAAAACCTGCTATTTAGTATTACTAAAGTTTCACGGTTATATTAGTTTGTACTCTATCAAACATAGCAGCTAAATGGGTGTACAAATTTAGCAAAGGACAGGACACGACTGGCTATATCTCAAGAAAAGACAGTTTGGGCTCCCTGTCTCACCTTTATTTCCTCCCGCTTCGTCTCATTTCACTCGTGACGTGAAGGGAATGTTAGATAGCTCATAGGTCTGTTACCAAACAAGATGAATTAAGGCACCAGCTACACTTCAAGTGCATTCACATGGTGGCAAGCAACAGAAACAACACGTAACAACGATCCTTTATAAATAATTGATAACACATTCAAAAAGAAAATAGTAAATCCTTTGTTAACTCAAGCATTAAGTCTTTCTTTTGAATTCCCGACTACTTGCTCTGTAAATTGTATTCTTTTTACTAATAATTAACAAACATTCTACCACGACCTCTTGAAGTACACTGTGCAAAGGTAACGCTGGGTCTCTTTAGTGGTTAAGTCGACAGCAAACGAAAAAGTTCTGGCACGTTTTCAGCGAACCTTGTTTTTCAAGGAACGGTGCCTCTAACGACGAGATTAGGTCATAGTCAAATCTTCAAAGAGCTGATCAGTTGGCCTTCCTTGTTATTTGCAGCCCAAGATACAGCACAGATTTGGTTAGTCCTCGTTGACTGGTCAGTACTGGAAGACGTCACATAGAGAAGTAAAGACCACAATTTAAAGTCAGGGAACAGCAAAGACAGTTTTTGTTGTTGTTGTTTTCTTCAAGGATCAGAGATTTTAGTTGACGGAAACACTAATCAAAAAGGAAAAATATCAAAAAAGATTTTCCAATTCAAGGTCATTATTAACTAACTGGTTAGAATTTTTCTTTTTTAATTTCACCTTTGAGTTGGTATAGGATTTCATTTCTAGGACAAGTATCACTTCAGTCACAGCTTTACAAGGTCTGGTCTTCAAAATATATTGAATCCAAACGAATCAAAATTCTCGACCACATCAAAAAGTAAACCAATAGTTTAAAATCTTGGTAGCATTTGAAGTCCAAGTTTTTATCATGAAAGTTATTTAAGGGAGCAGTACACTGTATTTTTGTAACCATGGCAGCAAGAGACATGGGTTTCAAGTGCATCAAGTTCTTGGTATTTTTCTTCAACCTTCTGTTCTTCTTAGCCGGTTGTGCGATTTTCAGCATTGGTGTGTGGATTGTGAGCAACAAAGATGAAGTAGCTGGTGACTACGGCAGACTGACCGGCACAATCAACTACAAAACAGCCCCCATTCTTTGCATCGTGATTGGTATTGTAACGATCATTGTGGCTTTCTTAGCATGTTGTGGAGCGCTCAAAGAAAACCAGTGCATGTTAGGCGCCTACTTTGGTCTCGTTATCTTGATATTTTCCCTCGAAGTGACGGCCATAGTGCTCGCTTACGTCTACAGAGAACGCATAGAAAAAAACCTTAGAGGAGACATAAGAGAAACAATGAATGAATTCAGGCTTCCTGGACACGATGTAGTCACCAAAGCCATCGATGAAATCCACCAGGATTTCAAATGCTGCGGCAACTATGACTACAAGGATTGGTTTAAGACAAAGTGGGGTCAACAGAACACTAACAGCGTGCCGAAAAGCTGCTGTAAAGACCCTTCGGATGCTTCATGCAACAAAAATGTACGAGACGATCCCACTAAGATTTACCGAAGGGGATGTTATATATACGTAAAGAAGTACTTGTCTAATAACTTGCACGTGATCAGTGGGTTCGGTATTTGGATTGCTGTCATTCAACTGATGGGGATCATATGTGCAACGTGTTTGTGTTGTTATATAAGGGATGAAGAAAAGTCTGACTATGCTTGAATACGTGCATGGCCGGCTTTAGTAACTTCATCGGTAAACATCAAGGATCTAGTGATGACACTGATCAGAATTGATAGATCGAAGAATTTATAATTCTCTTGTAATCTCAAAGCTGCCACGATCACGTGACTGTATCATTAACGATCACATATAATATAAAAATAGAAGCGCCAATTACCTTGAAGGATCTAGTGATGACATGGATGGAGCAATAGGTACAAAACCTCCTGTAATCATGTGACTGTATCATTAACGATCACATATAATATGAGAATAGAAGCGCCAATTACGTTGAAGGATCTAGTGATGACATGGATGGAGCAATAGGTACAAAACCTCCTGTAATCATGTGACTGTATCATTAACGATCACATATAATATGAGAATAGAAGCGCCAATTACGTTGAAGGATCTAGTGATGACATGGATGGAGCAATAGGTACAAAACCTCCTGTAATCATGTGACTGTATCATTAACGATCACATATAATATGAGAATAGAAGCGCCAATTACGTTGAAGGATCTAGTGATGACATGGATGGAGCAATAGGTACAAAAGCTCCTGTAATCATGTGACTATCATTAACGATCACATATAATATAAAAAATAGAAACGCCAATTACCTTGAAGGATCTAATGATGACATGGATGGAGCAATAGGTAGAATATGAAAAGCTCCCATAATCATGTGACTGTATCAAAATTAGTAATCACGTGACTATAGACGTTAATGCGCACTAATATTCAGTTGGTTTTATATAAGTAAAGGTAATGCACGTATGATTTTACCACTAGCTAGTACAAAGTTGTCATGATCACGGTGACTATATCATGAGTGATCACATGAGCACATACATAGATGTAAGTAATGTTGAAGAATCTAGTTCAACACTAATAAAGAAATAAGTGGAATATAAACCTTTCTCAAAGTTGCCATAATCACGTGACAGTATCATCAGTTGATTTTCTCTTGGTAAGACCATAGTTAATAGAGGGGAATGGTTATGAAACCTATTGTTATATGTCTTTGTTCACTTTTTTCAAGCGTGACCGTGCACAATCCTTTGTTTTACCATTGTCTTACGATCAGTGTTGGCAATGGCTGAGTGAACAGACAAAAATCATTCTTTTGGCTGCTAGTTCAAAATACTTCAAGATTTATAAGAGATATTTGAATATTCCTTACAATAATCCCGTAGGCAAAGCTTATGTTTACTTATTTTGCAATTTCGGACGAGCAAAAATCAAACATTGTGCACGGTCAAGACCGGTTCAACATCAAAAGCGAACAAAGACAGATAACAATAAGTTTCCTAACCATTCCCCTCTATTAACTATGGTAAGACTGATCAAAAGTATTGCGTCGAGTTTCAATTACAGAATCACTTAACGGCATATACTTAGACATATTATATATAGCTCGCATAATTTAATTGCAAAGTCTGTTCATTGTACTGTTGAAGAAATCTAAGAGCGTGTTTGCACTGTTATTGTGTGTTTGTTATATAATATAATTATCATTAGTTACACTCTTTTAGAGCGGGTTTTCTTTGTCGTCTTCTTGATATTCTTTTCTGTATCATCAGTGCGGTAGTTTGGTCGTTCAGCAAGGATATACAAAGCCTTTTCACGTAAATACTCATCCCAGGAAACGAGCCTGTTGAACACGAAAAAATATATAATAACTACCATGAAATCGAGATATAACGCCTGCACTAAAAATAATAATAATCATCATTTAAGGTATAAGGAAACAAATAATGTGTTTTTATTTGGGGAAACAAATTTTGTATTTCGACTTTTAGGGAACAAGGGAACAAACAGTAATGAACTACTGGGGAACAAGGACCCTTTTAGTATTACTGGGGAACAAGGACCCTTTTAGTATTACTGGGGAACAAGGACCCTTTTAGTATTACTGGGGAACAAGGACCCTTTTAGTATTACTGGGGAACAAGGACCCTTTTAGTATTACTGGGGAACAAGGACCCTTTTAGTATTACTGGGAAAAAAGGACCCCTCGCCCCCGGGAGGGTCTCATTCGTGTTGAAATTTAATGACTCACCTGTTGTTGTCTGTGTCCGCATGCATAAAGATCTCCGTGTGTCTGTCTACGTGTCCAGACACTGTCTTGGCATCCAACGGTCTTCCAAATGAAGATGAGCTTTGTCTGAGCCATGCAAAACAACCACATGGAAATAATCAAACAAACAGTTACATAGTTAACTCAGTATTTTCGTGTCGTCACACAGTAGATTACGTATGAGTGTGAAAAATCACGGACACGATACGGTATCCCAATGATGAAATCCGTAGAATCAATCACAATGTGTCAAGTTCCCATTCATCCAATCAGAAAGCTGCAACAATGCATTGTCGCGACCAGTTTTTCACAGTCAAATAGAACCTGCTTTGCATACCACTGTACTAACCCCGGATCGTCCGATATCCTGAGGTTTCCAAACCATCTTCCAAATCCCTTTGACACTTCATAAGAATTGATGTAGCCATCCTCGTCCGTGTCAAAAGCGTGGAAGATATCACGTACTTCTTGGATTTCTCGAGGAGACAGCATTTTTACCAACTGAAACTAGTCCAATCATTCATATATTTAACATTTTACCTCCTTGGGGGATCTTGGACAGGTTAGTTGTGTGGGAGGATAGGGTCTTGAGAAGGGAGTGGGCTGAGGGAGCAGGGAAGAGAGTGTACAGGATGGAGAAAAGAGACAGAAGGGAGGAGGCTACAGGATGCAGGGAGAAGGCCGAAGGTAGTAGGGTGGAGGGAGGAGATTGGATAGGATAAAGGAATGAGTCAGAGGAGAGGATGGAGGTGGTTGGATGGTGATGGAAGAAGAAAGGAAGAAAAGAGGAGGGAGGAGGGAGGAGGAGGGAATGTTGTGCGTCGGTACTCTTTTCCCTGCGCTGCTGGAGAAAGATCAGGATTGGATGCAAGGAATGAAGGAAATACCTCGCTTACCTGGCTGCGTTTGATTCCAAGAGTTTTGAGAGATTCGTGGTTCAAAAACTCCCACCAGTCTATAGTACCAGTGCCGTTTTTGTCAATCATGGTGAACTAATGAATACAAAACGAAAAAAGAGGCCCTATTAGGGATTATATCGAGCATTGGACTAAAAGGATTGCGTGACAGAAATAGTATACGTTACCTCACGAGCCGCTTCGTCTATCTGCACCTTGGGCATTTCTACATTATGAATGTCTTTGTACTGTGCTTTTTTGTATCGGATGTACTCTACTTGAGTTATCTGTGTATCTGTGGATAGGAACAAAAAGAAATCAATTAAACCCTCCACATATGCACCACAGTTCTACAATCCTAGAAATATAATTCTGGGGAAAATACTCCTCCCTACATATTTTTGTCTTTTTTCCTTCCCCGTTCCTCGCGATCAACTTTATTTTCGAAGTCTGATTTCCAGCTGAAAGCTTCCCGTTTTGGAGCAACAAAGGAGAAAAAAGGGAGGGAATAAAACTAAAAGCGCGCGCAGAAAGGACGCAGGACAATAAACGTTGACAGTGCTCTAGTTAAACTAACCTTGATTAACATCAAGTCTATCAAAGCTTTCGATAAGCTCTTGCATCTCTTCCTCTGTCAGCAACGATGTTAAGCTTTCCTGAGCAAACAAACAAAAATCAAATTCAAATCGTTTTTTTTTAAATCAATGGCCAAAATTAGTCCAATTTCATTTGGAAGTATACACCTATTTTGTTGAACACAAGAACACTGAATCAGTCTCATCACTAAGGTCCATGTTCTTGAATAGAATAAGAAGCAGAAGCACCAGTCATTCCAGCTATATCTCCTATCGCTTTTCGCCTTTGGCTATGAGCTTGCAAATGATAGAGACCTTTTAACACCCTGACGAATAGCGCAGCGCAAACCGTGACGTCATAAAAACGAAGACAAAGGCGAAATTCGGACAAACAAACTTACAAGTTTACTTTCAGCAGATAATTTTCAAAGCCGATCGCAGTTGATTTTAGTTTACATGGGTTATTATTGTCACTTTAAGTAAAAATGAAAAAATCGGTTCGTATAATCCTGGAAGCGGTCAAACAGAATGCAAACTGCGCTGCGCTATTGTTCACGTCTCTATCATTGCAAGCTCACCGTTGGCAATAAATCGTGGTCTAAAGTGGTAAAACTTTCAATAAGATTTATGTATCTTCTCAAGGTGTTGTGAGAATAAAACAATTGAATAATACTCAAGGGAATGGCGCGTGGTTTCGAATATAAATACATTACACCCGTGCCCAAAAAAAATCTCTAAAATCTTATTACTAGCAGGTATTAAAAGAACAAAACGTTTTGCCCAAAGAGTCTATATGTTTTGATTTGAAATGTTTGATCAAAGAAAGCACCCTCATCCCTCCCCCTCAGTCCTAGTCTCAGTTGATCTAAACTCACGCATTTATGGCAGCTCCAACCGGTTTTGGAATTGGCGTCCCGGAACATCTTCAATTCCCAGGGGTCATTAAGTCTTCCACGTTTCTTCATGCACGTCTCGTGGAAGACTTTACAACAGATTTTACAAGGCAAGACTGGTTCGGCGGTATATACACCACACTCAAAACACAGCTCATCGTTCTCAACCTGTGAAGCATAACGGAGAACAAAGTCAGTGAAACCAGGAACCTTTCAATGTGGAAAGCCATCCAGGCTGTTAGTTCAAAGCAGACCTAAGGTAACTACCTCTCAAACCATCCTAGAGAACAAATATGCGAACAGAGAGCAGGGGAGGATGCAAAATTCTGAGTAAGGGCTGAAAAAAGTTGGCCTTATGCGAATCTCAGTACTTACAATGTAAAGCGAAACAAAAGGTTGGGTCTGGGGGTTTGCTCTCAAGAACCTTCTTAAAATATGGTTTCAGAGAAACACAGAAATATTTCTGGACCAAAATAAAAGGGTAAAAAAAACTGTTCTGTAGACTCATCATTGTATATGAAAAGCAATATGAAAAGTAACAGGTTTGCTTTGTATAGCAATCGAACCCAAGGTCCTGAAAGGTGAACTGGCTTGACCTACGAAATATTGCATGGGGACCAAAAACCCGGTTGTATCGTCGTGTACGGGAATTGTCAGGGGAATTCTATTCAAATGCAAATTTGGAGTAATCGGCAAGTAGTGGTACCCTACGATAGCATAAATTAAACTATAATAAATATTTATGTGAACATGCTGATGATACATCGTTTAAATATGACTAAAAAATGAGACCACCCAACCGAATTCGCTTCGTGGTCTACTGGGTAGGTTTAGGGTTATAGGGTTGGGGTTCGCATTGTAATAGTCCTTTGGTGCCGTAGGTACCGAGTTCGATTCTTGGTGTCTTCACTTAATTTTTTTTCTAAGTGAGGAGAACCAAAATTTCTAATTCCCACTCGTGTGTTCGGAAACCTATGACGTACTTCGTTAATCCGTACACGACGATAGTACCAAAAACCCGAGGTACGTACAGTTAATATTATTCATGAAGGCTTATATTTTTCACTGTGGAATTTTAAAATAACGGTAGAACTGAGGTAAACTGTTAATCGAATACGATGGAAACCTTGATAACGACTACTAGTAAAGACTCCATGCCAAAATTGATAATTAAAAGCTATTGGTGTGTCGCAAGACGCATGCAGATATAATTAGACGAGTCGTTTCGACCAAAAGTATATACTTTCGTTAGAGTGTGAAGAGATTGTGATCGTTGTCGCATCTTAACTTGGCCCAGTTTCCGACAGTGGATGACTCGAAAGCAAGTTTATTTATACAGCTATCAAAGATAATACTTTTTGAGTGATTTTAGCTTATCTGGTAAACTTTAAATTTTCATGTTGACAGATTCACACGACACAAATTTGAACTTTACATAACTCGTAAAATCCCTCCAAGATAAAACGAACTATCATCTTTGAATAAGTTCACAAGAGAATTTTTAACTAACCCTTTTATTCCAGGCTCCAAAATATGGAATGGTACTCGTAGAATCCTCAGTTGAACTCCAAAATCCCGTAGTCCCTGCCAAGCGACTGCCAGCGTTGGTATCTTCTAGTTCAGGTAGGCCATAAGAGAACGATTCCTTATCGGGATTTCTACCCGAAAGAGAGTAATTCCCAAGATTAACGGCTTGGTCTGAGTACTTGGAATCCCTTTGAAGTGGTGCTATTCTACTGTTTTGAGCACCAAATAATTTCGGGCTTGGTTTCGGACTGGGATTAGGTTTGAAAGCCTTGACAACAGCTGCAGTTTGCTGTACTTTTTTTGTCTTTTCTTGTCCTGTTTTCTTCGAAACAACTACTCCCATTTCTTCTGGAGTAAAATGGTTAAATTACAGCTTAATAGAGTCTTTATCTGGCATAATTTGACGCAAGTCTTCTACGCTTCTTGTGCACGAAACGAGAGCTCTTGCTACGTCGGAATGTATCGATTAAGTACTTGACAGCTCACTTTGTTATTGGCTTTTGTTTTGCCAATGATTAATTTGGTAGGTAAGATATTAAACATGGCGTAAGCGGTACTAAAGTTAATTAATGGCCAATTCTTAGGGAACTAGTTGTACTGTAAATCAGAAATGATTATTCGTCCGCGCTAAATACCTAAATTTAAATGACCTTTCGAGTTTCCATAGCAATACAACACAGGAGGTCCAATACCACAGAACATTGAAAAACTGAATGTTTATTATTCTCTTGGAAATAAAAACCTTTAGCGTTCTTGATTTTGAGGCTATGCGCGTGAAAATTTATTGTTCCAGTTAACATAGCTGCTGCGTGAGCAGGGTCATTACGGTAGATAAGATGAACGCAACAATTCATAAATGTTAGAATTTGAATTAAATTTTATAAACCGCCATTAAAAGGAGAAAGTTTTTAAGTGTTAAATAGGCCATTTGCATTATGGCGTCATTTACTACCACTACCAGACTCCATTGTACACTGTCTTTTGTTCCGTTAATTAGAACCAATTGTCTCACTATTCCCAGTGAGGAACTACAAATTTGAATAAGAAAGAAAATTCACGAAGCATTTTGCTAGTGGTAGTAAAATGACGCCATAATGCAAATGGCCTATTGAACGACCTTCAAGTAAAGCAGTGGATGGAAAATGGGAGAAAACTAGTTGTGTGCTGTTCTAACTTTGAAATTCATTGGAAATGAATTAATAAATATTAAAAAAATATGTATAAGAAACACTTTATTTCTTTAATTTCAATACACCGATTATTGCACACAAGACCTCAGCTCAAAAGGGCTTATATTAAACTGAAAAATTCATTTACAAGAACGAAAGATTAAATATTAAAAAGGTTTCATACATATACTCTATCTTCTCTGAATGGATGTTTATAGACACCTGTATATTTAGCAACAGCAGCAGCCACAGCTAACCCAACCATTGCTCCTGTTCCGATACCCCAGCTACGCCCTGGAACCAATAACACAGTGCCTTAAAATAGGTCTTAAGTTAGATGAATTAAAGAAAAACAATTTTAAGCAGTTTATCCCTTCAGTGGCGCAAGTCACACTATTATCAAAGGGAGTCCTGGAAACAACACATTGCTTAGTTTGAGTCAGTAAAGTGGGAGGGAGAGGGAGAGGGAGTCAGGGAGTCAGGAAGTCAGGGAGTCAGGGAGTCAGGGAGTCAGGGAGTCAGGGAGTCAGGAAGTCAGGGAGTCAGGGAGTCAGGGAGTCAGGGAGTCAGGGAGTCAGGGAGTCAGGGAGTCAGGGAGTCAGGGAGTCAGGGAGTCAGGGAGTCAGGGAGTCAGGGAGTCAGGGAGTCAGGGAGTCAGGGAGTCAGGGAGTCAGGGAGTCAGGGAGTGGAGGAGTCAGGAGTCAGGGAGTCAGGGAGTCAGGGAGTCTGGGAGTAAGATGGATAGTAGCAACATTCAGTCAGATGCCCATAAGATTCACCATAAGGTTCACCAGGTTATAAATCTTGCGTTCTGATGTGTTGGGGTGGTGTCCTTTATGAGAGCACACAACACCGTGCACACTTTTAGTGTGTCATTCCTATCTTAATTTATGTAACATAGGTTCAGGCACATAAATTTATGTAATATAGGCTCTTAAACCTACTTATGTACACAAAGAAACATAATGTATTTTCTATGTTATGTATACTCCTATTGTGCAAAGAAATGGAAATATGAAGTGAAATAAAAATGAATGGTTTTGAATTTGTACAAAATGATATATTATGTAGCTATCATTCATACATTCAAAGGTGGGATGTACATTCCAAATAACTGACAAGAACAAATTCATTACAAATATGACATACTACAATAATGTACAATTTAACAATGATATCTATGACCAAATTTGGAGCAATTGTGGATATGTTTGTTTTACATTAAAAATGGGATTTTTTTTCATATTTTGTTCAAAATGTGATGACCAAACATGTCAGTCCAAAAATCCAAGTTTAAAGTGAAGACTGTTCTACCATCTGGGCCTATTCATGTTTCTTTTGGCCCATTCATGTTTCTCATTAGCTTCCATTGCTAATACCACCAACATGACCACCATGTCTTTGTCTTTTGACTCTCTTGGGAATGCTTGCATGCCGCCATTATTGAAATACAGTGAGACTAGATTTAGAACTTACTGTTTAATCCAATGAATACACCAGTAGCTGCTCCACCTGCTGCCCAGTTCTTGGGGTCATCAACTCCTCTAATGGCTGCTACTGTTGATGTTGTCCCTGCAAATATTGCTGCTGCACCACCTGTCAATCAATCAATCAGCCATTTAATCCATACATTCATCAAATAATATTGTCATAATTTACAAAGTGTCAAAATCCATTTTTTTCCTCTGTTCTCATTGGCTTAGAGGGCGCCACATGAAGGTCATAAAATTTCAGTGTTTCCTGGCAATTGTTCTGAGGGGGTAACATTAGATTTATATTCCACAGTGAATGACAAAACTGGAAGTGATTTCACCAGATAGGTAAGTTTGTTCTAAATTTTCAAAATCAAATAATCAAGAAATCACATAATTGCTTTGGGTTCTTTGGTATATAAGAAGATTCATTGACTGGAACCTTGGAAAAACAATGTGTTGTGGTCCCTTGAAGGCAATGCATCCCTTGGCTTCCCCTGGGGAAACATCCCAATATTGGAACCACAAAGTCTGTTCCCCTCAATTGCACTATTTGACTATGATGTCACTGATTGTTAATTCAACAAAATTTGCTCTTAGCGAAACAGTTTAATCTAAAAATTGCCTGGTTTTCAGATAGAATATGTGTTAATATGCACTAAAAAATATTCTGGGCGCTTGCTGTCTATTTTCTTCATGAACTGATACAGTTTGAATTTGTGTTGATTTGACCCCGTCGGACGACCATGATTCTTTGTGTTTAAAAATAGATTGTTTTGATGTGACGTCATAATGAAATGAAGCAATCCCAGCCAATAAGTGTTAAATAATAGCTTACACTACTACAGCAGTGATTCACTTCACCAAACATTCAGTATGGATTTCGGGTACCACCCTGGCTCAATGAAGATTTTTTGATGAAATGAATGCTTGGTAAGATAATGGTAAATGTTCTGCGTACAGTTACGCAAGCACAATACCTTAGAGTCTTGATTGCTCACTATAACTAAGTGAATGGTAACCGAATTGGAGTAACTGTATGTTACACCAACATAAATAGCTTCCCAACAAAATTCCAAAAACTAATAATAATGTGACAGCATCAAATGCATAAAAAATAAACAGTCGACTCTCCCGTAAGCGACCACCCTGGAGCCATGAGAAATTGGTCGCTTACAGGAGATGGTCACATACAAGAGTTAACACAGGAAGCCCAAACAATAGGAATCCTAACACAGGAAGCCTAAACCATTTATACAGTAATTTGTAACTCACGTGTCAAAACTACTGTATTAATGATTTAACTGTTTTAGTCAAAACTTTGAATGTGCTATATATTTTCAGTACAATAATTGGGTTTTTAAATATTTCGTGGGGTTTTTAATACCCGATGACTCTATGTTCTTATTTTTTTATTGTTAAAGTATCTGTCATTGACTGGCTCTTGGGTGGTCGCTTACGGGAGAGAAAAAACAATGAAAAATTCCAAAATTTTAACCCCAAAGGTGGTCGTGGTCGCTTACAAGAGAGTTTTTGTACAGAGTTTATATGGGGAACAAAACGGGAAATTTAAAAGGGGGTTGCTCACAGGAGATGGTCGCTTACGAGAGTGGTCGTACAAAGAGAGTCGACTGTATGATATTATTGAGGTTGCGAATCAGAGAGTGCTTCTGTAACTGAGCAAAATTCTACAGTTTAAACTACCATTAACAGCCTAGTAATTTAGTAATTTGTGAAATGTTCCCTTGGTCTCATGAATCTCTGGAGGTTTTTGATTTTCTATCATTTAGGATCATAAAATAACTGCTAAAAACCTCATGTTCTGATTAGTTGGGGGCAAGCTCTTTGTGAGAGTGTGTGCTTTATGAGATCACTTCGCATCATACTTTATAACTGCACACAGCATGCATGTGCATTCAACTTAATGAAAATGCTATTATTGGATCACACTACCTATTAACAGTGTTGTATTCTTCATGGTGTTTAATGCTTGCAGGATGAGAGGTGTTGGTGCTGGTTTTGGTGGTATTAATGCAGCTGCACAGGCACCATAAAATGCTCCTGTCAACAAAAAAAAGTTTAGGATAAAGAGAAACCATTTTATAAAATAGTTTTGAATTTTAACTTTTTTTTTGTTGATTATTACACCTTCACTAGTTTTTATTTTATTTCAGGGGTTAAATGCCTTCTTTCTATTGTTTTAATATTCTCCTAGTCTGTCTTACAGCTGTAATTCAGTATGTTACCCAAAGTCATAATACACCGCCGCCCTACCTTATGTATCCACAGTCATAATAAATCTGTACTGGTCATATGATATATTATTATTGAGGTTATTACGTGAAGACAATGGGACGTCCTTTTGTGTTATATACAGCATGTTGTACTTTGTCGTAAGTTAGTACTGTACGTGTCCCACTCAAATACAGCTGTAAATGGAGGGATTGCAATCTACTGTACACTATTTTGTAGTGGAATTTATTAGATTCCTTGTTCGAGACAGAACATATTTTTGTCCAGGATACATTTGGTTATTAACATCAATTTTATACTTCAATTTAAAGCAATCAATTTTTTATAAACAATGAGCTATAATAACAGCAAAAATGGACTTCTTGAGTAAGAAAGAAAAAAATTTTTAGGTCTGCTGTGACACTGCAAATCACTCGTTGGTATTCGACCTTTTACTTACCAACTAAAGCTCCCCTTGCACCAAATGACGCCGTCCTTTCAAGGATATGTTCTCCATCGAACTCCTTTATACGAAGATCGTGTCGTTTGGCCATATTAAGATGCTTTTTTGAAGCAAAAACTCATAAACGAAAACTGTGATGATCACTGTAGACTAAGGAACGGTGACCAGGCCTTGAGCAAACTACACAGGAATCCCACGCTCTGGAAAGCTAGCTATGCAGTATATAGACCCTTCCACAGTCTCTCACTCGTCCGTTCCGTCTTTACGCTTAGATAGACTGTAACGGTACAATGACCGAAAGGACTTATTGGTCCAGCGTGCTTTGGGAACCAAAATACTCGTACACAGTCTCTCTCGTTTTCTCCGCCATCTTAAAATATTAAAACGAGAGAGAGTGTGGACGAGTATTTTGGTTCCCAAAGCATGCAAGTTTACGGGGCCCATAAGTCCTTTCGGTCATTGTACCGTTACAGTCTCTAAGCGTGGAGACGGAACGGACAAGCGAGATGGAAGAGTCTAAGAGGTATATACAGTGGGGATCTACAGCGCGTTTGAAACAATCAGCTGATAAAAGTATTTTTGGGACGGGAGGGGGGGGGGGGGGGGGGGAGAAGGGAAGGGTTGTACTTACTCAAATTAATACGAAGTGGTCCCACCCTGGACCTCTTTTTGATCATTTTTATTTATTTCGAATTTTATTTTATTCAGTATTTTAACAGGAACGATCTAATTTAGTACAACTTATAATTCTACGATAACTTGTTAATTTAGTACAGGCTAGTTTAAATAGAGTCCTGTTAACACCTTGTTTATTAATGAACTAATATTAGTATATAAATATCCATGCATATATATTTTTTACAAACTCATTAATAATCCATGAGCAAAATACAATAGAAATCATGACCGTGAAGAGTTTATAACTCTGATACAGAATCATGTCATATAACCGCCACCCGGTTAGCTCAGTTGTTGAACCTGTTGAATTATTCGTGTAAGAGTAGGGGATTGTCTCCCAATTCAACAGCCTATCCCAATTTGGAGGCATAACACTAACGTACTAATAAATCACTCATGATTGTAAGCTGCACGGCTGCTAATAGCGCCTTAATATGCAGCCCGTAAAGTCCTGGACCACTGCAATGTAAAAGCGCATTGAAACCATGTGAAATGCGCTATATAAGCACCACGATTTTCTTGGGCAGATTCACTTTTATCTTATATTTTTATGAAACACAAAGGAACTAATCTAGACGTCTGTTAGAGCAATATACAATATACGTGTTCGTCTTGTATAAAGCCCCGTTTACACTAGCGATTTTTGTTGCGATTTTTTTTTTGTTGCGATTTTGTCCACAATAAATAATGGTAAAGAATTTACTTGTAAAGTTTTTTTCAGGATACCAAGATTTTCCTAGACGAATGTCTGTTTTGAAGGATGAGACAAAAGATTTCATTTTCCGAAAATTGCCACAAAAATCGCAGCAAAACTCGCCGCAAAAATCGCTAGTGTAAACGGGGCTTACGATAAAGATATAATTTCGAGGCGCAGCATGATGGAATCCATTTTACTGCTCGATTTACTTTGAAAGACTTCCATGTATTCGCCCCTTGAAAGTTTCAAGCAACTAGTTATTAGTGTCGTGCATGACATTAACGTAGTATACGTGATATATAATTTATAAAAAGTTAATGAGGCTGAAAATAAGTGCCGGACAGACGTCCGGTAAAGATAAACACTTAATTCTATGCTCTAAAATTGACCTGCTTATCACAGTAACCACTGTTGGTTCTTGGACCTCTAATTAGGCTAATGGCTGCAGGAGACGGACAATTATTTTTGCTAACTAACCTGTGGTATATTTATTATTTTAAAATTATTGTGGCTTGATTGTGTCCTGTTTCTTGGACGGGCATTAGGTTACTGGATTCTGAAAGACGGACAATTTTAAAGTCATTGTTACTACATTGCGTCCTTTATCTCGGATCTTTAGGTTATTGGTTTCTGGCAGACGAACGGCCTTTCTTGATTGCATTTTGTATTTATCCACTTTCCATTTTTTTTCATGGCAACACAGGTCAATGCTGTTTTTGTTGCCTTGTTGGGTTTATAGATGGGCAATGGCACGTACTGACCAATTGGCAAACTGTCTGACCAAGCAAACATCTTGTCACTTGTGTCATCACTCAAACCAATCCAGGCACCATATTCACTCCATTCTGAAAAAAAGTCAACCAGGAATTAAATTGAATACCAGATAAACATGTTTTACAATAACAAAATTTAAAAAAAATTTGAG
Source organism: Actinia equina (assembly GCA_011057435.1). Lineage (NCBI taxonomy): Eukaryota > Metazoa > Cnidaria > Anthozoa > Actiniaria > Actiniidae > Actinia > Actinia equina. The sequence goes on from WHPX01001187.1 coordinate 1,361,166, forward strand.
CCACAGCCACAGCCACAGCCACAGCCACAGCCACAGCCACAGCCACAGCCACAGCCACAGCCACACTGTCGTACTGCTGCTAGTCAGCGTAGTCTTATATATAGAGCAGTGACTCTGTGGAAGGAGTTGCCAAATTGACTCAAATCTATTGAGTCTTTAATTTGTTTTAAGACATCATATAAGAGTTTCCTTAAATAATTTCCGTATATTCTTTTAGGATAGTCTATTGGTTTTTAGAATCTTAATTGCAAATGTAGTGTCCTTAGATAATATTCCTGAAAAGCCCTGGGAGGTTTAATAAAGTATTATTGTTATTAATCACTTACTCATGATAATTTGAATCTCGTCAGTGCTCAGTCCCCTGTTAAACACCATGAGATGTCTCATCAAGCCGTTGAAGGGGTTTTCATTGGTTGAAGACACAGCTTTCTTTGCTCCTATTTTATAATATGCACGCGGGGAAATCTTAGTTGTAGCACTTGGCTTGAATGAACTGGGCGTCAATGTGGTGCTCACGGGCTTCCCATCAAGTAATATTCTACCTTTGACTTTTGTTCTGTTAAAGGTTATGGCGATATGCTCCCATTTAGACCTAGGAATCTTTCCGCTAAAAAGCATAACAGTGTAGCAAAGATTTATTATTACGAATTTAGTGAATGTTTAATTTAATTTGATAAAAATTATCATTAAATGTAATAATTGTTAATTTTATAATTGATTAAATTTGTGTAGATTAGTAGATTAATCATTTATCCACACCACACCACACCACACCACACCACACCACACCACACCACACCACACCACACCACACCACACCACACCACACCACACCACACCACACCACACCACACCACACCACACCACACCACACCACACCACACCACACCACACCACACCACACCACACCACACCACACCACACCACACCACACCACACCACACCACACCACACCACACCACACCACACCACACCACACCACACCACACCACACCACACCACACCACACCACACCACACCACACCACACCACACCACACCCCACCTTAACCCACCCCACCCCGGTTGCTGTAATCTGTAATCAGGGCCGGCCAGGTTGTACGAAGGATATATGGATAGCACTATCCAACGGATAAGTCTTATCCGGTGGATAAATTTATTTGATAACAGCATCGACTTATCCATTGAATAAGGATTTATCCTGAATAGTGCATTCCAAGACCAAAGGGCATTGTGGGTATCGTTAACTCTCTACATGTAGTTAGTATATTGTTTCATATGGAATACACTAAAAATAGAATAAATAATTATTATTAATCCTACCGTGAGATAAGGTCACTATGACCCACAATGCACTTCGGTCTTGAAATGCACTATTCAGTATGCAGTATTCAGTATTCAACCTTTTTTAAAAATAGCTGTATATAAAGTTCCGAAAGCCGGGTTCCCTGTGCCATTAGGGATCACTCTATTTTCTTAATAATGGGGCTACTTACCTCCCCGATTTTATAGTCGCGTAATTAGTCTGTTGTGGCGTAAAATGCCAAAAGACCAGTTGTTCTTCCTGAAGCTTCCATTTTATTTGAAATGTTTTGTCATTAGCGGGGATATCACCAAAAATGGTGTTTTCCCAATCTCCTGGAGATGGGCCAATTTTAACCCAAAACGCTATCGTGAATCCCTCGGGATTGAACGGGACTGATGGTACTTTAGCAATGGATGCTTGTGGTATGGAAAGAGCTGTTTCACCTTCGGAGTTTGTATATTTTGCATTGTTAACAAGTCTGTTAAAAAGAGAGAATGTTGTGTACATGTTATTGTTAGTCTCAGGTAGAGTCAAAAAAAGTAGCTTACTTGGCGGTAAATCTTTCGAGGTCGGAGAAAACATTTTCCATCATTAGCGTTCAGATATAGTTATGAATCAAAAGTGCATGATGATGATGATTATAATGATCATCATCTACAAAGCTTTTCGCTGCTTTTCACAGCGTGGGACAATCACAACATAGCTAGGCTCTCGAAACTAGGTGAAAGCCCAAAGATTGAATTAGAATTTAGAAGTTGATTTTTGAGGAGGGAGGAATAAAGGAGAATCCGGAGAAAGACCCTCGAAGCACAGGAGAGAACCAACAAACAACTCTACTCACATACGACATCGAGTTCGGCAGGACTCGTCTCGGACCGCATTACATTGGTGAGAGGCGGCGCATTAGCAGCGCACGCCACCGGTGCTTCCCGGTAAATCATAATTATTATTATACAATGAAAATGAAAGTTAAAATAACAATTCATGCCAATTAAGAGCTACAAAGAATTATAACAGACCTTTTCGGCTTGTGTGTAATGTTTCACATTTCATGCAGACCAGGTGTCATTCGCATGAGAATAAGATTCTTTTTGTAACGGTTGTGAACACACGACTAAAAGCATAAGAAACCATAAAACTGAAACAAAGAATCTTATACTCAAGAGGTTAACACGTGGTCTGAAATGGGAAAACATTACGCACAGGCCGGAAAGTTCTATTCTCTTATGAGTTTGATAAAAAAAGAGAAGCCATGACCGATGTGACTGTGGATGTATGACGGTCGAGTTCAAATCAAAATGAACACAAAACTTGAAGAAATTCGCAACTGATTCTAACTCATGAGTAATTTTAAAGACCAAAATATACCCCACAGCTGCCCGTCACTTACAAGACATCGTCATCATGTCCATCCAGTGCCTTGTAATAATCAGCTGGCTGAGAAGCACCACTGCCTAACATTGATGATGAAAAATATTATTAGTACAAAGCATTGAAGAAATAGAAAACGCGCGCGCTTGGTGTGTGCAGTCATAAAGCACGTGGGGGTTGGCAGAACACGAAAGAAGTGTTATGAGAAGCACGAGGCGTAGCAGAGTGCTTTTCGACACTTCTGCTGAATCCCCAGTTACTTTATAACTCCACACAGCACAGCAAGCAAGTTTTTTTTCTTTTCATATAAATAAAAATTACAATAACTGTTATTTTGAATAGGAATGACGCAACTGGAAATGCGCGGGTGTGCGTGCTGTGTGCTCTCACGAAGCAAGCGCTCCTAACCAATCAGAACGCGAGATTCATAGCAGTTATTTTGTGATGACTATGTTGTTGATTATCTTGGAATTCTTTCAATCTTACTTTTATTACTGGTCACAGCGTTTAACACTTCTTTCACCAAGACATTATAAATAAAGCTATCTTTGAAGGAACTTTTGATGGAGACGAGTTCAGCTCCGAGTGACTTGCAGGATTCCCTAGCAGCGGCCCAGTTTTTATTTTCAGTGAAAAGTTTAAGAGAGAATAAACCTAATCCAAACCATCCGTCTGATAAAACTAGAGAATCGAAAGAAAAACTCAGTTTAGTGGGAAATAGTCTGTCAGACGGTCATAGTATTTTAACAAACCTTGTTTTCTTGCGCATTCATACAGACTGCAGTACTTGGATTCTACATCCTGGGAAAGGAAAATCATCATATGCCATCTAATCATACATAATAAATTGGCGTTTTACTTTATTTTATTTATATATTCTTATTTTTTCTATTTTATTATTTAAGCGCATTAGATCATATATTTAATGAACTTTTGCGCTACATGAGTAATAAAACTTTTTTTTTCGTTACTAATAGTAATGATGTACTTGGTGATGTTTTGATACAGAACTTTGGCCGATGATCTTGGGAGTTCTATTTAATACACCTTTTGCTGTTCATTAACAGAAAATGTACATTCATTTGTGCCAATAGTTGTATTGATAACGTGTAATGTACTTTCATAAACACCACGAGTAACATCATTAGCGTGGATCAACTTTCAATAACGATAATTGAATATGCGTGTACATTCATAGGCATCAATGGACAATCAATAAGCCTGAAGCGAGATGACGTTTCCCCCCCGTCTCTAGACCATAATAGTTTTTAAAATTCTTTCATATTAAAATTTTTGATTCCTTAGAGAATACAAGAACAATACTCATAATTAAAGAACAAAAGCAGTGTGAAAAGGATTATGGTCTAGAGACGGGGGTAAAACGTCATCTCGCTTCAGGCTTATAGCGCGTTCGTACATTCATATGCGCGGATTGTATTTTCTTGTGCGCGAAATTCAACTTCAATAACACCAAATGACAAACGATTGCATTTATGGACAATCATTTACCCAAAAGTGAAAATTCATTAGTGTTATTAGCATAACCATTGACAGTCTATAACGCGTTTGGACAATCATGAGGGTCAACGTTATATTCTATAGCGTGGTTCGACAACATTTGCATGTTGTCAAATACCCGGAACACGGCATAAACACGGCTCGGACACGGTCACGCCAAGATCAAGGCACTTTTAGACCAATTATATTGCGCGTGAAAAAAATCAGCCAATTAAAATTCTAGAAAGTATCACGGTCACGGCACGTCACGCTTACGGCACTGAGCTTTTCACAGTCAAACGAAAACTGCACTATACCATCATACTCACCACCATGTCGTGATAATCAGAACCTTGTCTAGATACCAGGTCTTCAGGACTCGCTTGTTTAGTCGAATTGTTCAGCTCACATTCAAAAATGATACCAAAAACTTGGCGAACATTGATGGAAAAACACTCAGGCAGCCCGACACATTCAGACCAGCACACTTCAACCAATCCTCTGGAAATTGTCTTGATCGTGTGATTGACTAGAGCCAGACCCTCCTGTTTAGCAAACTTGTATATTACACAAGATTCTGTGAGGGACTGGTACGAGGAAAGAGTCAAATACACGATGACGGCCCAAAAGATGTGTCTACGAATCATCTTGTTATCTCTGAAATGAAATTTGACGTTGAAGAAAAGTTTAGTCTTTAGAGAGTTAACATAAGGAATGCCCTGCCTGCTAGGAGATGGATGCTTCTAGTAATGGGATTCTGATCTGGGAATATGTTGGCTTACACACCCAGTAAGGGAGATGGGTGCTCCTATTAATGGGGTTCTAATCTTGTGCTCAACAACAACATATTGTCTGAGATTGACTCAAGACTGTGACGAGTTTTATAATATATCAATTTAGGCACTGTCTAAAAGCAGAGCTCCCAATAGAGGGATCTACTTGATGGGTTACCAACGCCGCTATCCTTAAGCTATACATCTTGTACGTACAATTCTCCATCTACTTTGGCGCTAAACTGATTCGATATTTCAGCTGCAATCTTTTCAATTCAATTTGACAATAGGAAAATAGGACACAAAAGGCTGCAGATTTCTTAGTACACAAAGTCTCATAATGATAGACTCAATCAGTGTAATCAATTATTCATACCGCTGTCCGGGACGTTTTCGTATCACTTTGTTTCTTTTGTTATTCAAATAAACTAACGACAACAAGTAAAGTAGACTGATAGCAACCGGGAGTCGGCAGCCGGCCTCTCATCTCCGCCTAAGAGTAAGTTCACGCAACAGGAAGTCTATTACTGCTTATAATTATCTCAATATGCTATTAACTTTTATTCTCTCAACAATGTTTTGCCAAATAATACTTCATAAAGATTAGAGCTTTACTAAAAGTTTCGTAATCAATTAAAATTAATTCTTTAGCTTTGATGGAAATAAAACTCTTGATAAGTGGAAGCGCAGAAGTTGAGTCAGTGTCGGTATCTCATTTAATTGTTAATTTTTTCGTTTTTTTTTAAACGAGAGAATCGAAAGGAAGAGAATTTGAGAAATTTTGAACAAGTTTCTTGATTTATTTTCTAGAATACTCTGATATGAGTACAAAAGAAACATGTGTAGATATTGGTAGAATCATTCCATATCCATGACTTCTCCTGATTTAGCTCCCTAATGCGATGAATATTTGATGTTGCAAGATTTCCACTAACTTTGCGGGTTACTGTGCCAAAATAATTCGAAGAAAAATTTTAAAAAGTAGATAAATTTCACATTACCTTTTAGTAACTGAGATAAAAAGAGTGTTTTGTGATGTTTTCAATAAAATCAAGAGTAGAATAAAAAGATATCGGAATTGGCCAATGGCATTACCCAGATTTGGCCTTTGAACGTGCGGTTCGAACGTAGATCGAAGAAAGGAGATGTGTTTTTGGCTGATCGATAAAACACGGACTGGAGGACACAAAAAAAACCCCTTGCATCTCAGCTATTCAAAGAAAAAAAAGAACGAATTAACTATTACCATGCAAAGCAAGTCTGATAATGGATGGCTTCCGGGTTATTTGTAAATTGCTTTTTTTGCCCTCCACGCCTCAAAGGTTCAAAGGTATTATACTAAAATATAGAACTGACGAATAACCAGAAAGCAGCTCTAATTTCAACAAAAAAAAAAACACTTTCTCGAACTTCTCGCTCACAGAAAATTTTTCAAGGCTGAGGCTGAAGAATTAGGAATGACTTCTATCAACTTCTTTAAAAAAATTGCATTGCCTTGCGAGCCGACAAGTTCTCTTTGCTGATGTACAGAAAGTTAGTTATACCCAATTTTTCTTTGAAACTTTTGTGTCACCCGGAACGTGAGACAAGATGAAACTAGTGCGTGCTAATCAAACGTACATGCTTCATTACTTCATCCCTTTACAGGGCTTTTTAGAAGCATTGACAAATACAAATTACAAATGCTACGAAAGTTAAACATAAATGCAAATGTAAGTATGAATCTAAGATGAATGTAAGTATAAACGTGCATCGCGACTCGATACAAGTCCCAGGATAGTCCATTTGCATGAATAAAAAGTAGCTCCAAACTGGCCAGCTTTATTATACATATTCGGTAGTCGGAATTCTTAGTTAACCGACTCAAGGCTAAATCAAATGAGTAAATCCAAGGGACTTGCATACTTTGTCAACTGAATTAAAAGTATCTAAAAGAACTCTAGCCAGGCTTACCTACCTTATGTGGAAGTCACATGTTCGGTCCCCTCCGCGTCAAAACCGAACAGCCGTTTGAAGTAGATTATCCTGTGACATAACGTAATGACTAGTTATCGCTGGCCCGTCATTTTACTCGTTGCCCTGGTGTTTTTGTACCACCTATATTAAGTCAATTGTAGGTTCACTCGGCCAGCAGCGGGTAGCTTTGCCGTTTCGTAAGATATTCGATGAAACGAAAACGACAAGACCATTTGTTTTGAACTCGGAAATTGATTTTGAGTGTGCGCGATATCCCGGGTTTCACAGTATGCAGAATCACGTAAGAATGAAAGGCTATTCTTCGATTGCACCTTTCGTTGTCGCGACCATGTTGGTGCCGTTAAACAAAAGATTTCTTGCTTGGACCTATTGTTAAAAGCACTGTGGAATATTCTTCACTCTTCTGAAGACTGTTTTCTGCAAGGAATATTCTAGAAAAAACCCCATTGCAGAAGCGCTGAGATGGATAATCTAAAAATGGACTTATATTTTGATATTAACAATAAAATGAAATCGTGCCATATGAAACTTAAGAAAATTATCACTTGTTTATAGGAGTGCGAGTGCAACCACATGACTCAAAATCCCTTGAGACATAAATAACAATGAAGCAGCCGCCATGTTGGTTGTTCTAACAAGAGAAGCTATAAAGATGATTTTTTATACTCAACCAATTGACAATTTTCCATACAGCGATTCACAAAGTGCTCAAGCGAGGCACCATGGTACTTTTAAAGCATTATTCAAATTTGAACCCTGCAACCTCGACTGAATGCTTTGTGTTTGGCCATTGAACCGATGTATGGAAAATGGTGAATATGGTGGCTTAGCCTTAAAATGCAGCGGTCATCAAAATAAAATATGCGTAGACATTAGTTTTTGTCACATGATAAGCTAGGTCCACCCTCTGTTAATCATTTGGTAACATAGTGGCATTGATTGACAGCTGGCATATTCTATAAATGATATAGGACTTTACAGAAAATCCTTCAAAGGACTTCTTTTTGAGAACTTTAATCTAGAATAGAATAGAGTCCATGTTGTTCAGCTAATTGCTGTTAGTAATGGAAGAGAAGTGATACTGATACACGGGAACCTTATAGCAGATGCCCGCAAAGGTCTGTTTGCTACTCTTATCAGGAATGACACTTTATATTTAATGGCAAAACATTGCATTAGCTAATCGAATTAGGTCTATTTACGCAATTTTTCTATTTCATAGCAGCCCCGGGGAGGAATTAAAAAAGCTAAACAAAACAGAAAACAACGCAATTTACGATTCGTCTATCAAAGGTAGCCCAGCAAATATGGGTATTTGTTTGGATAACCTACTTTTCCACGATCTACCTTTGTGCAATTTTCAAAGCAGTACTGAAGCTGGACATTGCAGCTGGCTTACATAGGACTAACCTCTAACCTTCTTTTATCTATTCTGCTTTCGCTCTTCATTATGTTATAGTATATTACTGATTATTTGCGTCCTGACAAAACTACTATTGTCTTGTGTTGGCAACAGCGTCTTACTTGCTTTTTTACTCCATCGAAGGGCTAGCGTCCGAAACGTCAGTAAGTTTCTTTTTTTCACGGTGTATCCATAATTTACCTTTGTATCATTACTGTTTCATTAGAAACACCGACGCAGCTCACACTAGTTTTTAGCTAGTTATCTCTTCTGTTTTTATAAAGGACAAACAATCATTTCACAAAAGGAAAAACTACTGAATTTTTTCCACTTTATTGCTTGTTATTTTTGTACAACTATTTTTCACGTATACATTGGAATCATTTGAACTACAAAATGCATGTCGTTGCTGATGAAACACGCGAGTTTTTTTTTATTTTGATGGTTACGTCTTGATTGAAGGGCGCATTCAGTTATCTATTCCTTAGATCTCTTTGCTTCTGAAACGAAAGGGAAAAAAATAGTTAGAAAGCACTTAATATGTCTAAGGAATGTTTTAGGAACGCAAGACGTAGTCGAAAGTAAGTTTCTCTTGCTTTTCGACAGCTCCCAGACTGTCAACACAGAGAAATGAGCACCCGTTTTATCTCCAATATTAGCACGCGCGTTATATTTCAGTTCAATTCCACTATTATGATATTACGAACATAAATAAAAATCAAAACGAGTTTTTGAAGGCGGAGTCGGTTCAAAAGAAGGAAAAACGAGAAGTTTTATCAGTATATGCGGCACTACTATAGGTAGATGTGATATACAAATTTAATTTGATGTGTATCAGGGATGCCATCTAATCGATCTTCATGCTAGAGACCATTAGTTTATTGGATTATTCTTAGACAAATTTGCTACATTATGGAAAATAGTTCTCTGAATGTGGATATATCGCACTTCCATGCTGATCATTCGTGCACATTACCTTAGAAATAATTAAAACTATTTTTCCTGGTTCTCCGGTTTCTTTCCTCCGTAAAACCCAACACGCTAAATTGCAGTTCGATCTGTACGTTGAACATGCCCTGACTTACTTCAGTTTAGAGGTTGTTTCAGGGTTTGATCTGTGACTTAGCCATGCCCCGATTTAGCCCAGAGATATGAATCAGGGTTCAGTAAGAATATGAAGATTAAAATGCACAAAAACGAAAAGAAAACTTAAGAATTTCTTTGCTTTTGGCGCGAAAATGAGAACGTGCGTGCTCGGTCCATTGGGCCTTCTCTCTAAAACTATTTAGATCATATATGTAATATAAAATATCGAAGTATGGATAATTCCTTTAAAAAATTAGAATAGAAGTGCTGTTGTTGTTTTGGATTATTATCATCGTGTCACTTTGCCTAGCATATGACCGGTTGTTAGTGTCGCTATATCAGAGATTGAAATGTAAATAAATGAATATCGCCTTCGATGGAAGTGCGTAATATTGACATAAATCTTTGATATCATTTGATATTTCTGCTCCGTTGGAATTTAGGGAGGGAGGGGAAAGCCCCGACTCTAAAACTACGGACGAAGATGACCTGATATTTCGACTTGTTCATGACTCATTAACGAGAGAAAAACACTGAGTACTTTCAAACAAAACCTAACATGAGCGATTCAGTATACAAAATCTTTCCTACCTCGTCTAGCCTTGGCCATATTCGCTTCATCGTATTGGTATTCTTCATAGGGTGGATAGCCCATCTCTGCCCGTTTTCTCGCCATGATTTCATCTCGTCCGTTCCTAAGGAAGGCGTCACTACACTGGAAAACGACTCCACACAGCACGAATATGGCGAGAAGAGCCACTAATGTTTTGCTTGATGCCATTATTTGATTTGAGTTGTGCACGAATTCTCTGAAAGAATCATTCAAACAAGAACTATGTACAATACTAGATCACTTAATTGGGAAAAAGTAAGCCATGTTCCCTAAAATACACGCTAAAATGTCATGAAAATCATATTCCTTGTTGAAATAAGCCTGTTGTCATAAAGAAGCCTAATTTGACTGCATTTAAGGCATGTTCCTAAAAATACACGTTAAAATGTCGTGAAAGTTCTATTCCTTGAGTTTAATAAGCCTGAAGCCTAATTTGACTGCATTTAAGGCATGTTCCTAAAAGTACACGCTAAATGTCGTGAAAGTTCCATTCCTTGAAAGCCTGGTGTTAAACAGAAGCCTAATTTGACCGCATTAACATTGCGCGAACACTTTATTTATGTAACTCAAAAAAGGCGGGAAAGCCGCCTAAAAACCCTAAAGACTTTGGGAACTATTTAAGGAAAGATGATACAAAAACTACGACTGGATTTTTTGTTCCTAAGTCTTTTTTTTTTTTTACTACTTTTTATTACGCGTATTTGTTAACGCGGCGAAGCAAATGTGCCAAAATCACTGTGCAATTTTGCAGTCGGGTATGACTCAAACTGACTAAAACTCTGAGACTGTGTAAAATGCACGTCTTGTCTAAAATTGCAAACGTTGGATGTGTTCTAATAAAAAGTGTGAAATTTCAAAAAAGTTCTGAAATTTCCTGAGAGTTATTCTCTGGTTTTACAATTCTTTATAATTGCTTCAAAGATGCATGGGTAAGAAATGAAAAAGTCAAGGACAAAAAAAAAGCTCAAGAAAAAATTTACCTTTTAGGAGTCTTCTTAAGTCGTTCTTCTTCAGTGTGCAATAAGTACTAAAGAAATCTATTCCCACTTCTTTTATACTCTTTTGAAGCTTTCAAGGAAAAGGATTCCCTCGGATGTAAATGACGCGAAAAGTGTCTACTTTTAGCGATAAAAGATAACTTGATAAGAAAGAAATAATGATGGGGTCATTGATGGGCATTTGCGCAGCTCTTTGCCGATAAACACATGCTGTATTTCCCACAAAAAATTCATGGACCATTTAACACACTAAATCTTGTTCTATAAACATAAGATTCCCTTGAATTTTTCAAGTAAACAAATCAAGAGCATGTTGTTGTTGTCAAGTAATGAGTGCTTTAGTTAAGTTTAAAATTACTCCATTCAAACGTTGAAAGAAGGTTCTAATATAAAAGAAGTATTAAATAAATGAAAAATATTAGGAAAATTAGAAGAAAACTCCTTTAGAATTTAAGCTTTAATCAGCTTTTCCTTTGAGGATGTGATTTCCCCTTTTGTGTTATTAAATTCATCACTTTGTTTTGACGGTTGACGACTCTCATCTAGCTTACTTACATTATAATCTCGAGTTCATGAAGCTAAAAGATCTTTCTACTATCATCTACTTTGGCAGCCCTGTGGGGTTAAACTTGGCTGATAACGAACCTAAAAAACGCGTTTGGTCTTAGAAAACCTTGATATTTCTCGTTGTTCTGGGAAAAGGAGTGGCCGTGATTGTCGCGAGATTCCTCATTCAATATCTAAAAGTTCTTGCGAGCGATTATAAAAGTCCTTAATAATATGAAAGTTCTTCTTTAATTCAAGTAATTTCCTGGCTTAGATGTTGCAGATTTAAGTATATTTATTAATACCGAACTGGAATGACAGCAAAAGTAAGAATAGCGAGAGAAAATAGAAAAAGAAGTGAAATCTCTTTTCAGTTTACTGTCGCTTTTGTCAGTAATTATTATCTTCCCCATGGGAATTTCCTACTCAACCATTTCAAATATTGAGCTACAGATTTCAAAAGCCATCGAACCAAGGAGTTTGATATATTGACTTACAGATAAATAAAATACTAAATCCATTTATGACTTGAAAACTCAGTCAGTGAACTCTGAATTACGTTAATGTATGTGGGGGATAATTCCATTCCATTGCTTTTCACTTCATATCAGTTCTAATTTACGTTCGTTTAAACGACAGTTGTGTAACACACAAACGAATATTTTCAATTTCACGTGAGCTAAACTATGATAAGTGTCAGTGATTTATTTTCTGTTTTGCAGGCGAAGAACAAGCCTATGAATAAAGGGAGAGACTAGGTGGGGTTGTTGTTTGTGAAATTTAGAAATACCACCTAAAGCTTCTGGATGACGATGCATGTAAAATATCTTGCCAGCAAAACCAAGCGAAAATAAAACTCTAGTTCAAGTAAAAGAAATGACGATAGAACATTTGTAAATGGAATTTAGCTGTCAAAAGATTGTTGTGATAGTGGCGGGTAGTTCAATAGTCAGAGGTGTATGTGTCACTATGTACAAATAAATGATTATTTATTTATCTTTTTGTGTTCTAAAAGAAGTAGAAAGGAAAGAAAGAAAGAAAGAAAGAAAGAAAGAAAGAAAGAAAGAAAGAAAGAAAGAAAGAAAGAAAGAAAAGACAGAACAAATGAAGAGTAAAAATAATCCACTCTCTAGAAATTGAAAAAAAAAACAAAACAAAACAAAGAGAGTATGGATCTGCGGCTAATGAAAGGTTTTGTGAAAGAATTGATTTAACTCCATACATCTTTCCCGTGGTATTTAGTATTGATAAGCGTAAGACAAAGAATAGGTTTAGTTCTAGAGCGATGCTATCGTATTCGGTACGAAACTATAATATTCAAGTTAAGATTCCGAAATCCTCTTGAATATTTCACGATTTTTACCAATCACCTCTACTAACAAATCCATTTTAAGTGTTCGGTGACCTTTTACTGGAATTTCTTTAAGCCGAGCTGAAATAAATAAAAACATCTTAGTTATTGGGAAATGCACTCCTAGATTACTCGCCTCCACTAATACTAGGAGACTTGAATTCATGAATAATACAAATTCATTAAAAACATATAGAGAGTAAAATGATCATTCGTGTTCGAGATATTTTGACCATCTTTGCATCACTCGTGAAAAGGGAGGCTTTTTTAGTGCAGCCAGTCAAACCCTTGCATAATTTGCTCTAAGTAACTCGGGTTTCTCGTATAAAAAATTTAACGAATTCCAGTTCCATTGCCCCGAGATGGCAGTTTTATTTTTTTTCAAACGAAATCCAATTATTCAATAACGATAACGTTAATAATTCAACCTGGCTTTTCTTTAGCGAGATTACCGAGTTTGTTTGAGTTAAATGCTGTTTGATACAGTGGATATTTCCTCTTACGACTTTAGCCCGAGGGAGTGCGAATTATTATTCTAGAACAAGTGAACTCTTTTAGAACTACAATGTACGGAGAGGTCATGAAAACTGAGGGGAAAAAACGAAAGTTTATCTTCATCACCTTGTTACTATAGCATTGATTTGAAACGCAAATTCATGAAGTTTTGGTGGAGTTCAATTTCAATTTGGTTGTTTATAGACGATGTCTCCCTGCTATTAGCTTAAAGAAAGAAGGTTTTTCAAATTACACTTCAACCATCTGCTCTTGAATCTCATTGTATAATTATGAGTAATGTATTGAATGATTGATAAAACTGAATTTGAAGTCTTTCAAATGCGCAATGTTTCAAAATAGAAATAGAGTGGAAATCTTGGCTCTCAATAAATGAGTGTGATAAGAATGTTAGGGATAATAGAGAAGAACTGGGAAACTATGAAAGCGACAAAAAAGGAAATGAAATGAAATGAGGGTTATGAGAAGAAATGAAGAAAGTAAAAGTGAGAAAAGAAAAGAAAAGAAAATGAAAAAGGGAGAAAATGTTGGTAGGTAACCAAGTAAGAAATATCATTATCAATGGACGAAGAAATGAGAATTTTATTAAGATAACTCCATGACATTCGTTATTTTTTTAGTTTCATATTTATTCATTTTCTTTCACTAACACGTACTTATTAACACATACACACACACGCCGCCAACGAGACAAAATTAAAGCACGTTTTCGAATCGTCAGTTCATGTTCTTGAACAAGATATTGTTTTGTGTATGTGTGTTTGTTTGTTCACTAAATTAAATCTTTCCGTCGTTCCGTCGTCCAAAGGTAGCGTTAATATTTTTTCATCCTATATATCCATAGCTAGTGTCTTGAATCAATTTTAATTCCATCCTCAATCTTGCTGTTTTGTTTTAAAATCTGGAAACAAAAATAAAGAAATGGTTTAGATATGTTCGCTAAAAGAAGTGTTGGCTCTGGGGACTCAGTTTCTAAAATGGTGGTCGATAAAAAAGGTGGTCGATATGAAATGTGGCCGCTAAGATGCAAGGTGGCTTCCTTAGGTGACTTAGTTTCTAAAATATTGAGTCGACAAGAAAGGTGGTCGTTAAAAGAGGTGGTCGATATGAAATGTGGCCGCTAAGATGCAAGGTGGGTTCTACAGATGACTTAATTAGTTTCTAAAATATTGCGTTGATAATTTAGACAGGTGGTCGGTAAAAGAGGTAGTGTAGTCGTAATGAAAGGTGTTTTAAAGAGGCAGTAAGACGATTTTTTAACTGGCCTCATTTGATAGCGAAGTTGAAAGGCAAAGTAGCCTCAACCCCACCCCCACCCCCATATGCAAACGACAGAGTTGCTCTAATACGCACTGTGCAAGCAAATTTGCAAGCTTCGTGGTTTCAGATATTGATTATGCAGGAATTTTGTCACGTGATATTAGATATGACAGCTGGTCAGCAGTTTGGGTCAGTTTGGCACTATTGTATTGAATGTATTGAACCAATTAAAAAGTGTGTGTTACTGCAGGCTCAACAGTACTTTATACCAGCTGCTCGCTCAATCGGTTGCTAAGCAGTCAATCTCCACTCGAATAGCGGATAATATGGTATATGTAAGTGAGATGCAAATGAAACAAGCATTGTGTCGACCCGATAGACTCACTTGTTATTATGGATGCATGTAAGTGAGATGCAAATGAGACAACAAGCATTGTATCGACCCGATAGCCTCACTTGTTATTATGGATGCATGCAAATGAGATGCAAAAAAGACAACAAGCATTGTATTGACACGATAGCCTCACTTGTTATCATGGATGCATGCAAATGAGATGCAAATGAGACAACAAGCATTGTATCGACCCAATAGCTTCACTTTTTATTATGGATGCATGTAAGTGAGATGCAAAAAAGACAACAAGCATTGTATCGACCCAATAGCCTCACTTGTTATTATGGATGCACGTAAGTGAGATGCAAATGAGACAACAAGCTTTGTATCGACACGATAGCCTCACTTGTTATCATGGATGCATGTAAGTGAGATGCAAATGAGACAACAAGCTTTGTATCGACACGATAGCCTCGCTTGTATGATTCTTAAAACAAAAGAATTTCTCATTACGGACTCCACAGTAATAACAGCTATCGTTCTGCACGGCTTAAGTTTTATGGGCCAATCAAACGTTAACCCAATATTAATCCGGCTATTGAATCTTGTAACAAAGTATGAGCTCATCACTCACGCCACGGCTAGTTCAGACATCAAATT
The DNA here is from genome assembly GCA_011057435.1 of Actinia equina. NCBI lineage: Eukaryota > Metazoa > Cnidaria > Anthozoa > Actiniaria > Actiniidae > Actinia > Actinia equina. Next base: position 1,376,852 of record WHPX01001187.1, read on the forward strand.
GGTTTGAAATTCCTTGGTTTGATATGAGAAAATTGAGGTCTCTATTAATTTCTTGTACAATGTTCTAATCTAAGGAATATTCGTTTAGACCATGTTTTTAACGACTATCTGTTCAGTAAAGACGCGGTCGGTTAGAGAGGTGTTCGATGTCTGAAGGTTGTGGTCGCTAAGACAGCGTGCTAAGTGCCCTCTAAGGCCTGGTTCATACGTCGTCAACTTGTTCATGAACAGAAACCTAACAGGTTGAAGATCGACCAAAGATCGTCAAATATCTTTTCCAAGTCAAGCATTTAGACAGCGGTTAACATACAGCAATATCCTGCAGTGCCGCAGTCCCCCGCTCGGCCATCCTATACTTCTTCCTGCCACCCAACCAGGCTGTTCTTCATCGCTTTCAAAACATGAACATTTATTGCATATTGGCATTCCACAAGAAATACAAACGTATTTCGTGGTTCAGAACACGAATCACAATCAATCAATCAATAAACTTTATTTAAAGAGGGTAAACACGTAACAGTACTAAAAACTGACAAACCTGTGGCCCTCACACATATCATCGCACGCCATTTTGCTTTCCCGGGATCCGGAACCAGCTGTCGAGCCTCATATAACACAGGAAGCTATGTTGATGTTTATGCGCATGCACAGCTCATGATAAACGTGCTTCCCCCACCCCCCCCCCCCCCCCCCACACCACTTTTTGCGATTAGATATAATATATGCATTAGGTTCGGTTCATGAAAAGTTCGTCGTTTGAATAAGAGTAGCTGCGAAGTCATAATTCCCGGCCGCTTCACTCGATCTTAACGATTAGTTCGATCTTAATGTTATGGTCGTACTTTTGATGATCTTGATTCTTAACATTTGGTTCGGCGCATAAAATGTTCGACGTATGAACCGGGCCTAAGTGATAGTCAGATAGAGGACAGGACAGGTACTATGCTAAGTCCATGTATCGATAAGGTCGGAGGTCGTAATGACTTGAGGCCGGTTGGTTTAATTTGCATGGGAAAGGACAAAAAAATACTTTAGAATAGGTTTAAACAAAAAAAAAACTTACTTCTAGATTTCTTCTGTAGAAAATCTTTAAAGCCGTTCTTAAGTTCTTCTGATGAAAGGTTGTCATGGTCGCTGTGTTGTCTAATTGGATCAAAGATATCCGCATTGGATGACTGTCTGGTTTTTCGGAGATCTAGCGTTCGTCCTTCTCGGAAAAATGAGGTCGCGGTCCGTGTGAAGAGACTGAGAACTAGGACTATCGCGATTGCGAAAACGAGGATCTTGTTGGTTGCCATTGGTAGCTGTAAGAAAAAACCAGGTTAGAGATAAATACTATTAAAAAGATACGTTCATTCAGGATTTTTCTGTTTTAAATATTATTTTCGTAACCCACCCCATCCCACTGCGGATATACTATTTCAGTACGCTCTAGAGTTAGTAAGCGATAGTCATAGCGATAGAAAACGGTCATCTCGTTCATGTGATAATATCATATAATATTTAATCGACTTTTCTTGAGAGACTTTTCTATTTGCTTCCTTTATCTGCCCATGTTCGTGTTAGCAATAATGAACAATTAAGAAAATACGCATCTCATTTTATATTAATCCCCAAACATTTAGACGATCTGTACACTCATTCAATAGATACTAATAAGCAACTTGAGTGATCTTATTCAATCCATAATCTAGTTTAAGCTGCAATAAATGGAGCTTTCCGAATTGATGTTAATAAACACTTGATAATACTGGTGAAACGAAAGACAATTACCCAACTAGTTTAACAATAGAAAAACTAGCCTTATTCAATGATTTGATTGAGTAATAATGTTGCAAAAACCTTTTTGGATCCTTAGACTTCTTCAAGCTTAAAAGCATTTTAAGGTCTTTATTGAAGAGATATTTCGAGTTATCTAAAATGATCTATATAATCCAGCATTTTACAAAGGCTTTTAAACTTGTATTTCATAATCCGACGCTATAATATCATTTTCGTTGAAGTATTCTCATATCTTTTGGGGATTAGAAAATAACGATACGATTAATCAGTTCTTAAGTCTTTGAAAAAAATAAAATGATCAAAAATAGTTTTTATCCAATGTTAAAAACGAACGGCGTTATCTCAGTGCTGAGTTCTGATTAACTCAGTAGAAAATTTAAAACTGTTTTTCTTTTAACTCCCTAGTATTCTATTTTTCAAGTGAATTCAAAACCTCCAAGATATGATTACAAAGTTTTAGCAAAAGAAAAGATGATTCTTAGGATAATTTGAAATGTTTCAGTTTTAAACTTACCGATGTAGTTTAAAAATAAAGTTGAATCCAGTTTACTGTTGTGGCGTTCGACTGCTCCGCTTCGGTTCAAACTGACGTGTGATCAAGTAAAATGTTCGATATCTTTTATAGCAGTTTTTATTTACTTGTCTTATGAAGTATTCTTAATTTTCAAGCACCAATTAAGTGAAATTCAAGATTTAATCCCGAGATTACGAAATTGTTGCACCGATAATTGAAATTATCTTGAAGCTCATTACTAAAATAGCTACTCCAAAGCTTGCCACAACAATGGGGCAATTTGCAATAATAGATCAAAAAATCAGATAAGATACTGTGCATCGAAAATTCTATTAAGTACAAAGAAATGATTGAAGATACAGAAAACTAATCCTCTTGAGGCAATAATTTTGGGCTCGAACTTCTATCGCGTCTGCTTGTGAAAAATGGAAAGAAGAAACAAAGATTATCACGAAATTTTGAAAGATGTTTGATATACCATTTGTATTGGATGTAATTGTTGATAAAACCCCTTCCTCTTTGATACAAAATAGTCTCGTTATTTCATTGTTCGGATTCTTGCTTTAGGAAGTTCTGCTAAATGAGTTTGGCCTGTAACAGCCTTGCTTAGTTCCCACACACGAAGAATGCATTCCCTTTTGGCAAATTAAAGGTAGAAATCGCTTCAATATAACCTTCGCGTCATTACGAAATCAAATCAGCTCCAATTGATATTTTGCAGCATTTGACGAAACCTCAGCGAAACTTCAGCGAAAAGTAACGAATCAACGCGGGGAAGATCGAAGGTTGACTAGTGATGCTGTTAACTCAATATCAATTTGTTTGGTGTTTAATGAGCTCTGACTTACTACGCCATGCTTTGAATAGATAGTCATTTATCTAAAGTAGGGCTTATAAGGTGAAAGATATCTTCTTCGTATATGAATGTAGTCGGTAAATTGACCAATATTGATGATGAGGGAGAAGGAGAAGGAGAAGGAGAAGAAGAAGGACATTAAAAAAAGATGTTGGATCTGAAAATAAGATTTTTGTCACTATTTCCAACCATCTTAGTTAACATGATTTTTAATAAGGCTTTGAAAAAGACTATTTGTTCAAGTAGGCGCTGGTACGAAATATTCGACCTGCTACGAGAATTAATCATGATGTGGCCATGGTGTGATTACGAAATTGCGAGAAACGACTACCAAGAATCACCAATATTTTCTAAAACTAACCAAGCGCTTACAATTCTTAAAACAATCTTTAACGTTTTAGAAGAAGTAAGATGCCGATGTTTTGTGGGCAAACAAATTTGTAATAATCATTAACGCTGTCTCGATTAAAATATTTTAAGAAGATATAACTAGCTAAAAACTAGTGTGAGCTCCGTCGGTGTTTCTAATGAAACAGTAATGATAAAAAGGTAAATTATACACCGTGAAAAGATGAAAAAACTTACTGACGTTTCGTCCTTCGTCGGAGTAAAAGAAAAAGAGGTGGTAGAAAGTTAAAATATTTTATATGTTCACGTTTTACCATACCTAAAACCCTTGTCTAGTGGTGTTTTTGTACACATTATAGGATTATTCTTGTTATTCTCTCATATCTATCTATTAATAAATCCTCAACTGATTTTCAAATATTGTTTTTCAAGTGTTTAGGAGGCGTATGGTAAATATTCTAGTGAATTAAGTTAATTAACGGAATAAAATGGTGTACTTAAAGAGCTACACGCTGATAAAAGGATGAGTTAGAGCAGTATCTTTTCAGGGCGTGCTCTCTCGCTTTAGCTTCAAACTTCCTCAATAAAAACGTTTTCTAATGTAGTCATTTTGATTACTAAACTCTCCGTGGGCTGTGAGATAACCTATACTCGAAGTGGCAATAATGATTTTATGTTTAGTGCCGAGGAAAAGCTAAGAATCTAAAGAAAAAAAATATAAATGAGATTATTTAGATATGTGATCATCGATATGTGAGGTTTCGTGAGCGATTAAAAGGATCTTAGCCAGAGGCTTTATATTTCAAAGAAAAGCAGTTGGAGTCAGGTAGCCTGAGCTCACGAGACACACATGAGATTTTGAAGTAAATGTCAGTATGAAAAAAAATGAGACTAATTGGCCATATTACATCCGACTATTTTCATTTTTACTGGCATTCAAGAGATTAAAAGTCTTTAGAATACCGTTTAATTACAAATTTTATCCCAAAGGAACCAGTCAATCGATTCGTAAATTAATCCCCTAATTCCCTAGTTACTGTTGCTACGTCGGACAGTCTAAAAAAAGAAATGCTGCATGAAACAGACACCGATTGCTGATGATTGTAACTATGTCTGTCTTAGAGTCAATGTCTTCTAAAGGTACACTTAAGAAAAATTGATAACTCCAAAAAAAACTTATGATTTCGAGTTTGTTGGTCGAACATTCTGTGTATTTCATTGGATCCCGGACTACCCATTGTCTGGGTGGACGCTCCAGGATTGGTCTATTATATATCGTAAGCTTAGAATATATACATGGGAATTACTATAGATTTTCTCTAGTATAGAGGAGTTTTACATCAGTCATGTTGTTGGGCAGTCCTGATAAATGCAATATTTCTCGTGTTATTTTGTTGTTTTTTATTCCACTCCCCCCCCCCCCCCCCCCCCAAATGCCTCTACTAGTTTGTCCTACTAAGATGTATATATCTGTCATGAACCATCTATGTTTAACGCCGACGCTACCGAATACCGACGACTGAGAAGCGAACAGACTGAAGTATACAAAACCGTTATCATAGGTGTTGCCGTTTGTAAAGAGTTCGTTTCTGAGTCATTCTCTTATCTTATCAATTTAGTTCGTGATCATGATTGATAATCAAACAATTTATTGTGGTTTAGATTGAGATCTAGATACCAAAACGAATGATGAACATTTGTATTCAAAATTAATGTCATGAGGCGAGCCTGGTTTAGCAAATATCGGACAGAAAAAAGTCAACAAAATCATGTTCTACTATGTAAAAAAATATAGGTACAACGTTGAAATAATTCCTAAATGTGGCAGCCATGTTGGATGATGTTCACTATTAGGTGGTTTGAAATCATTCCTAAGGGAATAAAAGTGGCAGCCATGTTGGATGATGTTCACTATTAGGTGGTTTGAAATCATTCCTAAGGGAATAAAAGTGGCAGCCATGATGGATGATGTTCACTATTAGGTGGTTTGAAATCATTCCTAAGGGAATAAAAGTGGCAGCCATGTTGGATGATGTTCACTATTAGGTGGTTTGTAATCATTCCTAAGGGAATAAAAGTGGCAGCTATGTTGGATGATGTTCACTATAGGTGGTTTGTAATCATTCCTAAAGGAATAAAAGTGGCAGCCATGTTGGATGGTGTTCACTATAGGTGGTTTGTAATCATTCCTAAGGCAATAAAAGTGGCAGCCATGTTAGATGGTGTTCACTATAGGTGGTTTGTATTCAGTCGTAAGATATGCAAAAGAAGTTTTTTTTTTAACTATTTCTTTTTATTAAAAAATTTCACTTTCGTAACGAAAAGCTCTGTTACTACTGATATAAAAAATCTAAGGCGACAAACTAATAAACAGACGAATCCCTCTCAAGAATTCTGATTGGAGCATATGTATTTGATTGACATACGCGAAGCAATTTGAGAGTCAAGGTACTGTCAAAACTCATTTGTCTCTCTATTTCAGATTTATTTAGTATTTGGATTAACCACATGCCAAATGTTTCATTTAAGGAAGCGGCAAGCTAGGTGAGCTGAGGCCACAGTTCTTATCTTGCATCAAGAAATGGTTCAATCTTTCTAGTTTACATCTTGTAGAATCTTCACAGGTTTAACAACATTGAACGGCCCTTTTGTTTGGTACTCTTGAAATGTTAACTTTGTTTATCAACAGGAAAATTGACGAAATAGCGAACAAGCAATATTGTGTACTAAATGGGAAAGATTCAAGTAGGAGGAAAAAGAAGCAATTTAAATGGTATTTACAAATTCATGTACAATGACACTTTGGTAACTATTTTTGTTGTATATACAATTTTGTATTTTGCCCCGCACCACCAATGACGACTCTCTTCACTCCTTCACGTTTACCGACTAAAACCTATGTGCGGCTTTAATACACGTACGTTAAAATCGGTGCAGTCACGAACAAAGTTTATGTGATCAAGCTATATGTCAAAAATGATTCTCAGTAACCCTAACTACTAGCTACCAATACAGACGCGAAATAGATATTAGGTCATTATATCCGGTTATGATACGGTGAGTGCTTCCTTGTGTTTGAATATAGTATTTGTGAAGTGCGAATGAGTATTAGACTTGGATGCGCGCGCATCCTGTTGCAATCCGTCTACCAAAACCGATATTCACAACAACAACAAAACCAATTGCCTAATCGGGTAAAAAGAAAGCCAACAAACAATGGTTAGTATTCGAAGCACAAATCAGGCAAATAAATTTCGTTAAGAATTGTCTAATAATTTTATTATCGGAAAAACGTTCTCAGCATTGTAATATGACAAACGATGAAACTGTTGTATAATATTATTATGATATGTAATAAAATAAAAATGATTAAAAAAATTTGGTATTTGGATTGAAAAGTCTTAGCTACACTATTTTATCGGGATTGTCAATAGTTTCGTGTTTCGTCCAGGTTATATAAATGATCAAACTCTAGATCTGTAGTATATCGATATTTATTTTTCAAATCATTCATATCGATATTCAGTTTCGTTCTATTAGCCTTAATGTCTATCAAAGCACTCAACGATTAAATATCCTCTCTCAACTACGGGACAGCACGGCTATCTCGCGCTATCTTGAAAAGTTACGAGCGACAAAATGGCGAAGTTTATCGTTTGACTCGCAGCTTTATAACTGATTTAATAGCGAAGGAATGTCTATTGTAATTGAGCTGAGTATCTTTGCCTTAGTGGTATGATTACAAACGCGCTATCGAATTTTACCTTCGTTCACTACAGGATTGTGTTTTTTTTTATTGAGTGCCTGAAAAGGAAGTAATAAATAGTATACGGTCTAAATCATCTTCTTTGCAGAATGCCACATTGTAGTTGTCGCTATAAGAATTTTTGACTTGATTAAATTGCTTCAAAACTATTTTAGTTCATAGAATATATAATAACATTATAAATATATTATAAATAATAACGTTAATGATAAATTGATATTAATATTTTGAAGTTTGTGACTCAATATCAATGGACTTTGCTAATAAATTCACACCAAGAGACACAATGCTAGAGCAGTTAGGAAAATGCCAATTGTTGTCTTTATCTTTAATTTAAGGCATTGAAGGCATATGTTTAAGTGCACGTTCGTTTGGCATCTTGAAGTACGATGGCTCTTCTGACTAAATAAAAAGAGAGTCGTACTTGGATTGAAAAGACCATTAGCCGAGGACCAAAAAGTAGATGAAGTTAGTGAGCTTGCAAACGAGGTTGAAGTGAAATAAGTATTGCTTGGAAGAAATGCATGGAAATGGAAAGAAAGAAAGAAATAAAAGGAAAAAAACTTGTAATTTAAACCTTTCTTTGCGCAGCAAAAAGCTGTTACTTTAAAGTGCCTTAAAGTTTTATTTTCTCCCCAGAAAACATTGAAGTCTCACTTGTTTTGTAAAAAAGGCCGGGCTGCACACAGTCGGAAAACAAGTTGAAGATTTTTTCCTTTAAAAGTTGTTTCCTAGCTATTCAAAGTCTCTTTCTGCCTTCAGTTTTCCACTGCAATCTGCCATTCTAAAGGTTTTACTATAAAGTATTTTTATTATTCAGACAAGTAATTTAGAATCTAAAATTTGTCTCACTGGCGCAAAGCCAAACAAGTCGGTCAAAATTTCCTGTTATATTTACGATTTAACTAAAAAAAATTCGTACTTTCAAATTTCTTTCACAATTCCATAACCAAATAGTCAGTTTTACGCTGCTTGAAAGCTCGGATATTGGCCAAATGACTACTGACCTATATAAAATCCACATTTGACTTGGAATGATGTACATTATGGAAGTGCGAGAGAAGGTGATACTAACGCCGAAGGCAACAGAATTAACACAGACGAATGAAAAAGAAAATTGGAAAATTACTTAACTCATGTAAGATTTGAGCAATGGCAAAGCTATTTTTCTGAAGAAATAAGTTTTTTTGAGATTAAAGTTACCTTGGATGAAATGTTTGGACGCTGACAATCTTGAACGAGGTTTGTTTGATACTGTAGTTAGAGAGCTCTCAGTTTGCTTATATAGTTTCCCGCCGTAAACTATTACATTGGGATACATCCATCGCGCATGCGTCGCTAGAGCTCGTTGCACTAACGGTAGTGGGCGGGTGTAGAACACATTCATGATCCCAGCACGACACCTCATTCGACTGGTACCTTCCTGTAAACTTGAATTGGATGAATAAAAGCTACAGGGAGTGTGCCATCTTTGGCAAAAGCATTTCACTGATAGCCAGTGACACTTGAATACCTTACTTGAAATCCTATTGTTTTGGCTCGTAGTCATTAAGGTGATTAGCGCGAAGATTACTATACGAGCGTTTTAAATACAACTCCCTAATTTCCGTTACATGATTGTTATGACTAAAGAGTGTCTTGCGTTTCTAACTAATGTACAAATTGATGAGTACACAAGTTGATTGCAAACCTCAATAAGGAAATTGGAAAAACACTCAGGTACGTTTGCAACTGTCAAAGAGTTGTCGTGATTTGGTAGAAATATTCCTTATAATGGACTCTCTAAATACAAACCAAGAAAAGACTTTTGAAATACAATTATTGAAAAATGTAAGGTTTGAAGTTTGAAGGAGCAAGTTGTTTCCTAATGTCACTCAAGGTGTAAGTGATGCGAGTGTTCTCGAATATTCTCGTATTATTTTTTGCGGTAATTTATACATAGGAACATATGCTGAAATATTGAAAAACAATATTTTCAAATTCCTTTTTAACCATTTTTTTCGTTCCTTTTCATCTCGTTTTCCATCTGCTTTTTCAGATCATTTTTTTCTTTCTTCTTGTCTCATTTGCCATAATTTTTCTAAATTGGTTTTTCTCTTTCTTGATACCGTTTTCTCACGTTCATTTATCAGCTTTCACTTATGCATCTCTTTCTTTCTTTCTCTTTCTCCTCTCTATCTTTATTTTGTTTGATCAGTATTCAGTCATCCATTCTTTGTTTATCTTTCTTCCTTTCTTTTTGTAAATCCTTTCTTTCGTCGCTTGCATGTTTTAAAATTATTTCCTCTTATCCTTCACTTTTTTGTTTTTGTGTGTTTCTTTTCTCCCTCTTTCTTTTATTCTCCTTGTCTTCTCAAAGGAACAATTTATTGGTACATGAAGTTCCCTGACAAAAATATTCAAGCATAAAATTAATTGAATTAAGATATTCGTCTTCCTCGAAAATGACCCACTTGAATTCACTGCATTGATATCTCATGTCACCTGCAAATACTCAAGCACGACGATCAAACTTCATTTATTCCAATTACAAATACAGTAAACTTGCTCCTTTTCAACAATAATACACCCTTTTTATCGTAATCCTACGGTTTTCCGGTGCTTTTCTTCTAAATACTCTCCTCGCCTCTCTATTTTCATTCCGCTTTTCCTCGAAAAATTCACTTCCTCGTGAGTGAGAAATACACCGGCAAAGGTGACGCTTACCTTAAACAAAAAAATAAATCGTAAAAATTCCTTTGGTTTAAGTTTTATATTTTTGGGTGGTCAGTTTTTTTTTCCTAGTATTCCGTATGTAACACAATGTAATTTGAATTAGTCAGGAAATTCTACGAACGAGTGAGTGCTCTAGTATGACAGGCCAGATTTGAGCGCTTTTGTGATCAACCGAGAGCTAAGATTCAGCGATTCTTAAGAAAGAACTAAGAGAAAGCGAGGAAGGAAGGAAGGAAAGAAAAAAGGAGAGAACAAGTGTGAGGGAGTTCCGCGTTAGTTTATAAATATCATTCTCTACAGTTGTTGACGTTTCTCTCACATCTGACTTCCAGCCGCATTAACTTGAAAAACAAAAAATGAATGTACATGAAAGAAAAATATACTGGGATAAAAAAAGATGTTTCTTCTCATTTTGAAAATCTATTAGCTGTTGAATAACCAATAAGAATTATTTAGCAAGTAATAGATAAGCCAAGAAGGTTCCATAAGGGGTGGGGTTGGGGGGTTAATCTAATAATTACGACTGATTAATACCCTAATCGATAGATACACCCTTATCAGGTCGATTCATGCGGACGCCACATGTGAATTGAGTTTGTTGGTTCGGTGCGGTTGTCTCTGCCTTACCGCCACATTCTTCTCACGGTTTTCGGAATTTTCCCCCTTCGCTCTGCGAAAACCAACATTTAAGATGAGATTTCTGTGCTTGGAACAATAAAAATAGGGATAGTGAGGGTAAAGTGTTTCGAATATTTAAGAATTAGCCGTGGCCTCTGGCTACGGAGACTTGGCAACGACTACACGACCTAAGGTATTAAATTTGTTCACGCGCCTTTAGAGATGAAGGAAAAATAGGCAAACATTTGTAGCTCAACTGAAGTGTGCATAATTGATATTCAAAGTCGAATTAAAGTACTCCAAGAATATAAATGTATATGACACAAGGATTAGATTATATTATTTCATGCGAGCAGGCGGCACTGTCACGTTAACGACACTATCTAGTAAAAGTTAATTTCTATTTTAGATCACATACAAAACCCTTTTTTCGGATTCTTTGTGAAAGATTTTTGAGTCGGAAGATTCGATCGATCTACGCAAGGTTTACAGATCATTCATTCATTCATTTTATCCACTGACACACCACGCGTTTTCAGTTGACCACGTTTTTTTATCGTGTTGATATTTGTCTTATAGTATTTCTGTGTCAGACGACGTCCTGCAGGTCCTCACACCAGTATCAACAGTATCGCAATTCCAAGCTTAAACATAAACAACTTTGTTTATATGATAAACTTTGCGGTAATATCATCCCACAAGGTCGCATAACAATGTATTTCTACTGACTATCATTGGTCGTTCTAGATACTGATTCAAGACCTAAAATTCCCCTCTCTCTAGATCTATTCCAAACATTGATGTAATGTTTAGGCTCTGAAAGACCGAGATCCTAACAATACTTTCTTGGGAAGTGATATAGCCTATTACAGTAGTGAGATTAGAACAATTACTAAACTAAAAACTAAACACTGATAACCATCATTAAACAAAGTCGGTGGTGATACATATCGTAGCAAGCGATTTCCTTCCTGAATACACATCCCAAGGAAGATGCATATATACTGCAATCATTTTTCCTTAGTTCTTTCGTATTAACTCCGGATCCTTTGACAGTACGGCTTAGAACTGAAACAAGGCGAGTTATATTGTCTATTTGAAGCGAATCGCGAGTTTTTTGGTCTTCATGTTTTTCCTGCTTTTCGTTTATTTTGTAAATTAGCGAGAGCCGACAAGAAGAGGCGTCTCTCTTTCAAAGAAAGCTCGGTGTATTATATATATATTTTAACGAAAACAGTTACGTTAAGGTTGGATGTAGCGCAGAGTTAGTCATTTTGGGATCAATAAACACGACAATCGAGCTATATAATTTATCCTATAATCATTTAAATTTGAAAAAAAACTTTTTTATGTAATGACGTAGACCGACTTCTTGAACGTTTCCCCTCAAGGCCTAACGCATCCCTCCGCCTCGTTGTCCGCGCTCCAACTCCATACGGCGAGATACTGACAGCACCATTCATGCAGTGGTTTAGTGAGTGCGAATATATGCCGAAGATTTTTGTTATGCCAGGGTAAAGTGGGACTGGTCATCATAGTGTACCTGTGGCTTCCCTTTTTATGGCTCGTATGCGGAAAGAACGTGGTTGTGTATTTGTGAACGAGAAGTAGGAATGATTTGTGGAGTGCATGGAGAAGAAGTGATCTCTATGCACTTAAACCTCAAAAAAATATCGTGCAACCTCTTCTAGCCGGGTTGTTCAAAGCTGGATTAGCGCTAATCTAGGATTAACTCTATAGGTCTTATTAAGAGTTAACCAAGGATTAGCACTAATCGGGCTTTGAACAACTGAGCCCTGCTAGAAGAAAAATATCTAACTGTACGCAAAAAAATAACGTGCAAGGGTTGAGCCAAAAAAATAAATATCATGCAACCAAAACTCCTGCAATCCCCCCAATAATTATCTAATGGTTCATCACTAAGTATTACTAGAGTACGAACACTAAAAGTGTGCAACTTTGAACTATTTAGTAGTAAATAGTGCTAATTAAACAATAGAAAATAACAGGATTAGCATAATTTAGCAGTATCTAGTGGTATTTGTGTTAGGCCCGATTCATACGTCGCGCTTTCATGTGCCGAACCTAATATCCTATTTGGGTCGACACAATTACAATTGGATCGACTTTGATTCATACGTCGCACCTAATTTGTTGAACCAAATACTCTGAGCATGAGTAAGCGGTAAAATCAGTCAGCGGAATTACGGTAAATTGAAACAATTCAAATAAAAACAAACATGGCGGACGATCAAAAAAGACTAACTTCCAACTTCAGGTTTGTTTCTCCTCAAAGCAGACCTGACAGTACCCTAGCGACTTTCCCATTGTCCGACCGGGTGTATCTTCGTCATTCTCGAAGAACGTACATTTACAACAGAAGGTGCATAGTGCAAGCCAAGCAAGAATACTTCGTGCCCTTAAAGCACGAAGACCACATATCATCCGCCATCTTGGATCTCCCAAGACCGTATAGCGCATACTCATTACCAAATACCGCTGCTTTTTAGGTCCGGGCTCACCTTATTTTAATGTTTGCATTTGATTCGGCACAACAGGAGCTCGACGTTTGAATCAGTGTCGAAATTTGCCGTGCGGCTCGACTGGCGCGGTCGAGCTCAGTACCGTGTCGAACCTAATCCAGTCGTGCCGAACTTAATTGATTCATACATGGACCTTTCATGTGCCAAATAGATACTATTAGGTACGGCACATGAAAAACGCGACGTATGGATCGGGGCTTACACACTTATAGTGTTTGTACTCTAATATATCACGGATATATATTGTTTGCACTCTATCAACCTTTCAGGTTTTCCACAGGTCGTCCGCAGCATGGTCGTCGAGCCACTGTTGATTATTCGAAGTTCATAATATATAATACTTTTGACATAAATATATCTTATATTATTCCAGGCCTTTCTCTTCAGGATTTGAATATTCTTTCAACGGAATTCATCCACATTTGTTATCAAAATATCGCCGTGGCATTGAATCGGCTTTCGTCGGGAAGCTGTCGCTTTCAACTGGACCATAACTCAACTCGCTCATTGCTGGGCTTTATTCAATTCACGTCCATTCGTTGAATGCCAGGATACTTACAGTTACCAGGCCACATTTCATTCCCGGCCATTGGTTGCCAGACCAAGTTTAATTTATGGCCATTCATGATTGGATGGTGAGCTTGGGTATTGGCATAAGAGCAACTTCATATTTAGTTCTGCTTTTAGCAATTTAGATTTCAAAGAATACAAGCAACTAAGGTTAACAAATAATAGAAATACTATCTAGTTGTGCTCCTCGGTTTGCAATATTTTCTCTCTCTCATATTTATTATATTTTATACACTGAGATTAAAAGTTAGTTAATGTTGTTGTTTTTGGTGTTGCATGTAATTGGAATTGTTATTGATGGGTTGCAAGCATTCCCTAGAGAGTGAAAAGACTAAAACATGGCGGGCATTGTAGTGCCATTAACAATGGATGCTAATGAGAAATCTTTTGTTAATTGGCAACCTTTTCTTTTTGTTTTGGAGTCGGGCGGAGAGGGCCCTGGGAACAAGGTTGGTTAATTGGCACCAAAATGGCCGCGAAGTGCAATCGAAGAATAGACCCCTTACATGTGACGTCAAAGTAGCTCCATCTGGGCCCGGTTGTGCGAAGCCTGGATAGCGCTATCTGACGGATGAATCTTATCCATTGGATAAATTTGTTGAATAACAGTATCGACTTATCAGTCCACTGGATAAGGAATTATCCGCCGGATAGCGCTATCCAGGCTTTGTACAACCCGGCCCTGGGGGACAAAACAAAATAATTTCAATCGCCAGAGAATTGGAACATTTTGTTTTGGTCCCCCAGATGAAGCTGCATTCCAACGTGCTGCAAGGTGTCTATATACAAGACGGACCCATCCTTTGCAGCTGAGGAAGTAAAAACATTTATCCGCGAAAATAATGCTTAAACAACAAAGCGCTCTGTAGCACTTTGATGAGAAATAAGGAGGAAGAGAGGAAAAGAAAGTAAAGAAGGAAGGAGAAAAGCCGGAATGAATTGGCATCAAAACGTTCTGGCTAAAATACACAAACATCGAAATGTCACGCACACAATAGCGAATATAAATCCCAGGCTTTCTTCTAATAATGCGCACAAAAATCGATACTACGCAATGACGTCATGCGCAATGACGTCAATGCTAATCCCCAGCATTGGAGGGGGACGAATCAGAATCTGTCTCGTGCAGAGTGTTTATCAGCTGCCTCACAACAATAGAATCCTTTCTGATTGACAGCAACAGGTCGTCAAGGTGACGGTTCCCATAATATTAAAAGGACACAATAAACAAACAAACAAACAAAAATAATGGCAGGTAGGATGGTTAGCAAAAACAAACTTAAATCTTTTGTTTACGTCAGGCATCCAACATGGCGGCTCTAACGTCACATGTACCACAGTGGTCACGTGCTGGATGCCAACCGTCACGTGATGCTACTACGTATCGTGTAATGAATGTCATTGATTTTTTGAGGCTCAGATGGTCTTTGAAAAAGAATTCAGAAATAGCTATATATTTCCCACGCCTGTTTTATACCTTCATTAACTATGAAGTTATGCTAATACTGAGGGCGATTCAGTAGTGCTGCTAGGCCGGTCGACAGAACGATTCTTAGCACCCTTGGTTATTACTGTTTACATTATTTGTCTATAGGATGCACACATCATAGTGTAATGTTCCTTTTTTTGGACTCGAGGACCGTTTTTAAACAGTTGTATATACGTCCACACACACGTATGATAATATATATACCTCTTATTGACCACTACTAGTTTTTGAATTAAAACGAATTTTGACCATTGTCTAAACAAAATCTATTTTCTTTATTTCTTCATTTTTCAATAAACGGTGTTACCATACGCGACTCCCCGCTAATAACCAATTTCCTTTTCATCCGCTTCAACAGCGCCCAAAAACTCCACAGTCACTATTTCATATTTACTAAGCCTGATTGCCTGCAGTTCATTACAGATCATCCCAGTGGATTATACAGCAAGAAGTCCCGAATAATTCAAACTTTTTCTTGTGTATTTATTTTTTGAAGTAGCTTTGATTCAAGCTCAGTCTGATAGTAATTATTAAGATGTTCGCACGATTTCGCACTGGGAAGTCAGTTCCGGTTCGGAAATGCTTAAAAAAGTGCGTGGAACTCAGCTTGGAATTTTGAATTAAAACATCACAAAATGAAAAAAATGTTTATTGAAAAAAGACTTAAAATTCCGAGTTCAATATCTGGGAAAAGCCGTATTTAAAGAAATAAGTTCTAAGAATTACAACGGAGAATTCAATATTGACCTAATAGTCAGTCGTTTAGTTTGAATTAATTGGTTTGGATCAGACTTTTAAGCTATATATTTCAAAATCACAGACTTCTGGCGACCGTGAAATGCTTTATTATTTAGCAATTAGCTTATTTGTACCCAGCGTTCGAGTTTATCAGTGAGGGCTAAATACCCCTTTTACGGAAATTTCGTCAATATTATATGGAAAAGGTTTGCTTTTTTTTTTTGAGATTTTCTATTGAAGCTAGTTGATCCCATCGGTTTAAAAAAAAAAGATTAGATGGTTCGTTTAGTTTTAGATTTGATATACAGTCAGTAGAACTTCTGCTAACCGACCAACATCTATTCAGCGGCCGCTTGCCAAAATTTGTGCAAATCTGGTTTTGCACTCATCTATTATTCGACCAACCCCTATTTTAGTGGCCTGTTTTCAAACTATTAAATAAAGAGTTTTTTTTCCACAAACTCATTTATGCCTCTATTAATCTACGAACCCGTAATAAGCGACCAGTTTTCAATGCCCCAAAGAGTGCATGGTCTTTTCCGTAATGAGACGTACGAATACGAGTTCGACGTACACATATATTGGTCGAAGGAGACCTTAAGCTAGCTGATCGTTATTATGGCCTTGGTTTCCGAATCGTCTTAGTTTGGTTTTTCCTACCTTCCGTCCGCTTTTCACCGCAATTACAACACAAGTTTTAATATTAGTTTACGAAAAGAGCTTATTTAAAAAGTCAAAAAAGATTTACCAGAGTATTTGATCACGAGATTGGTAAAATACCGATCATACCCTGAAAGTACTTTGTGCGGCGTGCGTATGTCCTTCGTAGCGTGATCTTCCCCGAGGCTATGCCATGCA
The DNA here is from genome assembly GCA_011057435.1 of Actinia equina. Classification (NCBI taxonomy): domain Eukaryota; kingdom Metazoa; phylum Cnidaria; class Anthozoa; order Actiniaria; family Actiniidae; genus Actinia; species Actinia equina. The sequence continues at coordinate 1,393,649 of WHPX01001187.1, forward strand.
GTTACCCCGCGCTCGCTATATTGCGATTACTAGTAACAAAAAGCCATTTCTTTACACATTCTATCAACCTTGTATTTAACCAGAGGATCTTTGATCCATTCTTCATTCTTGTGTCTTGTCGAAAAGCAATTTAACCGAATGTTTATTAGTTTTTGAAAAACGACAAAAAGCCATTCCTTTACACATTCTATCAACCTTGTATTTAACCAGAGGATCTTTGATCCATTCTTCATTCTTGTGTCTTGTCGAAAAGCAATTTAACCGAATGTTTATTAGTTTTTGAAAAACAAATATTTTGCCTTATATATTCTTCCTAGGAAAATCTCAGTGCCTTATTCATAGTTTTCCTTGATCTGAGTTTGAAAGAAATTACCCCAGCTTAGGCTCCGCATAGAATTAAATTTAAATTACTTAAGAGTGATTTGGAATTTTTAAATTTTCGTGCTATCAAATATATATCAAAGTAATCAAAAGTAAGCCCTGCAATATTGTAATGGTTCTAAATGAGGCTTGAAGATTTCTACATATTTATTCATTTATTGACTAAGAAAGAAAAGGTGAAATTCGGGAATGTATACGAGAAAAGTACACTAAAATGTTGGAATGTTTCACTGATTGGTTCTCTAAGACTAAAAACAAAAGATAAAGCGCGCTGAATCTGTTCCTAAGGCTACTATATTTAGTATAAGTAGTGTGCCTAAGTGTTTGTCTTATCTATTTGCCCTTCTATTAGTTTTAAAAACCAAATAGACGGATCTTAGTTAGGATAGTGTCCATCCCAGAACGTGTAGTCACTTTTTATGTCCAATAAACTAACGTAATTGTTAACCACTGCTGTCTTGGATTTCAAAGTCAGACGTTGTCGATGCAAAAGTCCCATTACATCTATGACATCCTTTCTCCACTACTTGGCTTTTATTTTTAGTGGCGTGTTGTCACATGTGGGATGTTAAAATGGGTTCTGTTACAGACTAATTGTAATGTGACAAGCACCTGTTACATGGCCTACATGGCAAGAGTAATGTAGAAGAGTTTAGGGCGTAATTTGCTTAGCATTTCATAGCAAGAGGTAATTCATCCTGCTATCATTAGATATGTATTGAAAAAATAAAAACGTGTAGAATGATAAGGCTGGGCGTCTGTTGTGTATACGTACAGGAATGAATTGATGAGCGAGTAGAAGAAGAGACGATGGAGGAATGCAGAAATATTAAGGAACTAAGAAAAAAGGAAACCAGAGGATAAAGATAATAGGAGGGGTAAGAGAAAAGAGAGATAAAATCAAGTGGAAAGAGAAAAAGTAGAATGGACAAATGATATAGAAAATATACATATAAAGTGAGAAAAAGTAAATGAATCTTTAGAAAACGCGAAGAAATTAGAAACCAAAATCAAAAATAAGAATGAGACATGCAAAAGCAAGGAGAACCAAGAAGAAAACTGAAATGCCAACAAAAGAAGAAAAAAAAAACGAGATCTACAATTAAATAGCAACTTGTTGACAAAGAATCAAATCTCCGAACTTCCATTAAAGCTGCATACCCCACGATGATCTAAATCAAAATATCATAATTTGGTAGCCAATCAAGACATTGTCAACACCTACTACTCATCACTTCATCAGCATCGAAAAACGTGCCAACACTACCCGTAACATGCTGTTTTCATAACTGTACACACGTAAGTGAACCTGTTTTGACAAGTTCACCTCTAAGGACAAAGAAAAAAGTCATTTGATTCTTGCGTTATTGACAGCTAATGATTCTGTTATTGGATTAACTATCGTATTGTCGTAATATGTGACTTACTGGAACACTGTGGTGTTGGAATGTATTCAAACAACGTTATGAACGACCCCACACGAAACCACCTTATTGAAAATGAAAAGCTAAATCAACATTAAGATATTGTTGGTTCGTACGCGTGGTGAGACGTATGACTCCCATTCCATTATATCATTTGGGATTATTGGAAAAAAGGAGACTAAACAGAACCGATAAATTGTCAGACTAGGATTTTTTCATGGATCTTTTTTAGAAGTGATTAAAAAGAGAAGTATTTTTATTACTTTCTTTTCTAGGATTTTAGTTTACTTGTTTCCGGGGTTCTTAAGTTGGAACTAATTTTACCCTAATCGTAGTCCACGGTGCAAATGTAATTAAAGGCGTGCTGTCTTTATTTAATTAAACCCCGTTTCGGGACGACTATCTGTCTTCGAAAATTCATTAACTAATTTGGGATACGACCACAAGAAACGCTATATATATATAAGCACTAAATTAGACCTAGGAATATTACATTGACCATACAAGGTACGCAACGCGGACTGTGATTCATTCAACTTGATCTAACCAAGTAAGTCTTCCTTATAAATTAGACTTATATCTTAAGTCTCCTTATGAAGATTTATAGAACGACTGTGCAGAATTCTTAAGTATATTAGTATAAACCTATTTCAATAAACGTTGTCATCGCCCTGAAAGACGATAGGTAATAGGAGATAGGTCATACCAAGATTCAACAATAGCTGGAATGACTCGCGTTTCTGATTCTTATTCTCGTCAAGAACATGGACCTTAGTGTTGAGACTGATTCAATGTTCTTTGTCTATAACGAAACCATTTCCATGTCAGAATGACCTATCGCCTCTAGCAATAACAAAGTGTTATTAAAATACGCGAAAAAGAGAGTTGTTGCCTGTTGGGTGCGGTTATTCTTATGGAACGACGACAGTTCGGATCGAGGCTATAAGAGGAATTAAAACCTATCTTTTATCTAGTTTTATCATTAATTTGCCAAGAATTTGGACAACATTCCAATACGGTACTGAAGTTAGCTATGCTACTATGATCATCGTGTGGGCCAATGTTTGCGCTTTCTTCTTAACGTATTCGCACATTTTCGATAAAACATATCCCTCAATGTTACAAAATTCAGCTGCAAACTGATGATTAGATTTACATTGTTATAAGAAAGAGCAAAAATAACTTGAACTTAATAATGCTATCCATGCTACACCGACATAACACCTTCATTCTTCCACACAATGGGTTGGAAGTTCTTATACACAGTGTTTATCCTTTCAACACCACTCAAACGGGTTGGAAGTTCTTATACACAGTGTTTATCCTTTCAACACCACTCAAACGGGTTGGTCACTTATTGTTCTACTTGAGGGTGTAGACATCTATACGCATTACGTTTTCTGAACTTGATTAGGCAAAACTCTTAAAAAAACTTCCTATATAACGTACTAGGTACGGTGTTGGTTTAAAAAACGCTGGCGCCATGCTGGTTAACTATCTATAGCCAATGTCAAATCTTTGTATAAGAACATCTAACATGTAGTATATCTTAGATTTCTATCCGTCAATAAAGTTAACTTAGGATTTGTATTCCACATACACGATACAATATACTACTCATAGATAATATTTAAATCATGGCTTACTAATCGTTTGATCATTTCAACGGAGACGTCTTTTTTGGCCGTCTTGACACATACAAGTCTGAGAAACCGCTGGCGAAATACGAGCAACGGGCAGAAGCGATATTAATATTTTTTTGGTATAAAACACGATTGTATTCTTTTTTTTATTTGAGCAATATAATGTTTGTGAATTAATCTTAGGATTTTTATTAATTTCTTGTTTTCTCCCCTTCTTTTTGTTTTTGTCCTTTTTTGGCCCGTCGTTTTTTAGAAGTGCGAGAAGTTTTGAGAGCAAGTTCTATATTCGATTGAATACTAATAAGAAACACATGAAAGACCAAAATACTGACATATGAGCTGATTCGCATGATTCAGTCAATCTGGCTGGTCTCATAGTCAGACAATAAGTTAAGAATTTCATTATATTATGACGGTCAGAATAGTTGGAGAACAGAAACTTCTGGGCTCTATTCATTTACATTGCTGGTATATGCTATAATGTGGTTTGTGAGGTTTAAGGGCTTTGCGACTTGGATATTTGCTCAGCGGTGAGATATTCTGGCTCCCAAGGAGGGACGGAAGCACGAATGGCCGTTTGTCGATCCCTTAACATTCCTATTGCTTTTACGTTGCGGTTTATCGGATCCGTGATGGTTTCGGGCTGCACACTTGTTTGTTCAGCGGTGGATTATTCTTGAACCAAGGCGGGACAGTTTTAGCAAAGTTTGTCGCTGTAGCTAAAAATAATATAGACTGTCATGTCTTTGTGGTGTTTCTGGCGGTATGTGCTATCAGTTCAAGAATCAAACTGTTCCAACAGTTATTTATTTTGACAGTTTTGCGAGAGACCACAACATACTGAAAATGCTGGCAGGACGTAAACATCTTTTCAGATATATATTAAGTTTATGCTACATCAAGTGTATGAGCAGATTACAAAATCTGTCTCAGATGGTCTCCCTGTGGTTTGTGCATGCGTGTGCAGCGAGAAACTCTCTCGAGAAGAAGGTGAGAGACTCGTGAGGCTCAATAACTTTTTGTACATGAACAGCAGCAAAATGTTGATTGGACATGCATTGTTCTCTACTTGGTCTCCTCGTCGTGTGTGTGAAGTTAGACACTTTCAATTGATCGAAAAAAGGCCAATGAGATCCATAAGGACTTTGATTAAAACCTGTTCAGTTGCGCAGTTTAGCTCTCCACGCTCGATTCGTGTTATTCTTACTGCGCATGATCAACGAATGAACAACCTTGATAACGTTTGCTCTTAGTTTACGCATGCGCGAATTTGAGATGATGTAGTTTGAATTCTGCTGTACAAGTATATATATTAACGACATGAACATTAAATAGCCTAAGATTGTACGAATACCGAGCTATACGATCCTCCGTCATCTAACAAAAAAAAAAATTAAGAATCTCATACAAATTTTGGAATACTCATGGGCCGATATTAATGGAAGGATTCAAAATGTTTAGAAAACAAAGAATAAAAACGTACAGAACTTTAATAATTAAAAAACAGTGGTCAAAAACCCAAATTAACGTTTTATAATTCAGAAATCTATAGCTCTGTTAATTCTAATTATTACGCTTTTTGTTGTTCGAGCTTCTAGTGTTTCTGATTTTGCAGTAGAAAATCCAAAATTACAGAAAGTACTTCATAAAGTCATTATTGATATTACTCATCGTTAGTTATCTTTTCTTTTTCTTCTCTAAACTACGTTGATAAATATTGTAAATTTTTACTTCCACATCGTCGATGCTGTACAACTGAAAAAATACCACAAGCAGCGCTTATCTCCGCAGGGAGAAGGATACAAAAATGAATAGAAAAGGAATTAACTCCCCTAAACCAGGGCGTTAAAAGTTAAACAGGATCCTGTGCAATGGCTTTTGTCGTCGTTCCGCCATAAATTTTACTCAAAAAGATTTGAATGATAACAAAATTCATTCAAATGAATCCTAGCCAGGAAAGAGGTTCATGAATGCATTGAATTATCAACGGATGTACTCAGTTTGAATGGGATATTTTAGGATTGCCCAGAGATACGAGATGTAAAATCCCCTTTGATAGTGTAGCGACTAAGCGATAAAATATGGAAAAAACGATCTGGAATATCTCACCCCAATCTGACTTGTCGCATTTGCGAAAAGATTTGATGGAGAAAAAGATCATAATTCGTAGGAATTTCCTGTAAAACGGTGGACAATGTGGCTCCGACTGCAAAACATTTCCTATGGATTGAAAAATTCATATTGTCTTTCGACTTGAAAAAGTAAAATTTCGCTTGGCAGAGAGTTCAAAGATTGCGATAACTTCATTTATAAATGTGATTAAGAATGGAAATGATGCGAAAAACTCAATATCGATAATTTAAGATTCCTTCTGAGGCGAAAAGTAAAAATATTAATAAGTGACGAAGACACGCTTTGAATTCACAAGTTGAATAATTGAAAATCCCCAATCAAATCTTGAAGGTTTTTTAAACAAATGTTTGGCGTTTTCAAAGTCAAACTACTCCTAGCAGCCTAGTTAAAGAAAACATGTGATTTTTCAAAATGAGAAATACCAAGATATTTTCAAAGTCAAATACGACAAAATTACAACATCAATTAGAAACTATTTGCCGTTTGACAATATTATGAATGTTGTATTTGAGAAGTTAATTGTGTTCGAGTTAAGAAAACCAAATGATAAACTAAGCATGTCTTGTTTGCAAAAAAAATATGACAGAAAGTTAAAAATTGTCGGGAATTTTATTTTGTGTTTACCAAAACAAACCGAAAGCCTCCAAACGTGTAAAAATACACCGTTATTATTAAAAATCTCGCGCGCTGATTGGTCAAGAAACTTACAGTATCACACGATAATCACCTCCAGCGATAATCCAAAATGGCGGCCAGCCGCTTTGTTGCTGTTACCGGATAGAAACTAGAAGTATTGAACGAAAATGCTGTCCCCAAACGGACTAAAGAGTCTAACAAATTTACACTAACTTTGTTCAAAGGTAAAAAAAAAGGACTTAATACTATCAAATAAGCTAAAACAAACTGTTTTGATTCGGAATTGTTGTGAAATGAAAGCCGCGTTTGTCACTTCAATGAAAATTGTCCTAATTTTAAATGTGTCTTCTTTTTATCTTCCTATCTTCTCCCCCCACCCCCCCCCCCCCCCTTTTCTTTTTGAAAGAATTACCTGTGTATGTATACTAAAACAATTATTCACCTCAGTGAATATCTGAGAATATTTACCTCGCCGCTCGAAGATTCGCGCCTCGGTAAATATTCCCCGATATTCACTTCGCCTTTGGCGAATACTTGTTAATTTATCATGAACTGACACGAATATCAGACAGTTAAATTCATATTTGCTTTCTTAAGAAAAGCAAGGAAATATCTGCCTCCTTGACAAGTGAAAAACTACTTCTTTTTGAAAAATGTGAGTGGGATCTTGAGGGCCACAATCTAAAATGAGTAATTTTTCTTTCTACGGTAGTCACTTGGCACGCCATTAGCAATGCTATCTCCAGGCAAATCGTGTCTAAATTATCGTATACCTGGGAGAGGTAAAGGCGAAAGGCAAAATGCTTTTAGCCACGAGGCAAAGACTAAATATAGAATGAAACTCGAAGTATCTTTGTTGGGTATCAAAAAATTCGTTTCATAACCTTTAAGCATTATAAGTGAGATTTGATAAGGATTTCTACTCTCAGTTTTAGAAGTGGAAGACGTTTTGCATATACTTGGGCCTACTATGGGCCTCCTGGATAGACCCACTTAAAATACAAAAGCTTTAATTCCTTTAGTAATGTATTCAGTAATCTCTTTATCTACTCTAGTTTTGTACTTCGAACTACTCTATTATAAGCGCTCAGCTAGCAATTTACTGGTAAAACTCTCCCTTTTAAAAATTGGGATCTGACTGCGACTCTTTTTTTGATAAGCACTGAACGTTTAACGCTCACCTAGCAATTTATTGGTAAAAGTCTCCCTTTTGAAAATAGGGATCTGACTGGGACTCTTTCTTGATAAGCACTGAACGTTTACCGCTAAGAAACGTTCAAGGCACCAGTTTTGCCGTTTTCACTTGGTCGATCAGACTTTTTTTTTTTTTCTTGAAAAATGTCATTAAGTAATTAACTCGAAACAGGATTAAAAACAATTTATCGATTTTCCCGCTACAAAAGGTCGCGATTCTCGCCTGTTTACAGTACCAACTTAAACAACTGCAAAATAACAATTTTTTTCCCAGAAACACCAAAATATTAATCAAGATTTCTTGACGTTTTTCCCTAACAGCTTCCACTGTGCTTTCAGTTTTGATCGATATAGTAATGAAACCATTTTCTTGCCAAGTTTTTGTCCGTCTTTTTATGTTCACAAAGTCATAAAATGCCGCAGTGTCTGTTCTTCTTAATTATGCTCACCGTGTTCCAGTTTTATGAATTGTAGCTCACGCTAATGAAAAAAACAGAGTTTATCTTCGAAAAAATTCTAGAATTTGACTAAACTATATACTAATAGGTGTGAAACAGTTTCACATTGATATTTCCCTGTTTTAGCTTCATAATTAAGTGAACACAACGTGGGATGAACAGTCCCTAGATACCTTATCGTCAGTGCCATCTTAGTTGAATACCATAATATGGATCATTTTTTATGAAAAGCGCAACAAATCATTCCAAACAACAACTTCTCAAAGCTTAAATCGCTCCTAAAATCAATGTAAAGAAATATAGAAGGATTGTTTTATTATTTTCTTTCTTTTGAATTATATTACAAGTTTTTTTGAAGTCGAGCGCCGAAAATTCGTCCTTTCATAGCTGTATTTCATGACTTTCAAAGTGGGTGTAAAAATAGAGAGCATATGCTCTCTTGTTGTATCTCGATCGGTTCATCACTCAAATACTTGTAATTCATAAGATCATCAAAGTACTTGAGACCCATCATCTTTCCTAAGCAATTTAGGATGAGAATTTTCTACCAGTTACAAACACGAAATCGTTTATTCATTAGTTAGTTTTGTCTGATTGGTTAGATAGGGATAATTTATCACTAACATCCGACTGGAAGTTGAAGTTTGCCCTGCGCGAGATTTGCTATAAATGGGACAGCACACGGGCTGAAACTTTACTCGGTTAACAAGACCATTCAGCGTGTGTGTCTTTGAGAGTTTTACTTGAAAAATTAGAAGGTAAGTAGCATCTTGAATCATGCTTGAATAGGATTTCAATTAACTGGGCTCTCTTATACGACGGCAGTAATGTAAGACTTTTAGTTTCTCATGAACTAGTTATGAAAGATTTTCACGATACATACTATTACAAAAACTAAATACCTTTCAAAAAGTAAGAAAAACGCAACAAAAAATAGAATTTTTCCAAATTAATTAAATTCTTTGAAGAAAATTACTCCTTACATTATTTTAATTTTGTATTCAATACCGTTTCAGTGAAGTTTGTGGAAAAGAAACTTTAATTCAAAAAGAAAAAAAAGGTGAAAATTATTTCTGGAAAAATAGTCCAATAAATTTTCTTTTAGTTTTTCAATATCATGATCAAGAAAATATTCGCTTATTTTTCATTTTATTTCATTCCTCATGAGGATTTGCAAAGAAAAGACAGCTTAAAGGATTCGGCTACTCATAGAAGATCTAAAATCAGCAAATAGCTCGTACGGCGCAAGTCAATTCCCGCCCTTTTTTTTCTTTTCCGTCATTGATTTTCATATTAGATAGAACTCATTGGTCAGTCGGTTGTCAGCCTAATAGTTTATTTGTAATAATAGTATATTTACTGAATGGATTATTCTAGTCAGTTTATACTACTTTGGTACTAGAGTTTGGGCCAAGGCCCAAAGGGTTGGAGACTATTCACTGACAACGCTAGTTAGATTGGGCTTAGCCGAGCAAACAAGAAAAAAATACGAGAATGCATGTGCCTTTCTTGTTTTTTCACATTAGTACTCTTGTTAAAATTTCTTGTTTTTTCTTTAGCCTGCGCTTTCAAATTAGACTCAGCTTCAGTATTAGAATAAAAAAAATAAAAGAAAAAAAGAAAAAAAAGAAAAAAAACCCACAACAAACACAGGTTTAAAACCAAATTAACAGTTAAAAAAAAAAAAAAAAAAAAAACGAAACGAAACAAAAAGAAAAAACAAAAACGCGAAAAAGCAATGTGGAAGCCCGAAGGTTTTAAACTTCGATCGCTCAAGTTCGTATTCGTTCACGCGACTTGCAACTCGTTCTTTAAAATCTAATTTTAAAATAATTCTGGTCGTTTCTTTGTTAAGAGGCGAAATAATTAACGGAGGCAGATTACCAAAAGTGTTTTCAGATATTGGTCATGTTTTTATTACTAACGTGATAGTAAATAGGCGATTTTTTGGGAAGATTTTCCATAAAGACTGTCTTGATCATATTCACATACGAATTTGCGCCACATAAGTATTAAATTATTATTATTGAAAAGCTAAGCTATTTGTGAAATATATTTGAAGAAATGTACTGTCCACAAGTCCATTAATGTGTGGCAGTATTGCATGGATCCTCGACTAGCTCTAATTTTTTGATCAGTTCGATAGCAAGTCCACCTACGAGCAATTCAACTCAAAAACGTTATCAACCATTTTTGACGCATATTTATCTTTATTATCTTGACTGATAGCTCTATCTTTTCAGAATTTCAAGACTGTTGACTAATGAGTGGTCAAACAGCGCTTGTAAAATATCTAATTGTTTGCGAGCATATTAAGGAGAAAAAAGTATCGTAATGGAAACGATTAGATCGCACATTAAAATTTCCGAGTTTGAATTTTTCTGCATTTATATATCGTTGGTGAAATGTTTTCTTATCGTTCGGTATTTTATTCTCTTCAGTTCATTATTTAGCTTAAGATTTCGTATACAATATTATTGATAGATTGGAGACTGTTCACTTTATTCTTATATCCAAGGGCTTTTTCACGAGTACATTAGGTTTTCTGTCGCAATCCTGATCCGGATTCCAAATTAGATCGTTCAAATATGATAAATCCCTATTCCCTATGAGGTAGTGATTTCCTGTATTTAGAAGGTGCAGAGTAGAATAAATAAATATTTTATGGTTTGCTCGAAAGCTGTTTGTTAGAAGTGTCAAAGCTTAGCGAAGGCATTTCCTTGACAAATACGAATATTAGCATTTTTGTTCTTTTCCTCTTCTCCTTACTTTTCGTTTCTAACTTTCTTCCTTAACCTCTTTCTCAATTTCTTACTTTCTTTTTCTTTCTTGCTACCTCTCTTCCTTCCTTCCTTCCTTACAGATGTAATTTTACAAAATAGTTATTTTATAGATATTACTTGTTAATGAGTAATGAATAGTCAAATAGACTTAAGAGAAAAAGGCACTGGAAAGACGTTCTACTACTAACGTTTATCGGTTTACCAACTCAGTATTTCACAGGTTAAATTAAACCTCTCCTATAGCTACAGGAAAAACCTAAACTGCATTAGACATATGTACTAGTAAATATAATAAATTGATGAAGCTGGCCACTAATAATATATATGATATATTTACAATAACTAGTATAACATGCAATATTTAATCCCATTGAGGAAATAAATCTATAAATCCTCAAAACAGGCACTTATTCACTTTCTTGGCTTCTAATTGCGATAAAAGGACACCATTTCCAGGCATTTGGACCTTGTTAGCATCTCAATTAGATAAATACACTCAATAAATAATGCTCCCAACTCCTTATATACTTTTAGGGCATGTAATCTGATTATAATAAAAGTAAACAATGCCTAACTTAAAAAGTAATCTCATTAATCCTAAATAAGACTTGCTTTAAAAAAATTAATGCGATAAGCCTATTAAAAGTCCTTTGTATTCGTCTTTGTAGTCTAGATCAAAGTGCACGGGTATCCATGGCCGTTTCTAGGGTGGTAGTGCGCACTACTCTTTCTTTCCTTTCCCTTTTTTTCCATCTATTTTCGACCTATTCTTTGTTTTTATTTTAAAAATTGGCCTATATGACCTAAAGTGAATCCCGTGTTATTTATTTCTAGTACGACTAAGATATATCCGGATGTTAGTACATAAACCTTCCATCACCAGCCAGTGTGTTCCGATCAATGAACGTCGAAGCTGAGACCTCATGTTTGTTTCTTTACAGCTACCAATCATGTCTAAAGGAACAGTTCTTGTACTTCTTGTTGTGCTTATTGCCGGTGTTATGGTCCAGACAGGTGACGCCTTTCTTAGAAATGGCAGAAATAACATCCCCTTAGCGCGGGAAGACGGTTTACCCCAAGACTTTTACGAGCAATATTATGAACGATTCCCTCAGGACTCAAGATTCAAGAAACGTGAGTATTATGTTCATTCAGTATTATTATAATTAATATTATATTCAGTCAATGTCTTGATATCAAAAAGACGCCTAATGTTGGTACTCGAGCACGACGGAAACCTTCGAGTGCGCACTCTGAAGAAGTTGTCAAAAAAGCGGTTGGTGCGCACTACATGTTTCGTTAGTCTTTTCAAATATCTGTCATAAAATATTAGAGGGAGTAAAAACCCATTTCTAGTTCAGCTAAGTGATCGGCAGACTGTTTACTAGTTATTTTGAATGCAAAATTACTTATTTTTTCGAGTTCATATTAACTTTATCGGCGTGTTATAAAAAGATAGAATTCCATTATTTTTGGGCATGTGCTCGATTGTGATTGGAGAAATAGAAAAGCGGTTATAAAACACGCAGAGATTGGCTGAACACGAGAGAAATTTTAGGAGAAGCACGACGCATGACATACCTTTTTTATATATAAACTATAATAGCCGTTATCTTGGATACGGACGACGAAATAGAAAGTGGGCGTGCGTGCTATGTGCTCTCATAAACACGCGCCCTGCTACCTATTTTATAGTGTGGACGATCGCAAGTTCTAAGCGAATATATGAATTCTTGGTTTGCAAATATATTATTCCCAAATAAAAAAACAAAGGATATTAGCATCATTATTAGAAAATAAAACTTGAAAAAAGTTATTGCCAAATTTAGATTTTTCCAACATGGCTGCTATGACGACATACGAAAAGTAACAATTTATGCTTGTCTAATAATACACGCCAACCTCAATGAACTCTTACGATGATTTTGTTTTTTGATTTCAGGACGATTTAGCAAAGACACTGCGTGAATGAATCGGACCTTGTAAATTATTATCAGCATATATGTATGGAGGCTTGTGCCGCCTGTAGTCATAGCAACATTACCTGTGGGCTATCAACATCCCTCTTTTCCTAGTAGATTTAGTTTTGTTACATTTTAACCAGTATTGATAACCACGTGACTGTACCACGGGCATTGCCACTGTGAAATGTAATGAACAGAATAAAGTCAATTTAAAGAAAGGCCTTTGGTTCATGTGTATTTTGCTATAGAGCTTCTTATTCATAGTAGACTGAAAAGTGGTAAATTAGCGCTGGGGGCTCTGGGATCGAAAATGGATACAACTTAGGACTCGTTCCCAGTCTGTTGATCCATCTCCTTGGGCTTCCTGTGGTGAGGAGAAAAAGTCGAAGTTAGGAGGGAAAAGGAGAAAGAAGAGAAGATCCATCTTCCTTCTTCCTCCTCTTCCTTTCGTTCCTAGTTCTTGTCTGCCATAAGATATAACACAGGGATCCTAACGGAGAATATATGGGGTACCCTTCGGAAGAGGCTAAGTTTAAGCAATGGCGCTGCTTTTTTGTGTAAGGCCATTACGGGAGTGAGCGGATATAACCCTATGGAGCCACCTTAAAATACAAGTTTTTGTATCATTACCTGGAGTAAGAATGCAAAATTATCTTATCTTTAGCTTCCCATGCAGCTTGCCTTGCATGCAGGTCTTTTCCTCATCTCTGCAAGACAGCCTCTCAGCAATATGCAGGAAAGAAAGACAACCTTTGCTCGCAGTGTACAAGTTACTGCGCCAAGCTGTTTTCTTCTCTTGTAGACACTTCATCCGGTTAAAATTTTCCATTTCTTTTTTTTTGGTGTCCGAAATTTACTACAAGTTAATGTTAGGATTGACAACACGTTTGAAACTACAGGAAAAATTCAAGGAATGTTATTCAAGGATTGAAATCCTGCGGTTTTAGACCGGGGTTAAACGGATTTAAGAACCGGAAATTTCAAAATTTATATCGAACATTTTGAATTTTGGTGGGTGTCCAGAATATCTCGCATTCGAAATTTCTTCCTAATTTTATTAAAAAGAAGTAAAAACAAACGTAAAAAATAGAGATTTCTTATTTGTTTTATTAAAATAATTATTAAGAATTTATCAATTTATATTATCTTTGTATTATTTGAACGCAAACCCGTTTTTTAATGAACGAAAAAAAAAAAAGGCATTCGATTTACTCATGATCAACTCTCCCTCCCTCCCTAAGGCAGACATACTCTTTGATTGTAGTACATGTACGTCTTCGCCGCCATGTTTATTAGCATCCACTGTTTGTACCATCGAGATGGCCGCCATGTCTATAGACTCTATTGTGAATACTTGCGATCCACAAACATCACTCGAAAAATTTACTATTACAAAGTTCGTATGGTTGCTGTAAAGTAAAGTTTTGTTTAAAGTATCGTTTACATATTTGAAAACCTAATTTACATTGAATTTACAACCTATTTTACATCGTTTTTACATATAAAAAGAAAACAATTTAAACACTTTGTAAAACTAGAGTGTAAACAACATAACCGTGAAACTTTAGTAATACTAAATAGCACATTTTCATGCAAATCCCGTTGTTTTCTATTGTTTAATTAGCACTATTTTGTACTATTTAGTAATTAGTGTTTCACGGATTAATTGTTTGCACTCTACAATTTATCTGTAAACTTAATGTACAATTTATCTGAACTTAACAAACTTTGTAGATTGTAATTTTTTGAAATTTTATTTTTCGAGTTACCCCAAATACTATGATCCTCCCTTTCTGAAGGACACGAAGCATATTAATTTTCTCCTGGTAAAGAGTTAGTGGCTTCACTCTCCAATATGATTGGACAATTTCGTAGTGGGTCTATACAATGATACAAGTATGCTAATTCTCCCGTAAACTACCGCTGAACCATTAAGTCTGTCGTAGGCTTTATTAGACTCGTTCAAGTAAAGTCTAGACTAATATTTTTGGAGATTTTCGTCATTAAAATCAGAAGCTGTATGATAGCGAAAACTTCTTTAGATCGATTTAATTTGAGTAGAATATTTGACCCAAGTCCAAATTAACCCAGTACCATCTTCCGATTGATTATGAAGTTAAATTTACCGAAGAAAGCTAGTATATTTATAAGATTCTTTGGCTTGATTGTCACACTACTCAGAGCGCCTTCGAAGGTAATTTTCAATTTACAAATGAAGAACCAAAGACGTGCGCAAAATCTCAGTGCGCATGCCTCGAAGTTAAACCGCTGCTCGACAGATGTACAGCGATACAACCAACGATTTTTAGATCTAGAAAACTTATTGCAGACACTGATTTATTCCAATCAGGGATGGTCTAGATATCCTTAGGGTGTAGCGTGAATCTGCGCCACAGTGTAAAAAACACCATTCTTGACCTAATATATCTTTGCCTTCTGACTGATTTTCGTGTTCGAGAAACGCATCGAAAACAAGTCGACCTGGTGAATTCATTCACGTTGGCAACGCAGGAAAAGTACTTTCACACCTTAAAGCGCATAACATCTTGTAGATCGAGCTGAATCGCGGTCGGCTTGGAGGAAGAATATTCCAGCAGTCGTTCATTAGGGAATAAACGCTGGTAGGACAGTCTAACGGACAAGGCAAGAGTACAAACTCTCTGAACCGATGCATAACGTCCTCGTTCGATAAACCATAGTATGGCTGAGCACCGTACGAAAAGAGTTCCCACAGAACGACCCCAAACGACCATATATCTGATTCTGTAGTGAACCTATAGCTAATAATGCTCTCAGGGGCCATCCAACGAACGGGAAGGGGGTGCCTGTTGGGTAGTCGGTAATAGTCGTGTGCGTAACCCGATCTCGTTGCAGCAAGATCGGTAATCTTCACTTCGAATCTCGACCCTATCACACAGTTTCTTGTAGCCAGATCTCCGTGTACATAATCAATATCAGATAGATAATTCATGCCCTGCTGCGATCTGGTACGCAATCGATAATAAGTCGTAGCACCAAAGTGTTGCCGAATCATCTTCGCTTTCTTCGAGCGCATCATCGATGGGTGCGTGTCGGATCAAGTACTCGTGAAGCGTTCCGCATTCTAGATACTCGTAGAGTATATACAGCGGTTTATCCTGGTCGAGAATACTGAGAATAGGTAGGACGTTCGGGTGCGCAAATTTGAGCCAAGTTTCTTTTCCATCGAGGAATTCTTGTCGTTGTGTCTGGTCGTGCGATTTTCGCAGCCCGGATATGAGTACCTGAGTTACGACCAATTTATTGTCCTGTTGTGTGGAGATTTCTCCGTGATATATTTTTCCAAACTCTCCTTCTCCGAGTTCTTTCAAGAGACGGAGAGATTCTTTCATTTCTTGCATCTGGGATAAAAAAAGGAAAAAATTGTTTATTAAAGTTGAACTAGAGAAGATTGAACTAGTTTATTTAGTAGGAACTGGAAAGAAACAAAAGGAAAGGGCAATGACATTAGAGCATCTGAATAGAAAACATTGTGTACGCAAGCTGAACGACTACTATAACTGAGATGACTACTATTAGATACTATCTTTTATTTAGTGGAAACTGAACAATACCTCGAGAGCAGTGCGCAAAATAAGATAGGACCCTTCAGCAAACCAACTATCAGTGAAGGTGGGCTTTCTCATTAAAGATTATTTATTATTATTATCAGTCATCACGATCGTCGTTGTCGTTATCATAATCATCACCACCATCATCATCATCGGGGAGAACGCGCAATAATATATTAGAGCGCTATCCACATTTCCTCAACTCAGACATCTAATGGCGCACAACGCTTTTTCTGCTGTTTTATCTTTCGTCCATCTAAATCACAAACATCTGAGTTGATTCAATTCACCTTTTCGGCGCTAGCCGTCACGGGGTATACATTGTCTTAGACTGTGTCACGGTAAGTTCGGACATTGTTCTTGAATTTCCGTACAAATGTACTGACTCTAAATGAATTATTTGTTTGGTTAATGTTTAGTAAGTTCTCTAAGTACAATTGATCATTTTTCTAGCTTGATTAAAGCTTTTCGTATTGCTGTTAAGATAGCTAACTAAAGAAATCTACCTAAGTATTCTCTTTAAAGTCAGTGACTTTGTATGGAAATCCGAAAACGATGCCCGAACTTTTTAATGACCGTAACACAATTCAAGCTAGCATTGAAAAGGTGAATTAATTATTGATTTTTCTTGAAGGAGGTCAAAAATCCAAACGCCTCAGTGAAAGTTGTAATGGTCGTATCTCGTCTATTAAACTGTTAATAAATTTGAAATTGATAAACTGTGCCAGCCTCACCATTTCCCATTGCGCGCGCAGTAATTAGCTCAGTAATGAATCGCTAATAAACATGTGATCAGTTGCCTCACCTTGGAAACAGTCTTGACAGTGACGGGCATAAGGGGCGTGGCCGTTTGATTGGCATTGTAAATAATTTGTTTGTGACATCTCCAGCAGACTATGATGACCACAGATGAAAACATGATGGCGATAATAAGGCATGGGATAACTGTGTATAGGATGCTGACCACGTGGATCGTGGGTACTTCTTCTTCTGTAACGGAAGAAAAAAAAGGAATTTTAAGGGCAGTGTATATTAATAGGCCTTTTCTAAGTTCGATAATCATGGTGCATTGTGGTCTAGCTTGGGTACAAACACCACCAAATAAGCGCGGAAATAGGGTAGAATGCATCGTTTGCTATCTCAACGAAGACCTATGGAAAGATTAGATATGTCTGCACCTGGTGAATTGCCCAACCTCCCCCTCTCAAAAATCTAAAGGTCCGTCCCCTAGGCCCGAGACGAGGAGGTCTATTTGTTGTGTACGACCACTTTAATACAGTAATGTCACGTCAAACTCACCACAGCGCGCTATAGCACAGTAGTCGTATCTCTTTCTAGGATTGGTGGTGAAGCACCAAGGTCGGTCTTTCTTTCCTCCAGGGTTCCGACAGAAGTTGTGACCACCACGCAGCTCATGATGAACAGCAGGTGACATTAAATGGAAGTGCGGTTCTGTGGAGTTCCAGCGCTGACACGAGTATCCCTTCTCGGTGACACTGACGTTACCTTGGTAATGCTCGCCCGTGCCGTTAAAGCAACGATCGCCTGAAAGAAAATTGAAACGAAATAAAAATAAAATGGTTAGAAATAAGCTCATACAAAAAAGATGATATCCATTTGCGTTTAAATAAGTGTTAAAAAATTTATCGATACCCTAAAACAACATGTGTCCCTCACCTTTCAGTAGGGCAGTAATGATAAAAGGGTAAATTTTACACCGTGAAAAGACGAAAAAAACTTACTGACGTTTCGGACGCTAGTTCTTCGTCTTTTACTCCGACGCAGAACTAGCGTCCGAAACGTCAGTAAGTCTTTTTCATCTTTTCAAGGTGTAAAACTTACCCTTTTATCATTACTGCATAAGAAACACCGACGCAGCTCACACTAGTTTTTAGCTAGTTACCTCTTCTTTCAGCGGAGAGGTGTTACCGCTCGCTCTGGGGTCTCATGTTCGATTCCTGGATTCAGCATCACGTGTGAGTAAATTCCGTGGGGTCTCTCAGGGTTGTTTCTTCACGTTTTCCGGTTTTCTCCCTCCGCAAAACCGAACAAGCTAAATTCCAATTCGATTTGTAAGATACCCCGCGAAAAAATTTGAATTTGAATTTGTTCTTGCGGTGTCATCTGCGAGCCAAATAAATATTATCTTACAGTAATGATAAAAATGTAAATCATACACCGTGAAAAGATGAAAAAACCTACTATTTTACCTTTCTGTTCCCTGAACCTGACTCCTCTAGTGAACGGCAACCTCAATGGAATACAATTCTTTCCTTCCTTGCTTTCCTTCAGCGGTAACAAAGAGCAATCCGGGAATAACACGTGTTCCAAAGACTCTCTCTTGGCGACTATGTACTCATCTCGACAAATGTCTTTCCTCAACAAGTCGCATTCCTCGTAGCATATTGGCCTTGGCTTAGGTTCTGTTGCTACATCATCGCAATAAGGGAACAGATAATGACAAAGGAGAGGAAGTACGTAAGGCTTGCATTTATCGCTTAGTTTCTTTGAAGATGATATCGCATTCAGTGCAATTTCTAGTTTCTTTTCAATGGAGCTTTGTTGGTTGACTGCTTTGATGTAGACAGTCTTTAAAAGATTGATATAGGATGAGCATTTGTTTCCTGTGTAGCGTACACAGTATCCTGGATGTGCAGTGGGGGCTGGGTAGGTGCTGAAATCACAAATGCAGAACCACATTAGTTATTGAGACTAGAGTGCAAACCATATATATCCATGAAATAGTACTAACTATCTAGTACAAAATAGCACCAATGAAACACCACCAAGGTACACCACTAGAGTGCAAACCATATATATCCATGAAATAGTACTAACTATCTAGTACAAAATAGCACCAATCATAACAAGCCGCAAGCCCGATTTTATTGCGTTTGGGCGCATTCAGATCTGCATGTTTGGAATATTTCTGGGGGATTAGGAGTGGGGGAGGTGTGAATCTTTTGTTTTATGGCCAGCAGGACGCCTAACTGGAAAGACCGCTTCATATTGAAAGTCCTTTCGTCAGCTCATTAAAAGCTGTCACTTTTGACTGAACGTTGAAGTTGCTTTCCGACTGATTCATTCGCTGGCTGTTTCCTCATTGTTTTACGGAAAGCGAAGACAGATTCTGACGACTTCGGTACTCGAACCTCTTCGGTTTATCCATAATCAATTAACAATGGTTTATCTTATGAGTCCCCCCTCCATGTTTACAGCAACTACAAATGTAGATGTTTTGTAACTATCCAATAATAAAGTTGTTGTATTTATAACTTGAAGAGCAGATTTTCTCTTGTCAAAGTGGATAGTAATCCGAAATTTGTTTGAATCTTTCGCTACTAAGCTCGTTACAGCGTAAATACATAAAAACATTTCTTGAATCATCTCAAGATGCTCGTTACATGGTAGCAATGAAAAAATCACTTTTTTAAAAATATATAACAATAGCTCAAGGCAATTCCCTATTATGGAATACTTTCCGGCTTCAGATTTCTTTTAAAAAACAAGGAAAACCACGCATGCCTTTCCGGTCGTATGATCAGCTTTCCCCGACACGTGTATCACTTCCACAGTCCAGAACTTAACTATGTCGAAAACTTTTGATTTACTTTGCTATCTTTGTGAGAAAAAATTCAAGACCTATCGATCTCTTCGAAAACATTATGGCATCCGACACACCAAGGAAACACTTGATATGAAAACGGTCAAGTTTATGGACAATGACAACCGCCTACAAGTCGCTGTGCCACTGTTAGGGTTAATGAACGTAGCATCAAGCGAGTATAAGAACGGATATCTTTTGTGGCTTTCAGGGGTTGCAGAACAAATTAATGCTTCTCTCCATCCGAATTTTCCAGGTATGTTTAACAACCTCACTTGTATTTCTCGGGACTTATGATAAATTATATCATAATTTTTTCGGAAATATAAACAGATAGCTATATTTAACTGAAATAACTCACACACGTATCGAATACTTTTCTGTTTATATACAAACCGAACGCATAATTTATTTCTACTATACTTTTCTGTTTAGGTGGCTGGTTCAAGATCGACTTTTTGCAACTTCCTTCGGCCTTCTTTCAACATTTTGTTCTACGACTTCAGTGCGAGATCGATAGCATAAGAGTTGCTCCACATAAGAGACCGCCGACATACTGTACCTACACGAAGAGAATTTCATACAAACAGTATGCTATTGAGAAATTCATCGAATGCATGGAGGACCAAACCCTGGTGCCCATCAAGAAGGAAATTCTATTTTCTGGGACCAAAGAAATCAGTAGGCCGTCGAGGACTATAGAAGAGGAAATAGAGGCAGCTGTTCAACGTGATCCATGGAGTGCAAGAAAAAACTCTGAAAGAGCAACAGTGCACGCTAACTTGGAAATTGGCTTCGGTGAAGGCAGATGTACTCGAGAGGTAGAGGTTATTTGGTGGCCGCATGTATATGACACAACAAACAATGGACATTTCACATTACGTTTTTATTTACAAAAAGTTTCTGTATAAGTAATGAGGATTGTTTTAAAAACTCTATTCTGCTAAAACAAATATATTCGTTGAATAGAAAGCGTTTGTAATACTATAACTATAGCTGAACTTTTAGAAAATCTGATTGTCTTAATAAATTGTTTTATTTCAAAAACACGTGACTCTAGAATAGAAAACCTAGATGTTTAAAAAACCACTGATCCAGTGTCATAAAATTAACTGAAACTATATATGTACACAAGTTCTGAACCACCATCAATACGCGCGGAAGGAGCAACTACTGGATATCAGGAGTAGAAGCGAAATCACAAATAAAAATAAATACGCCTTCCAAACATGTGGAATGAATTCCTTTTCATAAGGAATCACGAATCACTGTTAACGGGAATTATATAAATCATACAACTTAATGATTTTGCTTCTACCCGCGATAAAAAAGAAAAAAATTACTTATTGTAATTTATAATTTGCATAAGTGTAGGCCGCATTTTAGGATTCTGTAGAAGAGCTGCACTATATGCCATGCAGCCCACTCGTCCACCTATTTCAAAAGATGAGTGTTTTTCTACAAATTGCAATAGCTTTGCAAAAGAGAAAACGTCACTCTTAATGGAGGGATCGCTGCTGCCATCTACAATTTCAGGCGCAATGTGTGGATAGCTTGCTGTGTATTTTAGCTGCTCCTCCTTGGAAAGGCTTTTTCTCCTTGAATTGGCAGAAATCTTGGAACTCTTACCAAAATCAATTATGACGCTATGGTACTCGCCTGTAGAGTTCTCAATAACCACGTTGTTGACTTTCAAATCATTATGCAAGTATCCTCTTGCGTGCACGTGGTTTAAACCGGCAGCAACACCTTTGACAATGTCAAACCACTGCTCCTTCGTCAATTTCTTTGTCTTGACTGCCTTGTAAATTGTGACACTTTCCTCCCCTATTCCGTGGAATTGTAAAACCATCTTGTATGGAAGATTGACAGTGCATATTCCATACAGTAAAGGGAGGTTTCGATGGTCGCCAAGCTGAGAGATTACTTTTGCTTCATGAAGGACTTCCCGTCTTAGCTGTTCCTTGCTGTAAAAGTTGTCTGTGATATAGTCCTTCACAACGACTACCATACCTCTGTACCGTGCTAAATTGCATTGGCCAAAAGTCCCTGCACCAACAGATTTGCCGATCTTAACCAGCCCAGAAATATTTATTTCTTTAAACCGATGGCCATGCGGAATTGACTGACTTCGATGACTCCTCTCTTCTCTCCCCAGCAGACTCCAACGTTCTTCTCTAGAAACACTTAAACTACTTTCTCCTTCTCTTGTCTTTTCTTTCTCCACTTCTATAACAACGGTCGGTTCTAGATACTTAGCTTCTAGCTCAACCTCCATCTGTTCACCTTGGTCGTTCATCGCTCTGTTTCTTTGAAATTGACCCCTTCTTTTGACCCCATCTTCCTCTCTTTTCTTCTTCCTTGCGCGCCATCGTTTCTTTTGATTTTTTGCAAGATTTTTGTAGTATTTTCTAGTATTTTTCTTTCTCGATTCTGCGTCAATCTCTAAGTCATTCTCTACGCTCACCTCAAAGTCCTTTTCTACGTCCATCTCCGACAAAGTTTGGAACATAAGACACTGAGAATGACATGTGAACTCGACACGTCACATCCACGACTGTCAAACGGAAACGCTTTATGATTGGCTGCAAGTAAACAACCAGGTTAGTATAAATTAATCAAGCATTTTGATTGCAAATTATTTCCAGTTTGTCCTCTAAAACATACGTGCTGTTAGCACAGGTAATCTATAGTCACCCCAGTGCTGTTAGCACAGGTAATCTATAGTCACCCCAGTGCTGTTAGCACAGGTAATCTATAGTCACCCCAGTGCTGTTAGCACAGGTAATCTATAGTCACCCCAGTGCTGTTAGCACAGGTAATCTATAGTCACCCCAGTGCTGTTAGCACAGGTAATCTATAGTCACCCCAGTGCTGTTAGCACAGGTAATCTATAGTCACCCCAGTGCTGTTAGCACAGGTAATCTATAGTCACCCCAGTGCTGTTAGCACAGGTAATCTATAGTCACCCCAGTGCTGTTAGCACAGGTAATCTATAGTCACCCCAGTGCTGTTAGCACAGGTAATCTATAGTCACCCCAGTGCTGTTAGCACAGGTAATCTATAGTCACCCCAGTGCTGTTAGCACAGGTAATCTATAGTCACCCCAGTGCTGTTAGCACAGGTAATCTATAGTCACCCCAGTGCTGTTAGCACAGGTAATCTATAGTCACCCCAGTGCTGTTAGCACAGGCAATAATTTACAGTTCATCTGAGAACTACAATCTTGTGTTTTCCATTCCAAGAACTGTTTTAAAAGGAGACAGCGATGGTTATGCATGTCATCAAATTCCAACTGAAGTCAGGTAATGTTTTAAGAGGACCATTCCCAATGCTGTCAACAGACATGATTACGCCCATACCACAGCTACCACTGCCTGCAGGTTGGCTTGGCATCCCAAAGTGACTTATTGTCAAAGAAAAGTCCCAAGCTGAAGGATCAAATTGACTGTTCATGCCGTCTGATATGTCATATAATGACTGGATCAGTTTTTTGGTTATGCACCCAAGATTGGAAGGGGGCTTCCAGTGTAAACCATCATCATAATACATGAGCTTTAACTTGATGTTAATCACCAGAAGACCCCAGTGTGAGCCTGCCAAATGAAGTGGCATCATGACCCAGTGTATTTTGGCCATGTCCTCTTGAGTCTTGCATGTATACTGCATCACCTTATTCTTGAGATGCTCTGCATCATCACCTGATGTCCAGTCTTGACAGAATGTTGGAAGAAAGAGAGAGTTTTCTCCATGTCTGGAAAGCTCTTTGTACTTTAAACAAGCCCCGTCAATCACAAAACCAGTCAAATATCTCTCACCCACCAGTGTTGTCAAATCTTTGACATCAACAATATGGCCTCTAACTGACAATATTTGACCATCTGGCTTGGAATCTAACAACAAGGCCTCAATGGATTTGGCTTCATGACTGGTCAGGATACCATTACTTTTGGCAAGCCAATTCAGCTCCTGATGGACCTCCTTTGATGTGTTTGAGGCTTCAAAGGCCTTTTCCCAGATGTCTAGTGTGAATCTGTTGAAGACACCAAGTCCACCCACTTGAATACCAATGTCAGTGTCATCATCATCATCATCATCTGAATCTATCAGAATTGCAGACGTTTTAACATGGTTTTGGATGTGTAATAGCTCTTTGCATTCATTCAGGATTCCTTGTGGAGGTCTTGCAGCCACCAACATTGGATTACTGAGTCTTACGGGAGATTTTATTACCTCAAGATCTAGATGAGACAGCATCACTACTGGTGGAAGCTGAAGCTGAGATATCTGCCTTCTGCTTAGGGTGTTCTTTGTAACAAGTCTTAGATCAGGGTAGAGTGTGTTGGGAATGCTGTTGGTTGACAACTGGTTCTTTTTAGGCTTCGACTGAATGACTCTAGTGACAGAAGGTGTTACTTGGCTGCCAAGTTTGATGACAGGTGGTGATTGGCTGGATTGGGAGACAGGTGGTGATTGGCTGGATTGGGAGACAGGTGGTGATTGGCTGGATTGGGTAGAGACAGGTGCTGATTGGCTGGATTGGGTAGAGACAGGTGGTGTTCGGCTAGATTGGGTAGAGACAGGCAGTGATTGGCTGGATTGGGTAGAGCCAGGAAGGTCATCAGAACCATTGTTTTCTCTGGCTTCATGGTCATACACGAATGTAGGAAGACTTTCAGGGGCAATTTCCATTACCTTGGTAAATCTATCACACTTGTACTGCAAAAAGTCTTCACCAAAGATGCTTGTCAACAAGGTATCCATTTCTTGGATCCAGGAAACATCAGCAGATGACCATACCACTTTTCTTGCATAATTGAGTGGCCATCCACATCCTCCAAAATGAAATGGGGCACCTTCCAATATACAAATTTATATATTTTGTTTTTATAAATTGATAATAAACAGTTATCATAAAATAAAACAAATAATTATCATTATAAAGTTCATGAATAATTTCAGCCAATTCATTTTCATAAACCAGGACACAGGAACTCCAATATACAAATTTTGTCCTCGAAAAGCTACAAAGCTGAGGCCAAGAATTGTGGGAAGATACATTATTTATTACATATTCAACTGACAATTTCTTATAAAGACTGCATTCTGTTATATTCAACATGCTGCAATGGGTTTTAAATGGTTCTTTTACAAGTTTACTTTACAATGAGAGGTAAATTGAATTGTATCTGGCTAGTGATAACAGAAACTAATACAATAGGGCTTCTGTCTCAAATCATACAATATCAATTACATACATGTAAGAGCAATATCATTCATACCTTTCAAATTACATTCCAAAGCTTTTCTAAAGCATAATCTCAAGAAAAGAAGTCGCTCAGAGTAAAAGTGAAGAATGATCTGCTTAACTGTTGAAAAAAGAATGAATTACTCTTATTAACAATAATGATATTTGCATTTTGAAGCAATCTTAAGCACTTAATCTTAAAGTACTCACTTGAAGAAGTGTAGCCATGCCTATCGTGAGAAGTTGCCTTTGCATAAAGTTGTCTCTGCAATGAATGTGCTGACTCAATGGACTGCTGGGAGTACTCTCTCAAGCTACCAAACTGCCTCAACAGCATGCTTGAATGCTCTATGGTCATATGGCCATAGTCCCCAGTCCCTAGTGATGACCCAAACATCTCTCGCAGCAGAAAACCCCATTCCTTGCACTATAATAAAAATAAAAGAACAAAGATGAGCTAATTGAGCAATTGAATTTTGTTTTGCTTGGGCTGAGCTATTATTCATTTTGTTATTTCTTGGATGTCCTTGTGATGTTCATTGGAACAAGGTGCACGCCTGCATTTGTTCACACCAGCTTAGGATAAATAAATGATAATTTACAAACCTGTAAATCATACACATCAATAGAATCCTGCTTATCCTTTCCATAAACCTCTTTTCTCATGACTTTTGCAATTTCTCTCCAACCAGTGAAAACCTTAAATTTTATATTAAAAAGTTAATGATTTCACAGTGTTCATGATCATGATGAGGAACAATTAATCAAGAACAATAATTTCAAAGCTTAGACCAGTGAAAAGAGAAAAAGGAAAATAAAATTAGTAATGGCTTGATTCTCTCTCCCTAACCACAGCTAACACATACAATAACAAGCCTTGTGGGAACAGCAGTTGAATCTGGGTCAAGTTGATGAGAATTTATGACCACATGGCAGTGCATGCTACATATATAATTAATTCTGCTTTTTGTTTCAATTTTAGAAAATGCCTTTTCCTCCAAAAAATAACAGTAATAACATTGCATGATTACCTTGAGGAATAACTCCAGAAAAATCTGTGCTGCATAATCATTCAGCCGATTGACATATTTTATGCTACCAACACTTTTTTTTCTTCTTGATACAGACATCAGTTTGGGCAATTTCTCAGAAATATCCTTTTCCTTTTCTTTCCACATGCACAGGTACTCTTCCACCTTCTTCCCAGCATCTTAAAATGAAAATAAAATGTAATTAAAAAACTTATTTAGATGTGGTACACATAAATATTATTGAAGCGTTCATACCTGAAGTAGATAGTGCTATCTCTTCTTGGTATTTACCAAAGTCCCTCACAAAAGTGTCTTTAGTCTTTAAGCCTGTGTAATACTGTTGTGGGCAAAGCAACAAAATTATTGAACTGGTTTACATTTTTTACTGTTAGGTCACATTGTTTGGGATAACCTACCTTTACCTGCTGACTACAAAAGGATATTTTGTTCAACAAAAATTCTTTTGCAACTATAGGGTTATCAAACTGTCTTTTGATGGCATCCTGGGGCAAGCAATCTTCCAATATGTCCTCTATGTTGTCAAGGATACGTCTTTCAGTGTTTCCTTAAAACAATATAATATTCATCTATAAATAAATATAAGTATGTATATTAACTAAATATTTTTGACTGCTTACTTCAAAGCCCATCTGAGTAACAAAACAATAATCTACAATTATTCATAATTCTGAATTTTTGTTTCGTAAAAAAAAAGAAATGATCATGAACAGTTGTTTTTAAGCTTCACAAAAACTTAAAATTTTATTAAATACCATATTGGGCTTTATGGCAAAAATATTGCTTTTAATGCATGCTCAACCTTTGGTTATGCAAGCTAAGTTTCTGGTAAGAGCAGGTACTAGGACCCAGCCTAGGAAGGGAGGGGAGGGGGAATGTTGACTGAGATAGGTGTAATTGAAATATAGTCATTATATTGTGGTATATACATAGGGATGAGTGTGTTGTCGTGAGTGCAAAAAATCAACGTAAAATATAATAAATTCAAGCAAGCCCATATAGTAGATGAAAAAGTATTAATCCCAAACCTCAATTCACCTGAAAATGATTTGACTGTGATATTCTGCTTTGTGACGGCAGTTTGTTGTCCTTCCTTTAACTTAAGAGTGATTCTGTCTCCAGTTGTTTCTGGTCCAAAATTGGACAAGGCCTTGTTACATTGCTTCAGTGTGCCAATTCTGTAGCACTGAAGCCCAAGGGATGCAATGAGATGTTCTGTATTCCTTAACTCACAATGAAGGACACACAGATTGATTGAACTTAATTCCTCTTCCAACAAGAAGATCAGATCATCCCTGATACCCCTGAAGCTAGCACTGTATAATAAAAAAACACACACACACATTGAGGTTTGCACTAAGAGTAAGGCGATCTAATGCTACAGCACTAAGGAAAATTATCTGAATGAAATTAACAATGGCAGCTTTGTAGTTAATTTTTAAAATTATGCTTGGTTGAAGTTAAAAACTATATATAGTGTATTATGATATTTGCAACAGCTCCAACTATTACTCAGTGCCATCGTAAACAAAGAGTAGTTGTATAGTCAGTCAGACTATGGTTAGTTCACAGTCTTCTCCCTTTACTACAAAGGTTAATGAAAAACCCTAAACACAAAGGTATATTATGATAAGTTGTCAATAACAAAATAATGTTCTGTTAATGTATTTTATAATGTGCTGCTTCTTACCTTCCAATATTGGCCTTTGTTTCACTAAAATGTTGTAAACATACAGTATTGGGACCCAGATCACAGTTACAATTCTGTCAAATAAATGAAAGCAACACATCTTATTTAACACTTTTCTGTTGAGAAATAATTATTATGCATGTATAATGTGTGCAATCAAGTGGTAGTTATAAATTATCAGAGGAAACTTTCTACAGGTCCATTACAAATTTATTAAATGTACTTTATTTTATGTGTAATATTATCAAAAGGGAATTTTAAGGGCTTTGATTTGGAAACAGCAAGCTAAGTGATGAGCTCATATATATATATGCATATAATAATAATCATAAAATAATCATGATTCTGTCAGTTTTGTATTTTGATCACTGAATGATTTTGATTATCTTACTCTCATTGCCTGACAAATGAAGCAAAACTCCACATCCAGCCCTTTCCCTCCAAGCTTAAAGTCTTCGTCATCATCTTTTACTAAGAGAAGATATAATGCTTTCAAGTCTAGAGTCACTGTAAAAGAAAAGATAATAAAATAAGTATTCATATTGTAACTTGCAAACCTCCACTCACTCACATACACACACACATTTTTCCAGATAAAAATAATTGATTTCTGATTCCCTTACATTCAATTCTCACTTAGAAATTTTTGTTTGGTGCAAATAGAATACAAATGCTTGTGAGCATACTTGCAGTTAGATCTTTCATAATTTTTATCTTAAGAAAATCCCTATAATTAGGAAATGATGAATTAAAATACTGAAGTGATTACCTCTGAACGAAACATTATAAACTTTGCCATCCACTGTGATTCCATTTCTTTTAATGGCATCTTTTTCGTTATTCAGTTTAGCAATAAGACTTCTCAGTGTTTTTCTGAAATGGACAAACATAATAGCTTATATATGATATACACCTACTTGCAAGAAGGTTGTCATACAAAAAAAGAACAGTTGTAGTTTAGTGAGAAAGGAATAAATTGAATTACAAAAAAAAAAGTTCAGCTTCAGTGATCTGATGTTCAGCTTCAGTTATTTTCTTTTGTCTTTTTAATGCATTCCTATTCCACTAAACTACAAATGTTCTTTTTTCGTATGACGACCTTCTTTCAAGTAGGTATATATATATTACATATTTTTATAATGTTCATAACCTTGTGCAGATTATAACTTTATCATACACTCATTGACAAAACAGCTGTATCATATACAAGCCCACTTTTGAGATTATGCTTTATTTGATTGGCACATTGCAAAATAAAACATGATAATAATAATTATAATAATAATAATTATAATAATAATTATAATAATAATTATAATAATAATTATAATAATAATAATACTTATTCATTAGACAAAGGACATACCGAGGATTTGCAGCATACATACGCAAAGTAACAAAATATTCATTCATGAATCTACTAAACATTGAAACTTTTGTTTGACAATTGTTTATCAAATCAATAATTTGAAGTGGGCTCTTACATGATATAAAACAATATAATATGTGGCAGCAGATGCTCACCTCTCTTCTTTACAATTAGCTATTGCAAGTGGGAAAAATGATTTGGAACTGTGATTGGACCAATGGACAGTACTTGCAGGTATAACACCAACTAACACTTGATTTCTCCCTAGAGTGGAAAGAAATGATGAAATATCAATCAATCTCCTCCTGGCTAGCTCGCTAGCTTTAATCTGGCTGAATACTGTGAGGGTTCAATTATGGGTTCAATCTTAAACAACAACATGATATCACTTGAATATCTGAGTGGCAAATAATGAAATGGCAGTTTCATCTCATTCCAATGTAAACCTAATACACTGACACAAGTTAATCAGTACTAAGTTGCAACAGTCACAACACACTAGTCTTGTTCTTTATAACAAAGAATGTTCTCACAAATTATTGAACAAAATTGATTTTTCTAATGAAAATATCTTACCACCAAATGGCCTGCCATCCAGCTTCAAATTCAACTGAATATGCTGGCTCTTGTGACCATGTAGCCGCAGTTCCCTTGCTTGCCAGCAAACAACAGGCTCAAGTGCTACTTGGTATCCTGGGATATCCTCATCTCCAGTTGGCTCGACCAAGAAAAGGTCTTCAATTTTACTAAATACCAGACTTTTAATAGCCTTAATGCTATTTTTAGACAATAGCACTTGGGCCCTTGATGACCTCTACAACAAGAAAAGTAGAGAAAGAAAATTGTTAATTTTTCTTTTGAATCCCATAAACCGTATTGGTTATAACATTTACAAAAATAATTCTGTTCTAGAAAAATCCATGGATTGACTATGCAACTACCAAACAAAAACTAAAGCCTCATTAGAAACTAGAACTCACCCCATTTTTTCCCAATTCAGTAACATTCAGTAGAGTTTGCCAGCCCTCATCTGATATAGGTACTTGCAATTTCAGCAATAGAAGCTGCCAGTCCGGGACACTCATATTCTTGACTTGTTTTTCCAAAATTTCTGTTGGGAGAATTTCCTCTAGGGTTTTCTCTAGTCCTAAAGTCTCCTCAACTTCCAAAATCACGTCACGAATGACTTTCCTGCTTTCACCAGGCAGTTTTCCCCCGCGCAAAAACGCAGCATCTAGCCAAAACACTGTTTAACTCTTCTCCATTCTCGTGACAAATCTTATGGATTTCTTTAATGATGTTGGTACACTTGTCCCTTATCTTTCTTTTTTTGTATTGAGGCTCGTAATCGTGCTCTTCTATTTCTTGGAAAGAAATGGCCGAATTAGAAGAGGACGACGAAGAACTCGAAGACCACAATAACGGGGATAATTTTGGCGCGCTTTTTTCATCTTTTGCGAATGACCCATTCGTAAATGACTCTGAGGAATTACTTGGTGACTCAGGCATAGGTAGCGAGTCATCTGAGCTGCAGCCTTTGATCGGAGTGCTAGAACACGGTTTGGAGCTTGGAATCGATGGCGAATGACTTTTTGGCGGGATAAAACTTGCCTGGTTAATTGTCTTTTTAACCGCCAAGAATTCCTCTGATTTAAGGAAATTCGACTCGTTGAGACTCCTTCGACGCAAGTTCCCAGCGATCAAAGCGAAATATGTTCCAACATAAACTTTTTCTGCTACAGCTTTGACCCCAGAGTTGAAAAGCTTCGCGGAGATCAGTCCGCCATCTTTGTCTCTTAAGTTTCTTAAGAGACATGAAGAAACTTCGTCGGGAAACAGCTTGAACACGTCTGTTTGACAAAACTTGTTCGGCGGAGCACAGCATAGATCAGTCGACAGAGCGTACCAGTTCCTGTTAGGATCAAGATCCTGAGAAAACACTTGGACTGTATGTACGGAAGGCATAATCAGTGGAAGACCAAAACTACATTCTCCTTTGCCGAGTACTTCAGTGATCATAAATTTTGAGTTTACCGCGTAAAGACTCGTGATCGCCGAATAAGGCTTAATCCAATATGTTTTGAGCTTCGTCATCTCCAAAATTTTATGTCAACACGACAACACTTTCCTGATTACCTTAGCACCACGACGACACTTCGCTCTCGCAGCCCTAGTAGCTCAAGGCGTTGATCAAATTAACTCGTCTGTCATTCTGTGGTTATTACCATGGTAACATAGGGATCCCAATGTTCGCAATAAAATTGGGCTTGCGGCTTGTTATGAAACACCTCTAAGGTACACCACTAGAGTGAAAACCATATATATCCATGAAATAGTACTAACTATCTAGTACAAAATAGCACCAATGAAACACCTCTAAGGTACACCACTAGAGTGCAAACCATATATATCCATGAAAAAGTACTATCCACAGCACAAAATAGCACCAATGAAACACCAAGGTACACCACTAGAGTGAAAATCATATATATCCATGAAATAGTACTAACTATCTAGTACAAAATAGCACCAATGAAACACCTCTAAGGTACACCACTAGAGTGCAAACCATATATATCCATGAAATAGTACTAACTATCTAAATTACAAAATAGCACCAATGAAACACCTCTAAGGTACACCACTAGAGTGCAAACCATATATATCCATGAAATAGTACTAACTATCTAAAGTACAAAATAGCACCAACGAAACACCTCTAAGGTACACCACTAGAGTGAAAATCATATTTCATTGAAAGAGTGCCATCTAGTACAAAATAGTACCAATGAAACAATATTGAAAACAAAATAATACATGTGTTTAGTGCTATTTAGTTTTGCAGTACATCCACGTATGGTTTGTACTATATTATTAGATTATTATTAAGGCAGTGGCACAAGAAGTTGAACGAACACCAACCCCCACCCCATCCCTGCCAAATGGCTTCTGTCCCACCCCGAGTGATGTCAAGGTGAATTAAGGAAGTAGTAGAGATGGAGACTTGGCAAAGGGGTAGAGGGCTCTTCCCAGTACTCAAACAGTACCAGAATATCTTTTATATTGGATGTCCAGGATTTATCCCTAAAGCTTTTTATTTGTGATCAAGGAAACACTTTCTAACAGTGAGTGTGGAAACCACTTAATGAATATGAAAATTAAAAGTGAAAAAAAAAAAGATTTTTGAAAAAAAAGTCAATATCTAAGAAATTCAAAGTTTGGTTTTCCCATTTGTTACATTATATTGATGTTATGTTATAAAGACTTACAAATCTACATGGCCGACATGTAGTTCAGTTGTGGCTGTTGTAGTTGATGAATGTGATTTAGTTTCTTCTGTAATGGACATAAAGTAAGGAAAAGGAGTTAGAATATTATCCATACAGGGACGATGGAGCAGGGGAGGGGTGTGGGGCTATACAACTGTAATCCTCCAATAATTTTCATCCTTATTTTGAATTACTAGTTTGCTATTTAAAATATCAATAGCCAAATGCAATAAATATGTTGTAAATTCTCCTCAAAACACTAGAAATTACACTTCTGAAGGTCTCAGTTTTGAACAAGACACTCTTGGAGCATGCACAGGGTTGCCAATGTGTAGATATGCTAAAGCTTAATTAACACCTAATATTTGTTATTTACTGCTACAGTATCTGGGGAGAGAGGGTATCTTGGAACATTTTAGATGTATTTTTTCCAGAACTTCCGAACACTAAGACTTAGTGTTTTAATATACTTAAAACTAGAATAGCCAGAATACTGCTGACTGAGTAGCTGTAATAATACTACTGCCACAGGCAACCCAGTAAAAACTTTTTACAGTGGTTCAGGCCCCCAAAGCCTCATAGTTGCCCCTGCTTTCAGTGGTCGTCACCCCCCTA
Organism: Actinia equina; assembly: GCA_011057435.1. Lineage (NCBI taxonomy): Eukaryota > Metazoa > Cnidaria > Anthozoa > Actiniaria > Actiniidae > Actinia > Actinia equina. Next base: position 1,426,699 of record WHPX01001187.1, read on the forward strand.
ATCAAAATTAGTCTCTGCAGTCCCTTCAAAACACATTTATACCTCTTCAGTGGAATAAAGACGTGATTGTTGTGAGGAAAAAGCAATTAAAGATGTTTTGTCCAGAATTTCCACAAGACTGTGACTTTGGAAGGAACCACACATATCCTATTGCATTTAGTCATGCTGTTTAATAGTTAGGTAAATGTATCTAACTTAGATAACTGTTTTGTTGATGTTACATAAAATAGGAAATAGGTGCCAAATCAACAGTCATGTGACCAGAGTATGTGTGTATTACAACTTCATTTTCTTTCCTTGATTTTCAGATCATGAATTTTAAATTTATGTGACATCAACTAACAACTAAGGCATTTCACTCACCACATCGTGCGATGCCACAGTAATCATATCTCTTATTAGGATCTGTTGTAAAACACCAAGGACGGTTCTTCCGCCCTCCAGGATTGCGACAGAAATTATGTCCACCTTGTAACTCTGGGTAGGCGGCAGTAGAATTCCATTGTTGACATGCGTAACCATTCTCTGTTATGTTCATACGGCCTCTATAATGTTCACCAGAACCATTAAAACAACTGCCATCTGAAAGAATTAGAACAGAGTAATAAGTTTTTAGTGACTTTTGAATTGAGCCCTTATTATGACAATTGGATTGACATTGTGAGGGAGGACAGTCATCAGTAAAAAATTGAACTTTTTTATGATTCTTTTAATAGGAATAAAATAATAAAATAATAATAAAGGATAATTTTTATTCAGATAAAAGATTTTACGTTTCCCTTGATTTACATGAGTTTTTTTAAAGAGATCAAAAACACCTTGTGACTTTAATACTACTCCTACCATACTCACCCCTAGGCCTGACAATAATGTGTGCAGTATTGCTGACAGCAACTCCAGCTTTATTTTTTGCCCGACAAAAGTATCTGCCAGTGTCTGATACTTGTAATGTTTTGAACTTTAACCGGGATCCCCAGTCAAGTCTGAAACAGGAAATAATTGTATAGCATCTGATTTTCTGTAGATTCTGAGTTCTTTAACACTACTAAACCAATCTTTTTCTGTTTCAGGACATAGCAAGGTCTTGACCACAGGGGAGGGGGGGGGGGCAATGTAACAATGTACTATTTATATGCCTATAAATAGGTGTACATGCTTCAACTTACTTTGCACCCCCAGTTGCTATGCTTATGGTCTGTTTTACCAAAAATAATCTCTTCTTTGAGCTGGGTAGATGTGAATTTTGATTTGGATAATTTGTCCCACAGTCAAACAAACTTTCAAGGAGCCACCCAGCTATTCAACTAGTTTATTTATATATAGCATGTGTTTTTGGCTAAGTTCTTGAACTTTGGGTTAAATCAGGGGGATAAGGGGTCTCTGCACAGTTTACAATGATTAAGAAAGGATGACCACAAATTTCAGAATATGCTAGAATCACAAATCCTGGAAATTGTTTTTGCTTATCACACATCAGGAGAATAAAAATAGCGATGATTTCATTTGCTGTTGAATAGCATAGAAATTATAGGCAGAGCTTAAAACAATAGCTGAACATCGAACAATGTCTGGTCAGAATTATTGGAACATGTCAGTAACATTGCTCCTAGAAAGGTATATGACTGAGCTAAAAGTAATTTGGCCGATCATCAAGACTGCTGTCTTACCAGCCTCTATTTTAAGCCCTGATACTAGGAGTAAATTTGTGGAATATATAATGATTTCCCCATCACTGATTACCTTTTTATTGCAATTCTTCCTTTTTGGGTGTTGTGTAGACTGATTCTACTCTTATACCAGGTTATGTCTGGTAATGGTGATCCAGTTACTATACATTTTAAAACATTCTTTTTTCCTTCTTGCGTAGTTTCATTTAACAGGTTTGCAGTAATAACTGGAGCTAAATAAAAATAACAGAAAAACACACAGCACTTAGTTACAAATGTTTATGTTCTTAATAAAAACCAAAGCCTTATACTATTATTAAAAACCAATCCAATAAGCACTCAAAATTGAAAAATGCTGGATGGGGGCAGATTCAGAAATAAACCCCTTGCAGCACATTAGAATGCAGCTCAAATTTTCACAGGAGATTGAAATTCTTTTGTTTTGTCCTTCAAACTAAGCTGCTTTGACGTCACATGCAAAGGGTTGATAGGCAAAAGAGGGGCCAGAATGCTTCTGCCTTGAAAGGAACCTCTATGACTGTCTTAAATAAAGAGGGGAGGAGGGGGGGGGAGGGGTGGTGTGCCCCCTAGGCCAACCTCTAAATCTGCCCATGTGAGAAACTAAAAATAATAGCAGACAATATTTTCTTTAAGATGGTGATGGCTATGGTGAGGTGCCCTTACTACAGCAACATTGGCTAGGAAATACAAATGTGATAATGGCACTTGCCGAGACAAAATGAAACCAATAAGTGAATTGCCTACAGCCTCAGAAAATGTAGACTTTATGGCAGACCTATATTTCTGTTTTCTACTTATAATGAGATTATTATTACTGTTATTTAGTTTAGGCATAATAATTTTCGTATTTCAGACCTTGTTTTATTTCTTTTAGATGGATATCATTTTATGCAATTGTGGTAGACAAAAATACTACTCAAGGGAATGGGAATGACACATTCCAAAATGTGTTGTACATAATATCTATGTAAATGTGTGAACATGAAAATGGAGTCATATTTACTAAGAGGGCACACTTTTATGAAAAGACTTCAACCTTTCTATGATAGCAGTACACAGTGAACACTCCACAAAACATTTTACGGTCAAAACAACTTTAAGCTTACCCCCTAGGTTCCATTAATTATTTCATTATTTGTGAATATTAAAATTCACTTCTTTCATAGAATACCAAGACTCACGATTTGAGGACTACAGTGTTCCATATATTTAAAAATCCAATCAGAATTCAAGTTTTGAATTGGTTATTATTTCCAATCTCAAGTCTTGGTATTCTCAGAAGGAATAATGAATTTCAATATTTGAATAATGAAAGTCTTAGTGGAAAATAGGGGGGTAAGTTTGAGCCGTTTTGACTGTAATTATCAAAATACAATTCTAAAATAACATTCCAGAATGAACTTTGAATTAAAAGTCTACCTAAGAATAACATAATTATTTTAAGTGTATACCTTGACATCCAGTACATACTGATGAATTCCTAACAAGATAAAAGATCAAAAAACATTTACTAAATAATCCAACGTTATTAATAAATATAACCATAGCAGGCCATAAGTTATTCCCATTAACGAGAATGATATAGTTTTGATGAGGTGATAACTCATAAAATTCGATAATTACAAGGATTTTTCAAATCATTTATTAATATAGATTTCTCTCGCTATAATAAAGTAATCAACGTGTTGCATAGTTGCATTTGTTAAAGCAAAAATTAATAAATGAATAAGAGAGTTTTTAGATTAGGATATAGAAAACTTGGTTTGTGATATGATCATAAAAATTAGAATTTCAAACGAACCGAAGAACAACTTTGAAAGACAAGCGATTCACTTAGTGAATTTTCAAGAGATGAGATCAATTGTTGATTTCGGTGGGGTCAAAGCTTTACAGAATTAACCTGAATTCAAACGCCATAGCTGACATTATCCAGACGCGTCTCTTTCTATAACAAACAACATTCTATCTTTTTTTATCTTTTAACGTTAGAAGCGCAATTATGTACACCGGGTTCGCCTTGGTAATTATGGCTTAACAATGAGCTGTTTACTTAAGGCTTTATATCCTAAAATATTCACGAATAAATGTCAATAAGAACAATAAACGCTTGGAATAACATCGTAAAAGGAATTTAGAGCGATCAAACATTACAAGGAAACCTGAAAAATTAAGTGAAATAAATAGCTCTATATTTAGTTTAACACTAAGCTGTTGGAAGAGTGATTGGTTTGCTGTTTGAAAAAGATCTTTATTGTTTTTGACGGAAGCAAACGGAGCGACAAAAAAAGATGTCATGTTAGAGAGGTTCGCTCTCTTTGGAAATGTTTTTGGCCTCATGTTGAGCGCTTTCTGCATGAAAAGCACCAAGAACTATATGTCAACACTAGAGTTGTCTTTGGTCTTCATCAATCAGTGTCGACCGCCGAAGGAACTCGAATAACTCCATCATGTCTCTAGTTACCGAAAGTTTAGACAAAAGAGAAGAGAAGCGAATTTTAGAGTCTGTCGTTCGATAATAAGAATGTATGAAAGCTTCGTTGGAAAAGCCGTCTTTGATCGAGACATTTTAATATGCGAATGTCTACACATTGTCCGATTTACTTCGTTTTAAACGGTTTCGACGCCAAAGAATAGTGTCTTATTTGAATCACAGTATAGTACAGTAAATAAGAAAGCCCAGTAATCAATAAAATATACGAATCTTTTCAGTGTTTTATGGGCTTAATGCTTAACCGTCAATCCCAATTATGAGGAACATTAGCTGGTAAATAGAAGCGGTCTGGAAGATAATGCGAAAACAAAACAAAAATATACTTACAATGAAGGAAGAGACCGTCTGTGAAGCGATTGAGTCGATCCTGTAGAACACAACGCGAAAGATTGAACGAGAACGATTAGAGAGTTGAGATGAAGAGCTTGCCAGATGTTCAAACAGGCAACGAACGAGGATTTAAATCATGTGAAATGCCACAACTGATCACAACATTTAGATCTCCTAACTAAACTGACAAAGCCCCAAAAAGCGGCTAGCTTTTAAGTGAATCGCCCGTGTCATGAATTTACTCGCTTTTTGTAGGTGGCGAAATATTCATGGCTTTTATAATTGCATTGCAAATTGGACGAGAACTATAAGATCAAACAATAACATTTCGTGTGCAAGGCGCCGATCGCACTAACCTGGCAAAATTATCAACTTCAATAAGAATCCCGTCAGCCACACTGCTACAAGAGTTCCCATGGCCCGACTCTTCTACATAACCGAATGGAAAATCTAAAGATCATTAGCGTGTTATTCGATCCCCAACACACTCTGTATTTGCTATCTCCCCACATAGACACATGTAAAGACCGTTCGGAAACCGAATATGCAGATTATTATGGGATTACAACGGGACGTCACTCGAGGTTGACCCGAGGATCACCCGTAGCACTTTGTGCCCTCATTGGCGCTTTCCCAACATTCTGTCTCCTCGCGATAATGAAGATTGCCCTTAAGTCACATTGGCAATTTAGGAGACAGGAAGAAAGGTTGTTCTAAGATATTGATGATAAAAAATCCAGACATCTTTGAGTCTTCATTCCGACTGACTGCGACAAGGGAAGTATAGTCTTCAGGAAATTGACTGTCAAAAGTGAATCTTAGACCGTATTTCATTACTTGGAAAATGAGTTGATTCTGGCTGGGAAATAAAAGTTCAGAGTCACGTTTTGAGCCTTTCAAAGAGAAGCTTCAAGGATACTCTCAGAAACAAAACAAAATAAACAAACAAAAATCCTAGACGCATAAATCTATTATATATTTTAAATAAATTATACCTTATGAAGGAGAAAGAATATGCATACATGTAAAGAACAACGACACACACACACTTTAAGAGATAATAGTTACTCCATCTGAAATGTTTATGGATCGTAATATTTTAACAGCAACTCCCCGAAGGTTGGATTGCTTCAGTTGACTAGTGAATTAATTGAATAATGAGTTTACAAATTAACAAAAGGATAGTAAACGGACAAACGAACCTGAAACAAACGTAATTTACCCAATGGATATCAATAGAAGTGTGAGTTTATACCAGTGTATGTTATAGAAGTTGAAAAAAAAGTATCTTTAAGTAGCAGTTACAAAAGCGTTTGATAACGACCATTCAGGCGAAGATGGTCGTTAATAAGAGGTGTCCGGTTTTCAAAGGGAAGATTGGGTGGCCCACAACAGGAAGCCCATGGTTGGTATTTCTCTTCAGTTATTACCCACTGAAGTTATTTCTCTTGCAGAATTTGGGGAAAACCACATTTTTTACTTGAAGTACGTATAAATATACTTCTAGCATACGATTTTCCCCATTTTGCAATTTTGGTGATAATGTATATAGCGCAAATCAGTGTTATCATTTGGATGAGCTATAAAATACGTCTTTTATAGATTACTATAGATATGTATGGTATATATATATATATATGGATGTATATATCCCATTCATACATCCATCCATTTAAACCCTCCATTCTGCAGTTGTGCGTCAGTACCCTCTACATGTCTGGTACGTTTCTATCATGAAGACTAAGTACGAGATATGATCATTTCGAAGCAGACTTGCCTGAGGCAACGATCCGAGGTCATTTTATAACTTATGCCAGAAAACAAAAAGCCATTATAAAATATATAGTGCAGTACGGATGCGCATTCGATCTAGAAGGAGAAAAGGGTGTGTGTTTAGAGGGCGTACAATATAAATCAGGATAAAAATCAGGACGATGGATTTAAGATGTGCACTATTGACTGCATATTTTATGTTTGAAAAAAATAATAATTCAATATTTTTGCGGTATTTCGAAACAAATGTTTTGACCTTGACCGTGGACCACATGATGGCTCGAGTTTCTAACCCCATAAAACCGTATCGTACCAAGAGACAACAACACCTTTACGGTTTCCGGAACGCAAATACAACTAGAAAGTCGGAGGTTCGGAAGTCGGAGGGTCGGTTGAAATAATCGGTTTCAATAATCAAACATTCATGGAAACGTTTTGGAAATCGACTCCAATAAAATTTGAATTTTTGAAAATTTGAATCAATTAACTTAATTGCGGTGTTCCCAAGAGCATGGGCGATAAAGTATCTCCCTCTACGGTAACCGGGTAGTGCTTTCCAATAATGTTGTAAGCTATACTAGGGAATCCCGCTAGTCCCGCTGTATTGATAAATACCCCTGCTGGTCAATAAATAATATCCCTGAGTCTATTTGATCTTCTATTCCGGTAGGCTATACTGCATGTATAGGACGTATGACAGCATCCCCCCTGGGGAATACCTAAACAGCTATGAATCTGCATGTCAATGTCATGTAGCGATCAGTTTGGGGTCCACCATTGATGTCCAAAGCACCAAAACCTACAAACAAATAAAAATGAAAACCAACCATTATTTAAAAAAAAAAAATGATAATAAAGATTTCTTATGAACGTGAAAAAAGCATCGCTGTAGGTGACGCCACACTATCCATAATTCTGTATGGCTGATCAAACACCAAGGAACGCATAACCGCGCAGTGGGTCATATTTTATTTTATAATGGAAGGCAAGCAACCTGTAGCTGATATTGGTATGCAAAATAGAACGCAGATAAACAATTTACAATGCAAAGCGTGCATGGAAATAACTTCTAGATTTCGACAAGCGAAAAATACTTTTATCATAAAACAAGGTAGTGGAAAGACAGCACGTGACTTCGGAGTATGAACGATCTCAATCGTGGATCAATAATCTGTTCTTTATGCTTATGCTAGGACTTGCAGTTGCGTCTTGCCTAGAGCGAGCCATTTGCGTTTCCGAAGTTCAAAGACTGGAAACCGTAACGACTTACTCCTATAAAAAATCGAGGACTGAATGGGATGACATCAAAATGGCTACCCATCTCCTTCCTTATAATCTTAGCCCCAACGATTTTGTTATTCAAAAGGATGAATTCGACTTGCTACAGCACTGTCGCCTGAGAATCCAGCGACGCCCTTTTCCGCATAAATAAATAAAAATCCGAAGATTCTCCTGGAAATTAGGAAGCGACTTGAAAGGTTCTAGTACGTGGTTTTTGTCTACATCTGTTTATTTTCATCTATTTTATCCACAGGCATTATCCAACATATTCCAAATAACAAAGAAGCCGTCTTATCTTTACTAGGGATTACTAAGATTGACAAAATCTACGACGGTCAACCGGAAGTTTACATAACTTAACTTTGGAGTTTCACGCCCTCAATGTCTATCTTCCCTGTGGATGAGTTGACTTTACTGACAATGTTTTGAATAAAATCTCCAATGAACAGAACCCCCCCAAGAGAAATTATTTACACTTCCGGTTGGCGTCGCCATCATAGTCTAGACTTTGCAAATCTTAAGGTCGCTACTTTAAGAGAAAGATTTTTCAGATTGTGTACTTAAAATGCGGTGTCTTATCTTACTGTTATATTACCTTTCTATCTGCAGTGACAGGTGGTTTTATCTCATTAATTTCTTCATGGTCATCTTCGTATATTAGTTCAAATTTTGTTGATATATTCCCATCACCTAAACATATAGATTAAAGCGACCAACGTCAAATGAATATAAAAGTCGGCGCTAGTGACAAGCCGTTAGTTGTTTGACAAAAATTTGGTCAGCTTGAAGTAGTTTGATTTTCGCTGGAGCAAAAGGGCTACGCTCTGCTTCCCCCACACGGCGTGTTGTACAAGCATTAAAATAGGCATTGAAACTTCGTGAAAAAAGACCAAAAAAGTTCCTTTAGAAATTCAGTGGTCCTTTTTTTGCGATAAATTCTTTCTAGATATTGCTAATACCTGAAAGCACTTTAATTAAACGACACTTGACACATTCCATGAAACCTGTGTGCCTTACCGGCGTTTGCAAAAATCGCGACGTACACTTTGCAATAGACTGCCGTCAATCAAACAAGTTGACGTCATTTACAGGCGTTTGGATCGGCCCAGATAGGCCCGGTGCAGTGTGGCTCATAATACTTGTAAACAACTCGACCGAAGTTTTGGCGCCTTTTGAATCACACACGCGTGTAAATGCCGTCAACGGGTTCCCACCTGGCTAAACCCTTGTCAACTTACCCAGTGGTTTTGAAAGTGAATTTTCAGCTAACTCTAATAACACCTCATTTGTAACAGGATTGTATCCAAGAACGATTCCTTCCTAAGAAGCATTGGGATGTCATGAGTAATGTACATACATGTTTGGTTTAACATTGTACCAAGACAAAAACTTTCCCAATACTCACAATCGCTATTGGCGAATAATTTTTAAATATTATACAGGTACAGTCTGACCTCCCCACCCATTGGAAATTCCAAGCCTTGTTTAGGGCAGGATAGCATAATGCTTATATTGATGGTCAAACATTTTTTTAGAAATAACTGGCTAGCTGAGAAAGGGGATACAGCAATAACTAAAAAATTGCGCTGGACCCCCCCCCCCCCCCCCCCCAAAACAAATTACCTTATAATCAGACATTTCAGGTGTGTATGATGCTGAAAGCTCTAAAATCTAAAAAAAGGAACAATGTATATGGTCAAGATTTAATTTACTGCTAAGTGATTTATCTTCTCATTCGTACAAAAGAAATAATACTAAAGGGAATGCCTTTCTTACCTTGTAAGCAATTCTATCACCAACTCTGGGAGGTCCACATAATGACACGAGTGTGCTATAGTCTACTGCTGTCTTCTTAGTTGCTGCAGCATTTCCCATACTATCTATTATTTCATCCCTTTTTCTTTTCATCTCAACCTTATTCTGCAAATGACTTTCATTATTTGATGGTATTTCACTGTCCCCTTGGGCACAATTCATGTTGCTATTTCCATCAGCGGCAGTATCATGGGAATTTTTATCATGGCTTTGAGCAAGTGGATTAAGATCTTCTTCACAAGCTGAAATATATTCATTCTCTTCATCTGAATCAAATCTTATGTGACTGTTATTGATGCTTGGTGGTTGAGAATAAGTACTCTTGCTTCTATTAAATCCTTTCAAAATAAAAAAATAAAAAATCTTTAATTTAGGTGGGTGTTATGATCTTGTAACCAGAGGCTGCATTTCTTCAGGCCTGTGGAAAAGGACAAGAAGATTAGAATTGCTGCCATTGATATATCTATACATTGCAAACTTCACATATAAAGACCACATCAATTGGTAATATAAAATCAATGTGCATACATCATACAAGCAAAATATTGTATGTAATACATATGAAACATGTTTCTGAATACCAAACCTGATCTTGGGAATGTGTTTCCATTTGTCGAATTAGTGTTTTTTTTCTCTTGCTCAGAAACTTTGGATTGAATTCTGGCAGTTTCAACCTGTCCTTTGGAGGATGAAGATAGAGTCACTTTGCTGTTGGTATTCTTGTCCAGAACTTCATCTTTTGCCTTTGAATTTAAACCTTCCTTTTTTGATGGATGTGGAGTTCTTGGCAGATTTTTTACATTTTTATTCTGCCCCTTATCAGTAGCAGCATTTGCTTGATGAAACTTGGCTTTGTTTTTAATATATTTGCTCAAACCTTTCTCCTTAGACTTTAGGTTTAGACCTTCCTTTTGATTAGCAACACTCAAATCAACAGACGATGATAGCGTGCTGGATGATGATGATGATGAAGAGGATGAAAAAAGTTTTTTGTTTGAAAACTTGATGTTTGTGTTGAAAGCATCATCACTGGAGTCCTCAGTGGATGAAGATGATGAAGTACAATCTAAAAGAGAAGAAGATGACGCAGAAGATGAAGATAAAAATAGTGTTTTCTTTGTGTTTAATATTGTCGTATTTCTCCTTTCATTACCTTTAGAAAAGTTTCCATTTTTTGCTCTCTTTGCAAAATTTTCCAAAGACCTGTTTCCTAGGATTTCATCTTCTGTCAATGATGACGTAGACAATTCTGATGATAGTAATGTCTCATTCCTAGTATTACTAGCATTCTTGGATGAATATCGTCCAGGTGGTAAGCCTTTGTTCTGACCTCTTTCAACTATATTACCTTTTTTCCCCCAATACTTTTCTTCAGCTAATGACGAAGTAGATGACTCTGAAGATGATTCTGATGATGATGACACAGTTCTGTTCTTGGTAACAGCAGCATTCTTAGAGAGATGTCTTTTCAAGGCCAAAACATTATGCTTGTCTTTTTGAACCATATTATTACTCTTGCGAGGTTTTCCAACCTTTACTTTATCATTTTGTGATTTTCTTTTGCTGTTGCTGTCAGCTGTATTTATGGGTTGCTTTTCCCACTTTCTTCCCTGCTTCTTAATAATTTTCATTGGAATTTTCTTATTTTTCTTTTCTTGAATTTTTAAACTGAAACAAACAAAGAAATAGAAAGAGTTGAGGTAAAATTTATCTCCCCTAGCTGGATAAATAGTCCCTTTTCCTTTTCAATAAATACTGCTGTGTTTTTATTGACTAAAGACTTGTCTGCACAGGTATTGGCCCCGTTTAAGAGCAAATCATTTTCCAAAGTCAACTGTAATGTAAAGAATGTGCAGCTTGAACAACACTAATGTTTTGGATCCCACAGACTTTAAATGGTACATGTATGTAATAGCATATCTGTGAATAGCTAATAAACAATGATAAATGAGTTTGTGGTCTTCAAAGACAGCGGTAACATTGAATGTGAAAACAGTGTATTAAGAGGACTTTGAATAAATAAATAGAATTTCGTTCACAGCATTGATTATTATAATGCACCTTAATTGTGATTTATCATCAAGCTTTTGTTTCTTTGATATCTTGACATTTGAGACAAGATCATCATCAGCAGCATTCCATTTTGCTTGTCTCTTATTCGTGCAGAAATTAGCTTGTTTCTCAACCCTGTTGTATAAGAGGAACAGGAAATTGTATATTTCAAATGCAAAAGACAAAATAATGTAAAAAACAACAGGATGATTCCCCCTAAAGTGTGCCCCTCATTTATCCCCCTATTCCTTCCCCCTATGACACTTAGAGCTTGGGGGCTGCTTTGTATATATCAACACTACAATGAACTACCTCAACAGTGCAATGGCCTTCTTGGCAGTGGGCAAAACAAAACAAAGATGACAAAAACAAAAATCATAAAAACATAAGTTTTATGTCTTTTATGGGTAAAGGTGATCGATGTGCCGTCTTAATTGATCTTTTGTTGTATTCTTATGTGATGAGCTGTTAATATCAATTGTCTTTTACTGTAACAAATCTATATTTTCCCCCCTGGAAGTCCCATAATGCCTTGCGATGCAAGATAGCCACCGTATCGTCGAAGTAGTTCATTAGCGTATGGCGACACTTATCCTTCCCTACATCCCACCTCTTGGTATATCACATGTGACGCTTTACAATATCTATAACTGTTCATAAACTTCTGATGCTGACTTAAAAAATTTTCATAAAGTTCTCTAACCTTATAATGTCTCCATCTCTAACAAGTTCTATTCTCTCCTGTGCCGGTAGTAGGAAACCTTCATTGTACAAATTTAAAGTCGAATTTTTTTGTAACTCAAACTTTCTTTGAATCAAATGCTCCAAGTCAGCCACGAGACGACAAGACGCTGTGTCAAAAAGAAACCATGTTTTCTTGCTATACCCTGGAGTTAGTTCGTCAAAAGATAGCCGAACGCGGATAGACATTGTACGGAGAGTTTTAGAGTTAGCAAATATCAATTTTTAGTGGAATTTTTCGGAACTTTCACCCTCTGCCTTTCCGCCATGACACTCAAATATGTCACATGTGTTTTCTAATGACGATTATGATTGGATGTCCTAACAATGTACCTTCAACCAATCAAGTTACAGCTAATTTTTATAAATTAAATATGACGACAGAAAGACTCTGAGAAAGATAAATAACTTATGATTTCTTCTTTTCTACCGATTCTTTTTATTTTTTGAAAATTTCCATGAAAACCTAATTTTTTTTCGTCAAAATACGACTTCAGTTTTGAGTGATTTAGGATTTTTTGCGCCCGCGTTGCTTTTCCGTCTGCAGTGGTGACACTAAAACCCGCGCAAACTGCCGATCAAACCTTCGATTATCGATCGCAACAGCCCGGCCGGATGTATCATGGCGAATGGAGGCCAATCTGGAGACGAACTCGCTAACGACGAAATAGCCACCCATGAAGAATATACGAGTTTTGAGAGCAAGTACAACCATCCTAGAGCCTCGGTGAAATGGCTCTTCATAGATGTTGTTTGTTTTGCGGTCGTGGGTCTACCGATTCTTGTGCTATTCCATATCGGTGTTCCTTACAAACGTGGCTTCAACTGTCATGATGATAGCATTAACAAACCATTTAAAAAAAGCACAGGTCTCCAGTCCTCTGGCTACAGCTGTTGGCCTGATATTGCCAGGCATTACCTTCGTTTTGGTTGAGTATTTTCGACATCGTTCAAAGAGTCAAAAGGTGGCTAACGCGAAGGACGTTGGACCAGTCATATACATCGGCCCGATCAAACTCCACTCGTTGCTTCTCAAGCTGCTTAAAATAACAATAGTCTTTCTATTTGGCGCTGCAGTGAATGTCTTGCTAACCGATGTAGGAAAGTACGGTGTTGGTCGTTTAAGACCTCATTTTCTTTTTGTTTGTAAACCGAAAATGGGTGCTATTTCAAACTGTACTGAAGGGGAGTACATAACAGGAGACGTTTGCACGGGCAAAGAATCTCTTATCAGACAAGCAAGGTTATCATTCCCTTCCGGTCACTCGTCTTTTGCAGGTAAGTCATAAAATTCAAGACACTTCTGACAAAAGGGCCGTAAGGGAGAGTACAGTTTTCTGTAATTACGGTTCCCTCTTTAAATAAAGTGTTACTTACTATAAAGTACTAAAGAAAGTGTCTGTAAAACAACTATCAAGAATGTGTAGTTCAAGTACATATTTATGCCCCACCCACAAAGGAAATTTGAAAATTCTGGAGGGGAGGGGGGTCAGAGAAAAAACAAAATTACAGAGTTTGTGTGGAAGAAAATTGGACATTCCTCGTATTAGAGGGGTCCTTTCACAAATACCCTTTGAGGTGTGGGTATGAATATTTTTCTGGAATTACACAATAATAATTAATTTTGTGCAATAGAACATTTGCATAACTAGACATTGACCTCTACTACCAGACTCACTTGCGCACTTTCTTTTGTTCAGTTAATTAGCACCAATTGTCTTACTATTCTCATGAAGGAATACAAATATAAATAACAAAGGAAATTTGTAAAGCATTATAGAAGTGGGAGTCAAATGGCACAATCATGCAAATTCCCTATTGGTTTATACTATATTATATTATGGTTATTGTATGTATTCTACTTTTTTAATTTTTTAATACAGGGAGAGAGGGATATCCCTTTCGATTGCCCTATTTCACTATGACGTCACTGCTTGTTTATGTGGGGTATAGAATAGACCAGTTTCGAATTCCAAATTACCGCTGTGTTCCTCGATTACCGACTCATTTGCACAGGGTTAGCCTCGTATCAGTGTTTAAATATTCATAAATACCAACAGAAAAGTAAAGAATGCACAACTTCAACAATACAATCACTTTGAAACTCGACGGACCTTGACTGGAACACGTGAATATTCTGCACAAACTCGAGGCTAACTCTGTGCAAATGAGTCTGTAATCAAGTAACACAGCGGTAATTTGGAATTCGAAACGGGTCTATTGCCAAATCCAATAGAAAATTCAACACAGTTTACTCCTAGCAAAACAGTTTAATCTAAAATGGCCTGGTTTTCAGATATATCATGGGTTAATATGTACTAAATAATATTCTGAGAGTTTGCTGGCTTATTCTACTTCTCCTCGTGGATTGATACAGGTTTAAAACGAAATTTTCAGTGAATTTGCGTTGATTTGACCCCCTCCGATGACCATCCTTCCTTTGCGTTTAAACAATAGATTGTTTTGATGTGACGTCATAGTGAAATAGGGTAATTTAAATAAAGTATCTAACTACTGTATCTATCTACAGTACCATACCCCCATAGGTCAGCACCCTATGGTATTTTGTTTTGCAGTGGTCAGAGTGAATGTAGGGAGTTCTTCAATAATATTGTAATGCATATGGAGGGGGGGGGGGGGGGGGGAGAGTAATTTGACATGTGTTTCATCTTTAGAGTTTCTTGACATATCCATAGGTTTATAAAAAACCCTTTCTACACCACTGAGTGGTATTGACGTTGTCATCATCATCATGATCCTCAGTAATAAGCTAAACCATCCTTCATTCTTATTGATGCATTTTATTGCTTATAATAAATAACTGTGATTTTTGTCCTTTTAGCATATACAATGGTTTTCCTGGTCCTTTACCTGCAAGCTCGTCTCAACATTTCCTCAAGTCTCCTGCTGAAACCAGTAATGCAAATAGCAGCCCTCATCCTGGCTTTGCTCTGTGGTATCTCGAGAGTCAGTGACTATAAGCACCACTGGTCAGATGTCCTTTCAGGCTTCATTCTAGGAACAATGGTGGCATACATGGTGGTGTGGAAGCTTCTTAAATGGTTCAAAAAAATATCTGGTGGAAAACAGAAGATGTCTCTCAAGGACATTGTTTAAGTAGGATTAAATACTAACCTTTTAAAAAAGTAAAGTCATATGGCGATTAAGGAAAACTGGGGGATAAGATTATCATAATAATTTCTTTTATCACCAGGGCCCAGTCGTACAAAGGGTGTATAGCTTTATCTGATGAGGTTAAATCTTATCCATTACCCTTCATAAATTTGGGCCTAGGAACATTAGAGAAGATGTACCCAGAGCATCCAAAGACATCTCTTGTCTATCCCTTGTCCTTACTACCATACTTGTCTCTTGTATCTTGGTCTCTTCCATCCAGTTGTTCCCTGGTGATTCCCAGGACATCCCCCTGTGTCTTACATGGTATTTACCTGATAAGAAACTTACTTGGCAAAGATGATTTAGGATTTTGCTGAAATATTTAGAACTCAATTTCCATATGACATTTTTACTTCAAAAGTGATCATGGACAAATAGACATCTAAATCTTAATTAAGTGTCAATGACACAGTACTCAATATTTCTAGTAAAGTTGATATTTTTTATAAAGTTCTCCAGTTAGAATCTAGAAAACTCTAGCAATTGTCGCGATGGAAGAAGCTTTTGGTGGACGTCAATCAAGGCGATTCCATGACATTCTATACGGACATGCCCTTATAGCTTTGTGTTTTCCAACAATATTATGGATCACCTTGTGATTGATGTTCACCAAAACCTCTTCGTTGCGACAGAAAAAATGGCTAGAGGGCGCTTGTGATTGAGAATGGCTGTAATGAAGCTTTCTGTCACAAGAATTCAATGTATTACAGGTTTAATTTCTAATAAAATTTAACACACTCCTATGATCAATCTTGGAAAAGATTGAGTCTACTTGGGGAAACAAAACTCTTGGCCTCAAAATGAGTTCTGAATGACTTATCGCTGATCATAAATAACCACTGTTTTAACCAAGTTTATGTTGTTGGCTTTCATGCCAGTATAAAATTGCGATTTTCACCTAAAGTCATGGAAAAGCAGGGGAATTTTGTTTAAAATTAACCATGAGTATCCTTGTGATACTTATACTGTTTGCAATCTTTGAATAGGCTGATAAATCTTTTCAAATGGTGAAAATTTTTTTGAAGTATTTAGTATCAATTATGTTGAACAGTTTAATTGCCTTGGGTATCCTGTGTAATATGATAAGAGCGGGACCTAGGTAAAAGTTAGGCATTTGGCCCATGCCCATAGGCCAAATGGGCCGTTTTCACGCGGCAGCCATGTTGGCTGGAACAATAGATTCTACCACGCGTAGCCTCGCATACAAGAGCTTGAGAATGAGTTTATGCAGGTGAAACAAAGGTTTTTATTCTCATGAGGATAAACAAGGCTGCCGTGTTATAAAGGTCCATGTGGCTCAAGATCAGTGAAAACTGTTATTTAGTCAGGGGTGTGTGAAAAATACTACATAGCCCCGTTTGTCCTTGAAACTTGTTGGTGAAAAACAACCACCTATCGGACACGGTCAACGATTCGTTTTTGCACTTGAAATCAAGTCGCGCAAGAAATTGTAAAAATACCTGTTGTGTTTACATACGTTTTCTTATCAGAGCCTTTCGCTGAATAACGCGCATTCATCGGAGAACATCTTGAATTTCTTTGGATTGCGAGCTACAACTAAAAAGTTTCAAACACTTTGGAGGTGCCTGTAGATAGTTTTCTCATATCGTGCAGTATTAAAGAGAATGACGGCAGATTTGGTACTGTGAATATTCGACCTTCCACAGCCAAGTTTAAGTTAAAGTAATTAAGAAGACGATGAACAAGACCAGTATTTTGTCTCGCACACGAATCAGAACAAAGATTTGCAAAGAAATGTGCCGAAGAAAAATTTCTGTTTTCACAGAGGAAAAAACTACAAATAGCACTGACATGATTCACACAATTATCTAATATGTTTAGCTTGTCAAAATACGGTATTTGGTCACTTTATGAGAAAAATATTGCCCATTGATAAAAGGCGAATGATTGAAAAAGTTTGACTATTGAAACTAGAACTTGCTTCCATACTTTGCACCATGAATTTTCGATCCACCTCAATAAATAACTACTCAACTTCTAAATTACCCAACAGACAATAGAAATAGGATAAGGATATCAGCCAAGTTCAAAAAGTGAATCAAACTAAGTGTATGAGGATTCAAACTAATAGAAAAGAGATTATTTTTACCTGCTTGAAGGGCATTTTACTTGCGAGTTTTTTCCGCCAGATGCTCTCAGTTCGGTGTATTTGTGCCTTTATGTTTAATTCTCCTATTCCATGCAGCTTGACTGTATTTTCAACTATCTTGAAACCCCTTCTTTTTACTGGTAAACAACTGATTCCAACAGTAAATGCTAAATTTTCTCTCAAGTTTAAAGTTTTTTAAACTTTTGACTCAGTGAATTCGGCAAGTTTGTTCATCGCAAAATCCTACTCTTTCGTAAACAAGTCCAATCTACCTTCTTTTTAGATGTCCATTAACTTCCATTAGATAACTTGTGATTTTGAAAACACCGAAGTTCAGGTCAGAAGTACGTGTTCATATGCTGTTTATGGATTCCTTCAAAAAATTTCAGAATCTCTCAAGGAATTCCTCTAATTAAACACATTTTCTCGTCAAGTCAAATAAAGTTTGGTTCGTCAACTGGAGTTGCTTTGTCACTGCCGATCTCTTGTGTACCCATGCATGCTAAAATAGCTCAGGCTTGCGCGCGGAGTTACAAATAGATTGTCAAGAAAAACGAAGTTCGATGTTTCGTTTGGGCCACTAGCCGGTTCAACGACCGCCAATCAAGTAAATAATGTAATAAAAAGGCAATATCTTGAGGGCTATTTTAGACTAAGGGTGTGGAGGAGAAAATGTTTTTGATGCAAAACGATTTCCAGACCCCTACCTAATAGCATTCATGTTTTTCGGGTACCCATTTCAACCGTTCAAAAAACCCTACCAATCCTCTTTTTTACCTTTCAAGGCCGGCCCCCATATGTTCTACTGAAAAAAAATTGAGAAAAAAATTTGGTGCGTGACGTAATCACAGCTCTCACGCTTCAGTCACGTAGGTCTCTAAAATTAAAAGCAACCGCATTCTAGTAAAACAGATGGCTCATTAAAAGTCGTGCAGAGGAACAACATGGCTGCCCTTGTGTGGTGTTCGTCAATAAGGATATTTAGAAAGCTTGATCATCGAATTTTTACACCAAATAAGCTTCGAGTGAGTAGAATTGATAGCTAAAGGATATATTTCATATTCAGCTTATTTTTTTAAAGATCAACATAAAGTTCGTAGAGCTACAAATTGGGCAAATACGTAATAGTAAAAGCTTATCTAGATATTTCTACACGTGATTTTAATTTTCTGATAATTGTCTTTTCGTTTCCAATTCAAGGTTCTGAAAAACTATAGTTTCAATGCTGGTTTTGAATTTATGGGTGTTTATGTTTTTCTTTGTTGTATGATTATCATTTCTCTTGGGAGTGTTTTGTTGTGATCTCATACCGTCCTACATGTACGTGTGCTTGGGGTCACCACTATTCAAACCATCTCTACTAACCTTATCAAGTGTATTTTTTCTAATTCTTGGAGTCAAAACAAAGGAATTCACTTCTCATTTTAAAAAAATGTTTTTGTTTATTTACTTATTTTATTTTATTTTATTTATATTTTGACGAAATACAGGTTGGGATTTTGTGCAAGGTGTTTATTCCTAATGAGATATTCTTTCCCCCCCCAAAAATGTTTCCATTTTGTTAAGTTTCAATCGTTTGACTTAGTAGAAACTGCATCTATATTCTTGCTATTGAGTATTGTCAATATATATTAATATATTTTATTATAGAGTGCATTTCTTATACCCGTGAAATAGTTTTTAAACAAAATAGTGCAAATTAGTACAAAACCCATTGTCTTCTTTTGTTCTACTAGCACTATTTTGTACTAAATCATACTATCTATTTCACGGGTATATTATTTGCACTCTATAGATATCGATGAAATACCAGGTTTTCTCTAATGTTGTAAACTTGATATCTTTCACCAGTGGAAGATACCATATCTTTCACATGTGAAGATATCGCTGTTGAATCGGCTTTCTATTTTAATAAAGAATTTTTGGGCTTTTGTTTTATTTGAGTTTCATCGTTATCTATATAATAAACAGAACATTACATGGCCACTTGGAGATACTAATTTTATCTTCTCCTGTTCAATTTAGATATGTTACTTGTTCACTGCGCTCACTTGTGAGATATCAATTGAACACTCAAAGATAAAATTTGTATCTCTGCATGCCCATGTGACATCCTCTATGAATGTTATAATTCAACAAAACAAACACGCTCACTTAACGTGTCATAAAGGTTGAAGTGTAAAGTCATGCAGGTTTAAGAATGGTTCACACTAGGAGTGGCCTATGCAAACAGTCTTAGTCTGTTATGCAAATGTACTTTGTAGGATGCTACACTAGAGTTGGAAGCCTTAGAAATTGAATTTGTGAGATAGTTACAGCTGTAGTTGTGATCTGATGTACTGGGGATGGTATTACCTTTATTAAAAAGAAAGGGATAATAAAATTATTAAAAAATTATGATTCCTCTAGAATCCATGAGAGAATTGTTATTTTATTAAGATGATTGTTAAGCTGGGACTGGGATGATCTCCACTCCCCAAAGAAGATTCTATCAGAATGTTGGCCACAATAGACTCACAGTTTTTTTATCCTGGCAGTTTTCTACCAGCTGTTCCAAATTAGCAAGATTTTATGACAGCCCAGATGAAGCTATTAAAGATCTATCTAGCAACTCTAAATTATTAGTTGGAGGTATGCAGTGATATTTTTATTTATTAGGCCAAACAAAAAAAATAGTGTGTTCCCTGTTGCATAAGATAAATAATTGGAGTTGGTAGGTTGGACTTTTTTTACTGATACTACGATGGAAATGAGCTTACTGGGAACCCTGTGGTGCATTTGGAAATGAAAAAATATTAGGGGCAGCAAAAATTGGAAAGAAAATTAGGGTCGGTTGTGCAACATGAAACACACTTATTTTTTTGTTTGGCCTTATTATATAGTTTAAAGATTAGGCATGCTCTGATTTGTTAAAAACTGTGCTACATGTACAGTATTTTAATGGACATAGCACAGTTTCTGGGGTTACTGAAATGAGTACTATTAGTCTCTTCACTATTCATTTTGATTTTACAGGGTTTGGACTTTGTGGAATACCTGAAAATTTAATTGATGCTCTTCAGAGATCTGGGGTCAATAATCTTACCTGTGTGAGCAACAATGCAGGGTGAGAAAATGTTTCAAAATGACTACAGTAAATAAAACCATAATGATTATACATCTTTTTGCCTTGGGTGCAATGTCCTCCCATTCCAGAGCGTGTGTCATTTCCTATAGTATTATTTCTTTATGTAATGGTTGTACCTGAGAAGACACACGAATAGTTACTGAATGAGAAACTGTCATTGAAAAAGGTATGGATGCAAAATTGTGGCTAAAGTATTAGGTATAAAACTATTAATTACAGTGCAACTCAATTTTGAGGACAACCTTACTAAATGATTGTAATTCCTTTTTTTTCTTTGGAAAATATTAATAAATATTTAGCCATGATAAAATATATATAAGAAATAAAATAAAAACACAAAAAGTAATAATGATAAAATAGAAAAAAATATTGTGATATTCATAGTTTTTTTAATTTTTTAGAGTGGACACCTTTGGTCTTGGTTTGTTACTCAAGACAAAGCAAATAAAGAGAATGATTTCTTCTTATGTTGGTGAAAATGCTGAGTTTGCTCGTCAGTATTTGTCTGGGGAACTTGAAGTAGAGCTCACACCTCAGGTAGGATCAAGAATTGAATGCAGTCCATATACCAAAATTCTAACATCATATTTCTAACAGTAATACATTTATTAACCCCAATTCTGTACCTCATGAAGTGCCATCCCAAGTGCCTCTAAATGAGCTCAGAAATTGAACATCCCTATGTGTATGATGTGTTGTCTTCTTCAGAAATCCTGTGTTTTTGCATTTGTGCTAATTAATATTGCTAATGGCTTATTTCAGGGGACACTTGCTGAGAGAGTAAGAGCTGGAGGGGCAGGCATCCCTGCATTTTACACACCAACTGGATATGGGACCTTGGTACATAAAGGTGGGGCACCAATCAAATATAACCAAGATGGCACTGTAGCTATTGGTAGTAAACCAAGAGAGGTGGGTATGCAATATATGAGCAAATGAGCCAAGTTAGTGCAATGCATCATGCTATAGCTGTAGTGGTAAAGGGTTCAATCCTTGGACACCATATCATGTGAGTAGAGTTGTTTGTTGGATCTCCCTCCTATGCTACAAGGTTTTCTCTTTAGTTCCTAATTTACAGGTGATTTGGAGTCTAGGAATGCAATGCATTGTTGTTGTTTTTTTACAGCCAAAATTTCCAAAAACAATTTTATTATCTCTAGTCAAAACAAAATATTTTCCATCGACAAATTAACATGCTATTTCTAGGAGATATTTGATGAATCTTTTCATGGATCAGTTTTATTTTCAAGTAAGAGCTGTTGTTTGCTTTCCCAGCCAAAAACCATGAACTAGGAAAAATTGAGCTATGAACAAAATGTTTGCTGATTGGCGAATTCGTTCGTTAACTGAAATCACCTAGTTTCCTCTCTTCGAAGCATTCCTGGACAGAAAGCTGGTGTACAGGCATCTAAACTCCTCTACTGTAGGTCCCACTACTAGTCTGAGAAGAAAGATTCTATTGTACCAGCTATACGTGATTATTCTATTATCAGTCGACTGTCAATAGAGAGAATATGCCATTGTAGCAGTTGATTAGCTGTTCTGTTAACACTTCTTGAGCAGCAATCTACATGCTGGCCAAAAACTTGCTTTTTGAATATTTTATGTGTCAGTAAAATATGTGACGGGACCTCAGAGTTAATGTTTTAAATAGGTCTTCAAGCCTTGACTACTTAAACATTGGAGAAAGCATTTCTCTTCAAATATCATTTCATGGGAAAAACATTTCTCTTCAAATATTGAAGAGCAATAAATCAGAACTCATTGCTTTTATGGCCTAACCTTTCTATTGACAGACTCAGATAATTACAGGTTCTGTATGTAAACTAGATAAAATAGCATTCATGACATCTTACTACCTGCATTCTTTACAGTCAAGAGATTTTAATGGACGACACTTCATCATGGAAGACGCCATCACAGGGGATTTTGCCTTGGTTAAAGCGTGGAAAGCAGACAAATCTGGCAACTTAACATTTAGGTAAGTGTCAAAAAAATACAACTGTATTTTTACTTTTACTTAATTTATAACAGTATAATGCAACTTCTGCTTTAAGGTAATTCCCTTGAAAGAAATTTTGCCAATAACTTTGCATGGACATTTAAAAACTGCAATAAAAAGATGGGGTCACCATTCTCGTTTTTTCGCTAGATGCTTTCCGAATATGTCCATTTATGGGTTTTATAGTGAAATGCGGTAGCAACCAGAAGCTGTAATCAAGAACCTTTATTTACCGTTAAAAGTACTTTCATATAACAAAACATACTTATATCTCAAAGTTTACTAGATAATGTATACTATTCAATCCATCAAAGTCATTGGACTTCTTGAACTATTAGTGAAAAATGCAGGTATGTATGTGCGCCTCTACGAACGTCCAAAAATTGCACGTCACTATTCCCATCAAAATATTTCAAAATCTATCCAATAATCTTTCCTTCATATTTTGATATATAATGACCAGCACTGCATTTATCAAAAATCTAAAATAAAAAATGGGGGTCACCATTTTCGTTTTTGATTTATCTTGAAAAAAAAACATCTCAAAATCGTCAAAAACTGACACATTTCCAAGTGGAGACTGGGGCGAGTCAGATAAAAATTGCAATTTCTCTATTCAAAAAAGAGAAAAAAGTGAAAATTTGTTTTGAACATGCTTCTTATTTAGTTTCCGAAAGAAAAATGCATAAACTTCGTTAGTTCTGTGCTTTTAGTTGCATATGCAGAAAAATGCGCAGTGCAAAACAAGGGAATTACCTTAAAAACTGGACTGATTTGCACTGCAACACTGCTTTACTATTGTTATATCAAACACATGAAAGAGTATAGTTTCATTTGTTGCTTGTAGAGTAACATTAATGGTTGATAAGGTATTTGCTTAATTAATTCTCTTTGAAGGTTACTGTGATAACACCAATTTTTTTTTCCATAGGAAAGCAGCACGTAACTTTAATGCTCCCATGGCAAAAGCTGCCAAGGTTACCATTGCAGAGGTATAAAAGTATAACCCAGTCATTTAAACTGTAAAAGATACATACTTGTAATTATGTTAACAGATATTTCTAATCTTGCAAAAACCAATCTTACAGGTTGAAGAAATTGTTGAGGATGGAGAAATCCCAGCAGAAGATGTGCATCTTCCTGGTGTTTATGTACACCGTATCATCAAAGGAGAAAAATATGAGAAAAGGATTGAGGTAAATATGTTTTTATACTCGGAGCTGTAGTAGTTGGTGTAGTGGTAGTACACTCACCTTTCGATCACCTCTGGGGTCCTGGTTTCTACTGCAGTGCTCAATCGTCATTGTTTATTTCCAGGGTAGAACTTAATAGCTAGTGGCTAGCAAACCTCACAGAGGCCTGCATTCCATGATCAAATTGGAATTTATGAGTTGATTTTTGTGGAGGGAGGTAAACCGGAGAACCCAGAGAAAAACCCTCAAAGATGCATCACTTCACCTTTGTTTCTCATCAAAGCAACTCTGAATGAACTGTTTTTAAAGATCAATAATATTTTGAGATATACATAGTTCTGATATTACTAAAGCTATTAAAGTTATGTTTTAAGCCATTTTTGAGGGAGGCTCTGCTGAAAATATGTCAATCAAAGAAACAAAGAGATAGTTAATATGAGGCTCATACAGTAAGAAATTGTTTATTTGTGTATTGGCCACCAGCTAGTTAGCTCAGTAAGTAAGAGCATCGATCGGTCTGTTGTACAGGAGGTGGTGGCTCAAGCGATCCATCTCTCGGGGTCCGCTTAAAATAACTGAGTAGAAAATGCTGCCTTTGTAATAACATCTGCAAATAATTAGACTTTGAAGTGGCTCAGGTGACCACGTCAATGGCAGTCCTGTCCCTAATCCCTGATTAATTGATCTGTGTGTTTGTTTTATCAAGCGATTGACACTGACTAAAGACGATAATGGCAAGAATGAGGCCAAGTCACTGGCCTTGGAGCTTAGAGAAAGAATCATCAAACGAGCTGCCCTGGAGTTCAAAGATCATATGTATGGTATCCTTGACAACCAATGACATACTCAGTATACCTGAAATTTACCATTGTGTGTGCCTGCGTGTGTAAGCCAGCTTGATTAAATAATTTACACATGATTCAGGGCTATTTAATCCATATTTCATGGTATTTTTCTCCAGGATCTCAAAGCTAATACGCTCTTCTAAACTCTGAGTTGTTTCTTGGATTAAATTGCCTCATTAGTAGCACCTCCTATTAACGGAAATAAGATAACGTTTTTGTAACATTTATGCACAGACGTGCTGCGTCTTACCATTTCCGACACCCGTGTGCACAATTAGTTGTATTATAAACTTCGTATTTTGTGTGAATGTAGAAAAATGACGATGCCATGAATGAGCAGTTTGGTTAGATAAGCAACTATCGCGCATGCCGACTGATTCAAAAGATGTCATGAATAGACCCTGTTACCTTTGGTGTAATATTTTCCCACTTCAGATCACGTGTCATTCCCTATAGTATAGAGCAAGATTTCTTCGTAACGGTTTGCATTTTAAGACACACTAGTGAATATGAATACAACTCAAACAAAAAATCTCATTCTCAATAAATAAATAATAACAAATGTTCTAAAATGGGAAAACAATGCGCTCAAGGCAAAGAAATCAATACGGTACCGTTACCGTGTTGCTCCACGGAATCTTCTTTTATAACTGTCAATCACAATTCTGTACTGTCCATCAATAACCCTTAACTGTCATTCAGCAAATCTTGGTATTGGTATGCCGATGTTAGCGAGTAATTACATTCCTGAAGGCATGACTATTAACTTACAAAGTGAGAATGGGATCCTTGGCATGGTAAGTAAACTTGTGCAGCAGCAGCTCCTGATACATACATCGTTCGTACATTCCAGTACTCCTTCTTACAGTTCTGTTCAATGACTGTTCTAGTTCCAAGTCGAGGTTGGATCAACCTATATCTTTGCTGAGCGCAGCAACACCAGCCTCAACTTGGAACTAGGCTATTATTCATGGTTACCAAACGGAACTGTAAAGAGGCGTATCTCATATCATAATGGTATGTTTTAGCATTGTCAGTGGTCTTGTCGGTCAACTTTGTTTAAACATGCAAACGTACTTGTCGTATTTAGAATGCTTTCGGTTGCTTCTTTGTTTACTGGGAATAGCGCTGAGTTGTACATCTTAGTATTCTCTCACTTCAGTGTGGATAATAAAGCTAATAACTTATGAGGAAAAGTATAGTGATCATAGTGATGGTGATAGTGATTTTTTCCATATTTTCAGGGTCCATTTCCAAGACCAGGAGAGGAAGATCCAGACCTGATTAATGCAGGTGAGAAAAGTTGCATAGCTAGAGTCCCAGAGTTCTGGCAGGAAGGGGAGTGGATGGGGCGTGCGCGCACGGTTTGGAGGCAAATAGTGCTGCATCAAGTATTCGTAGTAGACTGAGAGTGTTTGATTGATTGGAATTTTCTCACAGGCAAAGAAACAGTGACTGTAAGACCAGGCAGCTCGTTCTTTTCGAGTGATGAATCATTTGCAATGATACGCGGGTAAGTTGCATCGCATGTGTGATGATATGAGAACTCCTTCATCAGCCTGTGTCAGTTTATTTCTGTTTGTTGAATGGCGTTTGCGTTTGCGAGATTACCGATTGACGCAGCGCCAGTCTATAAACAAAGGTTTTCTCCTCTCCTCTCCTCTTCTCTCCCCTCCAAATTCAATACTTTCTTCCAAAGTCACAAATCGTTTCTCAAGATTATAAATTCACTCGAAAATCTTATTCCCAAAAGTTGGAAGATGTAGGAAACACCGCGAATAGAAAATGCTTGACTACATGTTTTTATCTTCAGAGGACACATCGACCTTACAATCCTCGGCGCCATGCAAGTATCACAGTCAGGAGACATCGCGAACTACATGATTCCTGTAAGTAACATCGTATTTACTGCATGAGTTGTTTGCTTCATAGTCACACTAAAATAAGAATATTTTCATTGAATTTCACTGCGTAGGGCAAGATGGTCAAAGGCATGGGTGGAGCAATGGACCTCGTGTCCTCTCCCTCTAAGGTCATCGTAACCATGGAACATACGGCAAAGGTATGGTGTCATCAATTGATATCTAATAATATTCTATTACAGACAGACAGACAGATGGGCTGAGTAGACAGACAGACAGACAGACAATTTGTCTACTCTCTGCTTCTAGATTTTAAATTCTTATTAGTTTCTGGTGGATTTTTCCGCGCTTGCAGGGAGACAAGCACAAGATTCTTGAGAAGTGCACCCTACCCCTGACAGGGACTGAATGTGTCAATATGATCATCACTGAAAAGGTACGTCATGACGACATGATTTTATGGAATGTACGGAGAAAACTGGCACCATTTCGTGGCAGTCAGAGCGTGAAAAGATCAATCGCATGACTGAAACGTCAGGTCAGTCACGGTACGGAATTAACGAAATCCCATGAACCAATAACATATCACGAGATCACTGGTCAGCAAATGAAAATGTGCGGACACGGTAACGTCACGGTCACAGTACGGCACTTATGGTTGGCCAAAATACATTGTGTGGAATACCGATCGTCCAACAATTCCCAACCTCTCAAACTGCATTCTGTGATTGCATCATCCTCTTTAGATCTCCAGTATAGTTTATTGTATTCTTTCTTGACTTCTTTTTCCTCTTGGCTGTCGTCTGTAGTGTGTGTTCGATGTTCATCCCGAGCAAGGGTTGATCCTGAAGGAACTGTATCCCGGCGTCTCGATTCAGGACGTCCAAACATCTACGGGCTGTGGCTTCGAGGTAAGCACATACCGTAATTTTGACTCTCCTCGGTTCCTATAAGCAATGTAAAAAAAAAAAACTTTTTCGGCGTAAGCACATTTTTGATCGTTTAAAGCTATTGTTCCATCCACCATTACTCCCGCGTAAAAAAGGTCCTTGTGTTGGATTTTTTACGTTAACATTTTATTGATATTGCTGTACTTTATCTTTGGCCAGATTTCTCCTGACTTAAAGGAAATGGGACAGATTGGAGAAGAGGACTAGAAGATAAAAGTACGACTAAATCAATAGACCTTATTCGTGGTGTGACAATGTTTTCCCAATTCAACGTGACAAGCCTCTGGGGGAATGAAGAGCTATTGTTTTGAAACTCATCGGGATATCATCGTTATTCCTGTCGTATCCTTTGGGATACTCATGAATTTGTCGAAGAGTAAAAACAAAAGAAAATGAATCCTCTGGAGGCTTGTCACGCTGAATTGGGAAAACATTGTCACACCACGAATAAGGTGTATTGAATATAAATTTTGATAAACTATAATTTTAGACATCCTTATTCTATCAGTCCTACTTTTTGCGCCAAACTCCAATTCCAGTTGAATTGCAGAGCTGAATTTTACAATCTTTTTTATACATGCCCTTTCACTAATGATAAGTATATATCCAAGTATATGGCTCAGAGTATAATGGTATAACACAGCTTTATTACACATTTAGGGTCGATATCCGTGTAATAAAGCCTTGAATAAAAACCATATCAGTGAAGTGATACGATATCATAAACTGGGAACTGTTTTTCATTTTATCGACCTTAAATGTGTAAACAAATTATTACATGTTAAGAACTTGATATCTTTTTTATTCACTCGTTTTTCCGTATCATATCACTCACTCGCTCGAGGACTCGCTTGTTCGCGATATGATAGAAAAACTCGTGAATAAAAACGATATCAAGTTCTTAACATGTGATAATCTCTATTTATCATTTAGCATGTTAAAAATGGCAACGTATCACGGGCTTCGTAAGTGTTGCGCGACAGCCCTTTACAGCATTATAGGGCATGCTCGAAGTTCCTCGTTTTTCCTCTGCCTAAGACACCGATTCCCACACTCAGGGCTAAAGATTTATTATGGGATAGGGGTTTCAGAGACAATTGTTTCCATTTTTGCACTGCGATGCATTTTGAGTGAAATGGGGAAAGGGTTTTGTTCACTTTAATTATTTATTTTGACTTGAAAAATATACATTGTTCAAAAACTTGATGTAATCAGAATTTTTTGAGGCATAATTAAATTATAAACGAATGCAAAACATTGTACGAAACTCTCATGAATTTCTACAGAAAATAGCTCTGCGGATAATCTATGGCCTTAAGCCTCTCGGGGCCAGAGACTATTTCAGTGTAGGGAACGCCACTGTAAGACCAAGTCTGATAACTTGCACCGTTTATTGCCATTTAATTAATACAAATGAATGTAGTGTTACTCAACCTAAGCAAAGACGTTTTACTGTTCCCATGTGCGAAACCAATTGATATAAGAACAGAAGAGATAACTAGCTAAACACTAGTGTGAGCTGGGTCTGTGTTTCTAATGAGACAGTAATGATCAAAGGCCACATTTTTTTGGAATACATTTTAAATAAAAATCGTGGCGATTAGTTGAAAACTTTAATTGTTATTGAAAGAAAGGACATATTTGATAGTTTTAATGGTGGACAAAAAAACTCATTTCTGGTCCGTATGGGGCTCGAACTCATGACCTTAGCGTTATTAGCACCACGCTCTGCCGACTGAGCTAACGGACCCAGATGAAAATACTCGATCTTTAATTAGAGTTTTGTTATTAAAAATAAAAAATATGAAGTTAGCATTGCAGTATGTCCTCTAAGGCCGCAAATTTTGTTGTTTCAAATGTTCGCGTCCACACGCAGCGTATTTGAATCGTTTCGTCGTTTCACTATTTCGTCGAGCATGCGCAGTAAGAAATAAGGGCTCTGGGTACGAGATTGGATCATAGTCCCTTTGGCGGATAGTTTTTCTTATTGAGCATGCGCAAAATCGTGTATACGTTATCGTATTGGAAAAGTTGCGGATACGACCATCCACACGTATCCGTATTCGGAGCGTATTCGAAAATTTCCACTTTGCAGAGCGTTTTCGAAAATTCCCGGATACAGATACAATATTTCCGGACACGTGTGAACGCAACCCATATCCGCAAAAAAAAAAAAAAAAAAAAAAAAAATTGCGGATACAGAAATTTGCAGATACGTGTGGACGGGGCCTAACACTCGGATACTCTCCGAGACTTCGATATGAGACGCACCATTGGGGCGCAGGAAAAGCGTAAATATTAATAGAGATCTTCCCTAGATTTTCTTGAAAGTGGGATTTTTTGATGTACATACAATTTGAATAAGCATCATCGATTGGTAGAAGAGATAACTAGCTAAAAACTAGTGTGAGCTTCGTCTATGTTTCTAATGAAACGTCAGTAAGCTTTTTCATCTTTTCAAGGTGTAAAATAATAATAATTTACCTTTTATCATTATTGATTAATAGAGTGAAGGGATTTACCCCGTGAAATAAAAAATACTTGTCAAAGTGTAATAGTCAAACAGACGCAAAAGAAAACAATGGATTTAGGGTCCACTCAATTGTATTAGTTGAATATCTGTTCTAATATCTATAGATCTGGCTCTAGTGACTCAGTAAAATGAAGATTCTGGTCCGTATGGGGCTCGAACCCATGACCTTAGCGTTATTAGCACCACGCTCTGCCGACTGAGCTAACGGACCAACTCACAAAACCTTAGACCACTTTGCTTCCATTATTACTAAGAGTAACACAAAGTTATACAAAACTGAAAAAATATATGTGGTCCGTATGGGGTGCGAACCCATGACCTTAGCGTTATTAGCACCACGCTCTTCCGACTGAGGTAACGGACCAACTCAAAACAGCTTATTACACTTTAGTTTTTGCAACAATTTGCTTCCATTATTACTAAAAGAAACACAAAGTTATACAAAACTGAAAAATATATGTGGTCCGTATGGGGTTCGAACCCATGACCTTAGCGTCATTAGCACCACGCTCTGCCGACTGAGCTAACGGACCGACTCACAATATCTTATTACACTTTAGTTTTTGCAACATTTTGCTTCCATTATTACTAAAAGAAACGCGAAGTTATGCAAAAATGAGAAATGTATGTGGTCCGTATGGGTCTCGAACCCATGACCTTGGCGTTATTAGCACCACGCTCTGCCGACTGAGCTAACGGACCAACTCACAAAACCTTAGACCACTTTAGTTTTTGCAACAATTTGCTTCCATTATTACTAAAAGAAACACGAAGTTATACAAAAATTAGAAATGTATGTGGTCCGTATGGGTCTCGAACCCATGACCTTAGCTTTATTAGCACCACGCTCTGCCGACTAAGCTAACGGACCAAATTTACAGATTTAAGACGAGACATATTATCCGAACTGCGATTAAAATAACTTGATTTGTAGAGTATTTTTAGTTTCCTCCGCAGCCGTCATGATACTCACGGGCGCTCTCCACGAAGGACCCGCGAGGATCTGGGACAGAAACTAATGACTTGTGTTTGCATCAAAAACAGAAACGAATATGGCGTATTTAGTTTACCTGTAAATTTTATACTACGATGATTGTCAGGTCCTTAGCAGGCAAAAATTACTCCGTTTCTAGCACTTTTAGTATGGAGTTGTGTAAAGCCTACACGACCATTACGAAGGAAAAAGAAAAGATAACGAAAGCCCCTGGAGAGATTCGAACTCTCGACCCCTGGTTTACAAGACCAGTGCTCTAACCACTGAGCTACAAAGGCTTCGATGTTTGATTATGATCATTCTAAACTTTTTATAATTAACTTTTTATAATTTCTACTTATTACGAGTTGTTTCTATGGAAACCTTTACCATTCTTGAAGAAATGTGTAGCACGAGAGCCTGCCATGCTATTTGGTCAGTGGCTCGTGATTTGATAAGACAAATGTTCTGATCAAATTTCATTTAAACTTTATACTGTTGCTTATCTTCCAATAATAAAGAAATGACAGCAGATATAGTAAAAAAACCCTACCAAATTAAAGACAAAGGCTTTATGACATCCGAAACCAATATGGTGGCTTTGACGCCACATCGAGAACCGATGAATAGTTTCAATATGCCAACCAACCACACGTTAAGTTTTCATACATTCTTGGTTAATTGTGAAGAATTGCAAACCATCTATACCGTGACAATCACCAGACATGCATAAACCTTTTTGAGTTTGATAAACAAGATGTAATTTGTTTTAGCTTGGATACAAACAACTCCCATGCATGGAAGGTAAGATGAGCAAAGAATGTTGGTTGCTATCAATAGACGTCACTTCCGGTAAAAGCTCTTTCTTGATGGCTTGTAGAATCCTGGAAGTTGTTTGGATCTCTTATTTTCTGGTTTGATGTCGTGAAAATAGTCAAATACAATAGTTTGAGGACTTATTTTGATATGTTTTGACTTAGCATCCGCTAGTTGCCCCCCAGCAAACCGCTTGTTTGCCCCCCAGTCAACTCCAAAAAGTCACGTGATTGATAGTAAGCAATACATTATGTTTGCTATCTCAGAAAAAGTCTATAGAGCTCTTGGCGCAATTTCAGTTTCCAAAGCGCAGCGTCCAGGATATTTCATTTGCACCAAGCCCAAGCTCCAGCGATTAGAGAAAAAGTCCAACAAGTGTGTGAAGTTACGGTGATCAAACTGCGACTTCAGGCTTAAGTTAGAATAATCCATTCTTAACGCTCCGTTTGATTTTGTTATATAGATTGAGGATAAAAGATATACAGTCTTTAGTGACGATCTTTTCAACCTGTTACTCAGGTCGAAAGTCAAAGACTGCTCAAAATAAGTTTTAAAAAGAAGTTACGACCACTTGAGATATTCGAACTGTTTCTTCGGTCTTTGTTATACGATCAGTTCCGAGCCTTCGCAGGCTAAACATGTTTTTGATCATGACGACAAACTTGGATGAAAAGCAGAAAAAAAGTCAAGAAAATGAAAGCCCCTAGAGAGATTCGAACTCTCGACCCCTGGTTTACGAGACCAGTGCTCTAACCACTGAGCTACAGAGGCTTTATGATGTGATTCAATCAGCACAAACAGCCTAACAGCTTCTCTTCACTTTTACCATTATCGAAGAAATCTGTAGCACGAGAGCCTGCTATGCCATTGGGTCAGCGGCTTGTTTGCTTAAGACAGATCACTTTAAACTTTAATCCATAATGTTGCATGCTTAGACCTTCTTTCTGGACTGCCTCATTATTCATTTTATAAAGATAAAGAAAAGATGGAAGATACGCACAGCAAAGCCAAACCAACGACAACGTATTTAACACTTCCGAATCCAATATGGCGGCTATGACGTCACTTCGGGAACCAAAGAAAAGCTTTTAATTTGCTGACAGCACCTATTTATATAGGTGTTGTCTCGAAGACGTAAACCTTTCTTGAATTTTATCAACAATATTTGTTTTGGTCTAACTTGAGTATTAGCTAACAACACCATAAAAGGCAAGATGGTTATTTCAGAAAACAGCTTCGGGCTCTTGGCGCTATCTCTGATTCCAGTGCATTGCGGGTAGGATATTGAATTTGAGCCATTTCTAACCGCCTCTCTCCGTCGGTGCCCCATCTCTGCATCATCAATTTTTAGGTCCTTTAGAGCCCCACCCCAGCAACGGGAAATAGGTCGAAACGAATTGTTTGAGGTCACTGGGAAATAAACTACGTAGGACTTCAGGCTAAGCAGCTAGGCCGCGTCACCAATGAAATTGTCCACGGAGTTGCTATGATAAAGTAATAAAAAATATTGTAATTCTATTCAGGTCTTCCACCTCAGGCAAAAATAAATTTTCTTTCATTTAACGTCTGAAATCTAGGGACATTGCTATAAATTATATCAAAAAATATGTGACACTCAAAGCCCCTGGAGAGATTCGAACTCTCGACCCCTGGTTTACGAGACCAGTGTTCTAACCACTGAGCTACAGAGGCTTCTATAAAATTATGAATCGTAAGCAAGCAATTTATTGACCACTGCTTCTCACCACCTCGTTACCATAGTATTTTTGTTATCCCAGATACCATCCCATTCTTAAGGAGTGAGCTTGCTGCAAGCACTCATGCGCAAATGCATGCGTGATGTGATAAATCAGGTCGTCATACTCATTTTCCACTTCAAGTTTTGAACAGGTGGTCTCTTGAGTATTATTTTGCCTTGTTTTCAATTAAAAGTTAGATTCAATCCAAAAGGTTTAAAATGGAAAAATGCATTCCTCAGTCCATTTTAATTTTTTTTTTTTTTTGCAGAGATTTTGAACCTAGGGTCGTGTTTGTGTATTTAGGTTTTGAATTGACCTTGAGAATAATACATTTTCTAAAAAAAAATGGAGTGAAGAGTTTAAGAAACACAACAATTAAGGAGGTATAAGCTTTTGGTCGGTAGAGCCAAGATAATTTGTTTCTTGTTTTAAAAAGACATTGACGTTAAGTCTTTTCCATTTCTCATTGAATTTGAACAAAATATTTTTTGCTTCGATAGCCAGTACGTAGTAGTCTGGGTTGGAACATTAATATCAATAACCGACGTCAGAAAGTCTGTCAGAGAAAATATTCTGACGAAGTTCCCAAAGTGACGTCATAGCCGCCATATTGGATTCCGATAGTTTTAGGGATTGGGCGTTGGTTTGTTTGTCCTTTCGACTGTGGTAACAATATCTTCTGTGATTTCGTTCTATTGCATGGGAAAAGTGGGCAGAAAGAAAGCACTGAACAATACAAAGGTAGAAAAGCAAGCAGCTCATTTCTCATGGGCCGGGAAACAAGCCACTGACCCAATAACATGCAGGCTCTCGTGCTACAGATTTCTTCAAGAATGGTAAAGGTTTCCATAGAGACAACTCGTAATAAGTAGAAATTATAAAAAGTTAATTATAAAATGTTTAGAATGATCCTAATAATACATCGAAGCCTTTGTAGCTCAGTGGTTAGAGCACTGGTCTTGTAAACCAGGGGTCGAGAGTTCGAATCTCTCCAGGGGCTTTATAGACTTTACTTTTTTTCTTCTTTCAGCCAATCTTCATGATCAAAAACATGCTTAGCCTGCGAAGGCTCGGAACTGATCGTATAACTTTATAGACTTTACTTTTTTCCTCCTTGTCATGATCAAAAAGATGTGAGCCTGCGTCGGCTCTTACCAGCAAAAGTAGGGGGAAAAGAATACCTTATTCGTTGCATGCTTACTTATCTATGGTTACTTTAAGCTTACTGTTGGGTTCAAAGCAGTTCCGAAGGGTCTCAAGGAGCATGCCCCCGACCGAAACACCTCTCGTTTGCCGCAG
Organism: Actinia equina; assembly: GCA_011057435.1. Taxonomy (NCBI): domain Eukaryota; kingdom Metazoa; phylum Cnidaria; class Anthozoa; order Actiniaria; family Actiniidae; genus Actinia; species Actinia equina. The sequence goes on from WHPX01001187.1 coordinate 1,461,496, forward strand.
AAAACATATTACTTAAAAGTCTCTCGCTACGGCCCTGCCTTGTTGACTTGATAGAAAGGTTACGAATTTCTTACTGAGCAAAATGAAGGGGGCTACGACCATTACTGCGAACCCCTAGCTTCGTACCTTCCTTCACTTTCTATAATAATCCATTTGCATTATGGCGTCATTTACTACCACTACCAGACTCCATTGCACACTGTCTTTTGTTCTGTTAATTAGCATCAATTGTCTCACTATTCCCATGAGGAACTACAAATTTGAATAAGAAAGAAAATTCACGAAGCATTTTGGTAGTGGTAGTAAAATGAAGCCATAATGCAAATGGCCTATTCCCCGGCAGAAAGCTGCTGTCAAGTCGCTTTGTACTCTCATGGTTAAAGTAAGTAAAAAAATTAATATAAAACAGCAATTTTCAGTACGCTTTTTTGTGCTCCGCATACTTTTAAATGCCGGATAAAAAATCAAATCTGAAATTTCGGAAAACAACCGATAGAGAATCGCTTTTATTGTTAACATTCATTGTGAACTAGTAGTTTTCTACTTCAAGGTATAAAAGACAAGCTTAATATAACCATTAATCATCACTGGTTTTAAGTCTTAATTCAGACAGGATACATAAAAGACATTATGCAAACAAAACAGTTAGAAAAGTGAAACAACGGAAGTATTCTACAGGTGCAACGAATAATAAGCTACAATTAATGGTTTAATTCAGTTATTTCATATTTTTTTAAAACATTATTCAGTGGAATTTCTCAAAATTATTCTTCAAATCGACATTATATTTTTAACAGAAGTTTTTGTTCAAAGAGGTTACAAAAATTGTACGTTCTTTTAAAAAGTATCACTAGTCTACTACCTATGATAAATGACATGTAAATTAGATTTATCAATCGTAAGATCTCACTACCTTCTAGCGTATAAAAAAGCGAAAAATTCAACTAAATATTTTAAAGAAATTCGAGTAAAATATCAATAAAAATGATGAAGATTGATTATTTAAAAAAATAAAAATAAAAATAGTGAAAAAAGGAGTTTTATTTATAAAAGAACTTGGCTGAATTGTATCGCATCGACTATAGCTACTTGTTTTACATTATTTAATTACATTATTTGAGCTCAATTCCAACAGCTTTTGTTTTTTGTTCGACTCAAAGGAATACTCGATAATTCAATCACTTTTCTAGTAACATAGTTTAGCTATATTTTTGTTATTTTAAAGAGGCTAACCAATTTGAAGTAAAAATAAGTTAATTCACGAACCTATTTGATAAAGGTGTTGACACTTCTAGACAATTATCGTCATTTTGAAACGTTTTGAAGACTTCCACGGTTTCTAAATCGTCTTTTTTCCGCGTATCATTGCAATAAGTGTTTCTAGCATTACTCCTTCCAGCATTCTCTCTGTTACCTTGCCTTGTGGGATGCTAAAACAAATGTGCCCTTTATGTCCTCGTTTCCCAGGCGTAGTCAAAACTCTCGGCAAATCGACGAACGAAACGGGAACGATTTTAGACCGAATATTGTCTTTGTTTTCCTTTAAAAACTGGCTGATAATCTTCCCGTTGAAGTTGACTTCGATTCCTCCCTCAGCTTTAAACACAGAGCTTTCTTCATTGTCGATCAGTTCGTTTGTCTTAGGGGAGCAAACGAGAATGATACAATCACAGTTCGCAAGCTCTTTTTCAAGCGTCGAGTTTCTTGTCTTTTCAATGTCGACCAGATCGAACACTTCCACATCACCGTTGGACTCACTCTCTAAAACTGTACGTAATTTTTCTGCATTTTCGACATTTTCTTCGGTAAAAAGAAGCAAGGTCCTCTTAAAACTTGATCGCTTCGCCATATTTTCCTTTAGGAGAACTATTAATAAGTAATTCTTCCTCGTGTGCGGTTACGGGTACAACCACAAGCCTAGATGCAAGACTTGTTACTAGGATACAAGAAATACTAGTCAAAAATTTAACAAAAGATATTTTTTAAATGCTTAAAATTTCTCGAAAAGCAAATTACTGTTTTCATACACGCGATATGGCTTTCTATCACAAATAAAAATTCGAGAAAAAAATAATATAGTTATATCGAATTTTTATCGAAACTGAAAGGTTGAAAAGTGAATGCATTATTTAATCTTTTCATTTGTCATTTTTGATTTTCGATTGGAAACGCTTGTCATGAAAGCTGCGTTGTAGGAACGATTTCCACAGGTGGTCTGAACAATGGATATTAGATAAACGCTCAAATTATAGGACAAAAAGATACGTTTATTAAGGACTAAACAGCACTATACATTTTTTATTTAGTAGCAAAGTGATTTCGGCTTATCACATGTGGTTTTGCGAATTAAAATCAGCTGAATCGTCGTGTTTATTCGACGGTTTGTCGGGAACTTTTTGGAACATTTTTCTTTCTTTTCTTTATTCTTTCTCCCTATCTTTCTTTCTTCCTTCCTTCCAGCCCCTGTCTTTCTTTTGTTATTACTTTAAATTTCTTACTTCAAAAACTCTTGAATAATTAATGAGCATTTGAACCAATTGGAGCGACCATACACTGCACGTGCATGGATGTCCTTTAAACCCCATAAGGTCCTCTTCATTAGGCTGGTATTCTTTATATAAAGAATACTAATATGCCTGGACAACCTTATCGGAATATAGGTGCATCCAAGTTTAGATGAAGACTTAGAGCCTCATCATGCAAGGTCAGTCTCACGTACGATCATCGACGACCAACAAATTATCGTCGACTAGTGCCCCTGTCTTGAGTTCGGCATGTTGTCTTCAACTTGTGGGAACCTTTTTCCACTTACTGCGCATGGCAGTGACGTACAAACCTTACTGCGCATGAAATTGCTGTACTAACGACTCTTAAAGTATAAAAGTCAATGTTCGCGAGGTATATCGTGGCTCTACTTCAACTGAAAGGTTTGTGAATTATACTTAAAGTTTTTGAAGCCGTTTAATAAACTCGCAGATCGTGTTTTATCGGATCTAAGACCACTCGGCTACGCCTCGTGCTTTTAAACCCGACAAAACACTCCTGCTCGTTTTCTAAACACTACTTAGTACTTACTTACTCACTTACTTTTTTCTTTCTCTTTCTCTCGTACTCTTAGGAAATTGAGACAAATTGGTACCAAGATTTACTTTACTTATATAGAATTTCGGTAAAGACGTGTATAAATATTACCATGAACACAATTTTACTAAACCATTCCTTTTACTTAATACATATCTTGAAACCAAGCGAAAATAAAATTTCTATTTAACGTAATTTGTCAAGAAAAAATAATTTCGTCAAAAAAAAAACAAAAAAAAACCCAGAAATATAACAAAAGGTATGAAGATTACCAACGCTGAATATTTGAGGCGTTGTATACTGCGTTAAGTAGCGTAGGGTTTAGAACTGACTTTTATTTGTGAAAAAAACCAGCTGAGTTTAATTTTTTGCGCCGGCGATTTTTACAATGCACTGCGAGTAAATGAATACCCAATGAAAATAGGGAAGCCACTTTAGTGTTATTGTTCAAATGCACATTTTTTAAATTCCTGAGAAAAATGTTTGGTTTTACTTTTGCAGTGCATGTGACGCAATAGCTGCCATTTTGATTGACTTTGACAAAAGATTTGATCTTGGCAACTTTTGTTATGTGAACCAACATGGCGGCCACTTGTTTAGTCTCATGCGAAGAGACATTGTATTTAGCTTTTGGAACTAACGACTTAGGTCTTACATGTTTTTGTGTACAATGGAATTTATGATAATAATAATAATAATAATAATAATAATAATAACATATATAAATAAATAAAAATCTCAACAAAAATTTAAAGTAATTCCCACGTTGTTTCCTCCGATTTTACTGACTTCGCCTTCGTCTTATTTCTGTGTTAAAAAAAGTAGCAAAATGATTAGAAATAAGAAAAGTAATTCATTCGTAATTAAAGATCTTGTAAACAAACCTTTTTTATTATAAAAAAGTAGCGATAGAAACAAGGGACGTTCCGTTGTCAACATAACATCATTTTCAAGTTTAAACTCAAATGAGGACGTGAAAGACTATCTATCTATCATCTACAACGTCCACATTTCCAGGTTAGTTTGAGCTTGAAAATGATGTTATCTTTCAGTTTCATCTAAACGTCGCTCGTTTTGTTTATATTTCATGTGAACCAATATTTTGTGGGGCGGCTAGGCCCCCCCCCCCCCCCCCCCCCCCAAATTTCGGGTTCCGCCACCCATGAAATTAGTAGTAATTAGGAGGGAGTATCTTAATCCCAGAAAATGAAAAGAAGAATGAAGAAAATGAAGCTGAAAAAAATGAAAGAAGCGAGAAAAGTGGAAACGATGGCGATAGAAAGAGCGAAATGCACATGCTATGCTAAGGCTGTTTCACAAGCTGGTTTAAATGACTGGTCTCGATACTGACGTGACAAAAGCGAAGTATTGAATAACGAACTTATGTTTAGCTTCAAGTTTCACTCTTTTCGTAATGCATCGCATTTAAAAAAAAAAAGTAACTTCGTTACTTCGCATTCAAATTTCCTTTCTATTCTAAATCCCTTCTTTCATTTATATTCTACACATTCTCTCCATTTAGGCCATATCATTTGTTTATGTAATAGGACTCCATGCTGTCCAATTAAGAAATCATTGGACGAGGAAAATTCCGAGGACTGACAAAATTGGATGAGGCTGTAGGCCGAGTCCAATTTGGCAGTCAGAGGAATTTTTGGAGTCTAATTATTTCTTGATTGGGGAGCATGAAATCCCATTACCTATTAATTATATAGCTGCCTAATTAATCCCATATCAACGGACCTGTCCAATTAAGAGAATAACTATTGGACAGTTACCTATATGGGATTAATGAGAAGCTGTATTATTAATTTTATGATAGCGGCATCCCTTGAGTGAATAAAAGAATAAACTATTTGTTGCATAATGCAAATGAAATGCTGCGAGTATGTATAAGATGATATCAAAATATGTTTATGGTATGTGAAAACCAGCTTTGGACTGTGGAGTTTTCTGGGATGGGCAGTCCAGTGTTCGATTGGCAAAGAGTGAGCACATAACAGCGCTGAAAAACTCATGAAAGAACATTGTCTTTCCCGTGAAATGTCGCCAAATCGTTCATGGCCTTGATGAATGCTTCCAGCAATAAATAAGTTTGTGTTTGACATAATTAGGGTACGAAAAAGAAGGCGTTTCCTCGAACCTCGGTAAACAGCAAATCAACCAACGTGCTTTCAACGGCACAAAAATTCATGATAAAACCGCTGAACAAACATACTGCATACTCCGAAAATCATCTCCACATCCACAAATCGACATTCTTTCTGGCATATAGCACACAGAGATCCCAATTCTAAAGATTAGCTTATAATAATAATAATAATAATAATAATAATAATAATAATAATAATGCCGCAAGCACGAAATTGAAGGGGAAAAACTAATATGATCGTACTGATGGAATCTCAAGAAAAAAGTTATTAACCGATAAGGCATAAAGATTGTGCTGTCCTTGTGACTTCCTTATGCACGTCATAATCTTTTAAAGGATGCGTACATCGGTATCAAACATCAATGCATATTTTAATACCTTATGCGAAACAAGTCTTTCTTTCTCAGTGGTATCTCGTCTTATTCTAAACAACTTTGATTTAACCATTCTGTCCCAAAACTGCAGTTCTTGTCTTTCTTTTTCTTTACTTATCTCATTCTGCATTCTCGTTCTTACATCTCGGATTAAAAATCCGCAACCGATGATGAAAGTTTGGCTCGTTGGTGTCGTCGTATTCGTAGGCGTAGTGGCACTAGAAGTAGTTGTCCTTGCTGTTGGAAACACAGAGGGTTTCACTGTTGTTTCTCCTACCACTCCCTGGGGATTATTGTGCGGTAGGATCGTTGAAGATGGTGTCTTGGTTGAATTTGAGGGTGCAATAGTACCTTCTACTTCTTCCTCTGGGTTATTGTGTATAGGAAGCCTCGGTATTGTACTGTGGGGTGCCACAATCTCTTCATTGGGACCACTGTGAAACGGCATCGTTGTTGGTGCTGTATTGGGAGACGCAACGGTCCCTTCCTCTACCTCTTCTTCAGTAGGTGGTTGGGTTGGGTTATTTTGACTTGGTTGCTGGGCTGAACGACGAACCGAGAGGAAGCAACGTCAAAAACTACGTTTTGTCCCTACTATTAGGGAGCTTAACTAACTATCGACAAAGAAACACAAGACGACGAAGAAACGATGACGTCACGGTTGAAGAATCCTTGGGCGAGGAATGCGTTTTTGGCGGGATCTCTTGAAAGTTAAGCAAGCTTTAATTTCCACGATAAACACTTAAAGGACTACTTCGAAGATATGGTGGCCATTTTGCCAGAGGACAAAACAAAACAAACATGACGAAAAATATATAGTTTATATAGTTGTCTTTTTTTTATGGGTACAGGTGAGCGAAGTATATTCTCTCGTGTTGAGCTGTTAACATCAATTAAACGTCATTACTGTAGAGGTTTATTTGCTCCCTGGATGCCTCACGATGCCTTGTGATCCAAGATGGCTGCCGTATCGTCGAAGTAGTTCATTTATGACATCATTTAAAGGCATTCGCAATCTACTTTTATTCAAGAAAAAACGACTCAAACATACAAGAAACGCATACAAATTCAGTTTATAATAGGTATTTTCAGAATTGTGAGAGGTTATGAAAAAAACCTTTAACATCAAAAAGGAAATAACTTTCGTTTTCGTGAACAACTGGGAAACCCAAAGCCGACGAAAAAAAGGAAAAACTGGTTCCCTTAACAGACATGCACAGTGCTGTAAACATGTAACGATCCGACTTCCGATCATTGTCGTCGTGTGTTTTGCTGTCGATGCTCAAGCTCCCTATTAGTATATTGTGACGCACGAACGACATGCTAAAACAAACCACACTACCATTGACAAAAGCAAGATTTCTCAGTTATTTTCCTAACAAAACACATATTAGCCGTTGCAAGGTTGAGGAGAAACTAGATCGAATTGACATTGCAATGCATCGTGGGACTGTCTTAGGGACGAAAGAGACGCCATCTTGGAATTATTTCCCCTAAAACATCCCTAATACAATGCACAGACTTACTTTCGTTTTGTGACAGCGAAACACTTAATGCTTTATCCAATATCTTAGCTGTTTTGGTATCTAGTTTTGAATCTTTTCTTTTTGCTTATGTAATATTAGATTCGTCATGCTCTAGTAGAGTGGTTTTTAGAGTACATCACCAATGGAACTGTCTTCTAGGTGCGTATCCAGAGTTTTCCATGGTGGTAGGGTGAGGGGAAATCACCTCACCCTCCCCTTCCCCAAAATAGATACAAACGCTATACAATGGATACGCCCTTTACTAATTTAATCAAATGCATAAAAACTAAAGCTGGGAGATCAGCTTGTGAAAAGCCTCGGAAGAAAAGACACAATTGGTTTATTCCACTAGGAAGTCACCGGTTTGTTTATAGGGGGCTGAATTATCGAAGAATTTGAACTAATTTTACTCTATAGGACAATTTAAATGATGAAAAACAACGCGAAAGAGCGCAGCTAGGCCAATTAGAAAAGAGTTAGGAAAGTTAGAAAAGTCAAGAAAAAAGTTAAACTTGATTTCAGTTTAATGAAAATAAATCTCTAGATTGAGAACAGAAGTCGATGGTGGAAAAAGTATTGAAAAAGGGTTAAAAATGGAGATGAAAGAATGATAACTGAGAACAAGGGTTAAATCACATCAAACCATAAATAACCAAAATATGGCGACCAATGTAAATAATTATTGTCGGTTGTGCACTGAGTAGCGACTGACTAGCGTTGTGTTCATGTGGAAACAGAAAAGCGTTTTCACATGTATGAGAGGCTAGTTAGTCGCTAGTCAGTGCAGTGATTGTAGTTATTGAAATTGTTCGTCATATCCACGGTTATCTAGGTAGGAAACCATGTCCTACTGCAATGAGGTTAATCCTGAGACCCGTAATCATGTCAGTAGGGTATGATCATCATATCACGTGTTATTCTCTTGATTCTTTGTTTAAGTTGTATCCGCATTTATTTGTCTTCTCATGAGCAACCGTTAAACCAAGAATAGTCCCCTTCACAGTTCCCTGCGCCATCTTAAAAGGTAGCCGTACCTTTACATCGAAGCGAGACGAACGGTGAGCTTGCAATAATAGAGACCTTTTTTAACACCTTGGACAATTATTGACATGTCTCTATCTTTGCAAGCTCATCGCTCGTCTCGTACTCTAAGGGATGACACGTGGTCTGAAATGGGACAAAATTTGCGTCGAAAGTAAAGAGTTTTGTCATTTGCCAGTTGCCTTTCATGACAAAGTGGTAAGGGATTGAAATGCGCGGTAATCGCTTCAGAGAAGATTTCGTATGACTGTAAAACGGCACGACACACGGCACGGTTATGGTACGATTTGATGACATATTTTGAACCAATCAGAACGCACGAGATAACTACTCATCCAATCAAAATATTTGGACACACGCCGTTAAATTCACGGCACGGCACATCCGTACCATTAGTTTTTCAGTCGTACGAAATCTTCTGAACTTTTAGTTGTGAAGAAAATGTTATCAAGGAGAGATGAACGAATGATAAAGTTGAATGACTTACAGCCTTCGACCTCGGGTTCAAGCATTTCTTCCTCTTCCGCGCCAGCTCCTAAAAAATTAAGACTATATTGAGCCTCTAGTGAAAGTGGGAATTCAGTTAGTTAGTCATGCCCTAACTTTTTGATCAGCCCAGAGGTTGTTTCAGGGTTCGATCTGTGAATAAGCCGTGATCTAAGGTTGATCTAAGATATCTATAAAATTTGAAGAAAGGATGAAGGAGCGGTTTGGAGACCGAATAACTTAAAGGGTTCACACGAAAGCCGAGCATTACCTGCGGGACAAACATCACAACAGCCACCATTTGGGTCTGGAACCATCATGAAGCGTGGACATGCAGTCGGAGCGCCTAAATCATAACCGCATTCTACCGATTGGCACATTGGCTGTTGGCCGTTCAGGCACTGGCAAAAATTACACTTGGAGGTCCAGAATGTTTCAGTAGCGGTACAGATGCTTGGTTCTTTGTACAAATGCAGAAAGAATAAAATAGAAATCAATATGAATGCATGGAATACATATCATAGGCCTTTTAAGTTAGGACGTATTTCCGGGTCAAGCTGCTCACAAAACAACAAAAATAAAGCGATAATGTAATCAATGATTTAATCTGAACCTAAGATAATTAGAAGTTTGGATAAAAAACCCTGCCTTGAAGAAAATAAAATGAAAAATCTTTATAGAACTGGTTTTCGTTTTGAACCCGGAAGTCGTTTTGCTTTACGAGTGGAACGACTTTTTTAATGTTAACCAATCATGATTAGCGTGAAAACAGAAGCCAATCAGAGATAGCAGCTATGCTGCTTGTTTCTGAATGGTCCAACTCGAAATGCCTCGTTTTCATTCTGCTTTATGATTGGCGAAAAATCTAATCTCAATGATACGTACTTGGTTTGTAATTTACTGGTGCAGAATAAATTGTGGCGATTGTTGCTACGGCAACCACCAAAAACAACATTAATCGAGACATCTTTTTTCCCTTTCTAAAAAACAAAGAAAAAAAATCGTTAGATCACTGACTGGTGTCGCATCTTTCGTTCGTAAAAAGCTCGAATATGTTTATCATTAAGGACTGATTATCGTTAGTATTATCCAGTATTATTATCCAGTATTATTATCTAGTTAGAAAGGCAGGATAATAATAATAATAATAATAATAATAATAATAATAATAATATATAATGATAATATACATTTAAATTTCCTATCCTGTCTCGGGGGTCGGGTTTTCAATTGACTAGTCCATTAAACAGGACGTTTGTTTATCAAATTAAAAAAAAGCATTTTTGAGCGTAGATCTTAGGTTTAAATTGTCAGTTGGTTTTCCTTTTGAACCATTTCAAATGCGAAATCCTGCAACCAATCAGAATCCCCGATTTCAAAAGCCACTTAAGTGTTCTATGTTTCTGATTGGTTTACGACGGAAGTCATTTCGGAGTTCAAATACTTTGCATTTCTTTCAATGAATTACCGTAAACGAAATATTCTCATGCCCAAAGAATCTTTTACAAAGAGTGTTGTGCCCTCATATGATAACTTTCAGATTTCATACATGTTATATTATATTCTTGTATTCGCGAGCGAAATTTTAATATATGGCTTCGAAAAACTGTTGCTACTCAGTTTTGTTGCTATACTGTTTCTTGGATAACTTCATGGCCATTTGAATGTGGCATCTTCATTAAGTCCTGAGAAATCACCATGGTACAAAAAGCGGAAATACATAAATTTTCTGTTCCAGTGTAACAAAAGGCAAATAAAAAAGGTCTCCTCTACGTTCTGTTCCAGTGTAGCGAAAGGCAAATAAAAAAGGTTTTCTCTCCGTTTATTGGAGTCAAAGCAGCGCAAAAAGAGGAATTCAAAGAATCGAGTGTTTGAGATTTGGCTTACTTTACATGACAGTATTTGCATAATTTTGATTCTTTTGTGGTCAAGTTTGAGACAAAATTTGATTTTGGACACCAAAAGTAGACTTTTAACAGACAAACATTTTGAAAATAAAATTTTTTTACTGAGTTTTTCTCATAAATCGCTTATAACAGAAGAAGAAATGCCGGGCAAAAATTCCACAGAGAATAAAGTGATTTCTTTCCTTTTGTTTGTTTGTTTTTTTCTTCTTGTTGTTTGTTTGTTGTTGTCTTTTTTGTTAGCCTTTCACGGCATCAAATTATTTTTTTAATGCATAAGACTATTCAATCCAAGTCGATTTTTTAGTAAAATAAAAGCTCTTGAATTCACAGAAGAATTACTCAAATATGAAATGATATCAAGAGTAAACATGGCATAAAACATAAGAAAACAAAATCATCGAAAATTACATAAAAACGAGTAAATCCTTAGTCAAAACTTTAAGATATCTTTCGATTAATAATGTGTTAACAAGAAGTTAATAATGTCACATTGTTAATTTACCTTTATCAGTCGAGACCAGGACGTTTTGTGAAGTCAAAACAGCTTTGTGAAATACGGTTCATAGGGTTTCGCTTCTTTTATAGAGAAAATTCTTGATTAATGGCTGATCGTGTTTGGGCGGTTTTCGATTCTCTAAATTAGTTTGACATGCCTTCCTGAGGCATGATTGGATAAAAAAGATATCAAGGAAAAATTAATTACAATTAAATTACAATGTTATCAGGCAATTGTGAGCATTTCACTAACTCAAAATTTCTACGAGTTCTTCTTCAAAAACGAGAGATATTTTAAGGCATTTTAATTAATTCAGTAGAAAAACGAGAACAAACGTACCTATAAATTGAGAAAACGAAGGTCCTTCGGGATTTGAGATTTGGGTGATCTCCATTGCATAACGTCCCGTCGTGTATGAATCGATCGTAAGATCTCTTTATTTCAAATACTACCGCACACAAAAAAGCGAATCATTTTAAACAAAATTTCATGGCTTTTAATGAAAATTTTCATGTCATCCGCCTATAACGTCCTTTATTTACTTCGATATTCAAATTTCATGAAAAATTTCAACACAATTCATGAATTTTTACTTTGCCGAAAATAGTCATGCCTTTCATCGCATAACGTGCTTAATATCCTCCTTAACGTCCTTAACCTCGATATTCATCATTATTCTGATTTTATCTCCCATTTTTTGTTCTTATCCTTCATAGTCCAATTTATCCAAATATTCAGAATTCCTTTTATGTCTAAAATGAAAAAATTCAATTGAAATAATAGATCATTTCATTGGCATTAGACTACAGTTCAAAACAAAGAATAAACAAATAAAATATAATAATATATAATAATAATATCGTAATCAAAAAACTCTGGAGATCCAAATTCAAGTTGGCGAATCTTCCAGATATTTTTTATCGTTATACCTATCTTTACCCAAGTGTTGTTCTCGTCGCCAAAATCGATTGCTATGACAACAGCATGTCGTTTTCAACCTGATTAGATGTAAATAACAAATGATAAAGTAAATAATTGATTTGAATCACTACCTAGGTCTCTTAATAGCTCAAGTGAAACTCGTAAAATTTATGAACTCCTCGCTTCGTTTAAAGGGTCGCTAAGCAACGTGTTTTTCCAACAGCTATTTTTGCTGGTATGCTCGTAAATTAACTACGCTATTGAGTGTCGGCGTGGGAATAGACGAATATAACTTATTCTACTCATCATATCGCGTTTTTAATCAGCAGTCGATATGAAGAACTTCTTCATGATAGGCATTTTGTGAGAGGGCTTTAAAGTGTTTTTTTTTTGCTTTGTCCTTTATTTCAGCGAGGTTTTTGTCGAGGTAAACACTATGGATCTATAGACAAAGACCAATCCCATTCTCTTTCCGAAATAACTTTTCTTATCATTGCTTTTGAACGAAATTTGTCATACAATCCTAATTCAATCCCAAAGACTTTCCAACAGATTTCCCCCATAAATGGGGAAAACGATCATGTAGTTTGCTAGCGAAGTTATATTAAAAAACAATAAAATAAATCCACTGGATCTAGCGTCTAGAAAATTTTACTTCCCTGATTTGTTTGAATAACTTTTCAACTTTCTCTCACTACTTCTTTTGCTGTCGTTTGATTTTTTTTTGTTTTTGTTATTTTAGTCGTATTTAAGGTTGAATTTCACATTTAAAAATAAGTAACGACAAATAAAGTAACAAAATAGTGCAGCAATCGTTTTGAAAATGTTTTCCTTGGGGGAAAAAACATGACAGGTTAACAATGAATAACTATCATTTTTAAGTTAAATGTTCAGTTGACCACGTGTGGGATAAAATCTTTGAAATGGTTAAAAGATTTATCTATTATTTTATGACGCAAAAACTAACCAGAAAGCGTTACCCTGAGAGCTTCATTCTTCAAGTTGAAAAAAAATCAATTTAACTTTAAAAAATGTAACGAATTTTTGAAGATTCTTTCATTTCTTTCCGAATTGCATGGTGAGGTTAATAGCAACAAATGCGTGGGAGACATTACGGCAAACTATTGACGTAAATGAAAAAAGCAAAAATGGTTGTGGATCCACATTCGTCATTCGATGAATCCATGTTGCAGCGTAGCTTTTAGTTTAGTTTTTTTCTTTGACTCTTTTCTTTTCTTCACTTTTTTTCCTCTCCTCTTTTCCTCGTTCTTAAATCTAAATTTAATTCTCTTTTTTAATTCTCTTGTTCATTCATTGAGTCATTTACTCGTTCATTCATTCTCACGAGAAACGTAAAGTAAAACGCAAACAAAGTTTTAAACATTTCAAAAAATAAAAAATCAAACCAACCAAAAACATATTTCATCCCGCAACAGCAAAAAAGATTCGAAACTCTAAAGCTAGTGACTTTGGGCACGTAAAGATAGGGACTTGACATAGTTTTGGTTTAATTTTTTTTTAACGAAATAAATCACTTTCAAAAGCTTAAAACAATTTTTTGATGAACAACAACTACTTTAACACCCTAATGTATAATTTTATAATTACCTGCACATTATAAATAAATAGAATCTAATATTTACATACAATCGTTTTTACATGGATAGAAAAACAACATTAAAAAAGATTCATTTCTTTTTGATTATCTTGGGGAACTTTTTTCATTATTCTGGGTTTTTATCTTATCTAAGAGGACTGAAGAAGAGAACATCTTCCAAGATGATGGTTCTCTCTTGCTTTCATTCTAAAATTCCTGTGGAAAAAAAAACAATGTAAAGATAAGAATGATTTATATGACAGAAAGAGGGAAGTTTCAAGTTTTCTCAAAAAATTTACCCTTCCTACGCTTTTGTTGAGTTGTGTTAATCATGGGCTGCCAAACTGCTTAGCAACGCCTTTCTTATATTTTTCTTCTAATGAGTTTGTCTTAATTAGAATACTAACACTTGAAACTTGCGTCATGGTTAACGAGGTTTTAGCAATGAGTTAACAGATAACAAGAAAACATCAAGGATATTGTATCTAATGAAACATGATACTTTTTGGGGAAAGGAATCCACACTTTATTTGAAGTGATAAGGAAAAAGGAATAAATCAATACTTATCAAAATTATCGGATACGTTAAAAATATTTAAAATAATAATAAAATAAAAAAATTACATCATTAATTTTATGACCATGAGTTTATAATTGCTTATTTCATCTTAATCCGACATAGACTAGCATCCGAAACTTCAGTAAGTTTTTTCATCTTTTCACAGCGTATAATTTACCTTTCAAGAAATAGAAAACTTGCGCACGTGCTGTGTGCAGTCATAAAGCACGCAGGGGTTCGCAGAACACTTCTCGACTTCTTGAGCCAATCCCCAAGTGCTTTATGACTGCACACAGCACAGCAAGCAAGTTTTTTATTTCTTTTATAAAATACAAATTACAATAACCGTTATTTTAGAAACGTGTGCAATGTGTATGAATAAAGATATCTATCTTTATTACACATTTAAGCTCGATATCCGTGAAATAAAGCCGTGAATAAAAACTATATCAGTGAAGTGATACAATATCACTTCAAAGTAAACTGTCCAATCAAATCTTGCGATATATTTTACTTGAACCAATCACATTTTTTGTTCTATTCAGAACTAAATGTGTAATAAACATATTATATGATACGGAAAAACTCGTGAATAAAAACGATATCAAGTTCTTAACATGTGATAATCTCTATATCTATCTATCTATCTATCTATAAAGCATGCGCTCCCAACCAATCAGAACGCGACATTCACAACAGTTATTTTATAATTTATCATTACTGTTCACAAACTAACTTAAAAGTGAAATTTCTTACAGCGCAAAGCTATGGCCACATTTTATTCGCATACTTTACACATAATTTGAAATATCAATATGCAAATGAGATGACGTAAATTCAAGACTAATTTATTATACAAAAATCCTCTTTTACTCCGACGAAGGACTAGCGTCCGAAACGTCAGTAAGTTTTTTCATCTTTTTCACGGTGTATAATTTACCTTTTCATCATTACTGTTTCATTAGAAACACTGACGCAGCTCACACTAGATTTAGCTAGTTATACCTTTTTTTTACAAAAATGCTGTTGTGGAAAGTACTGCTGTTGTTCTTACATTTGCAAGTCACCCTTATAACTGAAATACACCATTGGTATTGTACACTTTTAGAATATTTTACTTTAGAACGATATTACTCCCCTATATTTGCTATACGGGTATGTGCCGCCCTTTAGGGTATGGTTTTTCGGCTTTTGGGTCTGGGGTAGGGTATCATTTTTGGACATTTTGTCTGGGATAGGGTATCATTTTCGTATGAGATAGGGTTAATGATTTAGTCGTTTTTGTCTGGGATAGGGTTAACGATTCGGTTGTTTTTTTTGGCGAATAGGCTATGTGCTTTCTGCCGACACAAAAACAATAAAAACGTTATAGTACATATTGATTGCAATCTATTGAATGACCGTCTTTTGCATGTCAACAAAATGTAATATGACCGAGGTGTAGTCTGGGACTGGGTGTACAATTCCTTAGTTTTAGTCTGGGGTAGGGTATGTAAAATCAAAATTTAAGGTCAGGGATAGGGTCAGGGTTTTGAGGTCCTGGGGGCACACCCGCTAGTGCCCCCCCCCCCCCCCCCGGGACCACAACATGTTGCACATTCTGGAATTTATGTCAATGACATCTCATTTGCATATTGATATTCCAAATGTTTATAGCTGTGAAAAGAGAAGATCACATACAATAATACTGCAACCATACTACTACACTGTTCACATAGAAGTGATTTTGAAAATAAATTTTTTTCCTTATGATACAATTTAGGAATGCTGAAGAGTGGCATCACTTTCAAACTGAGAATTTTGAAAATATAAATGAATAAAAGAACAAACAATGAATATGAAATTAATATCATTAGTTCTGTAGTTGTCTAATCTCTAACCAAATTTTATCCACTTACCTTCCAAGAATGCAATCTGTTCATTTTCTTCAACCGTTGCATCTAAAAGTAAATTAATATAGATTAATTAACGAATAAAACAGCTTTTTCTATGCTCTGTTCAGTAATAAAGCACGCAGGAAATGACGCAAGCATGGAAGAAGTGTTAGGAAAAGCATGAGCGAGTACTTCTTACACTTCTTGAGTGCTTACGACACTTTCTATGTGCTTTATTACTGAGGGGAGAAAGGAAAAAGCTGTTTCATTCGTTTTATTATATAGTTACAAATTTTATTTCTGTATCGAATTTATTTATGCAAAATGAAAGAGGGTTGCAGCACTTCACGCCCATGGATAGCACTGTGCTCCGTTCACTTATATAGCACAGTTTTTGACCAATCAGCGCTTGCATACTATCCTAACTATATAATAATAATTAATAATATAATTATTGATTTAAATCTATATAAACAACCTCCACTTGCAAGCTTGCAAGCTTGAGTACTAAGCTTATTTTCCTAGTTTGAAAGTTTATTGAATGTTATGGTTCTAATATTCAGTGGCATAGCGAGAGTCTCAGAGTTTGGGGAGGGAGTTGGGAGAGGGGGATGACAAGGGGGATGACGATGGGGGGAGGGTTGGGTGGCATTTCCAAGGGTGCACTGTTGCACAAAAGCCCCAACAAAATCCACAGGAGCTAGCGCTCTGTCAGTAAACAGCATGAACATCCTAACTTTACTTACCCAAGTCTTTCTTTTGTATCGTCTTTCTTTTTCCAAGTACTGTCTTTTTGTACGCTTCTTTTGCAAAATATTCTACAAACATTTCCTTTAGGAACAAATGTAGAGTCCAATTGAAATATTTGGTTAAAATTTACTATAACATCTTAACCGGTGTTTCAGTTACACCAACAATTAAAAATATATAAGTAATTCTGACTGCATACCGCTGCTCGTGTAACCACAAAAACTGCTTCTTTATTTGCTAACTGCAGGTCAGGATCTAGTTTCATCATATTCCGTACTCTCGTTTGTGGAAACTGTGTCAGTTTTGATGGCTTGTCTTCTTCTTGAGTGCCAGAAAGATCTTCGCTTCCGTGGACTGCTTCACCTTCTTCGTCCGCCATCTTGAAAAAATTTGGCGGGAAATAGTTGACTGGTCCCTAGTCTCTCTCAGTTTTGTTCTCCAAAGGGATCATTTGGATCGTTGTATTTTTTGCCAACACGACAGCTGAGGCCAAGACTTTCACCGGTTCAAAAATAATAATGCTCGTGAAAAAAATACTCTCATGAAACGATAAAAAATCAGTAGACACCGCATTATTTCGTACATGATTCAGAGACCGTTTATTATTTAATGAGTAGGGTATAGTTGAGAAAATGGGGACCTGATTGGGTGGAAGGGGTTTACAAAATATTTTTCTTTGGAATAGGATGTCCTGCAATGTCATACCCACGTTCCTCCGATAACATCTGCTTGCACATTCTGCCCTCCAGTTCTAGTAACCTCTGCTAGCTCAGGGCATGTTTCTCCGATCAATTATAACCGGTTCCTAAGGACAAAATCATATTTAGGTATTGTTTTCAAGGACTAAGTGTTTTCACTCTCAGAATAACAAACTCGTCAGTAACTTGTCCACAAATTTAAATTAAAAACTTTTAATTAATCACAATTTTTCTTTGTATAAAAATAGATTTGTTCACATATTAAAAGGGAGAATGCCCCTGTTGTAGTTTAGGCATATTTTGAATACGTAGTTGAAAAAAAAAATAAATAAATAAAACTGTTCGAAGTCTAAAATTTAAATCTTATTTTTCTCTCTTCAAATTTCAGGGCTCTGTCGGGAGTTTTTATGAGGATGATTAATTAGAACAAGAAAAGCAGTTTTGAGGAATAGGGATTACTGGCAAAAAAAGCTCTATAGAGATGAGGAAAGACGTCCTACTAAGGACTTTTAAAAGTAGTTAATGAGATAACACGATATAACGATTTCGCTCGTTTTCATGTTAGTTAATGATTTAAAATAGCAGTGCTTAATTTTGAATTCTTAATAATATGAATATCTGGTTTTAATTTTAATTTTTGAAAATATCAAATAAAAATATAAATGTGGTATAATGCATAATGCATAATGCTTGAAGCCGCTTTATGAAACTCCAACTCGTTCATTATTTATGTGAGGGGGTATAGCCGAGAACAACTTCCTCGTGCAATCTGTACACTTTTAGTAGCACAATTTAGAGGGCACACTATTTTCCACGTAAAACCCTGAAACAAATCCCCTCTGAAAATTTAGTACTCTTTAATGTAAATGTCAAACGTTTTTGAGTCCAATTGGCTTTCTGCTAGAAGAGTCGATCAAACTAAAATCAGTAAATGTATGATGGTTTTACTTCAAGTTTTTGTTCAGTATTTAGTTGGAGCATATATAGTTTTCTATGAATTAGCTGGTTTTATAGAAAGACGTCTCGAGGATAATTGATCCAAATAAAATCATTTAAGTTTTGAAAATCAAAGACCTTTTGCTTAAATCTGTTCTTGGGGAGAATGGCCAAGGAGTAGTGACATCAAGACCAGTATGGTCAGCAGTCACCATAAGTTTGCTTGTCAATCATCAATCTGTTCCACAGTGTTTCCACACCGGTTTCCATCATTTTCGTCATCTCTGTATTCTTCAGCGCACCGCTGACAGTTTGGACCGTGGACGAACCTTTGAATCTTTGTACAGGGTGGATGGCCCCAGTCCTGGAAAACCATGTTGAGACTTATGTTAGCATCAATCATAAATAGCTTAATCAAACAATGTAAATTTTGGTTTATTTTGAGGAATCAATCAAATGTCGTCAAATTATATCAGGCTAAGTAATGTAAGATTGAATTATTTCATTTCAACCATCAAATCACTTTTAAATTTTCAAAAGGTTCTATGAACTACTTATATTGAGCTTGGACAGGTTATCTTCCTATTGACTACTATCATTTCCTGCCGAGGACGATAATGATGATGATGATGATGGTGGTGGTGGTAGCGTTGTTTGTGGTGGTGATAATCATTATCATCATCATTATGATTATGGCGATTATGATCTTGATATGATGATGGTGCAGTGATGATGATGATAATAATGATGATAATGATGGTGATCATGAACATGATGGTGATGGTAGTAGTGTTGGTGGTGATGATGATCTTGATCATTATGATGATAAAATGCATGGTCTTAAAAAAAGTTCAATCCCACAATGACTGGGAAAACATAATGCCAGCGCTGAAACGGTCTACTGTAGGCATTTCATTCGAGCTTGATTACCTTGATTCTCTCGTAAGTGTCGCTGATAATACCAATAAACAAACTGAGGACTACATAGATGAACAGAGAGATGAAAACATAGAGGTAGATCTTGCTGAATACCCAGATATACATGCTACGTTTCTGCATCTCGCTGTACGTCATAAACATATCATCTCCATTGATCAATGAGAAGAGACATTCTGATACTGTTGACAGGTTACGGAACTGCAAGTTAAAACAATAAAAACGTATCATTTGTGAATATGGACGCCATACAGGATAAATAAATATAAAATAAAAAATAAACAAAATAAAATTGAAGTGTTCTTTGTTCATCAAACATCGCCATTCTATTTTTTTGCTTTGGGTTTGGGCAGGAAAAGGGGTTAGTTTGACACACATTCTGATACAATTCAAAGTGTAAGGATCTGCACGTCAAAATAACAAAATATGGTCGTCATCCGGACAATTGTCACATTCTATTTGTGGTTTGCATTTCTTCACGTCTTACGTGTAAACTAACGCCATGTTGGAAGGATATCTTCATATCCTCCGAAATGACAGCCACGTGATGATAATGTTACAGTACCTTAGGGTGATATGGTCCAAGCACAATCCATCCGCAGAACATAAAACCAAAGTAAAGCAAAGCTGCACAGACACAAAAACGAAGCACACTGGGTCCTGATGCTCGCAAGGTTACTAACAGGATCTGGAAAAAAATGTTGTGGTTGGTCATTTATGCCAGAAAATTACGAAATTGAATTTATCACTCTGGGAGTGGAAGTAGACCCTGAGAAGTCTTGTAACGACCCAACTGAGAAATCTCCCAAAAATGGTTCTCACTCTCACATCATTCGCAACCAAAAAGACCCCTTCACAATTCCCTAAGCAATCTTGTAAGGTAGCTGTGCCTTTGCATTGAAGCGAAACAAACGGTGAGCTTGCAATGATAGAGAAGTGAATAATAATTATTAGCGTGTCTTAGCAGCAGAGCGAGACCAACGGTGAGCTTGCAATGATAGAGACCTATTTTAACACCTTGGACAATTATTGTCCAAGGTTTTAAAATAGGTCTCTATCATCGCAAGCTCACCGTTGGTCTCGCTCCGCTTCTAAGACACGGCTTCCTTTCAAGATGGCTAAGGGAACTGTAAAAAGGACAGTTAAGACAGTCCCAAATAATCGAACTAGATTAGAGCAGTATACTCATCTCTCACTCTTAACATACAAACTCCTTACTTAATTCTGAATGACCTTGCATCTAAAGCAAGATTCTGTGACTTATGAACTTCCTGTACTCACATTATACTTTTTCATGTATCCAAGGTATCTTAGCACACCAATCCAGGTAAAAAGTACCCCAGTTCCAAGGAATATACTGCAGGTATTGTACATAGAAAGAACCTATAGAGTAACATCACTGGGATATTAAATACATGCCAACCATAAAATGCACTCCTTTTTTATTTCGTCCTTGTTTTAAGAGGTGACAAACAAATTCGTGATTCTCGTTCCTTGATTCGTAGCAATACTCCAGTTTCAGTCAGTTTTTGTTCAGCTTTAGTCTCAGTTGTGCGTTAAAATGTTCAGTCATTCAACCAGAACTTGAAGAATTTTAATCAACTCGTATAGTTCCACAGTAAGTACATTCCTTACTATACACGCGATTGAGACTAAGGCTGAGCAAAGGCAAACTCAAAATGGGAGTATTGGGAATTTAGAAGTCAAATTTTGCAAGGGAGAAAGACCTGAGCACCTGGAGGAAAGCCTTCAAACCAAAGAACGGCAAGCAACTCTATTTACATGTGATTACGGGTCAGAGGATTGAACCCTTGCTGAGGGTGGTTAGACGAAGTGCAAAAGTAAGCACACAACTAGTGCGTAAACGGAAAAACGACTGACATCGTGGACGTTGTATTCAAAGGAACATTATCATCATCATCATCATCATCATCAAAGGAATACCGGTCACCATCATCAATATCATTACCACCATCATTATCAGCACCACCATCACCATCACCATCACCACCATCATCATCATCTTCACCATCACCACCACCACCACCACCACCATCATCTTTGACATTATTACCACCATCACAATCATCACCAACACCATCACCATCACCATCATCATCATCTTCACCACCAATATCGTTGTCATCTTCATTATCATTTAGTCACCATTATCCCTA
Source organism: Actinia equina (assembly GCA_011057435.1). Taxonomy (NCBI): domain Eukaryota; kingdom Metazoa; phylum Cnidaria; class Anthozoa; order Actiniaria; family Actiniidae; genus Actinia; species Actinia equina. Next base: position 1,483,007 of record WHPX01001187.1, read on the forward strand.
TCATCAACATCATCATTATCATCATCATTAACAAGCCAAAATTTTGTTATCATCTAAAAGGCCAATAACCATACTAACTGTTGTCATTTGTTCTTTTTTGGAGTCAATAAGAATCTTGAAGATTGACCCAAGAATAGTGCAAGTGTCACTAATAACTATCAGAATGAACCACAAGTTGATTAGGTCTAGACAGTCCCAGTATGAGAGGTGGTCGTGTAACTCCTGCCTGAAGAATCGTCTTGTTGCCTAGGTCATGAAGTACAATGAGTTAGCAATTTATTCATCTTATAAGTTAACTGATAATGACTAGTGCTTACTAGTTGGGACTTTTGGTGTGTTGAATACAAGTGAATAAGAATGACTAGTGGTTACTAGTTGGGACTGTGTTATGGTGTGTTGAGTACAACAAGTGAATAAGAATGACTAGTGGTTACTAGTTGGGACTGCAATGGGTGTGTTGGATGCAAGTGAATAAGAATGACTAGTGTTTAATAGTTGGAAATGAGTGGGGGTTTTGAATTCAATTGAATAAGAACAAAATAAATACTGTACAAAAAAGTTTTGAAACTGGAGTGACACTTATCCTACTTTCTATCTACTTCATACCTTCACCAGCTTAAAGTGCTTGCCCAGAGATCTGATACAAAGTGCAAGGGAGCCAATACAAACCAAGATTACTGCTGCATCAATAGCAATATAGACATTTCTTACAGTAATATCATCTGCAATGCAGAGAAAATTAAAAATATAGGACATTGAACAAAGGAAAAATGTCCGCTTTCTCTAGCTTTGCTACAGAAACTGAATTATGCTACATTTACAAATCTATGTTGGGTGGATTTGCTAGACAGCTTCAGGAGCGTTGTAGCAGGAGTTCACTCAACTCTCAACTCTGGGGTGTCAAGTTGGATTGCTGGACTTGGCATCGTATGAGTAGATTTTGTTAGGTCTATCCCTTGATTCAAATGTTTTTCTCTGGGTTCTCCTGTTTTCGTTCACAAAATTATTAGGCTAAATTCCAAATCGATCTGTGAGTTAGTCATGACTTTGTTCAACCCAGGGCTGTTTCAGGGTTTGATCTGTGAGTTAGCCATGCCCTTACTTAAATCAGCACAGAGGTTGTTTTAGGGTTTAATCTGTGAGTTAGCCGTGCCCTGACTTATGTCAGCCCAGAGGTTGTTTCAGGGTTTAATCTGTGAGCTAGCCGTGCCCTGACTTAAATAAGCACAAAGGTTGTGTCAGGGTTATATCTGTGAGTTAGCCATACCCTGACTTAGATCAGCCCAGAGGTTGTGTCAGGGTTATATCTGTGAGTTAGCCTTGCCCTGACCTTGTTCAGCCCAGAGGCGGTTTCAGGGTATCAATGCAAACCCTTGCCCTAGTGTTTTAACCACTATTACTACGACTACTAACCCCTATCATCTTGAAAGCCAGAATTCTTGCACTTGCTGGCTTGAGTTATTAAATCCACTGGTATTTTCCCATCATGGTTGGAATTGTCAAATGTTATCTAGGAGTTAAAAGTTTTAAAGTTGTTTTAAGAAAGGATGTACCAAGCATGTCTCTTGTAAAAACTCCTTATGGGATAAATCTAATTAATCTCACTTCATGGTTGGTTGGAAGAACATGCTTTATGAGAACGCATGCATTTTCTGTTTCCAAAAAAATAGCTTTTCTAATTTAAATTTGAAAAAAAACAAACAAAAAACATGATTTTTGAGCTGTGTGTAGTTACAACAATTGGGTACTGGCAGAATACCTGATGAGAAGTGTTGAGAAGCACTATGCTACCTGTTATGCTTCTCCTCACACTTCTCTTGTGTTCTGCCAATCCCCACATGCTTTAAAACTACACACAGGATGCACAAGACCTGAGTGAAAAACATCTGGGCACGGCGCTCTAAGTCTGTATGCAAATTACTTGAAAAGTCTTCATGCTATTGTAAAACTATAAATTTTGACTTTCAAACAATTTGCCTGACAAATGGACTTCACAAAATGCCAAAATTTGTTGTCAATGCTTGGAACTTAAGGTCAATTATTTTACATTCATTGTCTTTAATAATACAGTATCTTGGTCTCACAAAAGTATTCTGGCAGAATGTTTTTGCATGCTTGGAGTAAACAAACATTAATTTTATTTTCTCACTTCTAAACTCTTCTAAATCCTTAGAAAGCATGCTGAAAGGCATGCCTGTGCAAACATTTTTCTCTAGTTTCAATGGCAAAAATGTTTTCTATTTCTTCAATAACAAATTGAAATTCAAAAAGTAAAAAAAGCAGAATTATGACTACACCAACTGAATACACCCTTCTCATAATGGCCGACAAGTGCACGAAAACGAGGTCACCCAGTCATTATTTCACAATAAAAGATATAAAATTACATCAAATGACTTTAAAGAAGAAAAGCATTTTTAAAAATGACCTTTGTTTTGATATGAATTATGGCTAACAGCCTTTATTTTAAATGAGCAACTTGGCTCAACCTTGCAAGATGACTGGGTGCCCTTGTTTCCGTGCGTTCATCAGCCATTATAAGAAGGGTGTATGGAATGCTGATCATGGATACATAAAAACTGAAACCTAAATCAACAGCAATTTTAAAATAATTATGACCTGACTTACAGTAATGTTGAAATCATAGCATTCTGGGTCATCTTTGAGATGAAGAGATCTAATTCCTGCAGCCGTGATAGAGATTTTAATAGACCTGCAAAGTGAAAATATAATTTATACTGTTTCTCACTGCTGTGTTATTGAAACAGCCTGGGTCACAGTTTTAATTCTCATTGTCCTCTTCCTTGACATAAGATTCTTTCTCCCAGTTCCAGAGTTTTCCTCCCTCCATGAAAATAATATGTGGAGTGAGAGTTGTGTGTGCAGGAAATGGTAAAGGTGGGAAGTGAATAATGAACATAGTGGAATGCAGCAAATTCCCAAAAGAGTACCTTTGGCAGGGACTGCAGAACGTGATTTTTATTGGGGAAGGAGGGGGGGAGGGAGAGGGAGGGGGCCTAGGACAGCTGAACAAAGGCAGGAGTACCTAGGGGGGTTTGTGGGCAGGCCCCACTGAAAAAGTTCAGTACTGAGACCCTTAGAAGTGCAATTTCTAGTGTTTTGACGGGCATTTACAACATATTTATTGCATTAGGTGTTGATTTTTTAAATAGCAAAAACGTAATTTGAGATACGGTGGCAAAATTATTGGGGAGGGTAGCTATTCAAGTGCCAGAGAAGTCTTCCAGTTAATCTTCTGTTCATTTTTTATCCTTACCTATCAAAGTCCTGTGTAATATTATTCCTGATACGGAAGCTTGTAAGATTTGCATCACTATGAATTGGTGGCAATAACTTTTGACAAACTATATTCATAAATCAAGGGAAAAAATAGTTCAAACATTTTTTATAATAGCTGACTTTGCATAAAACTTCAACCTCTGAAATCTTTACCATACACTATTAAGTTTATCACATTGATGTAGTGACATGTATGAGACAGTTCCCCCACGTCCCCCTATACTAGGCCCATATTTAAACCAGATAATTTCTGTTATATTACATATTATTACTGTTACATACTGTAATTATTAGTCAGTCTTAAAGGATACGCCAGTTTGTGTTTCGATTAAATATATAAGTGTGATTGCCAGGATCAATGTAGCCCTCTTGATATTCATACTTGCAGAGTTGAAGAGGGCGGGAAAGATTGTTAGACTGTATGGTTGGGATATAAATACCAACTGGTGTCTGTCGGATGGTATAATACTGGAAATAACACAAATATTGAAAATTGTTAGAAAAGGAACATTTAGTAATTGCCATCACTAAAAACTCCAGACGCTGGCTTGGTCTCACTTCTGGAATCAGAAAACAAAAGCAGAAATCAGAATAACAAAACAAGCAACTCCTGGATTTGAGTTGAGTTTGTTTGATGTGTTATTCTCTCCTTGGCCAGGAGGGTAACTTCTCGGGTTGATCTCCAGCTGTTTCCTCCCTCCATAAAAATCAACATGTGAGTTGAGTGTCGTAATTCTATAAAAATTTAGAATGTAGTGAGAGTGCAAGTGGAGGGAACCTCACAAAAGAGCACCGTATAGGGAGGGTGGTTGTAAGATATGTTATAAAAATATGTTTTAGCCCCCCTGCATCAAAATTGGATAACATAGGGCTAAAACATTACTTACAATGTCTGGCCAAAATTTGCACTTGTCTGGCTAATTTATAGAGGAAGGTCAGAATTCATATTGACTGGTCACATTGCATTGCCTGATCACATGTTGATTAGTCTGATGATTGAACAGCCATTATTTATGTATATCATTAGCTCTGAGACAACTACTGAAGTATCCTGCTACAACAAATTTAAGAGACAAGTTTTTTGGTATCTTACATTAGCTAGTCAATCTTTAATAGACTTCTTTACTCTTAGACTTCTTTACTTTGGGCATAACGTTTCTGTATTTTAGACCACATGTCATTCTCTCGAGAATAAGATTCTTTGTTGGGATTGTATCCATGCTCATGCATCTTCTCATGTGCAGCCATTAAACGAAGAAATTAATGATACTCTAAGGCCAGGAGTGACATGTAGTTTAAAGTAAGAAAACATTGTATGCCTAAGGTTAAGAGATCTATTGCCCAAACTATAATTATTTTTCTGCTGCTTACCTGAAAGACTGTATGTTGGACTTGCTTATAGTAATGTTCCTTTGTGAAGATAAAAACTCCACCATCTGAATAATCCAAAATGAAAAGATGTTTGAAGGTATTCAAGCTATTTTCCATGTACGTAACAACTGAGAATAGTTCTTGTCCAAAGATAACAACCTTGAAACAAAAATAATAATCATAAGTTTAATAGCAATTTAACCTTTGCCCATATGGTCAGGTGAAAGTGTTTAAAGTGCAAAGAGGTGTGTACAAACAAAGTACAGAGTTTGTTATTTTTGAAGAAACATAAGCTTATACACCAAATGCAGCGGTAGGAAATCGAAAAAGTTTAAATAATTTGGTGACATGCATTCCTTCCTACGAGAAAAAGAAGACAAAAGACCTTTCTTTCATGTTGGTTGATATGACAAGAGACACGAAGCCTGAATCTTTAGGGGAAGTCAACCAAATGTCGTCACTGCTCATCAAGAATACAAAATGATTTAAGATACACTACAATGATGATGATGACAGGAGATGATAATGATAAAAACATGATGTTATAAAATCAAACTCCAATAATTAATTACTTACCTGAGCTGTAACTAAGAAAATCTTGAGCATTTGAATAACCAATTTCCAAGGTTTCCTTCCTCTCTTCTTAAACTTCTCATAAGGATTCATAAAATGAGCTTTCAGCCGTTTCCTCATGAATGCAATTCCATTACTTTGGTTGCCGTATTCTTCAGAATCATAGATCGAATCATAATGTACACAACTGTCTCTGTCATTAAGTAGAGGTTCACTCAAATCCTCTTCAATGTTTGCGTTTGCATTAGTCGAACGAGCCAGATGCCTTGATCCACGAGACCCATAATGTACAGAGTTGTCTCTCCCAAGTGGTAGTGGTTCACTTAAATCTTCATCAGTGTTTAAATTAAAAGAACGAGCAAGATGCCTTGATCCACGAGATCCAACTCTCGTACTGATAAAATTCATGTTTTCAAAGGATCCTGAGACTCGGTCAGTTAGTTCTGTAGGATATGGTCTCAACCTTTGACGATCAGCATCTCTGAAGTCTGTCATTTCTACTGAAAATCATGACTCCTTCGGTTTTGTCACATAGTGAAATCCTTATTTTAAAAATTACTTTCGAAAGTTTCTTTCACTTTTGCTCCTAGATATATCTTCCTAAGAGCTTTCTATTTTCCTCTTTTGCGTGTCAAAAGACTAAGTGAATAAATATATAACATAAAAATAAGATTTTTTGGCTCTCCAAGTTTTGTTCAAGTTTCGTCTTGTCTAACTTCTTCATACATAAACAATCACGTGCCGTCACGTGGTGAAGTGTTTTTTTTCTCCTCGTCAGTCCCTCGTCAGTATTCCGAATTCGTAGCGAGTTATAACCGAGTGCTCTCGTGAAGTGGTCGGAAACGACGGTGATCTTGGGGGAGAGGGAGCGGGGAACACAAAACACTAGTGCCCAGTGTTCGGGGTAATACAAATCCCTGTGACAGCGGAATGAGATTTCCGATCCATTTGCCTATTTTCTACTATTTTTCACGTACGCTTAAAGAAGTCACACACAGCGATCTTAGCGCATGCATTGATCAGATATGTCCCTTTGATGATCTTCTAATTTTATGGCTTCGCCTAAAGAAAATGTAAAACGATTTCTCCATTTCTCCCCTTACGAGGTCAACGGGAAAATGGTTCTGACGTAAAGAAAAAGAAGAAAAAAAAAGTGGTCCGGTCGAAACCATACGAAATTAACCGTACAGTCGTTCTGGTGGCTATGTCTCTAGCTGGATAAAATATCATGCACAAAGGAGTTCGCAACCCCCATGGTACTATCACTTGCTGACAGGGAAGGGGAGGGAAGAAAGACAATCATTTGTTTTTACTTGTTCCAACTAATATCAGAGGCAAATATTGATAAAAGTAAGTCATTCTTTTGATCAGCTATCAAATTATGGTAAATATTTCACCTCCACTCCGTCTGAGGTACACTGTCAATAAGCATTTAGTTAATTCCTGGAGAATTGACTCAGTCTACCTTCTTGTTACTCGGGAACGCAGGGATAAAGTTCTGTCGCTCGTTTCCTGATCGCACCCAGAAAAAATTCCGCTCCTTTCTCGCTTTTTCTGGGAGCGAGAAAATAGCGCCATGGACTTTACTCCTGGGTTCCCGAGGATGAGGATTTAGAGGAGCCTGGAAAAAATTTAAAAGTTAACTGACCAAATTCAACTTCTCTTTCTCCAATAAACGGTATAACTTGTGCAGTCTAACGTATATTAAAAAGAAATCGAGTCTTCAAATCCTGTAAAAGGAATTTGACAAGTTCTACTTCTTATATATTTTATTCATAAAATTTCAGAATTTTTTTAAATTGTTGGCTCAACTAGGAAATGTCTGAAAGCCGAAGAAATAAAAAGTCTTCCTGTGAGACCCTTGAACTTTGAATAGCAGTACGAACGAACTTTCGAAACTATGGTTTGTCGACAAATATTTACTGATTAGCTTTGGTTTTGAAGGCTTAGCTCATTTTGCGGAACCAGAAGGGATGCACGTCAATGGAGGACATTATGCATGCATGCAAATCAAATGCAATTGAGATAACATACAAGCATTGCATCGACCCGATAGCATCACTTGGATGATTCTTAAAACAAAATAATATCTCAATGCGGGCTCAACTGAAATACGGATTGAGGAAGAAAATTACAGCTAGCCAGGATCGCACGTAAATTTTAGATCAATCCCACAAATCCGGTTTGTTACCAGATTTAATATTTGGGACGATAGTTTGAAGAATTAGGGGAATATCGCAGTAACACCCTGATTGTCAGCGGCCAATTACTGAATAGTGCATTAATACTGTCAGAAATCCATACTCTAAATAGTAAAATAAATATAAAATATACGATTATATATATTAAAAATTCTGATTTGTAAACCATAGTGCACTTCAATCACAATGAATGAAGGCCATTTATTAACAATAAATGAATAAGAGACAAAAGCATACTATTGATAATGTAATGAATATATTGAATTCAATTGCGCCCTTCGAATGATGCATCGAATAGCTATCAACTGTGCTTCTTTATGGGATTTCTAGTCATCGCGTTGCAGCATATGTCATAAACACATGCTCTAAATAAATGCGCTATAGTATAAGAAAATCCTAGGCTCCCTGGCCAAGTGGGTCTTACTGATGTTAAAATCAACGTAGATCATTCAATAAGCCTGAAGCGAGATAACGTTTTACCCCCGTCTCTTGACCATAATCCTTTTCACACTGCTTTTGTTCTTTAATTATGACTATTGTTCCTGTCGGCCTTTAAAGGAATCAAAAATTTTAATATGAAAGAATTTAAAAACCTATTATGGTATAGAGTCGGATGTAAAACGTCATCTCACTTCAGGCTTATTCAGCGTTGTATTCTGAAAGAGTTTTTAACAGAGTTTTTAATAGCTGTCTTAGAAACCCTGAACAGTTCAACTGTAATCCAGAAGTATTTAATCCATATAGGCTACGCACAGGCATAGAGTGAAGTCACTTGAACCCCGTGAAATAGATATTAGGCTAAAACAGTTTAGTAGACCCTAATTCCATTCTTTTCGTTTGTGTTTATTTGACTATTACACGTTGACTAATAATTTATTTCACGGGTTAAGGTTAAATTTCTTCACACTAAAAAATATAAATAATTGGCACCGTCTTTTTTTCCTGACCTGTTCCCCATTTCGTCTCAAATCAGCTAAAAAACCCTGAAATCTCAGGAAGCAAACCAACTACACAAAACCACACACATAAGAAAAATCAAGCGTTCATTTTGACGATTATTTCTTATGTTGTATTGTTATTCTTTCCAATTTCATTGGTCATAATGATTCCCCATTTCGCGCGTCTCCATGCAATCAGCTGGTTGAGTGCGTCAAACCGTGGGAGGACACACGCATACACACTGGAAATCAAAACTCCAAATTTTCATTTCGTTGCAGATTTGTCTCGGTACGTGACGATATGGATTTGCGCTGACGAAAGTGACGGATTCTGTTAGTCTTAAATATATATATATATATACTGATATCCCGGCGTGAGCTAAAGGCATAGGAAGTTTGTCACAACAACATACTGCATGTGTTTCGTTTCTCACTCCTGCTGTGCTTTATGCAGATTGAGTACTACAATACAGATAGAAATCCAAATAACTTCGTAAGTATGAGCAGTAATTCTTTACTTTAGTACCAAAATCCAAAGCCCTTTTGCAACTGCACAAAGTCAGTCTAGCTAACACTCTAACGTACATTCCCAAAGGTAGTAAGGTTTCAGCCTGCTTTAAGCAGAGCCTATTTCACAGTGCTAGTTAGGCCAAACGTGATTTCCTTTGCAAATTTATTGCATAAAGTCTCTCTTGCTGATAGTTATAACATTATTTTACGCAACGTTCGGGCCTTGTGTTAAAGAACCTACTTTCAAAAAATTGTAATAACGTTAATTGCGCGAGCGAGAAAAAATGTTTCTGACGGTAAAGCGTGTTTGTTTTAGAACCGCAGTACCTTCCAAACGTACTGGTTGATGTGACTCTGAGTATATGTTAGATTCGTGGAGCTGGCGAGTATGAGTAGTAGAGTAGGGCTTTAAAGTCACGTGTTCAGGATGGCAAATCGGTTCTCCAAAATATTCCGGTATTATAACCAAACCTCTGCCTCCTTCTCGGATAAACATTAAATAGCTTTTAAAATCAAACATGGTTTGCGAAACTAAGACTTATGATTCATCGAATGTAGTTTTAGTTTTAGTTACATACTTCGCGCTCGTGCTTAACAAGGAGGTTGATATGAAAGGAAGGGTACTTAGCCAACTGCGATTGAGCTCAAGGGGATTAACTCAACAAACTTGTTGTCCCTCCTGTCAAGAATGTTATATTTTAAACCCTAATTATTGCCGTCCAACTTGCGCAAGAAAGCATCTCCATTAGGCACCAATTCCAACCTTAAGTATGGTTCTTGTGTTCTCGTCCAGAATTAACTCCCCCTTCGATTCGGTGTAAAATTGCATGCGCTTGATTTGATTTTACAAACACGATGGGAATTTTATTTATTCTATTTTCATTTCTTAGTCATGGGAGACAATCTTATTGATTTAAGTTATCAATTTGGAAATTTTTGTCATATTTAATTATGAAGATTAATTTTGGCGCGCTTTTTTGTGCGGTTTGCGTCGTGCGTCGTGAGGGCTGAAGCACTTTAGTGACGTCATAAATGTATCAAAAGAGAACAATATTCCGCGCAGACCCTAGAAAAGAACATCCTAAAAATAATCAAATTTAAGATATCGCAGTGAACTTTCTTAAATTTTCTAGTTACTTTAAATAAGCTAATTTTGGTTACCAGAAAATTGTCCGCGGAGGTCTGGAACCTAGTTAACGATACAATACAATCTGAGTTCATTGTCTTTTAATTTTAACAAAAATGCAAAGCATTATTCGAATCTTAAGTAAAGGGAATTTGCACTGTACTACGGTCCTTGTAAGTAAAACGTTTTGCATCTTTAGAACGCGTAATCAGAACAAATAGACGAGAATCGATACTTTTACACGATGGAACCGGGGTCCCTGTAGGTTTATCTAGTGTTTTGTTCAGTGAAGGCCATTTGAAAATTTGAGGAAACCGCTTTTATCATAGGTAAGAAAATTGCAAAAGAAAGAAAGCAAAAAGAAAGCGATGGGATAAAAGACAAAAAGGAAAAGAATCCATCCACCTATCCATCCACACTCAATTCATGCATCCATCCACACTCAATTTATCCATTCGTCTGATTCACTCATCCACCCACACATCCAATCACAATGACGCGTATATTTCCCCCCGCAACCCCTTCAAATACCTTATTAGCCCAGTAGCGCCGTCTTCTTCCTCATTTTCGCCATTCCTTCCATGTTAAAAGTATTTCTTTCTCGATCGGCATAAACGTATCATTCCAATTTAACTTCAACTACTTATTTTCTTTGTCTTTTTCTCCAGCCAGACCTGATATATTGATTTGATTATAAATTCGTTGATGACATCAACAGTCTCCACTTCCAAGAAAAGCTGCGCCAAAAATAAATTGACAGGCTGCTTTAAAAGAGAGTGACTCAATCCATATCAGGTACATCATTTCCGGCTACCACACTCGAGAGCCACCAAGTCTCATCACTGGAAACTCAACGATAATTTCGGTAAGTTACGACTTTCATGTATAAACCACAGAAATTTTGCATAAATGTACCTAAACTTTATCCTCTAGATATGATTATTAGATTCCGTGTTTGTCTATTTAAGTCATTGGCATAAATCTTCGACGTTTTTGGGCTCCCTTGAGCTAGCAATTACTGTCGACTCGTGCCTGTACTGGTGAGTGGCTGTTGACGTCGTAATTGCCACTTCCTGTTTCTTTAGTCTTGGTTTTAAGGATCAAAATATCTCCGGCAATTGCTGACAAACCTCCAGCTCAATTACCTTTAAATTTCTTTTAATTTCATCAACGTAGTTTTATAGGAACTAGAATTATTTAGGTATAATTTGGAGGCCATTTAAAGTTTACATAACTAAAAACAAAACTGAAAGTGAATCCTACTAAAGTTCGGTCGTCCGATTACAATATAACTACTATTCTAGGCCGTCTCTACAGTTATTAGGAAATATCCGTTGCGTTAAACAATCAAAGACGAAAGGCTATAGTTTTAGGCACGATTAATAAAACGAAGTTAAGTCACAACGTTTTAATTTTTTGAGGAAAACTGAATATTCGAGTATAAGGCCACAATGCAATATCTTCCTGAGTTCATCAATTGATGACAAGTTGGACGGTATCGGTTGCCATATAAACGCTTTATTCTCAGTTTAGGATATTGTAATTACCTATATTTTATTCTCCAAAGAACAAGGCATAGATAAGCATAAGTCTTCGGTCCAGGCATTTAAAAAAATTTGAACTGTTTGTGATGACCTTGACAGCCGTGTTCTAGTTTCAGTCATTGCAATCATTGTTATAGAATTCTGTTTTTATGCTTGCCATATTCATGAGGATTTCACTAAAAATAACTCCTGCTCGTGAGGAAGAACCAAATGGACGTCAGAACTTTCAAGAAAAGAGTGAATAAGAGAGAATTTCGATTCAAACATAAAAATTATTGATTTTCAGCTTCGAGCAGTCAATTATGCCAGCTCAGCAAGAACGAGTTTCGTAGTTTCAAGGCTTTACAGAACGTTTAATACCGAAGTGTATTTTTTGCACACAAAGTTGTAGTCTTCGTAATCACTACTCCTCTTTTATTTGTTCGCTCTAAGTCATGAAATTAATCATTTTCTCGTTTATTATATATTGATTCCAAGTGCTACACACAGCGCGCGCAATCGGCGTGTCTTGAGAAGTATTAGGCCCGGCCAAAAGCTAGCCGAGCAATGAAGCTAAATTCCATGTTATTGAACTAAACATATAATTTGAAATAATAACCTTGTTGGGGCGACCCTGGCTGTCATTTTTCGCTTTGTCATTGCATTGGATTTGCATGTTTAAGTTTACTTGATTTGTTTGAAGATTCGAATTCATTTGAAGTCCGTGCAACTTAATTTTTAAAGATATGGACGAGTTCTTGTCAACCGATTAGGTCCGTTAACTAATTATCGCTCCAATGCAGATAAAGTAATGAGGAGTTATAAAATATTTCTCAAATAATTGGACTGTCATAAGTCATGGGCAACGGAGCCATAAAATCTTGAAAGGAATTAGCCCTTGAAAAAGTCACTGCTTTTTGGGCTACGCAATTTCTACCCTCATGCTATGAACGCACCGTGCCATGACCTCAAATGCTTACTTGAGCTCCGTGTACAGTGCTTAGTTTCGATAAGTCAATCTTCAGCCATAAACAGCCTAGGGTAGATGAATAAGAAAAAGAACATTTTGAGTTTTGATTTTCTTATTTTCTTTAAAAGTAGGATATTGAAAATAAAGAAAAAATTGAATCTGCAGAATAGAGACGTCACAAAGCATTCAGATCGACAACTCATGGCGTCCCAATGGTTATGAGTTTCCTTTCTCAGTTTCCTTGCAGCGATCGGATCAAAAGTTTATCTGCGTTTTAGCTATGAGTTTTGTTTTCGGTCACAAATCTAAGCGCCAGAGGCAAAAGTATTTCGTTTCGATTCTTATAAAATAATTATGAATCCAACAAAAAAGCCAAGGTTAACTGGAGTATCGCCTGTCATGTGCCTCGGTTGAAAGCGCCGCGCCCTTCATTCAGCATAGCAGACTGCTGATCTGTGTGTGTCGGTGTGTATTCAGTATTCAGTTCGCATATGGCAATCTAATAGAGGGAGTTTGCTCTCCTGTTTGCTAATATCCCCATTTCGAGTTCGCTTTTGTTCACTTAGCTTCGATTTTGTAAAAAAGTACTATTTTCTGTTAAGGTCCATTGTATAGTAAGGAATGTACGTACTACGGAACAATACGATTTGATGAAAATGCCACGGGCTTAGGTTGAAATGCTGAATATTTATAACGCACAACCGAGACGAAGGGGTGAGCAAAGAGAACTCGAAAGTGCTGTATTTTGCGCGAGTTGCAATGCAAACCTTTTTTTTACAGTGTCTCTCTTGTTCACTCTCAGCTCGTTCAATCTACTATGATATCTAGCATCTTTCAATTACCCCGAAATCTTATCCTCTGGAAAGCTAAGAAAAGTTTCGAATTCCTGAGAACAGAAGAACGGATTACCCGGCAGTCCCGGGCATCACTGGTTGCAGGTCAACTCTGAAAAAGGCTAAAAACTTCAGTCATAAGCCCATGGACTCCTCATTTGTTGCATTCATTAGCTGAAAAGTTTTCATCTAGTGTATGCAACGAATGAGGAACCCATGTCTTATGGTATGAGAGAATTTTAAATCCCTGTTATATGTTTGGAATATGCTAAGCAATTGCTTCCTGTGATGGCATGGGTGTATATGTAGCGATTACTCTAGCCTGTCACGTGCTAAGCACACAGATCAAAATCTCATGAAAGAGGAAGCGAGGTCGCTACTTCAATTAGCCCACAAACAAAGTATTTAGACGCAATAAGGTCGATCGTGGTATGCAGATCCTTTAAAGTATGATAATGCGAGTTTCGTGTAATACGCCCATGTGTGCAAAATTAATACTAAGTCCATATAGTTTGACTTCGATTTTCCGTACCTTTAGTTTTTACTGAGATCTGTGTATTCGTTGGTCACGTCTTGTTGAGTGAGCTGTAAAAGCATTCGTGACGAGAGAGTTTTGAAAACATCGACATCTGAAACAACACTGTACGCCACGATTTCCGGAATGGCTGTTGACCTGGATTGCATGCGGTTAGTTATCATTGCAGCAAAATCCAAAGTTAATGCGGTCTTGCTAGATATAAGAAGTCTCGAAAGTTTTAGTTTGGGGAATTGGAATTTGGATTTAATAGTCCTTTCTTGCAAGCTATCCTTTTGAGGGTGGGTTTTGTCTTCAATGTCTTTTACTAATATTTATGTTATTCGATATTTCTAAGTTTTACTAACTGAGGTAAACTGAATTAAGGAAAGTATTAATCCCATGACTGATTGAATGGAAAATCCCTTCTAAGTTAGTGGATAAAAACCACAGCTGGCCCATAAGAAACCTCTTTCCGAAGCCATCCCTTGAATAAAAAACGTCTGTTATTAAAATGAATGAACAAATTCAGTATCCAAATGTACTGATTCCAAATTGGCTCACTTGGCTCGCTTTACACACACAATCTTTGCGTCATATGTTGCCAATTTTTACGGCAAAAATCAGAAAATGGGCGAAGAACCCCTGAATTTGGAATTTAACTCTCCACAAATCTCTGTCTCTGTAAAATAAAGTGTTTCAAGTGGTTAAATACAAGAAGAGCAAAGTCCAGTCCAATATCCGCTCAAGATATTCCGTAACATAGTGACACGCGCGTCGTTACAGTTCCGTTTTCACGCTTGCAGGACGTTAAAGGTGGATGACGTACGTAAAGATTTTCATTCATCCATTGCATGCTTTCGTCTTAGTTCGACTGTCACCTTGTTGAGTGATTCTCAAGAGGCATGTTTTTGGAAAGGTAATACGAAATCCCAATTCTTGCTAATGCAATCTAAAAATTCTTGATGGATTAGGGAATAATGCTTTTCCTAATACTGCAAATAACTCCAGATCAACATGAAGTCTTTATTGCATGCAAAACTTACTCTCAGTCTGTTGACTAACAGCAAAGGGTCTTAGTCTAAGTGTTAGGAATTCCAAATACGCTTATCCGGCTCGCTTTCTTTGTGCCCGAATGCTTGTTTTATTAAGGATTATACCAGATTTACTCAAAATATTGCTTCAGGCACTTCACAGTTCTTCAATTAGAAATGTTCAATGGACAATGACCTGATGCCAATGGATTAGAAACACTATACCTGCAAAATGCAACCAGACACCGGCATTTCAAGTGCCTTCATTGCTGTGTACACAGTTATTCGATACACCCAAGCGCAACATTGCATGTGCATAGACGCCAAAAAAACTTTGTTTTTGTTAACAAAATGGAATTAAAGAAGATTTGTATTTTTTTAGCGTGAAATAACACTTGATCTACGTCTTCGTGAGAACATTCCCGACCAATCTCAACTTCGGTGGTACGCGTTACTGCAACTTGACACCAAAACCCTGTGCCGTTGGCATAAGCTGTTGAACTGTTTCTAATTTTTTTTAGCTCGGCTGACTTTAATTCTCAAAGAACAAATCATTCTGTTTTCGAAAGTTTCATCTATTGATATCAACCGCTGTATCTCATTTGCTTTGTTCAGTAACAATGCTATGGCTGGGAAAGACCGCACTGCAACTGTGCATGCAAAAGCAATAACGAGCTCACTGTGACAGTAACTCAACACCACCGGCTCAGTAAAAAAGGACGCTATTGCCGATGCAGCGTCATCCATATTTGGTAATACTTTACTGAAAACATTTCAACTTTGGCTTGCACAAAAATACATAGATCTGACCTATGCATATCAATTATTCGAGTGGTTTCCGGACGCGAAAAGATTACTTCTCTGTCATCTTACTTCACCTCTTTGCATTTTTGCTGCATAGCATCCAGGCAGGTTTGAATGACCCAGAAAGAGTTTGCCGGTCGGGTCAAATAAATGTTACGCGGTAGTCAAAGCTAGCTGCTCTTTTCGTTGTTTATCCAAAGGCCACCCATCTAGAATAGGCACTGCAATAGTTCCAGATGTTGGGCATTGAATTCGTTGAAAAGCAAAATTGCCATTAGATAGAAAAAAATTGAGTAAGAATGACAGAAATAAAGAATGGTCGGCGAAAGAGACAAATAAAGAAAGAAAATAAAAGAAAAAAAAACGAGAGAGTGAGGTAGAAAGAAAGAGAAAGAAAGGAGAACGGGTGCATGGCTGAATTGGTTTAAAGAAGGAAAAAAATAGACCTCTCAAAGAAGTACTCAAGAGTAAAAAGTGCCAACAACGGCAGTTCTGAAGCCTTTTCCAACTTTCTTCAAACTTGATTCTCATACACCATATCGATTAAAAATTCATTTCTCTTATGATAATATTTCAAAATCAATCTTAATTTGATAAAAAATACGAAGTAAAAACATCGAGTTTTCTTACGGTTGATTTGAATTATATTCGGGCTACCTGTGTGGTGTATAGTGATTGGTCAATAGTCAAGGGTATATGATTAGCATAAGAAGACTTGGTTTGCATCACACTTACATTACATCGTCTCGTGCTCTTCTAGAACTAAAAACACCACTTTCTAGCGCTTCTGGTAAGTCTAAACATCTTGTTATTGACCAACAAAAAAACTTCTTCCTTCTTTAGATATTGATCTTTCAAAATTTTCGGGAAAGTTTTGATTTTCTTGGTAAAATTTGCGAACTGGGAACGTCTGGCCTGCTCTGATATTTGCAGCATGATCCGACACCCTGACACTAAACGAGTCCTTCTCATATCTTTAAACGAAGCCTTTATCATCTTTAAAGCCACTTTCTCTATTAAACTGGCTTTTATAGAATACTTTACAGTCTGCACAATGGAAGCTATTCAGCGTTATTCAAAAACGCTTGGATTTAATTGACGGAATATGAAGCTAATGTCTTGATTGTTGTCAAGATTTATGATCACAAAGACTATGATTCTTGTCTATCATTTGATTATTATTCCCCAGCTGATCTCCTTTCAGCGACCTATAATTAGATAAAATCCTCGTTATGAAGTGTTGACGACATTATACGTAGCTCAAACTACATTTTTATGTCATATTATAGTATTTTTTGGATGAGGTTTTTTACAGTACAAATCCTCTTCCTTGTTTATCACTCGTTGATAATGAATTTCCACACGCGACTGACAATACCTCCATCTGAAATATCAAATTCGACAGCTTTATTATTCTCTCTGTAAGGGAATTTCCGTCGAATAGCAATAAGATATCCTGTAGTCGGAACTCTTTCTTGAGTTAAAACTCTTAAAGTAATTAAATATTATCGTATGGTAAAGATTTGAAGTTGTAGAAAGATCCCTGAACCGTGGGGGTGAAGAGCCCAACGTAATTCTTATTTTTGCACCTTGGTGACCATTGGTTATTATTGTTTTTAAACCAAACTTTGATCCTTTATATTGTGTCTCTGCAAATTGCAATCTCACAGTTGGTTTATTGTCTTTATCCAAAAGCGTGGCAAAGTTTAGAAGTCTAAATTGTCCCTCAGGTTTACGACTTTTTGAGCCAAAAACGTCAAACTTGGCGAAGTATTTTACTCCTGATTCTCAAGGAGTCAAACAGGAGACAAGAATGGCAGAAGAGCACGAGAATAACCTTGAACCCACCATCGGAATTGGCGACAAACACTACAAAAGTATTTTAGAAGACGTTAGAGGAACGACCAGGAATTCGTGGTAAGTTTTTCAATCTTTTTATGGTAAGGAATTCCATTCTTGCTTCAAAATGAAGCCTGTTAATTAAAGTCAAGTCAATTTTTTAGAGACCTTTGTTGAAACGTCATAAGAATTTATTCCTTGAAATAATGCATTATTTACGTCTGGGTGATAACACGAGGGACGGAACGAAATGTCTTTTTTTTTTACTTTACTTTTACTACTCAAAAAATACATATCGTGAATATTGATCGGGTTCAAAGAATTTTTCCAGCTCATTCATTTTCCACAGTGTCATATTTTCCTTACAAAATACACACTTTAAGCTGTTTACTAAAGAGTTAGAATGACTGGGTGGTTTGTTATTGTACAGATCTTTGTTTATCCGTCATTGGCGTTATACAAAAGCCCACCCGAACTCGTGATGGTTGATCCGAATTCCTTGTTCTGTGTTGCTGTCGTAAGATCAACATTGCTGACTGCTTTAGAGTTGCATTCTACACAGCAACCAATGCAATCTTTACCTGGGTTTTAAGATAATCTGTGCTTCAAAGGAGCGGCTTGTCATGAGTAGATTTAAAGTTATTACACAACGTATCATAGATATAAATAAATGATTCCACTGCATACAATTCTAGATTACTTGAGACTATTTCAATTACCTTAGAAAAAATATATAATTTTAAATAATCCATATACGAATACTTCTCATCCATTTGTTTTCTAACATTTCTACGATTTAAATGCATTTACTTCAAAACCTTCTTGAGAAAGTAAATTTAATATTTAGTGTTAAGGAGAGAGCAAATATTATTTCTACAATAGCATAGAAGTAACATTTAAGTTAAGTGAAGTATGAGAACTTATAATTGAACGTTGATCGGAACCAGTCTTCGCTAACAGTGACGAAAAACGATGTTACTCGACACTACCCAATGTTTCTCCACTTCTCAAAAAAAATTGAAGGACAATTCAGCTTTTTTTCTTTTTCCTTATCACTTTCTGTAAGGTATTTCTTTGAAAGAGTTGAAAATAATTTTACTTCTCATGTGATCTAATTTCATTAATTTTTTCAACCATTCTTCCCATTACATGCCTCACTTAAACATAATTATATTTAACTCATCCTATTAGATTTATTTTACTCTGTTCATATCTCATGGTATGTAGTTTAGTTTCTTTTTATCTTATCCCATTCTCATTTAAAAGCCATCTATCCCATTTCTATATAAAATGTGAAATGCTTGCTAGCTGCTGCCTACAGAAATATAACACAACACCTTTGTATGTGCAATGATTATAGTTTGACAATATTGTACATACAGTACATGATCGTAAAGCACATGCATACTTATGTACTAGCAGCACTCTTATCTCTTGCATAGGAAATTGCTATTCCTTTAAAAAAAGTTTCAATTTTCAAAATTTTATCTGAGACCAGTTTAAAAGAATTCATATTTTTCTCATCATATAATCTAAACATTCTTGTATCATTACGCCTCATTGTTTAATATATTTTAACGCAATCATCTTGTCAATAATTTTGTTTAAAGAATTGTACTATCAAAATCCTAGATATAAATGGGATAAATTCATTTATTGTCATTGTCTCATATTTCAAATAATCCCTTTAACTAATTAAGCAGCAGTTATCATGGGACATCATTAATGCAAGAAAGCTAATGCATTTAAAAAAACTCATTTTCGAATCAAAGTATAGGACATTACTTTTAATGTTACCATTAATGTTTGTGCTAGAAATATAATTTTATTTTTTCTAGTATTAAAAAAAATTATACAAACAGTGTTTTCTTGTCAAACATAATTTCAATTTGATTCTCCCTCTCTCCAGCTCATATAATATTAATTTGCTGAGTAAGGTTTTTCTCAAATTATTTTTGAGGAATTTCTATTATCCCAGATAGATTAACTTTTGAAATAATATTTCAATATATTATATGTATAACTACTGGCAGGTCAGCAGAAGGATATGTATTAATTATTTCTTATTGAGATTAAATATTATTTCCTTATCAAATAATTTATGACCATGACATCAGCACTTAGGAATGTAAAGACCTTTCCCCTTGCACAGTCCTACAGAGCAGTGTTTAACAGCGCAGAGTGCATTAACATATGTCATCATTTTATCACCTAACCTTCATGTTAAATTCTTTCTTCAAACATCTTATGGTGAAGAAAAAAGCTTTGTTCTTCTTGAGTGCTTATTGAATTACTTGAACCAAATCAAACCAAATAACTTGGTTTTTTGGTCATAGGTAAGTTTATCAGATTCATGTATTATTATCCTTATCAAAAGCTTAGTATTTCTTATATAAGAAGCTTTAGTAACCTTCCTTCAATAATTAAGTCTATAAACCCTTTTTTTAAGTCAAAGTACAATCCAATATAAATTATTTAACTTTACAAAGCCATATATATATTTCCTGATTTAATTTGAAAAAGCTTAGTTCCTTACCGCTCAATTTATAAACAGTGAATCCCTTGAGATTTTTAAGTTAATTTTTTGGGAGTTCGACTCTTAATGTATGGAGTTCAAAATGTTGAATTTTAATTTGGTTCAATATGTACGAAGCATATTCATCGTGGTCGTTATACTTTTATCATTCTCATGTTCTTTGAAACCAATTTATTCAAACTATACACAGAATTATCTTAGCATAATTTTAAAAAACTCCTGAATTAAAAAATCTTAATCTATAAGACGTATGCTTGAATTTATACACATAATTTTAGGTAGAATTTTATGGTGTTATTTTAAAGTTATTTGTATACCTTTTATTTTTGCATGTGATTGCTTATTTATACTGCACTGTTTCCTGTTGAATTTGAGAATGGGGGTCAAATGACATTAGTCCTGCTAGGATATTTCCTGTATCATTTCATCATGTTTCCTCCCAAAGATCTTTCAATGCATACCATTTTGTTGCAATAAAACAATCATACTTCAACCTTAAATGTTAAGTATAATAATATTTCAGAACCTTGGTCAATTTATATTTAAATTTATAACTTTTGAAGAGTCTTGCTTCTGTACTTTCGTTTATTTTTATCCTTAACACCAACAGTTAAGCTTTAGTACTTTGGGTCAAGATTTTGATGATACATGTAACACAGATCAATGCCCAAACTGCTTGGATTACAGTAACAATCAAAGTTCACGATCCTGAAATTTTGATTTATAATTTCTCTAAAACATATTAAGATTTTAAAACTTTTAACAACAATGCACTGTGCGGTGTTCATTGTTTTTTCATTATTTCTTAAATTTAACCGAACTGTGTCAAATGAAAATAAACAAGTGCTTAATCTTGGAGATCTATAGTGTTTCTAGTCACCAAGCTACTAACTTAACCTTTAGACTGATCTAAGTCAGGGAACAGGTATCACACAGATGGAATCAGAATTTATTCCTAGAGGTTTTGTAGGGGGAGAAAAACAATGAAACACATAGAAAAATAGGTGCTCAATGATCGCATGTGTCTTTCACTTTATGATTACTTGCACTGGTGTATTTTCACCATTCTATTCTGCCCCCCCCCCCTCCCCCCAATCCTTATGCTTTAGAAACCAAAACATCTATGTAGTCACATGATAAGTTAAAATTACCTGAAATCAGGTTTTGGTCTCTTCCTCTCCCTCACTCCCACCCCTCCCACCCACAAAATCCTGGTTGCACCCCTGTAAGCCTTAGTTCAGCAGATGGTCTTAGTTTGTACAATGTGTGTACATTATTTGGTTTATGCAGCTGTTTTTATACAAGTTTCCAATTCATATATATACATGTAGCTATAGCTATTTCTAGTTTGTTGTTAACTTAGTAATTTAAATTATTACAGCAATTTTCGGTGTACATTAAATAAATAATCAACTTTTCCAGTAATTTTGACATTAAGTTAATGTTACCTGTTATCATAAAGATAATAATAAAGGATGAATATAAATAGCACCATTTCCAGGAGCTCAGTGACACTTTTACAAGATCAGTCAGTGGAGGACTTTATGGGCTGCATATTAAGGCGCTAGTAGAGGAGGCTTGCCCAGCAGCTAGTGGCAATTGCATGAAAAGGGTAACATTGGGTAACTTTATCCCAATTAAAGTTTGAATCGTTTTTCAGCCAAGTGTTACATGGCTCATAATGGCCATGATTTCAATCATGCTCTTATACATTTACTGCATTCTCTTATTCCAACATCCTCCAACCTCTACTTCATTGCACTATTAGCTTTATGGTCATGCATTCAAACAAATTTAGTAAATGTCTGTTTGGCAACTTAATTCTATTTACCCCACTATCTTAATCCCTTATTAGATTGTCCCAGTTTATAGCTGCTGGATGGTATTTGTAAGCCCTCTAGTAATTGCACTGATAGGGGGTGGGGTGGTAGGGAATGTATGTGCAAATCTTCCATTACCACATATTATTTGATTTTTTTTGTGAGACAAGTGTCACTAATAACCATTAAAGGAACTCAATTTTCCCCAAAGGTTTCCCCCCACATCAGTCAATAGGGACATTTAAAGTAGTTAACACTTTAATAACCATAGGACTTTCTTGAATATTGCTGAATTCTTTTCCTTATTTCATTTACAAAGCTTCTGCGAAGTAGCTTTGTAAATGAAATAAAGATTTTTTAACAAATTAAAAATTGTACATCGAGACTTCTGCATAGACTTCAGAATCTGCAAATAATTCACCTACCAAAGTTTTTTCTGGATTGCCTTAAGTGGATGAAGACTCTTTCTTTATTTGGTCCACTGAACTGATTGATGATGCCTTCTCCCTCCCCCTCCCCACTCCCCTCCCCTCTCCCCCTCCCCCCAGTACAAATATTTGCAACCCAAAACGTTTCCACAATATCCCAACTTTAGTCTGCATTGATTTTCTTAATTCTAGTTGCAGAACCTTTCCTTGCTTGACTACACTGCTTGACTTCCCTCACCCTCCCCCCCTACCCCTTTCAAATAAATAGTGACCTTCCTAAGTTGCTTGAGACCTCAGTGCATCCCTAAGGGTCCAGTGCATTGGTCCACATAAAAAAATCTGGCTGATTGAGCAATGATGAAACAATTCTAGAATAATGGTCATTCTTTGGTTTACCTATATCCTCATGTTATTCTCCTTTGTTCATTAGTGATTTCTCAACAAAAAAGTTCCTGTAAATGACTTTAAAACTACTATTTGGATTTATTTGAAATTTAAGATGTCAGAAACAGGTCTAGACAACACACATTAAATGTGTCCATGATAACGTTTCAACTGGCAATTCTTCAAAATGTGTTGTTTAGCTAAGAAAACTGTCATGTTTGTCCACTGTTTGGCTCATAAATACACAAATATAGCCATCTTGTTTGGGAATCTCACCACAATATTATGAGATAAAGGTTTAGTAGTGAGCCCAAATTGAACGTCCAGTATAAAAAGATTTTAAAGATGGATGATTTAAGGTAACGGTAATATTAATGTATCCTTGTCATCATATAAGTTGATATCAACTTATGGAGAAAATCTCAGAACAATTACTCGTGTTGAAAGTATGATTATTTGTGTGCCATGAAGCCTAAATTCACATTTAACTATGTTGGTTAGAGACTTCCTTAACTCTTCTTATATTAACATGTACATGTTTTAGTGGTTAATCATGATCCATATTACCTACAAAGGACTGCCATGTATTCTTGGTTAGGTTTCTTTATATTATAAAGTATTAATTAATCTTCAATTTTATTTGTTATCAGCTATAATTGTTTGTTAAATTAAGTTATGTGCTAGTTTGTGTTGTGCAGGAAACTAATTTGATCCAAGAGAAAAATGGATCTTGAGGTTGGCAGCTGTTTTAGATTGATCTGGTGAAGTCATATCTTAAATTATTGCCAGGAAGCTATTAAAAACCCTCTTATCAAACTAATGAATAATTTATGAGGAAAACACAATAGAAATCATGACCTTGAAAGAACTAAACTTCGACAGTTGATGAGCAGTTGATAAGTAATATACATGTATGAATATTACTTGCCTCCAGCTCATGTTTGTTTATCGTATATATATTGCTTAATGAATCTATGAATTTTTTATTTGACAAATTTGTTCTTTTGAATTTCATTAAAAATAATTTTTTTAAAATAGAATAAATTTGATGTTAAATGCAGGAAATACAGCATTGTTGGATTTATTAGAAGGGATTACAAAATTAATGCAGAAGTTTTTTTGGATAGGAGAAATTGCAGCCAACTATCTCACTTATCTACTTGAATTTCATTATGTACAGTATCTTGAAAATACTTGAATTTTGTCACTTTTTTAGCTGTGTAAAGCTATGTTATGAAAGCCATTTTTGCAACATCAGCAAAATTTTATGATCATTGAGAAGGTTTACAAAACCTTTTGAAACTCATGAATAATTAATGAGGAAAACACACTAGAAATCATTGTCCATGGAGGAGGTTGTATATCTGATACAAAATCGTACTGATTTGCAAAAACTTTAACTCTTAGCCAAGTTCAATTTTATCTTTAAAATTATAGTAGAACATGAATGTATACACCTAGACATTTCATAAGTAATATACAGTATTAGTTTCCGTGTTGTATCAGATATACAATCACTCGCCTTTAGCTCGTGGTTGTATATCTGATACAACACGGCCACTCATATTGTATATATTACTTATCAAACTCATGAATAATTAATGAGGAAAACACAACAGAAATCATGACCGTGAAGAGTTTTGTAAATCAGATACAGAATCCTGTTCATTTGCATAAACTTTAAGATGGATTTTCTTGGCCAAATTCACTTAATTTATCTTAAAAATGTTAGCTAAACACAAAGGAACTAACCTAGACGTTTGATAAGTAAACCCTTATTGAAGAACAAATTTAATTTTTTATATTTTTATATATATATTTTAGAAACGATTATTTCAATTGTAGTACGTAATATTGTAGTGATGCATGAGACTCCTAGATTTACGAACCCTTTCATTCATGTCCTTGTCTCTTATTTCTCAAAATACAGAATAAAATACCATGACGCGGAATTGTGATGTACGTGAAATACCTCTTGAAACATGATATTGATTAACAAATACTGGCAAGAAATAGAAAATAATTGTAATAGTAAATAAAAGCCAAGACATGTCTGAGACCAAACTTGATTAAATCTTTCCTTGACCTTGGAAACGTGGTAGACTGTCAATCGTAGGAGCTAGCTGAGGACCTTTTAAAAACTAAATAATAATATTTCCCCAGAACTAGCCATTTTCTGTAAAATGCTCTATTATAGACAGTGTTATTATTTAGTTTGACACCTGTACTGTCATTAAAATAGTCTGAATTTTGCCTGCCGTGGAAAATGTTTTTGCATATAAGATTTTTATAATGTGATTAATACAAGGAAACGTTGCTCAGTATTGTTTGCTAAATCCTCTTAGATTTCTCTTGAATGTCTTAAATATTTCAGCTGAATTCAGCTTGTTTCAGGTTGTTGTTTCCAGTTGTTGCTATTTTTAGATATGTTTAGTTTTCTACCTGTGACAAAAATAGATTCCTAGAATTACAATAGGCATTGTACAGTATGACAATGCAATTCATTGTTATCTATAATCAATTGTTATTTATTGTTAAAGTGCCACTCAGAGCAATACATTTGTCTTCAAGTTTTACAGAATTGTAGAATTATAATCATCTGTAGGATTTGATCAAAATATATTTATAAATCAGAGAGGTGTTTCAAAATAATCCACCATAAACACAGTCAAAACACCTGTCTTTGTTTGGGTTTTCTTTTTCAGACTTCGGCTATCTTAATAGTATTGCTAATGTCAAGTAATTAAGTTATTGTTGGTGAAATTATTTTTTTGGCTTTCATCCCTCTTTGCTTTTGTTTTGGAAGAGCCTTAAGAATGACAACCTTCTGACTTGATCTTTGAGCTATTGATTAATTAACTCTATAGTCTTTCTCTCATTAAATATTATATTATCTTCATATCTTTACTTGAATTTTCATCTCAACTTTGTGGCAACATTTTGTTTATATCTCCAGCATGTGTCACTTCAAGAGTATCTCATAACCCCATTGTCTGTATATCACAGCTTAGACAAAAAATGCTGACGATGCCAAGATTTGTGATCCAAAATCTATTGTTCTGTCCTTTAAACTGGGCTTTGTTAGTCCATAGGTAGTATCGCATGACGTGATGCTATCACTAAGGCTCATTGTCAAGGTTTTGTTTTGATTGTTTTTGGAGGTCAAAGGTTTACTTGCTCTGAATTTTACTCTTCCTTGAAGTTTTCATTGTAAACTTTAATGTTGAAATAGAAAGTGAAATTTCTCTTGCAAACAAGAAAAAATTCTTCTCTCCATTCCTTATCTTTTTGACTTAATGGTTTAACACAGTCATAACAACCTTGGGTTAAAAAGAGAA
Source organism: Actinia equina (assembly GCA_011057435.1). NCBI lineage: Eukaryota > Metazoa > Cnidaria > Anthozoa > Actiniaria > Actiniidae > Actinia > Actinia equina. The sequence goes on from WHPX01001187.1 coordinate 1,509,049, forward strand.
GATAGCTCATTGACCCTCTCTTAAATCTCTTAAGGCTGGGGAGCGTAGAACGCAATGTGGTTTTAACAATGAGTAATTTGCCATTAAATAAGATATAACTTGTGAACATTTCTGAGTTACATTAATTGATTGTTAAAGGAAGTACACTTTAAAACATTAGCTTAAAATTATCAACACTTAATTAAGTAAACCATCTTGTTTAGAGGTTCAAAGTTTGCATGATTTTATTTACAGCTACGAGAAGGTGTTAAAAAAACCTTGGCACAGATAACTAATACATCAGATCAACCCCTAAACCTTCTTTAACTTAGGTTTCTTGATTGAACTTTGATCAGCATGTTGAACATGTGGACTGTTATTGACATGTTATGAAATAGAACCCAAAACAACCATTAGTTCATATTCTCTTATATATGCATCCTATATATAAGTAGCCATTGCCAGTGTTAATGAATTTCAGTACTTCATGAAGATTTTTTTAAAGTTTATCAACAACATACCTTACAAGAACAAGCCATGACAAATTAGTAGGTCAATGTATTGTTTTTTTGTCTACTCTTTTAACTATCTTGCATAATTTGCATAGTCTATATATTGGGGATTTATAAATAATTGTTTTTGAAAAAGTCTTCAATATATTTTTAGCAATTTTCAAAGGTTTCAAGCTTTAAACTTTGTTTAAAAAGTGCTGGTTCTTTAATATGAATTGATAGCTTTATCGACTCAGAAATTTGAAGATTAGGATATAATCATTAGACAGTATTTAAATTTGACAACATGTACATAATTATTATTTGGATGTATATTGTACATGTTCAAAAGGGTTAAAATTCAATTTAAGAACTGTTTTAAATTTCTGTAAAGGAATTCCCCACCCCTATGTAACAAGAAAGCAGCTGAATTACTTGTACTTACTGCACTTTTAGAAACCCCATAAGGACTCTTTATTTACACTTGAATTAAGATTTAATTTTTTTCTTTTCTTTTTTCCTTAGTTTTTTCAACGTTGGAAGTGAAGGTAAGTTATATTTTAATCCTTGTTGTTTGCTTTTTACTTTTCAAGATTGACATTTTTATATTTCAAAGTCTTCCTTGTTTCTTTGATCTGCCTTTATTCATGCCATCAAGGATCTTGACCAAAGAATTCTTTACAACTTATGATAACAAATGAAAGGTTATGGAAAGGGATAAAGGGCCCAGTTTTACGAAGGGTGGATACTAAGGGCTATCCGACAGGTAAATCCTATCCGGACCAGTGGATAAATTTATTTGATATCAGCATCAAGTTATCCAATAAATAAGGATTTATCCATCAGATAGTGCTATTTCACTCTTCCTACACCTTGATTTTTGGACTTAATATTTTATGAAGGTATTAAAATTGGTTTATTGTGCTTAATGCACTTTAATTGGCACAAGGAAGGGTGCCGATGTGATGTCCTTTCATGATTAAGAGTGCTAATAGCGGCATAATGGTCTTGATGCTGTTTTCCAAATATAAGTTTTTGTGTTTGTTTTTGAATAATCTGATTGGGTAATAAATTCTGTGAAAGACCTTTGACCACATGAGTGTTTCTGGCCAGTCATGAAATATCAGAAACCTTTGAACGTGTGATCGTTGCATAACAGTTTCAAATTAAAGTTTAGTTTCAATTTATTGAATCTTGATAAAATCCTATTTTTCCATATGTTTGGTTTGCAAGTATCAATCAATTATCAACAAAATCAATCAATACGTTTGAGCATAATTTGGCTAGCACTGCAGTTTTTTGGCATGTGATGAAATGTCCAACCTATGAAACATTATCCATCAGTTTTGATTTTCTAATACAGTGTCAAATGTCAGCAAGATTTAAACTGCTGAATTGTGCTCAAATGATCTCAGTAACCAGATGTAGAAGAAACAAAAACATGGGACTAGCAGGGATGTTTGAAAGTGAATTTGGATTCAATAACCTAGGTGTGATGATTAATAAGACTATGATTTTTCATTAATGTTTTCTGCTACTATATGCCCTCAATTAAAGGAAATTGGAATTTGATATCAACTGTAATAGCCAAGGTTATACTATTCCGTCACAAGTATTTTAGTACTCCAACAAAGTTTCACATCCTCTATTGCTTAGTCTACAGTTTTCATTCCTCCCAAGTCAACAGAAATACTGATTATTTAATGATGTTTTTCTATGGTTCTTCTGTAACAGACCCTGATTTTAACCCAGAAATGAGGAGCATGTTTCCTCCATACCAGGTGAGTGAGCAGCTTTGCAACAACTGTCTATAAATAGATGAATTGCAGAGGCATGCAATAAAGGATGTACAGGAATGTGCTTTAAGAATGCTTTAATGTACTATGTAGCTTGTTTATCTCTAGCTTTAAAACCTTAGTTTTTTTATTTATTTGGGTGAAATGTGTGTCAATATCTTTTTGAGGCAATTAGGAATGTGTGTCTATGTAAATTTAATTTCTTATCTACATGGGAAGTGTTTTGCAATTCATCTAAATTTAATCTCTGAAGAGAAAGTACTTCGGAATTACCACAGCAATGTTGATTTTTGGATTTGCCGATTTTTGATCTTACCAGAAAGCTAAACTTTTTCAGCAAATCATAACCTAACTTCTACTTTTTCCTTGACTTACAAATAACACATTTTAAACTTGTGAACTTTGTCTCAAAAACCCCAAACATTCGTTCAAAATGCAAAACATTTTCATATGGGCCATATTAGTTGCACTTAATTTTTTTTGTGTGAAAAGAAATCTCTGTAAATCATTATTTTTGGTTATACAAATTAGCTCATTGCCTTGTCTATTGGCACACATCCACCTTTGTTTCTTAGAGTATTCCATGTCATATTCTCCTGTCTTATGTAAGGTGATACCTGTTAAGTATTCAGGTCACACTCATACTACCAAGAAATCAAAACAATAGGTTCCTATTAATGTTAGCCAGTTGTGTTACAGTACTCATCTAATAAGATTTTTGGTAGAGACTAGATCCTCTTGAGAGCAGAAAAATGTATGACTTCTCAAAATAATAGTCCTAATATTTGTGGTGATGCCAGGAATTACAGACCATGTGTTATTACCTTTAGTATCGTTTCTTTGTTTTACATTAAATTTTGTATATGAGAAGATACTCAAACAAAGAATCTTATTCTCTAGGGAATGACACGTCGTGGCCAAAAATGGGAAAATATAATATGCCACAACAAATGATGTCTATGGAAATATATGATTTTTCTTTCTAAGTGTACAGAAATTATATGAACAAAGTAAATATTGATTATTTGGTACAGTGCAAAGTTCATAAAATCATAGTTTTGCAAACCAACAGTTGAAGGTGCAAAACACAGTTGTAACCAGGCAACAAAATGAAAGGAATAACAAACAAAGTTATTGAAATTTGACAAAACAAACAAAAATATCACAAGATTTGGGAATGAATTTCATGCTAATATTTTTTAAATAAATAGTATTTTTAGAATGTATTCCTATTTAAAAAAAAAGTGATTTATGCTGACTAAGCAAACCGTTGAATTTTATTTTTAGTTTACTAATTAAAAAAAAGTGTGCTAAAAACAATTAAATGAATGTTATTGAAAATAATATGACCTAAAATCAAATTTGAATGTAGGAAATTATTACTTATTTTTAAGAAGTATTATTTTACATCAAATACTAGTTCCTTGTTGGTTGTTGTTACATTCATGATAATTTGTCTTATCAACATAGATTTAATAGATAAGTTCCAAGCTTTCTGCCTACTCGGCCATCCTCAGGGAAATGAAACATGTTACATATTGACAAAGAAAAACGTGAAAGTATTATTTTGTCTTGGATTAAAATTCAAAATAATTATTACAAGGCTTTGTGCACTTGTTATGATGAGATTAGACTCTTGTCTGATCATTTTTCATTTTCCCAATCATTTCATTCATTGTTCCATTAACTTTACTTCACAGCAGATTTCGTATGGCAATCCTAATGAGATGTCTATGCAGACCACAGGACCCCCAGCATACCCCCAGAATATCCAAGGTCCGATATACACTAACACCACTGGGAGACGTACTCCAGTGTCCCCTGTATCATCCCAGTCAGACATCCATTATGATACTGTGAGTCAAATGTTATGTAATATTCTCATTAATAGGACATTTGCATTATGGCAACATTGACTGCAACTACTAGACTCCCTTTCATACTTTCGTTTGTTCAGTGAATTAGCAAGAATGGGACGCCTGTATTGTGGCATCATTTACTACCACTACCAGAATCCCTTGAACACTTTCTCTTGTTCAGTAAATTAGCAGCAATTATCTTACTAATCTCTTGAGGGAATACAAATTTTGATATCGAATATTCTCAAAGCATTTTGATAGCAGTAGTAAAATGACACCTTCATGAACATGGCCAATTGTCTTCCTATTCTCATGATGCAATGCAAATTTTAATAAGAAAGAAAATTCACATAGCATTTTGGTACTGGTAGTAGTAAAATGATGCCATCATGCAAACATCCTATTCTATGCAGTAACATTAATTTAATTTTTGAATAAAATTTTACTGTTCTATCATCTATGTTCTTCCCATTCTTTCTTCCTTTTATTTTTTCTTCATTATTTTCAAATTTCTTATTTTTATTCCAATTTCATTACCCTTTACTTTTATATAAAAAAATTCATTATTATCCTCAATTCATTTCTCTACTTTATTCCCTAGATTTTTTCATCATTACTTATTTTAAAGCAAACACATATTGGACAATTAATTATTCTATTTGACTGTGTGATATTAATTCTTATGAACCTTTTTTGCAGAAGAGTGTATTGAATGACAGCCTTTCTCAATACAACTCACACCTTCCCACAATCCCAAGCACCACTGAGTACCCAGGAGATCTAGATTTTTCCCTGTCATTTGGCCCACTTACTGAATCTGCCTCCAAGTCAGCCACATGGACCTATTCTGAGAGCTGTAAGAAACTCTACGTCAACTTGGCCAGCTTCTGTCCCATTAAGTTCAAGACAGACCATCAGCCTCCCCCTGGGTGCTACTTGAGAGCTGTCGCTGTCTTCAAGGGCTCAACCAATCTGCATGACATTGTGAAGAGGTGTCCAAACCACAGTCAACCCTCTAGTGATAGTGAGTATTGATACTCGTTGTTATAAATAATATTAGATACTATTAATGCCATTGGTATCATGGCTTGCCAAGGAAGCCAGGGATAGGGCTCTGTCACTATGATACCATAAAGGGTCTGAAGTCTTGGCACAGTGCACTGCTGCTCAACATCATCATGCAATCAGAACACTCACTAATGAATTTTTCACTGATAACCCTTCCCCCCCTCTGGGGGACTCATATATAGAAGGGTGGTGATGTCCATGTTACTTCTTAGGGGTTAATTTTCAAAGCTAATTAAAATGCTGTAAAATTATGTCATTTGGTACCAATTAGGGGTGAAACTTGCCACTTATATGACTACAAGACAAAAAATTATGGTACCTTTTAGAAGTCATCTTCAAAATTTCCATTGAGCATCCCCACCCTTCTATATTTAGGAGTCCCTTATCCCCTGGGCCCTCCCCCTCTGAAGGCCAAACCCTCCCCCTCTGAAGCCCCAACCCTCCTCTTCTGAAGCCCCAACCCTCCCCCTCCTCCAATATTTATAATTTGATATAATAAATATGATGAGCAAGAATGCCAGTCTTTTCGAGACACAGTCGTTTCGAGACAGGTCGTTTCGAGACACTAAGATACAAGTTCGAGACAGGCATATATCCGTTTCGAGACACATCATACATCGTTCAAAATATATCATATATAGAGGATATTACAGGTTCAAAACGATCTCATAAAGATAAGTATTTATTGCAATGTTGAGATACAAGGATACCAGGCCAAACGTTACCAAGTTTTCCGTAAATTTTTGACTCGAAAACTCGTCACACTTAGGCTACCAGATCTTAATAGGTCAGAACTCTATATGAATATTTCCAAAACCTTTATCAGAAAATCACATCTCCTAAACTTTATGGATAATTTTTATATAAACATGAAAGGAAATTCATTCAAGTTTAGAGAGAAACATGCAAACGACTCGCTCAAAAACTTTAGACGTCGTCATGCGGACGAGATGTTGTTTTGACTCAACAACAAGAATGTTCGACTCGTCAAACTACCACATCTTAGTCAGAATTCTATGATTTTTTCCGAAATCGTTAATCAGAAACTCACATCTTCTAAACTTTATGAATAATTTTTTGATAAATATGAAAGGGGATTCAAGTTTAGAGGGAAACACGCAAACGACTAGCTCAAAAACTTTAGACGCGGACGAGATGTTTTGACTCTACGACAAGAATGTTCGACTCGATCGTCAAATTTCTACATCTTAATCAGAACTCTTTGATTTTTTCCAAAACCTTTATCAGAAACTCGCATCTTCTAAACTTTATGAAGAATTTTTAGATGAATATGAAAGGGGATTCAAGTTTAGAGAGAAACACGCAAACGACTAGCTCAAAAACTTTAGACCCGGACGAGATGTTGTTTTGACTCGACAACAAGAATGTTCGACTCGTCAAACTACCACTGATCTTAGTCAGAATTCTATGATTTTTTCCGAAATCGTTAATCAGAAACTCACATCTTCTAAACTTTATGAATAATTTTTTGATAAATATGAAAGGGGATTCAAGTTTAGAGGGAAACACGCAAACGACTAGCTCAAAAACTTTAGACGCGGACGAGATGTTTTGACTCTACGACAAGAAAGTTCGACTCGATCGTCAAATTTCTACATCTTAATCAGAACTCTTTGATTTTTTCCAAAACCTTTATCAGAAACTCGCATCTTCTAAACTTTATGAAGAATTTTTAGATGAATATGAAAGGGGATTCAAGTTTAGAGAGAAACACGCAAACGACTAGCTCAAAAACTTTAGACCCGGACGAGATGTTGTTTTGACTCGACAACAAGAATGTTCCGATCCGAATGTTCGACTCGTCAAATTTCTACATCTTAATCAGAACTCTTTGATTTTTTCCAAAACCTTTATCAGAAACTCGCATCTTCTAAACTTTATGAAGAATTTTTAGATGAATATGAAAGGGGATTCAAGTTTAGAGAGAAACACGCAAACGACTAGCTCAAAAACTTTAGACCCGGACGAGATGTTGTTTTGACTCGACAACAAGAATGTTCGGATCCGAATGTTCGACTCGTCAAACTTTTACATCGTAGAACTCTATGATTTTTCCCAAAATCTTTATCAGAAACACATATTAAAGTTAGAGAATATACTAGTATAACCTTTATTTTTATCAAGGTGAAAGCATAGGAATTTGATCCACGTCAGGTCAAAAAAAAACTCCACCAGAGTAGATTCATCGAGCTTTGAGCTCTGCAGATCAAAATCTACCTATCACAGCACTTTGTTGGCTTCTTTTAAGATTGACTAAATGCCCGGCAGTCCAAACTTTCACCAAAAAACGAGAACTGGCTACAGCTAATGGAATCGAACTAGTCTAACTTTATTATGGTATATTAAAGTGCTACTACGACGAAAATCGCTCAAACTTGGATTCAGCTGAAACTTCCTAAAAATACTCTTTAAAGGTCCAATAATCACTGTATAAAGTGTTTTCTCGATATTCAGGACGAAACTATGATATTTTTACGATTAGTTTTTGGAGTCTGTGACGTCATACACTCAACATCGAACATCGCTCCATACATTTCTTTGTAGTTTATGATCAAAATATCAGTAGTCAAGGGAGAAAAAAATACCCAAACACCCCAAAATATAAATTATAGTCACAAGTTATGTGAAATAAGCACATTAGCCAGCCTTTAGGCTTCATAGGAATAAAATAAATTAAGGATTTATATACAAAGAAATATATGTAGCAATGTTCGATGTTGAGTGTATGACGTCACAGACTCCAAAAACTAATCGTGAAAATATCATACTTTCGTCCTGAATATCGAGAAAACACTTCATACAGTGATTATTGGACCTTTAAAGAGTATTCTTAGGAAGTTTCAGCTGAATCCAAGTTTGAGCGATTTTCGTCGTAGTAGCACTTTAAGTGTTTCCTGTAGTCTGGTCTGATTTGAAAAAAGATAGTCTGTATTCCGCTCGGCATAGAATATGGAGCACTTGGTTCATATCAGTTCTGATAGTTTCACCAACACTGCCGGTCGCGGTCTCAAATACACTATGCCCGGCAGTCCAAACTTTCGCAAAAAAATACTATAATTTACCTACCGTTAATGAAGCCAAACTAAATTTATCGAGGAATATTAAGCGCTTTCTGTACTCTGCACTGCTTCAACTATAAGGATTGTTTGTCTTATCGTATTTTTTGCGAAAATTGCGACCGGCAGTGTTGGCGAAAATATTAGAGTCGTTTGCGTGTTTCTCTCTAAACTTGAATCCCCATATTATCGAATTTATAGTATTGAATTTCATATTATCTAAAAATTCTTCATAAAGTTTAGAAGATGCGAGTTTCTGATAAAGGCTTTGGAAAAAATCATAGAGTTATGATTAAGATGTAGAAGTTTGACGATCGAGTCGAACATTCTTGTTGTAGAGTCAAAACATCTCGTCCGCGTCTAAAGTTTTTGAGCTAGTCGTTTGCGTGTTTCTCTCTAAACTTCCTTTCATATTTATCTAAAAATTCTTCATAAAGTTTAGAAGATGTAAGTTTATGATAACGGGTTTTGGAAAAAATCACAGAGTTCTAATTAAGATAGTAGATTAAGGTAGTTTGACGAGTTTTCGAGTCATTAATTTACGGAAAACTTGGTAACGTTTGGTCTGGTATCCTTATATCTCAACATAGCAATAAATACTTTTCTTTATAAGATCGTTTTGAACCTGTAATATCCTCTATATATGATATATTTTGAACGATGTATGATGTGTCTCGAAACGGATATATGCCTGTCTCGAACTTGTATCTAAGTGTCTCGAAACGACCTGTCTCGAAACGACTGTGTCTCGAAAAGACCGGATACCATGAGCAATACTCATGATAGTGCTAATCAATAATCCTACAGTATTCAATGATGATATTGTAGATCCAGACCACAACCAGCACTTCATCAGAAGTAATAACCCAACAGCACAATACCATGTGTGTCCTGAATCTGGCCGCCATTCTGTTGTCATACCTTACCATGGACCGCAAGGTACCTTATCTTCATGCAAGGCCCTGACAAACAACCCACAAATGTTTGGACTGTTTGTCATGGTCTGTCAATAATGTTGGGTCAATATAAATGCTAAATGTTTCTTTAATGTTGGGCCATTTGTCATGGCCTAGAGAAATCGTTGATGCTGAATGATTAAGAGCAATTAAACAGAAACTGAAGGCTCACTTGGAAGTAAAATATTAACTACTTCCAGCATGGAGACATTCAGATATCCATATTTATATTGATTCTAAATTTTGCTTGGATGCTGTTTCTGAGTTTTTTGTTTGCTCTTTTTTTTTTGGAGGGAGGGGAGGGGGGGGGGAGGGGGAGTATTCATATAGGGATAACTGTTATTTATGTGTAATGTTTTGCTTACAGGTGCTTTCTTTTAATAATAATGTAACTTCTTATTTGCATTTTAAATAAACTATGTAATATGTAGTAGAGAGAATAAGAGAAAAATATCAATGCCCTTGGCAGGATTCGAACCCACGTCTTCGGTATTCTAGTCCGATGTGTTAACCACTACACTACAAGTACCAACCACGCCAAGGGTATTGATATTTTTCTCTTATTCTCTCTACTTCATTGTATACACACCGAACGCATAATTTATTACTACTTTACTATGTCTATTATCTGCGTACATATTTACGGTGTTCAACTTATCTATAGAGAAAAAATATCGCTCTGGGATCCTCAGGAATACCCTACATTTCATATTCTGGCTGCGTTACCAGCGTGGTTGGTCCTTGTAGTGTAGTGGTTAACACATCGGACTAGAATACCGAAGACGTGGGTTCGAATCCTGCCAAGGGCATTGATATTTTTCTCTTATTCTCTCTACTTCATTGTATACACACCGAACGCATAATTTATTACTACTTTACTATGTAATATGTAGGGTTTTTATCTTTACATGGCATTAGAGGTGGGTTTCCTGTGGATTTAAAACTACAGGTAGTCCATCAAATGGTGAGAGTATTGACCTAAAGCAGAGATATCTGAGGGAATATATATATATTATTTTCTTTCAGTTGGGACAGAGTTTGTTACCGAGATGTTTGCCTTCATGTGTTTTTCAAGCTGCCCTTCTGGCCCTAGTAGGAGACCTGTGGAAATCATCTTTACTCTGGAAAAAGAGTAAGTGTAGTGATACAGTAGTGCATAACAGCTAACCATTAGCTAACTGTTAGCTCAGTTGATTGGGCACCTGTCTGTTGTGCGGGAGGTCATGGGTGCAAGCCTCACGGCCAGACTCACACTCCAAGTCTTAAAATATCTGAGTAGAAGGTGATGCCTTTGCTCTAAAACGTATCTGCAAATGGTTAGACCTTTACCATGGCTGTCCATCTCACTTAGAGACTTTAAGCATAGAGGGCCACAAGTTTATCAGTGCTAAGCCTGTTGCTGTCACGTGTCACCCTCTCTCAACAAATACATCATTATTATTATAGCCTATCTCTACTAGGGCTGCGAGTCTCGGGTTGGATTCCTGGATTTTTCTCTGAGTTCTCCAGTTTTCCTCCCAATAGATTCAAATTTTATCATAAAGTAGCCATACTCAGACTTTGTTCAGCTGAGGGACCACAGATTGTTTCAGGATATTGATAGAATTTATAGGTTTCTTTAATACTGACTTTTTTGTGTGTGTCTTGCATTTAGAGGCCACACCCTTGGGCGTCGAGTTGTGGAGATCAGAGTTTGTGCATGTCCTGGTAGAGACAGGAAATCCAATGAGAGTCTGTCTGGTAGTGTGTCCTCGACATCTCCTCAGTCCAAGAGAAAGAAAGGTAGAATAACTTATTTTAGTTGAAATTCACAGAATTATTTAAGCCTGCCAGTAAGGATAATAATGATATATACCTTTTTCAAAAAGGGTTGTCATCGCCAAAGGTGATAAGTAATAAAAATAATAAGTAATAGGCCAAAAGCGATAGGAGATAGGTTATTCCAATACACTAGAATACCTGGAATGACTTGTGTTTCTGCTTCTTATTCTCGTCAAGAACATGGACCTTTGTGATGAGACTGATTCAATGTTCTTTGTATTCAACAAACCATTTCCATATCGGAATGACCTATCGTTTATTGGTGTTGACAGCGTTTTTAAATAGGTTTATGTCATCATCATAATCATCATGTTATCAATCAGTCATTATGATCATCATCATCACCTCACCACCATTGCCACTACCACCATCACCATCATTATTATCATCATCACCCTCACCCTCACTCTCATCCTCATCCTCATCCTCATCCTCATCCTCATCCTCATCCTCATCCTCATCCTCATCCTCATCCTCATCCTCATCCTCATCCTCATCCTCATCCTCATCCTCATCCTCATCCTCATCCTCATCCTCATCATCCTCAACACCCCCTTAACGTAACTCACAGTTTACCTTATGTTTCAGGACAAGGCAAGGCAAATGCCAAGAAGCAAAGAGCCATTTCAAGTGGTGATGAGGATGAAAAAGAGTGGACAATATATGTAAGCATCTTCCTTGTCCGTAAAAAAATACCTTTTTCCCCCTGAAGCTCCCATGTTGGGTCCCATTGGGCTCCCATTATGTCTAGCAACACAACATGATCATTTGATAGTCCATTATTGTGCCTCTATCAAAGGTGTTCTTTACTTAGGGCTCTCCCCACCACGAGGCGTACATAAAGCTAAGATCCTGGGTCTTCCTCTTGCACTTATGCCTTCCGGAATTATATACGTCTTACATCGTTCACCACCGTTGTATTTCTCCACTTAGAGTAATCTTGTTAACATAGTGGGTTCTATTTCAGGGTAAAGACTTGCGCGTCTATAACTTGCTGATGTCTATAAAAGACCAGGTGGAGACCGGTTTTTTGGAGCAGGCTACAGAAACCAATACCCAGTAGGTTTGGAAGCCTCTCTTTGTTTTACTATTACTAAGGGAAGGTATGTTTTTTATTGGGGGACGGGTGGGCTGAGGCTTCGAAGGGGAGGGGTATTAGTGAGAATCTCAAGTTTTGTCGAGGGTCAAACCTATTTTATTTTGGAGAGAGGTAGTTTCTTGTTACCTCAATGGAAGGGTCATGAATGTCTTACTGAATGAAAGGGGAAGCGCTACAACTATTTAAAAAAAGATTACTGCGAATTCCCCACCCCTCCCCCAGATAAATAACGTACCTTCCCAGGTTATCAGTTTCCGAACTTTCTACTGTTTGAGTTCAAATACACCGAGCGATCCAAATAATTCTTTTTGCCAATCAATTGGCTCGAGGAATTATTTAGATTATAAATTTCACAAAAGTGACAAAAAATAAATAAATAAGTAAAGAGAATTGTTTACGGTTCGAGTGTCCACACTGTAAAATCTGCAAAACCTTAGCAGGGCAGAAATAAGTTGGAGGTCTTGGCTTAGCTAACTCTCTATAGAGACGGGTCCTTACTTAGTACGTACTTGAGACTAGGGTACACACGTTTTTACAGTTCAGTTCTCAATAACACGCACGGAATCGAACCCGACAAAGAAGAGTTTTGGTGGACGTCAATCAAAGTCTCTTCCTGATATTGTAGGAAGACGTCAAGGGTCATGGAATGTCATGGTAACGTCTTGATTAATGTCCCCCAAAACCTTAATTCGTCGCGATGACGCTTCAGCGCGTATATAGTTGAGAGTAGCTTTTAATGGTCCACACTTTTATCGATTCCTGCATGATGTTCTGCGCGACGGGTAGAAGCTTCACCACATATAACAAAAATTCGCATACTTCTAAGAACGGGCTTTTTGCTGCCAAACGAGCGTTTACACGTTAAATTATTAGTAAAACCCGCCAGCTTTGCATCGAAATCTGTCGGTTTAACGTACAGAACCCGTGTATAGAAGTGTACGAATACATTAAATGTGGTCACACTTTTGGGCGTTGCCGCTGTAACCGAACAACCTTTAGAGCTACCATTGTTCCCTGTTGCAATGATCTCACCGATATGTTTCTTTGTGTTTTAGCGCGTCAGAAGACGAGGACGTGTTTGGGCCTAGTACATCGACTCCAACTCCAAACTTACGATATAAAAGAATGAACAACTCATCGATGTAAACTCCAACGGCCAACCAACAGCCCGGCTACTTCCGTGTAAATTTCGCTTTGCGCAGAGGTTAATGCTTTTGCGCGTGTTTGCTTTACGATCCACAAGAGGCTAGTTCTATTGTGGGTGTATTAGTTGGTAAGACAGTCTACTGGCTTGATGTCAAGGTACTGTCATTGCATTGATTATCCAGTGCATGCTGTGCTTCTCGTTCGCATTGATTATACAATGCACGGCAATTATTACTGCTCAATTTGAGCGCTTCTCTTGTAGTTTGATTGGCTTTTCAATTACTACAATGCTTCTAATTATTGCGCTACTTTGCGAGCGCACTTTTTATACTGTGACTTGGTTTGATTCGAAAGAGCCATAGCTGCGCAGATCAAGACTGTTTTTTCGTAAAACGGTCTGTATTTTGGACGAGGAACCGATCAACCTGCCTGAGAAGTGATTTGAAGCCTAAGGTGAATCTTAGCACCGCCCAGCATTTATAGAGCTCGCTGATTGGCTAATAGCCCACATATTTCTGGTTGCTTTAGAATAACATTTGAGGTAGAAAAAATCCTTTTTGCAAGGCTCTGTTTTCGGAGTTCTTGCGGCTTCCCCGTTCATCCCACTAGATTTTGGTTGTACAAAGTCAATAATTTTATTGCATTCGTTCTAGCAATGCACCCGGCCTCACAGCGTTGGCATACTTTGGTTGTATCGAAGTACCAACCGCACAATTCAAATCGCTACACACGCTTTAGTAACTTGCTTTGGTTTTGCAGAGCTAATGTTATATCACCACGATTAGGCTTGCTCTCCTCTGACAAAATACGTACCCACTCCTCCCTCAACAATTTTGGATCATTCACACCCTACCCCTTTTTCTGTATATACATTTCTGATAGTTCTCTAGCTGTTTCGGAAGAAATCAAGCCTAGTGTTCTCCAAATTCCACGCTCTAATTTCAGCAGAACTGGGATTGTGCCGACTGATTATTCCATTTAAGCCATCGGTTTTAGTATGGTATTCCCGCCCCTTAAAACAAAGGTCATGTTTCATTGTTATATCTTTGTGACGCACAGTTACCTGAATTCAAATTTTATAGAATATGGATATACCGCGCAAATAGTTGAGCAACGTGTAGTGTATAATGCGAGTAGATATCTGTGTAGGTAGTTCTTCGGGGATTTAAAAAAAAAAATCTGCGCGCAGGTTACTCGAAAAGATGTTGCAACACGATTGCACGGTATACGCTAACATTATTTTCCTGCGAACCTTAAAAGCGAGCGTTGCAAAGATACAACGATGAAAAAATACCTCATAATTTATGATTTCGAGATTGATTGTTGTTTGATTGAACTAGTTTATTTATCTGTTGTTTTTTCCTTGGCGATTTACAAATTTCTTTGTGAACAATGCTATTCATAAGTTCCTTTAAATTTAAACATGGTTCCACTCACACCCTAAGCAGACGCTTTTTTCCCTCTCCATTTTGTGTCCGAAGTTCAAGTGTTGACTAAATCGCCAAGGAAAGGTGATGCGAGGTATTGAAATGAATGAGTCTGAGAGCGGAAATTGGCTTGAAGAGTTTTAAACTTGGCAATAAAATGCTTTGAAGAGGAGTAGGTTTCAATGAAAAAATTAGAAAGCCTTTATACCGAATTAGCTAAGGGCCCTTTTGTTCCTCGTTGGGAATCAAGAAGAAAAGAAACGCCGCACCTGCGCCTGTTTTTCTTTTCCTCTCGCTTCCTAGCGAGGTAAAAAAGGACTTCTGCTTGCAGGGCAACGTTGAAGAGAACTACTACTGAAAGTAAGAGAAAGTGACAGCTTAAATTTATTCTGTTTTAGATGATGTTCCCTTGAGATTATTTTTTTCAACTTCGCATCCCTCACAATGTTAGTCGTTTGAAAATGGAAAATGATTTGATCATAGAAATCCACGCTACTCCGTTGTCATTTTTGCTGTGACTGCAAACATGAGCTTCTTTGCTTGCAGCACATTTTAAAGTCGTTCATTAAAAAACTCCTTGCTCCTTGGTGGTTTGAAGGTATTTTCATTTTTACACACTTCCACGATGCCACATGCCTTGACTAAACACTCACACTCCCTCCCCCACACCAAAAGGGCCTAAAAATGTCGCTGAATACATTACCATGAGCACGACGAAATGTAGCTCGACATTTTGTTTTCTCCTCCAAATAGGCCATTTGCATTATGGCGTCATTTACTACCACTTACCAGACTCCATTGCACACTGTCTTTTGTTCTGTTAATTAGCACCAATTGTCTCACTATTCCCATGAGGAACTAAAAATTTGAATAAGAAAGAAAATTCACGAAGCATTTTGGTAGTGGTAGTAAAATGACGCCATAATGCAAATTGCCTATTGAGCTGCTTTGACGTCACAAGGGGTCTATATCGTTTATTTACAATTATCTGACTAGATCTTAGTCTCCTACCCAGCCGCCATTAGTTTCTTCGCGCAACGCTTACTAACTAGATCTTTGTCATAAAATCGTTTATTCATACAATTCTTTATGTTATATACAACTAAGCAATGAATTTATACGGTGGAATGAACGAGCACGCGACAAGACTGAGACTAGGCTAGAGCAAGACTGGTATCGTGCGTATTGTGGGATTGGAGACCTTTAGCCCCATAATCCTGTGCAGGTGTGTATTAGAATTCCGAAAGGCAAATAAACCGCATATGGTATTTCGTAGATATGGATCCAAAATGTCAATGTTTCCATATAATTATTTATTTTTGAATCTATGCCTCCCCAAAAGGTTCATAATCTTCACTCAACTCCCGTTGATTCCATAGACACTCGTCTGTACATGGAATCATTTGTAGTGGTTGAAGATACTAGAATAGCCCTGTGAAGGCAAGAATGCCAGAGTAAGTAATGCGAAAGCAAAGAGGATCCATGGTATTAAATTGAAGGAAGAGGCCACTGGTCGAACGGAAGAGTAAACTGAAGTCTTTTAAAAAAATAGACATGATGCCTTTCAGAAGATTTTCTAGTAAGAAGATTTTTTTCCTTTTTTTCTTCTCTTTTCTTCCTATTTCCTTTCTTTCTACAACCCCCCCCCCCCCCCCACTCCATTTTTTTAAAAGTCCTTTTCTTATTTTCTTCGAAGTTTTCTTTTTTACATTTCATTTTCTCTTACTTACTTTCTTCCCTTTTCTTTCCATTACTTTTCCCATTCCATACTTACGTGTTATTCTCGTTAGCTGAAGACTGTGTAGGATTACCAGCTTGTCGAGTTTCCCAATGATTTTCTTCTAAAAATGTTTGTAATCTTGAAGCTGGCAACTGACCCATATCCTTCAAGTCAAAACAAACAGCAGGTGTCCTTTCTGATGCAACATAAAAACTGGGTGGAGTTGGCATTGCAGTGCATTGTGGGACATCTTTCCAAGATGGCGTCTATTCCGTCCCCTAAAACAGCCCCCTAAAACAGCCCCAAAATACACTGCAATGCGCCAACTCGACCCAGTTTTTTCCTCAACCTAGGTTGCTTTCCCATTCAGCCTGGCCCTGGTTGCACTACCCTTCTCTGCACATTTTCATTGGCACTCTATCAGAAGCACGAATAGGTTTGATTGGTGATTCATCAGAACCCATTTGACTGCTGTGATGCTATGTCTTCAAGTAGTGTGATTGAATGGAATGTGCTTCCTTCGCTATTGACTGGCTCTGAGAAAAATTCCATTTAAGTGACTAGTGTAAATGTTTTCCCATTTTATACCACGTGTCATTCTCTAGAGTATCATTTATTAGTTAAAAGGTTACACATGAGAAGACACATGAATATGGATATAACTCAAACAAATAATCCTATTCTCAAGGGAATGACACGTCGGGTCTGAAATGGGAAAGCATTACGCCTAAGAGTAGAGGTCCATTGAGAGAGAGAAGTAAGAGGCAGGAGGTAAGAAGAGAGAAAGAGAAGGGGTTGCAACTGGGTGAGACAGATCGATGTTAAAAAAGGAGCCAACGAAAAATCTTTGTTAGCGTTCAGCCAACATGGCGGACATAAAGTCACAACTCATAACCTAAGCCGTCCTTACCTTGAGTCTCTCGTAAGTATCACCAATGATACCAATAAACAAACTGAGGACCACATAGATAAACAGAGAGATGAATATGTACAAGTAGAGTTTACTGTAGACCCAGATAGCTTGGTTTTTAGGGTTGACCAAAGCGTAGGTGTTGAACATGTCGTCTCCATTGACGAGCGAGTACAGACACTCCGCTGTAACAGTGGTGTCGCGAAACTACAACAAGAAAAAGGAATTACAACAAAATGTCAAATATTATAGACGTTTGTAGTTCGGCCGGCCTAACCTCGCTAATAGAGACCTTAAGCACGACATTCTTGATAGGCAAAACTGAAACTGCAGTTCCACGTTAGGCGTTTTCCTTCATACTTTCAATATTTAGCAAAGCGTCATAACGAAGTTGTTGCTAGAACAGCGGCCATATTGAATATTGTAAAATGTAACATAAGTCAAATAACGAGAAACGCTGCCATTTAGAGTAATATAAAATATTTCAAGCTAGAGTGACAACAAACCTTGGGGTGGTAGGGTCCAAGCACAATCCAACCACACAAGGT
This sequence comes from Actinia equina, assembly GCA_011057435.1. Taxonomy (NCBI): domain Eukaryota; kingdom Metazoa; phylum Cnidaria; class Anthozoa; order Actiniaria; family Actiniidae; genus Actinia; species Actinia equina. The sequence continues at coordinate 1,526,946 of WHPX01001187.1, forward strand.
GAAGCCAACAAACAAGACGCCACTACAGACACAGAACCTAAGAACACTGGGGCCAGCCGCCTTGATCGTAACGAGTAGTGTCTATGAAGAGAATAAAAATAAAACCTTTTCAGAAAATTCTGAGATTCCATAAAAAAGATGGTGTGCGCTGATGATGCAGCGCGCCTCACCGCAGTCGTCGTAGATTCCATCTCCGAACTTCAAATCATTTGAGTAGAGTTGCTTGTTGGTCCTCTTTTTGAGGGTTCTTCTCCGAGTTCTCCGGTTTTGTCTCCGCCCCTCCCCCTCACACCCCTCGATCCTCCCCCCCCCCCCCCCCACCCTCGCTCATAGATCCTCCCCTTGATCATGGAACGAGGGCCACAGGTTTGTTAGTCACTGGCAACGGATTTAGTGCTCCCCTTGTAAAACAAGGACGATCAAAACCCTCCCAGAGGAAGTACGGTGGGAGATTTAAGCTACGCGAGTTTAAACTTACGTTGTATTGTTTAAAATACTGTAAAAACCTTAGAAGACCACACCAGACGAGTAAGACAGCAAGACCAAAGAGGACACTACACACGTCATAATAGTCACCATCCTGTTGACGAAAACAAAATACGTAACTAAAACAAACTACTGAAGGAATTCTGTGATTTTGGGTTATCAGAACAGGGAATGGATTCACCAACAACACAATAGTAAAACCCTCCATTAAGTGACGGTTTGCGCAATGCATCAATTAAAGACATATTCCATGACGCTCTGTTTTTTTTTCTAGGGAGCAGAATGCGCGACTTAAACTAAATCATATCCTAGTAGAAAACTCCTGTTTGCGCACAAAAAATGCACGGCATATATCTTTTGGCGATAGTGCTAGTTTAGTTTTTCCAAATAGAACAATCACAAAAACGAAAGGTTTTTGATACTTTCGTAAGAGACTTTGTTTGCACAAATTATATCTCGCTTGTTGATAGTATTGGTCGTCAATAGACCACGTGACATTCCCTAGAGTATCATTTCTTCGTTTAACGGTTGCGCATTAAAAGACACATGATGAATATAAATACAACTCAAAGAAATAATCTTATTCTCAAGAGAATGACACGTGGTCTGGAACGGGGAAAACATTACGTCCAAGAAAAAAACGGTTGACAATGCACGACGAGTGTTCTACCTACCCTTTGTTCTATGGCAATCTTATAAGTACATCCTAATATAGTAAGTAAGTCAGCTACAATGATGACAATAAACCACAAGTTAAACAGTTCCATGGTCTCAGATAATGTAAGTGGATTGTGCTGTTCTTCTTCAAAGTAAAGTCTTGCCTCCTAAAACAAATATAACACATCAAAAATTTATCTATTTTCATAATTATGCGACACAGACAACAAGCTACACTAACTCCAGACGTTGAAAGGCTCGAGAAAGGCTACTCGTTTTAAAAGGAATAAAGCTCACCTTTGCCAAGTGGAGAGACTTGTATAGAGACCTCAGGCACAGGATCAGAGATAATGTGCATATGATGATTACAATGACATCAAATACAAGAAAACCAATAGCAATGAGATGACCAACTAGGGAATGAACATTAAGAATTAATATCAGGACCATCATTATAATCATCATTATCATCATCATCATCACAGCAGAACTATCATCATCATAGCAAGGCCATCATTACCTGATTGTCATCATCATCACATCAAGGCCATCATCCTCATTGTCATCATCATTATCTTGATTATGATTAGCAAGATGCAATCTCAAATTTTCCATTGCATTGCCAGTACAAGACACAATTTCAGTGTGTATCATGCCCTGCAACTTTGACCGCAGCAATTAAGTCTTGCAACGCAAAATTTTTTGCAGAAAATGAAAAAATTTAAACTTTTCTCTGCAACATTTTAATAATTGCAGGCCTAAAAATAGCAAAAAAACTAAAAATTGCAGCTTTTGTCAACCATATTTACTCGCAATACATTAATCCGATTCAGATTAGCCAATCAGGATGGGGTGGATAGGGGTCATAGTATAATAATTTTTACCCATTTCAAACCTTTTTGGGTAGACATTGCTATTGCAGTGTGAATCGGTAGCTTTATGGACTATAGTAATGCATTTAAAATTCTAAATGACTACAATTGCGTTTACTACAATTATTGTGAAATGATACCACTTTGTTTGCCAATGGTTAATGTTCTTTGATATCACCTAGAGGGGTATAGTTACATTCAATAGCAGTGTCACTCACCTTCTTCATCACTGGTTTTGATCTCAGAATTATCTTCACATTTTAACCAACTATTTTCCATATCAAGTCTGATTGGCATTTGTCCATCAAGCTTAGTGTTATCAAAGTTTATCTGAAAATGACAGTTGTATGAAAGATAGATATAAAACATACCAGTTTAAAATGGAAATATTTAAAAAATATTACTTAAAATCAAAAGTTGATCAATTAAGAAGACTGAAGAACTTTAAAAAATATTTTAACACAAAAAAATGACACAGTGGCAGTTTTTGTGTGCACAAGAAATGGGGCAATGGTAAATACAAGGATGAGGGGGGTGGGTGGAGAGGAGTCATACATGTACGCAGACATCTGTAAATTATTATCCTCATAGATCTCAAATCGAATTAATAAAACAAACAATCATCAAGCACAACTATTGAAAATATTATCAAAACTTACAGTGACTTTTAAGGAATAACAAGCAGGCTTATCCCATGATTTTACTCCCCTTAAGTTGATTGCATTAAGAGTAAAAGACAGGTTTAGGTTCAGTAGCCTAGAAAGAAATAAGATATAACACTTTAATCCTTAGATTACTAGGTGCATTCTAGGAATTGGAGTTGGAGAGCTAGAGTGCAACCAGTTTGATGAGCGGGGGGTCAACTACAAAAGGGTGGGAATGCTCGTCATACCTCCAAGGTTCTAGACCTGCTATTAATTTGGTGCCATTAGGATAACATGAATCCAAGAGGACCACCAGAGAGTAAGCTGGCACAAGATTATAGGGTGTTTGTCATGTAATGAGTGACGTCCCGAGATTAGCTAGGTGATGACAGCTAGAATGACAGTTGTAGTTAAGGACATTTATTGTTTCGGTTTATCAAATGACTCAAGTCACTCATAGAAAGTTGGTATGTTTAGGAAAAAAACATGAGTTGCCACACCCATCTGGAAAAGAATCAGGTACCTAATGCAAAAGTTATTTTGAAAATTTCTGATGAGCATCCCTGCAAGAGAAAAGTTGTAGAGAAACTAGAGACACAGTGCTCTACAGCTTCTAAAGTGTTTTTATCAAATATTTTTTATGTTTTACATTTGAGGTGAGCAATCCACGTATTTCATCCTCTCATATAAACATGGTTTTTCAAGCATTTGGACCAATATTTTTCATTGATTTGTATCAAAGTTACTCACATCCCAAACTCAAATGAATCATTCTTGATATAATGTTTGTTTGCTATTGGCTTTGGAAGTCTTTGACATTCTGAAAAAGACACAAAACATGGGCAATCACTGTAACAGTTCTCGACCAAACCCTCACCTCTCCTCTCCCCCAGAGCCACCAGTAAGAACAATGAATAAACATATTACCAACCAGTAGAGTGCTTTTAGTCTCACTGTTGAATAGGTGACGTCAACTAAATTAGATAAGTTATTTACTATTTTAGGGGACGTCACCTAAATTTGAAACTACAAGTAAACAGCTACTGAGATCAGGGGGAGAAACGATGAGACAAATGAATGTCTATTCACTCATTCTCTGGTAAAACAACCCCCGGATTAGCATGACCGTTATTTGGCGCACTTTTCCTATTTTAGGTGACGTCAACTAAATAGTTATCTAAGTTAGATAAATTTTTCTAACTATTCAACAGTGAGACTAAAAGCACTCTAGAAATATATTTTCATTTAAAGAAGGGTGTCAACTGAAACTCGCCTCACCTGAGAAAGAGACTCACCTGAAACAGTGTCAGGCACAAATACCAGTAGATTATTCTTTGAATCCATTGTGAAGTTCTTGAAGCGTCGGTAACACAGGACAACAGGTGGGGGATTCCCGTCAGCATCCTTTGATTCGTAGTCATAGGAACCAACAGCGTCAAATATATCGTAATACTAAATTAAGTAATTATAATAATGATATTGAGTAATTTGTTGTGATTTTTGTTGTGAAGTGTGATCGTCCGGGTGAGTGTATTGAGTCAATATGTGACATCACATTAAGCCTTTTCAATCTGGGAGTACAGTACTACGTAATGTTTTCCCATTCCAGACCAGATGTCATTCCCTAGAGTAATATTTCTTTCAAATAGGCAGAATTCCATACTCAAACATAGGTTGCCATTGAGGTACCATTAACAATAGATGCTAATGAGAAATATTTTGTTGAATACACCAACTCTGGAGGAGGGGGGGTACTCCCATATATGGACTATACAGGAATGATCCTGCTGAACAGGGTATGGTTTCTCGAGCTTCTTGTCATAAATAGGGTATGCAATTTCCCTCAAGGTCCAAACTCTTCCTGAGCTTCTTGTCATATTCTGGGTTTCTGCTTTCTTATTGACTCAAACTGGTTATCATGGTCGTAAAAATCGATACACGAGATGACATGATATTGAAACAGGAACTCAGTGCAATTAATTATATCTTTTGTCAAAAACAGGGTGTAAAAATTTGATTGTTTTTGTCATAAACAGGGTACACCTTTTAGTATCCCAGCAGATTACCCCTACCCAAATTCTGGCGGAATACCCTCCCCCCCCCCCCCCCATCCCGACGTAACATGCAAACGAAGAATAATAATTTAACCTGTTCATGGGCATAATGCAGATATGAATAAACTTCACCCCTGGTGTACACTATAGTGGCATTAGCTGCTTCACCATTATAGTCCTTCAAGAAGAGATACTGCAACGCTTGGTGATTCTCTTCAGCAAACTGAACCACAGAAAACCTATCATTCCCAAACAAGCCAACCTAAAAAAACACGATAAACAATAAATAAAATACGTTAAAATCGTATACTTTAAAGCTGGTCAAAGCAACTTGCTGTGCTTCAACGGCTTCCTACCTGAACAGTGACAATAATAATCTTAAATATCTGTATCAAAAGCTTCCAAGGTTTTCGTTTTCTGGTTTTATATTTCCGCCATGGATTCATAAAATGATATTTCAACTTAGCCTTCAGGATTTCGCGTCGACTGAACTCTCTGCGATTATACGGCGTTTCCGTCTGTGTTTCTCCCATAGTAACGTCTCCGGGGTTTCGAAAAGAGTTAGAATAAAATCCGTATCGTGTGTTTGAGGTAATGGTATCGCTAAAGACTTGATCTTCGCTCTCTTCTTCAACGTTAGTTAGAAGAGGTTCTTTAGACACAGACGAACTGCGTGTGAGTGACGACCTGTTACACGAGTTCTTGTGTGACAATGAACTCATTTTCGGTTTTGAGGTCAACGTTTTTCTAAAAAAACTCTTGAAGTTCACTACATTTCTAGAAATTCTAGAGCTTTTTGCCTTTGCAATAAGATAATATTTTACAAATTGTACCTTAATCTCCTTTGATTGTTTAAATATTGTGTAATCAAAATTCACGTGACTGATGAATGATACGTCACGCAATATAATCGTCACGAGATGTTAATCCCAAAAAGCCCAATAAATTCCGTTGAAAATATAAAAAATGGCATTGAATAACGAAAACAAAATTTTGAATGTACTAAAATTATTCTGACTTATTCTGAATTATTTTTTGATTGATATTATTATTTTATGTTTATGTTAAAACAGACCAGCGGTTGTGTTGGTCTGCACTAAAAGACACGCGCGAATTTTTACCAACTCTTCCAAGATGGCGGACAAAACACAAGAAGAATTAGGTAAGAAACTCCCAACGTTACGACTGATTTTCTCCTTAAATATTCGTTCAATTTTTTAGCGTTTGGGCCCCATAAATAAGACGTTTATACTCCTCTTATATTGTTTTCAGACCTTCTTGAGAGGCTTTTCCTTCGTCTCGGCGCAGCTCAAACAGATGACCAACTGGAAAAAACTGTTGGAACTTTCTTGACTCCTTTACTGTTAAAAGTATCAAGCAACAATGAAAATGTCAAGAAAAAGGTAAGAAAAAAATGTATCCTAAAAACTACAATATTATTCTATTTGCGCACCGAACTAGCATAGTCCATAGTTAAGGTAATTTGGAATATTCTATAGGACTATTAGGTTGTAGTTGCTGCATGAAAAACTATATTTCATTATGCACGGTAACTCCAACCTTGACTTAGAACTTTTATTTGTGGTCACTGAACAGAAATTTAAAAAGAAATATTCTTATGATTATTAAAAATTCACAGTAAGCTTATCTATAAATAGACTTAAATTATATGCTATGACCGTGATGGTTCAATGTATGGGCATTCTGATGTGACAATGATTTCGGTATAGCAGTTATTATATTGGATGCATATGTTGTCAATTCTATGTTGTGACAGTATTCCATGATGTTTAAGACCACACAAAAAATAAGTGTGGATTTCCTGTTGCACGACTGACCCTAATTTTCTTGCATATTTTTGCTGACCTAAATATTTTTTTCATTCCCAAATGTACCACAGGGCTCCCAGTAAGTTCATTTCCACTGTTGTATCAGTAAAAAAATCCAACCTACCTACCCCAATTAATTTTCTCTTGCAACCGGAAACACACTTAATTTTTTGTTTGGCCTAATAAATAGCTTAGCCGTATTTAATAATGTAGGTGATGGAACTTCTTACCCATATAAACAAAAGGCTGAAAAGCAGACCCAAACTCCAGCTTCCTGTGGAAGCTCTGCTAAACCAGTATCAGGTAATGTATGGAAATTTTATTGACAAATTTGAAAACTTACATGGGTGCTTTGTGCAGTACCGTTATAAAGGAAAATGAATGGGGATTGACAGAACGTAATTTGAGAAGTGCATGCTCATTTGGGGAAGCTTTATACATAGCTTTATATATTTATCAGTTCTCGCAGCAGGGGCCATGGAGAGGGTGGGGCAGGGGAGCTACAGCCCCACCACTTGTTCCATTTTCCCATACTAGTCTCTTACATTTTCCAATCTTAGCCCTCCACTTTTTAAGGTGCTCTGCAGCCCCTGCGCAGTGTCATTAAATGCATCATAAGGACTTTGACATAGGGCACTTTTTTTGACATATGTTTGCATTAGCTGAATTGTAACTGGGTTTCTTGACTTGAAAGTGGAGTATTCTAGAGGTTTAAAGTCTATCAATCTAGTTATTCAATGCTACTGTAATCTCTGTAATAACTGTAAGTTCTTGCTGCTAATGTGATTACTGTATTTCTTGCCTTTTTTCAGGATACTTCAGTCTCTTCTTTTGTAACAGTAAGTATCTGTAGCTACAAGAACAACAGTTTTAAAGTAAAATTTAAAATATATTTCCAGGAAGTCCAATTCTTGTTTCTCAGATATTGATGTCTTGTTCTTAGAATTTCACAATTCTGTACCTGAGGATGGGATACCCCAGACTTGTAGAATCGAAGCAAATAGAACTGGTACCAGAACTAATCAAGTGTATGTATAGAAGACCTGTGCCCCAGCAGGAGTGGTGAGTTAATATAACTACTTGCTGTCTAAAAGATCAACAGGACATTAGAGAAGTTTTATGAGAAGCACAACATGTAGCTCCGGAGTGCTTCTCTATACTAGTTCTCAAGTGTTCTGCCAATCCTCAAAACACAGCATAAGAAGCAGGTTGTTTATTTTTTTAATTTTTTAAAGTTTAAATTACCACCATGTTGGACAGGAATGGAGAAATAGAAAGCACATATATGCTGTGTGCTCTCTATAGTAATAACTAATCAGGAAATGAGAATTATGACACTGTTGTTCTATGATTTCCATTTAGTTTAAAATGTAAGATATAGAAATATAGATAAGTTATAGTGCTTGGGAACAAGGTTATTCCAGGCTTTAAAGACCCCTTGGAAATAAATTCGGAAAAATTAATTTCCGACCTCGAAGGGAATCGAACCCATGACCTTCAGAATTGTACTACGGATGCTCTACCAGCTGAGCTAGAGGTCAGACTGAGAGCAGGCCGGGGTGAAATAGATGTTAGGTTTAATTTAAAATATAGTTGTTAAGCTATGCTGTTAGCCAATCAGGATGAAATATTGGTGATATATATTCCACTGGAAGATTTTAGTTATAAAAGATAGTTGTTTGTAATTTATCATTATTTTTTTATTTCTGCATGATCAGCATTATGCAGCTCGTAACTCCAGTACTGAGCATTGTAAAGGTATCTGAGAGTCAAGAAGAGAAGGATAGAATGTTCTTATTCAAAGAAAGACCAGAAGTGGCTAAGTTCTTTCTGGACTTCTTACTCGATGTATTGCTTTTGCCCTATAGGTATTATACATGTATGATTATTATTAATGATAATGATATCATTATTAATAATTATATATATATATGATATGATTGTAATTGTAAATTAATAAAATTTTGGTTCCATGATGGAATAATCGCTGTCAAAAAAATATGTGTGGACATCAGAGATTTCAGGCAAAAAATGTAATCAAAAAAACCCTTTTGTCTGACATCAGTCATCATCATCATAATCATCATCATCATAACCATCACCATTACCATCATCTTTACAACCACCATTTACATCATCATTCAACATCATCACAATCATCATAACATCATCATCACCATCATATAATTATCAGCTATTATCATTATCCCACTCATCAAGATTATTCTCACCTCATCATTTAATATAACCATTATGAACATCACCACTATTGTAATCATCATCTTTATCAGTTGTTACCACCAAGAATAGTTTATTCATGCTCCCTCTTCTTCCATGTTATCATGATCAAGTGACTCAATCCTAAATAAGTATCTGACTTCATGTTTATTCTATCTTATTTAATTTATCCCAGTCAAAAAACACAAGATGCCATCGTGTTAGAAGAGCAAGCACTTCCTCAGTCAGGAGAGAATGACAGCGAGATGGCAGAAGTAGAAGCCAAACCTCCCGGCCCACCAGCTGGGCTGAGCTTTGCTGCCGTTAAGAGGGTCACGGGGGAACAACCTATTGAAGGTGACAACCTAGAACAGGTCAGTAGAACATGTTGAATAATAAATAATAAACTCTTTTTGTTATGAGGCAAACCAGGTCAGACTGTTTTCACTACAGCTATGTGTGTTGTTGGGCAAAACTAAGAAAAGTTTTCTCTTGTGGGAAAAGAAATCTTGTGTCGCGATGAAAGAGTACATTGACTCTGTCCATAAACATTGCAGCCAATTGAAATCTCTCTAAAAAGCAATATGAATCATTTCATTAATGATTGGAATTTTGATGTCTGTTAGTAATGTTATAAATGTACTAATAATTAAGGTCTATTTTTTAATACTAGTGAGTTTTAGATTCACGTTCACGGCAAATGCGAAACGTCAGTTGACCAGTAAGAAATTCTCGATGACGTAGGTGAAAACCAAGGATAGCTCTTAGTATTATGTAGGCGTTATCTTATAATGTTTAGATACTTTATAGATTGATTTTAGTTGAAGATATAGAAGTAAGTTATAGTGTTTAAGAATGAGGTTTTTCCAGGCGAAAATTAATATAATACTAGATAGTAGGTGTGACCTCAGTCTGACCTCTAGCTCAGCTGGTAGAGCATCAATAGTACAATTTCGAAGGTCGTGAGTTTGAATCCCAGCGAGGTCGGAAATTAGCTTTTCCGAATTTAATTCCAAGGGTTTTCGCCTGGAATAACCTCGTTCCCAAGCACTATAACTTACTTCTATATCTTCAACTATTTCATTAGTGCCACACGGTCCATATACTCTCATAGATTGATTATATGTATGAGGGCCACTAGTTGATCAGTTATTTTTATGTACCGTTAAGTGTTACCCTCTCTAAATAAAGATTATTGTATTGTATTGTATTTCATCCAAGTTTTTGTCGTATTTAGGTAAAGCTTGGCATTTTAAAGTTCTTCTCTAAAGATGTCTTTGAAGCAAGTGATGTAATCTGCCATTTTGTTGTTGCCACTGGAGATTCTAGACACAGGTAGTGTTGCCATGGTGACATACTGTTTTCTGCAATCCTTAATTTGTATTTTTCAGTTCCTTCCTTCCTTTCAAAAAATGTCCTTGTATATATTTAACAGCCTTTATTATTGTAATACTTGTTATGTAATTTTTAAATTTCAGTGTGGTTGACTTTGCTGACCATGAGCTGAAACGAGTTGCAAGGTAAACTTTCATTATTTCCTATTCTGTTAATCTACTTGTCCTTTGTTTTTAACTTTTTTCATCCCCATCTACCTAGTTTCTAGCCTTTATTATGATATTAATCAATATTTAGGAAAGAATGAAGGAAAGAAGATGAAAAAAGAAGAACAGCAGAAACAAATAAAGGGAAGAACACTTAGGGGAAAAAGAGAGGGGGGAGGGGTGGGGAGTGAAAGATAAACTATCAAATAGTAGAAATAGCTTGGTTCCAATCTAAATCAACTAATATTGAATTCACTTCAGTTCCACAGATTGGGAAAAAGCTGATGTTGTCAATAGAATGTGTTCTATATTTCTTGGTACTGTCGTCACACCTGGTTCAAAAGTATGTGAAACATTATCCCAATCTGGAGGCATAATACTAATGTACTAACAGTTCTCTCATGGCTGTAAGCAGCAAGGTTCTTAATAGAGTCGTAGTATGCAGCGTGTAAAGTCCTCCACTTATCAAAAATGAAAAGCATATTGAGACAACTTTGAAATGCGCTGTACAAGGACTTCCTATTATTTTTATTGTACGACAAAATGTCACTCGGTACAGTGATCTATCTGTAAAGTGTATGCTACATCGAGTGTATAAGCAGATTAAAAAATTTGCCTCAGTTATAACTGTTTTTGCTATTAGTATATATGTAGGAACGGTGTTCCAATTTATCTACAAGTTCCTACCTTTTTATTCAGTCACACTGACTTATTCCACACTAGTTCTACTAGTTATCAACACTTGTTAGTATATATGTTCATTTGGATCTGTTATCTCACCAGGCTGTGTTTTCTGAAGACCACAGAAGAAGTCCTGCTGGAATTAGAGTCAAACAGAAGATCTTTCCTTATTTACTCAGGTCAAGGAGGGCTACTGACCACTTTCCTGCTTGTATTCAGGTGAGGATGAATGTGGTTGATGTATCATTAATGATAGCTTAGTCCAAACAAAATTTGAATCGTTCTTCTACATCTAACAACCATTATTATTATCATCATCATCCATCACAAAAATATCATCACTGACATCATCATCATCATTGTCGTCACCAATGTTATCATCATCATAGGCATCACTATCAGCATCACCACCACAATCATCATGATCACCACAATCAGCATCTCATACTGTACATCTAATCATCGTCATTATTTCAATCGTCATCGTAACACTCTGCTTTCAAATTATTCAGTTTAGTTTGTATGACATTTGCAATCATCATCGTCATCATCATCATTATTACTGTCATCATCATCATCATCATCATCATCATCATTACTGTCATCATCAGCAGCATCTAACATATTTCTTTCAGATTGTCTTTGATAGTTTATTTGGAGCACAGCCCAACATCAAGCTCCGCATCAACGCAGTTCAGTTCGTTCATCATATGTGCCTGTGTAGTTCTGACAAAGTTCTTGGCGCCATGGGACAAGTCCTCTTATCAGGAATGACCAAACTTGTTGATGAAGAAAAACAGGTGTGTTGTGTGACTTACTAATGCTTTGCGTGATCTTTCTACCTTTTTACCCCCCCCCCCCCCCCTTCACAAATCAATCCTATAAACAAATAAGCCGAACCAACCCTCAATTTTATCGATATCCTGAAGCAACCTCTGGGCTTAGCAAAGTCAGGGCACGGCTAACTCACAGATCGAACCCTGAAACAACCTCTGGGCTGATCAAAGTCAGGGCATGACTAACTCACAGATCAAACCCTGAAACAACCTCTGGGCTGATCTAAGTCAGGGCATGGCTAACTCACAGATCGAATTGAAATTTACCGTGTTAGGCCTTAGCGAGGAAGGAAAACTGGAGAACCCAGATAAAACCCTCGAATCAAGAGAGAGAGAGACCGAACTCTCTCTTCTCATATGTGATTCCAAGTCCAGGAATCGAATGCGAGATCCTAGAACTAAAAGACAAGTGCGCTATTGCTTCACTACACTTCCCTAAAAAGTTTTCTCATTGAAATTCCGCCCACAGCACATCAAGCTTCGAAGTCTTGCTTTTATCTCCATAGGCAAACTTGCAAGGTTAGAAATGACGATTTTTAGATCATTTTATGCTTTAGCGTTTTAGAGTACCACACAAGCAAAGCCTAAATATCTCTCAGGTAATGCAATGTCTTCATAAAACTTGAGTACAAAATTGCCGTGGCAACAAAATAGGTTTTGGTGGACGTCAATCAAGGCGTGTTCCCATGACAACAGTTATCGAAATTTCAAGGGGCGTGCCCTCCGCGCTATTGAGAAGCAAATCAATAGTTAGACAGGCATTATGATGAAAAAGAATTTATGAAGATAATTGAGAACTAAGTGGGTTCGCCCGATTGTTTTTCCCGATTGTTTCCCCAGAACTGACACAGTGATCGTTTTAGCGTCGTACAAGCATCGTTCAGTCATCCAATAATGAGCGTACAAACATCGATCGTACCAATAAACTTGAGCTGTTTTTTTTCCAGGCGTCTGCCTTCACTATTCTCAAGTGATATTGGTCTTGTACAGAAGCTATTTCAGTCAATTTGTGAAGTAAGTTAAACAAGACCAGAAATGGACGTTTTTATACTAAAGATGCAGAATACGTCTGAACGGACTTGCAAAACATTTTAGAGCTTTTTATGCGTCTCTAAAAATAATATTCACATTATAGTGGGAAAGGAAATAAGCTCATTGCATAGGAAGATGGGCAGAAGAAGCATTATGCGCTCATACTCGCTATTTGATGTAGTGCATCTTGAACGACGAATTATTTGAAATAGAACATCAAAAAAAAAAAAAAAAAAACACCGCCCCACCCCACCCGCCCTCACAAGCAGCGACCCAACACCCTCACACACAATTATCTACCACCGGCACCTACCATCCCCACCATCCCCACCACACCCCATCACCACCAACAGCAAAACATTATCCTCACCATCACCTCCCACCATTACCACCACAAACATACCACCACCTCCCTTGTCACCACCACAAACCTACCACCACCACCCTTGTCACCATGTAATTCTAATTTACTACTAACCATTTTTACCAGGAAGAAGAAGACACTCGTCTGGCAGTACAGGAAACTCTCTCCATGATGGCACCAGCGTACAGAGAGACTAAAGGATCAACAAAGGCTTTGATCGAAGCGTTGATCTTGAGTAACGTAGAGAAGGACACTCACCAAGCAAGACTCGTTGCCGTGCAGTTTGCCAATACTGTTTTTCTGCCAACGCACATCCCGTCTAGATATGTCTGCATGCTGGCTATCGCTGATATGTACGTGTATTCTTTATTCCTGTTATTATTTTAAACTGGGGTGTTTACCGTATTTAAACCAATCCAATCCGATTTGAAATTCGTTTGCTATTGGTTAGAAAAGAGCGGGAAATTTTACTTCCGACATATGCCACACGCGTCTACCGGAAGAACCGAGAAGAATGGGGAAAATGGATTTGGAAGTTTCCGATAGGAATGAAACATACCTTTTTCCAACCGGAACTTCTTTTTTTCATTCCTTCCTTTTTTATTTTGTTTACCTTCATTTATCTTCTTGTACAACGTAATTTTTTAGTTTTCATTTTCTTTACCCTGAGAAATCGTCGAATTTTTCATCTTTTCCAAATTTATATCCTTGGCGTTCATTTCATACATTCGCTTCACCCATCCTTCTTTTCATTTCTCAGTAAAGACGATGTTCGTGACGAGGCGAAACGCGGTCTTCGTTTGATCAAGGACCACAGTCGCCTTCACACATCATCCGCTCAACAGACGGAACAGACCCCATCAGATCGACTACCACCCTTCACTGACATCGTCAACTTTGTCGCGAAAAAGGTAATACCACGAACCAAAAATCTATTCACTTTCTCCCTCGTTCCTTTGGAATACTTTCCTTGTCTTATTTTCTTATTTTTTCACGCGAACATTCAAAGCCTCTGATTTTTTCAAAACCTTTCGTGCTTTTGAAAATTTTTGTTTTCTGTCTACAGACCATTCTTTTTTCAGTTTAAGAAATGAGAGTTTTATAAGAGCATGGATGGAATGTTGCTGATTTTGTTGTCATTGGTTTTGCTAAGAAAAACTTTTAAAGTCTGATTTGCAAAATAATCTTGGTTGAAGTAACTTAGGCGTTCTTTCGAGAAAGAAAATTACGAAGATTGTTGCGAAGTTGCGAAAGATTAAAATTCTTCCTTTTCTTTGAGTTATAATATCCTTTGAATAATATTATTTCAAAACTATTTCCATCCTATTCCTAATTACTGAAGTATTATAAAATTGCAGCTTGCGATAATGACTTTAACCATAGTTAAAGTTAACTATGCTTTAAGCTGAAGGAGCACAAGCACAAGCACCTTTTTATATTCAATCTAACAGTAGTCTTTCTTTTTAAATTTCATTTTTTTAATAGCTTGTATTAAAAGCAAATATATAGAGTAGAGAAATTGCACAAAAAGGCACCAGGTTTTGATTTTTCAATCATATTTACGTAGACACAAGATCTTATTTTTACGATTTCAAAATCATGGCATTTTTTAAAATGAATCCTTAAAAAAAACTGGAGTGCTTTCAAAATCATTAGCACAATCTATAGTGACGGTTTGAGGAAAATTATTAGCCAGTTCTAGTCTGTGCTTTATTGTGAACGTGTGGAGCTTTCCTGACTGTCCGTGTTGTACCCTTGAAAATCGGCTTGCTTGCATAGCACTCACCGACAGACTTAAACTAAGACTGTAAATTGGACTCTCAAGGTCTTAACTGAGTTTTTCCTGCTCAGTTTTACCGATTTTTCCATAAATATTTTTTATATGATATCCGGCTTTATTTTGTTTCAATTCTTCAATTCTTGAGGTGCAACCATGCACGACTCAAAATCTCTTGAGATGTAATAACAATGAAACAGCCGCTATGTTTCGAATGAGGAATGCTTTGATATCGTCATCCAATATGGCGGCTCCTATGACGTAACATGCACCCCAAGAATAGCTTATTGCAACTTTTCCCTTTAGTACTGGCTGTGGTGTTTCGTGGTATTCTTCTCTGCTGAGGACTTTCTTTCTCGTATTTAATCATGGCGTTTCTACTGTTTATGTAATAATGTAGGCTGGTGAACGACTTAAAGGAACATCTTGCTACACAGCTGGCCACCTTAAGCTAGCCTTTTCACCAACAATTTTTATTGAGGTATCTATCTGTAACTATTTATTATTAAGACCCTGTTATCATTGTTCCGACTTGATCAAAAACCCATCACTATTATTACCAAAAAATAGTTTATCTTACACTACAGGACCTGGTTGTACGAAGGGTGGATAGTGCTATATCCAATAGATAAATAGAGAATATTATACACAGGCGCGAGGAGATACGAATTTTATCTTCGAATGTTCAATCGATATTTCACGAGTGAGCGCAGCAAACGAGTATAGATTACTGCCTTTTGGAATTGGGTACTATCTGGAATAATTAAATAGAGGATATTACATGGGCGCGAGGAGATACGAATTTTATCTTTTCGTGTTCTATTGATATCTCAAGATTGAGTGCAGCGAACGAGTGAGATATCTAAATTGAACACAAGATAAAAATTAGTATCTCCAAGCGGTCATGTAATGTTCTGTTTATTATATACATATCGATGAAACTTAAATAAAGCACAAGCTCAAAAATCGTTTATCAAAATAGCAAGCCGATTCAACAGCGATATCTTCACGTGTGAAAGATATGGTATCTTCCACTGATGAAAGATATCGAGTTTTCGACACTAGAGAAAACCTAGTATTTCATTGATATCTATATAATAAATCACCTTATCATATAACTATCCATAAAATACCTATATTTCTTCTTTTCGAAAACGTGATATGATTATTAGTTTATGAATAAAAACGTTTTATAATAACAAAAAGCTTATTAAGTTGATTTTAGTTATATAGTTGATATAATTATATAATAAACGGGATATTACATGGACGCGCTCACTCGTGAGAGATCCTTTCAACACTCGAAGATAAATTTCGTATCTCCTCGCCGATATGCAATATCCTCTATATTTATTCAATGGATAAAGTTATGATGTTATCCAATAAATTTATCTACCGGATAAGGATTTATCCATCGGATAGCGCTGTGCACCCTTCATTAAGATGGGCCCTGGCCACTTTATGAATTGCAAGCTCTGTTTAACTTTTGAAGCTAGTGAAATGATTTATTTCTTTGTGAAAAATTCTCAGTTTTTTTCATTCAACAAAATTTTTTTAAATTTTCGACCAGTCGGATTCCGTGTCGCTAGAGAAGACGGGTGCCTTTGACCCTATCCTCCTCGCCTCCACCCTGGGCCACCCGCTTTTCAATATCACGTGATTTACCTACCACAGGTAGCCCATATCTCTCGTTTTACGTAATTGTTTTTTCGCAGGTGATCCGTTTATCTTAGACGATGTCTCTCAGACAGTGCAGGTGTTACAGAGGAAAATGAAGTCAATAATGAATCGCTGGGTGTAATAACCCACTACCTACAGTCACTGCTCGACAATATCATGGATACAGGTAAATGTATGCAAAAAAAAAAAAAAACGTGAGGAAGGGGTCAGGGGGTGAGTAAAACACCCTTAGGGGTGGAGATCAGGGGGAGGCGAACAAAAGAGAATGTCATCGATAGTCATGGATACAGGTACAGGAGTGAAAAGGACCCATTGGGTAAGGGTTGTATTCAGGGGATCCTAAGTGTAAAAGCTTTTATGAGTTCTGTGGAATTTCATTGGCTTGCTCTCTTGTTGTTTTTCTTATTCAGATATTTCTACCTCAGCTATTGGAAGATACTTGGACTTGCTCAAACAAGCTCTCCAACCAATTGGAGGTATTTCATCCGTTCACTCATTCATTTATACATTCATTCATTCATCCGTCCACACATTCCTCCATCCAGTCCGTCAGTCCATCCATCCATCCATCCATCCACCCATTCATCCATCCATCCATCCATCCATTTCTTATTTTGTAACATAATTTCATTCATCTCTGTTAATTCAGCATTCCACGTTTCCTTCTCAGTCACCTCATTTCACTTTCTCATTTTACTCAGGAGCTGATCTTCATGCAGTATCTCTCCACGGACTTCTAGAGATAGTTGCTGCAGTACCATTCAGAATCGCTAAATTTTATCACCACCATCTTGACTGGTTAAAGGCAAGTCTATTCGAGGCTGTTGATGTATTTATTGCTGTCACAATTCATATTATTTGGGAATGCTCGTTTTTTTTTTGCGTGCCGTGATGAATAGCAGATGTTATTGATGTATGCAAATGAGATGCAAATGAGACAACAAGCATTGTATAGACCCAATAGCCTCACTTGTTATTATGGATGCATGAAATGAGACGCAAATGAGACAACAAGCATTGTATCGACCTGATAGCCTCACTTGTTATCATGGATGCATGTAATGAGACGCAAATGAGACAACAAGCATTGTATCGACCCGATAGCCTCACTGTTATCATGGATGCATGTAAATGAGATGCAAATAAGACAACAAGCATTGTATCGACCTGATAGCCTCACTTGTTATCATGGATGCATGAAATGAGACGCAAATGAGACAACAAGCTTTGTATCGACCCGATAGCCTCACTTGTTATTATGCATGCATGAAATGAGACGCAAATGAGACAACAAGCTTTGTATTGACACGATAGCCTCACTTGTTATCATGGATGCATGAAATGAGACGCAAATGAGACAACAAGCATTGTATTGACACGATAGCCTCACTTGTTATCATGGATGCATGAAATGAGACGCAAATGAGACAACAAGCTTTGTATTGACACGATAGCCTCACTTGTTATCATGGATGCATGAAATGAGACGCAAATGAGACAACAAGCCTTTAATAGCCTCACTTGTATAATATTTTAAAAACGTTTTAAAAATATCTCATTGCAGGCTGAACTGTAATAACAGCGATTGCTTTCTCGTCTTTTCCTTATTTCAGACGGTAGACATTACTACGCCCTCTGCCCGTTAATATTAATGCACAGTAAATGTTAATTAATCTGGAAAATCTTACATTACATAACCTTGGCTGTGTAAATGTTTCTTCATGTGCAGTGATTGACTTAGAAGATGACGTAATTCCTGAAAAGCTGATTTGTCTGCTTCGCATGAGATAACTATATCAAGTTTTCTAAGTTATTTCTAATATCAATTGACTGCTTTGTTTCTCAGGGTTTCACTGTTTCTAATAAACAAGAAGCACGCGAATATGCTGGTCGTTTGTTGGGCATTGTTGTCAGTTCCATGGGCGATAAGACGTTTGAAGATTTGTTGAAAGAACTTTCAGATTCTTTGCAGAGCCAGGTATGATAAATTGTCTGTTTGTCAGTCGGTCGGTCGGTCGGTCGGTCGGTCGGTCGGTCGGTCGGTCGGTCGGTCGGTCGGTCGGTCAGTCAGTCGGTCGGTCGGTCGGTCGGTCGGTCGGTCGGTAAGTGGGTTGGTTGATGTGTCAGTCAGTTACTTTATCGGTTTTATCTTTTTCTGTTTGCAGTCTTTAGATATCCAGCACGGAGCAGCCACAGCCTTGGGGTTCCTGATCGCTCGATACATCAAGGAGCAACAAATAAACCTTACCGTCCAAGATGATGTAGTGATAGAAGATGTGGAGATGGAAGACGGGATGACAGAACCCAGCCAACTTCCAATCCACTTGACGGCAGTCGTTACTAAACTAGGTAAGATATGTTGAACAATGATGAAATAAAACCAACTTCCAATCCACTTGACGGCAGTCGTTACTAAACTAGGTAAGATATGTTGAACAATGATGAAATAAAACCAACTTCCAATCCACTTGACGGCAGTCGTTACTAAACTAGGTAAGATATGTTGAACAATGATGAAATAAAACCAACCTCCAAACCACTTGACGGCAGTCGTTACTGAATTAAAACTAAAAGTTATCTATGGCGATGATCAGTAAGCAAGTGCTATCTCTTAATTAATGAGCTGTGTGGACTGTAGTATTGGAGGGAAGGGTAGGTTTTTCTTGAACACATCTAGTCTGATCAGTTACCGATTACTCTGTCTTATCTGTGTGGAATGACAAGGGGAGGGGTAGGTAACATCCCTGTCGTTCCTTATTGCAAAGTTACTTTCTCTTGAACACAGTAAGCCTGTTCAGTCGAACACAGTAAGCCTGATCAGACATTAAGTACCATCTCTTATTTTTGTGGTCAGTGGGGTGGAGGGAGGTGATTAGGTACCAGTATTGTTACTGTTCCTTATAGCAAAACTATTTTCTCCTGAACACAGTAAGCCTGATCAATCATCGAGTACCATCTCTTATTTTTGTGGTCAGTGGGGTGGAGGGAGGTGATTAGGTACCAGTATTGTTACTGTTCCTTATAGCAAAACTATTTTCTCCTGAACACAGTAAGCCTGATCAATCATCGAGTACCATCCCTTATTTTTGTGGTCAGTGGGGTGGAGGGAGGTGATTAGGTACCAGTATTGTTACTGTTCCTTATAGCAAAACTATTTTCTCCTGAACACAGTAAGCCTGATCAATCATCGAGTACCATCCCTTAGCTGTGTGGTCTGTGATGCTGTGGGAGAGATTGGACGCAACGGTCCTTTACCACTACCAGACGGAGAGCCGCCCCCAGAAAAAGGTTTTTAAATATATCTCATTTATATTTTATTCGTTGCCCACTAAATGCAAGCAATATGACCTGACAAAGAGTTTTGGATCTGACATTTATTAGATCTCAGAAGTATAGAAAAGTTTGCCTCTCTCAAAGTGTTTTACTTGGTTCAATTCAAGCCCCACACTCTTGGGTTCAATGCTCATAGATGCAGCACATCAGTACACTCTTGACCTCAATAGATGCAGTACCTCAGTACACTCTTGGCCTTAATAGATGCAGCACCTCAGTACACTCTTGGCCTCAACTCTCATATATGCAGCACCTCAGTACACTCTTGGCCTCAACACTCATATATGCAGCTACTCAGTACACTCTTGGGCTCAATTCTGATAGATGTAGCACCTCAGTACACTTATATGTTTTAGCTAGTTATCTCTTCTGTCAAATAACAATTCATTTATTTTACAGAGGAGGGGAGCCAAATGGAAGTGGACAATGTGCAAAGTTTACCTGATCCTGGCACCAAGCTTCAAGTAGTTACAAAGCTTTTGGACCGGCTGTTGAACTCCAAAGAAAACAAGGTCAGTCTGCGCGCGGCACAAAGGCGCAATTGTTGTTTCTGTTATATGTGGGTTATGGTTCCATTTTGTGTTATTTTGAAGCACTGGTTTAGAAAGATGAATTTATATTTAATATGACACGTCGATATTAGCAATTTAGATTGCGAAGTTACGTAGAGATTGACCTTCCAATAGCGAATATTCCATGGTCGAAATTTTCAGATCTTCTACAGGGGATTATATTCAATTTTTACACAAATTCCCATATTTGCTAATATGAATATCTTGATCAATTTGTTCATAGCATAGTCCGACTAAGGACTAACGTCCGAAACGTCAGTTTCTATTTTCACTACGGTGTATAACTTATAAATCTACGATAACTGAATTTTTGCTTTGATCATTACTAGCATGGTTCTGAAATAGATCTAGTCAGAATGATTGAAAAATCTGAAAGTCGGCCATGTGTAATCACCGTGTGAAACCTTGACATAGTTAGCTGAGCATGCTCCTTGAAAATTCATTTTTGGGTCCTTGTATACTCCTTGATTAGTCCTTGAATTTTAAGTGGTTACCTCAGTACGAACCCTGTTATAGCTAGTAGATTCCACATCAAAGGCCTGTTCTAGCATAGAACATGATCTGTTTACTCTTTGTGTCTTTTACAGGTACAGGAAAGATCTGCTCATGCACTTGGCTACCTTTTGGTTGGAGAACCGCAGTTTGTTCATCGACAAAGACTCATTGATGGATTGTGCGAGGCAGGAAAGGCATGTGAAATAGCAACAGCAATAGCATCGGTCACTGTAACATCACTTACAGCAACAGCAGCGTATCATCATCACCATTGCTGTCATCATTTTTCATCATCATCACCTATATCAGCATTTATCACCAACATCACCATTTCCGTCGCTATAACCATCTTTATCGCCATAATCAACAGCATCGTCATCAACTTCTTCATCATTCATCATCAAACCATTGCAATGAAATTAATTTAAGATATTACTAAAAATAAACATACAATACGGACGTGTGGTGCCTTAACCAGTCTCAGTATGTCCAAGCATGCTGATCGGAACCATTCTTTCTTAAAGAGGTCGTCAATAAGCCTGAAGCGAGATGACGTTTTACCCCCGTCTCTAGACCATAATCCTTTTACACTGCTTTTGTTCTTTAATTATGACTATTGTCCTGTATTCTCTAAGGAGTCAAAAATTTTAATATGAAAGAATTTTAAAAACTATATGGTCTAGAGACGGGGGTAAAACGTCATCTCGCTTCAGGCTTATTCATATCTGGGTGGTGTAGTTTCCTTCACTTTCACATATTCATATTGGAGGTGCTTTTTATAAGCATCAGGGATTGGCTGAATGTTGTCGACCAATCACAAGCAAGATAGGGAATAACTGAATGTATAATAATGTGTTTTTAGATTCGTCAAGTGGAGTTACAATTCACAGTAGGCGAAGCCCTGTCGTGCGCAGGCGCTGGAATGTTCTCCCAAGCAGCACGTGACCCATGGACCATACAACACAACAGTTCTGCCGCACATGAAGTCGACCCTAATGTCATGAAGAATCCTTATCGAGACGATCGTTACTAAGTATTCGAAAAATCCCATTCCATACGCAAGACAGGTAAGGTAGTCTCCTTTACAGCCGTTCTTAGTATCGTCACGCAACGCTCCCTCCCCATTAGCTAGTGGGGAGGGAGCGTTGCGTGACGATACTAAGATCAGAGTTACCAAGTACCCACTGCGTCTGTAAGTGAGATAATTGATTTTATCCTCGAATGACCACTTTAAATGGCGGTCCCGTCTCTCCACATGTCATCCGCATTACTCACTAGTAGGAGGGACGTAAAAGAACCACTGAGGACGTGCAGAAACCCTGGCAGTGACCACACCCTCAGTGCCTACATCTCATACTAACCATCTCTCATGGTCGTAAATTGCCATAAAAAGCAATGTGACTTTCACGACTCATGTAAAGTGCCTTTGATATCTATATAGAAAGAGCGCTTTATAAATCATAAGAATCCGAATGAACCCCAGTTCTTTCTTATCGCTTTTAATATGACTCTTTTTCCAAGCAAACCATGAAACTAAATACGTCTTTTTCGTTTCAGGCATCCTGCGTGTGGCTACTGGCCCTTGTCAAGTATTCTGGAAAACATCTAAGCAATACAAGTATGATTGTTATATCTTACATATTCATTATGACGTCATGGACTACAACTACCAGCATTCCTTGCACACTGTCTTTTGTTCAGTTAATTAGCACCGATTGTCCTAATATTCTTATGGGGAAATACGAATCTGAATAAGAAAAAAATTTTGCGAAGTATTTAGGTAGTGGAAGTAAAATGACGCCATCATGCAAACGGCCTATTTGTTGTAGTTTTCTTCCCCCGAAGCTTGAAAATTTGTCTTCGGTTTGAAAAATATTCTTCTCCTCATTAAAATTAATCTTTGAGAAACTGAAAACTGTTATGTTTCTGTGTCAGGATGATTTGAGGCGAATTCAAATGACATTCATGAGTTTTTTGGCCGAGTTAGATGGTAAGTGGGTGAGCAAGTTCAGTTTATTTATTTTTTTACTGAAAATTCGACGTTGCTTTTGCTGTTGTGCTAAGCAATGGTGGTCTTTAATGAAATGTGTCTTTAATGTGGTCTTTAATGGCAGCTCTGTTGATGATAATGATTATGCTGATTCTTTTATTGTTACATGATAGTGATAATAACATTGAAATTACTGATAATGGGGTGCTAACCATTTTCCTAGAAAAACTGGAAATTCCGGTTGAAAAACAAATAGTATGTGTCATTCCGATTGGAAAATTCTGAAAAACTCGGTCTTCCAAAGGAGATAATCCACTTTTAATGCCCTTTTCGGCTCTTTCTGTAGACGCGTGTATAATGTTTTGGAAGAAAAAAGTTTCCCGCTCTTTTTCTACCATTAGCAAACGAATTTCAGACCGGAAGTATTGGTTGAAATGGTAAGCACCCTGGTTTTATGCATAGTGATGATGGCTATGGTATTTCTGTTGTCTGTAATAGTTTGTGCCCGTTGATGATGGTGGCCAATTACCCCCATTCATATCATTGCGCCCTTTATTCTCATTTGGACGACTGCTATTTTGTTCTACAGATTTAACCCAAGAAGTCGCTTCGAAGGGCCTGGGTCTAGTATACGAACTAGGTGGAGAGGATAGACGAGAGGAACTGGTGTCATTACTGGTGGATACCCTCACCACAGGGAGGAGGTACCGAACATATTAACCATCTAGAACTCGTTACTCGTGCATTATTGCCTCATTTCGTTCGCCATAGACCTTGTCTGAGCTTGATAAACATGGTGCATTGTGGTCTAGCTTGGGTACAAAAACCACCATTTAAGGCATGATGGACAAAAGACGTGTGTACCAAAGCTCGTAGACATTTATACCAAGTTCGATAAACATGGTGCATTCTGGTCTAGATTGGGTATAAACAACACCATATAAGTAGTGTTGAACAAAAGATGTTTTTACCTAGACTAGACCATATTCGCTATCTTAGCAAAGGTCTATGCTGATGGAATTAAACAAAAGATTGACGTCATGTTTACTTTCAAACATTGTTTAACCAATCACAGTTCATGTTATATATCTATGTATAGTTATCATGTTTTTGAGTATGTGTGTGTTTTTGTAGGCAGGCGATGCAAGTTACAGGCGAGACCCAAGTATTCGCAGAAGGAGAGCTTGGTAAAGCACCAGAAGGAGGGTAAGGTTATCCATCACTTTTCGTAGGAGACAATCAGGTGACGTTTATTTTTAACCAATAGATTCACAGCTAGACCCGAATCGTCTATAGTCAAGAATTCACGTCGAATGCGATCGAATGGTTATCGATTTTTTACCTCGAAAAAGAGAAGTTGAAAGGGGCCGACTCAAGATACGACGTCGCGTACGAAGGAACGATCCATGCCTCCGCATCTCGTTTCTGCTTCGCGCGTCGCTCCAGCACCTTTTAACGGCTTTATTTAGAGACTGACCCATGGCACGTGACCGCAACTTAGCTCTGTTAAAGTTCTGGCACTCTAACGAGATAGGACACCGTTACAGACCTCTCTCAATTCGATAAACACTATGCATTCTGGTCTATCTTGGGTACAACCTCAATTATAGATCCAGAGGTTGTTTCAGGATTCAATAAAATGTGAAAGATTTTTTTGAGATAACTATAGAAGAAGTCTTGATGAAGAAAAGTTGTTGGTATTCAAGCTAGACCACAATGCACCATGTTCGCCATCTTCTTTAGAAAAGACCTTTGTATTTAACGTGTGGTCATTTTCTTTTCTTCTCGTAGGGGTGGTCTTTCTACGTACAAAGAGCTATGTTCCTTGGCTAGTGATCTTAACCAGCCAGACCTGATCTACAAGTTCATGCATCTGGCTAACCATAATGCTCTTTGGAACTCCCGTAAAGTATGAATGAAATTCTGCAACATTGAATTACTTTCGATGCATTCAAACCCAGCCGATACTCAGACCAAACATCGAACTTCACATGAGCCGAAACTAACTTAAACAATGGATAACAAGGCGGGCTTGTCATTAGGTTTGGTTCATGTCAAGTTCGACATTTGACATGAGGCTTAGAAGGGGGTGGGGGCGAAATAGAGGAAATACGGTACATACGAAGTGTCATAAAAAGACAGTACGGATTTCTTTCTTTAGGGTGCTGCCTTTGGCTTCACTTCTATAGCCGCTCATTCAAGAGAACAACTTGAACCTCATCTCCCAAAGATTATTCCAAAACTTTACAGGTAGGAAAAGAATAATGCTTCAAAAGCTGTTTATCATTGAGACAAGACTGGAGGTCTTGAAGTTTCGATAAAGCACCAGGGGCGTAAGCCACGATTTTTTTAAAGGGAAGGGCCATTATTGGAAAATCCGCCATCTTGTTTGCACCCCAAAAACGCCGAGCCAAAAAAAAAACCGGCCGTTCGGCTTACGTTTTATTTTCAGCATAAACAATATAAAAACCAACATTACATTTTATTTTTACAAAAGAAAGAAAGAAATAAAGGAAAAGAAATTACGGTATAAAATCTAAAAAGCCGCCATTTTGTTTCCACGAAGAGGTGTCCCTGGCCCTCCCCTGACACCCCCCTACCTGGCTACGCCCTTTTTCAAAGTTGAACCTGTCTTTTATGCTTTCAGTAAACCAAAAGGTATTGGTAAAACAATGTACTTGATATATTTCTTTATTTTTTCTTTATTCCGTTATTTATTTGTATATTCGTAGGTATCAGTTCGATCCAAACGTGAAGATCCAACAAGCCATGTCTAGCATTTGGGCTGCTCTTGTACCAGAATCCAAAAAGACGGTAATAAAACATATATACTGTTGGAATTTTCTCTCGTTAATGTTCATCACCGGGCTCTAAAATTTTCAATAGAGTTCTTTGTGGCTGACAACACATGATGGTCATTGTTGACAACCATTTGGAGACGTTAATGTGATTCAAATACCCCATTCACACCTACACGTGTTTAGTTAAAAACTATGTTTTCATTAAAAAAAATTGAGAAACTAGAAACCTACAATATGATAAAACTTTCTCAAAACTTATTAAAGCAAGACTGTGACAAAGGATAGTTTACATGCATTATTTCACCAAATATTGTGCAGTGGTCGTAGATAGTTTGCCAAACCTGTTTAGTTAAACCACTTTAAAACATGTTTAATACCCCATTCACACCAAGGCTTAAACATTTTAAAAGTAGTTTAACTAAACAGGTTTGGAAAACTATCTACGAACACTGCACAATATTTGGTGAAATAATGCATGTAAACTATCCTTTGTCTTGCTCTGATAATATTTTACAAAGTTTCATTATATTGTAGGTTTCTAGTTGCTCAATTGTTTCCTACACGTTTAGGTGTGAATGGGATATAAGCCTTGGTGTGAATGGAGTAAAAGACTTTTATCATCTGATGATTGAAATCCAGCATTAATGTGAAATCTTTTTGAAGACAGTATAGTTTAATATTTGCTACTTTTCTGGTATGTTTACATTGTTGTATTTCTTATCTTAGGTTGATAAATATCTCAAAGAAATTCTAAGAGATTTAGTTTTGAACTTGAATAGTAACTTATGGAGGGTACGTCAGTCAAGGTAAGCATAAATAGACCTTCAGTGTTTTTTCGATTGTTTGCTTTTTGTTGTTGTTGTTCTGCGTTTTTTTATTTGTTTGTTTATTTGTTTTTGTATTCCTTTGTTGGTTTCAGTTTTTTTTCTTTTTGTGTTTTTGTAGTTTGTGGTTGTCGTTGTTTTTTTGGTTCCGTTTTTTGTTTTTTTGTTGTTTTTGTTTGTTTTTGTCGTTTTTCTCCCTTTGATTTTTTTAGCTTGTTTTTGTTTGTTTTTTTGTATTTTTTGTTGTTGTTATGTTGTGTTTTTTTTTGTATTTATAATATTTCTTAATCCCCTCGCCTAGATGTGATGTCTATTAATATTTTTATTGATAATTCAATTGTTTTAATTGCTTCAGTTGTATGGCAGTCAGTGATCTACTCAGTGGTCGTTCAGCAGAAGATGTTCTAGAATACATGCCTCGTTTATGGGAGCTGTGTCTACGAGCAAGAGACGGAATAAAGGTGAAACACTCCCTTTTTCCCCGAAAAATAACGCGTTTTCCCCCCAGAATATCCACGGAATGGAAGTGCTGACTTCCCTGTTTGATCCGATGATATTGTAACTTCCATGGAATAGAAATGTGTTGGAAGTCGCCTCATCCATATTTCCAGTTTTTGCACAACTAGCGCACCAATCAGATTACTATTAGTTGTGAGCTTACCAAAGGGTTAAGATCTTAATGCTGCTTTACTTTACTTTTCTTTTCTTTTCAGGAAACGGTGCGACAAGCTGCTGATGCAGCGTGCAGAAGACTCAGCAAGGTATAGTGTTGCTCATTCGATGTGTTTGAGCTCTCGTTGTCTTTGGTTAGCGGCTTTGCTGTCGCTTGGCGCTTGCCCCGTCAGCCATTTTGACTTGCACCATAGATTTCCCCCGCGTAGCCTCGCAATAAAACGCTTCAGGACAACGTTATGCAGGCTTAAACAAAGATTTTTATTCTTATGGTAGTAAACATGACCGTGTGATCAAGGTCTATAGTCAATTCTAAATATTCATCACATATCTTTTTACATTTTTCAGGTTTCAATACAAATTTGTGACGTCAATCACGGTAAAAATCGGTGAGAAGGCGATAGCCTTGGTTCTGCCGACTCTTCTTGATAAGGGGCTTGGAAGCAGTGCAGAAGAAGTCAGAGCCATCGCGTAAGAATTGGTTTTTGCATGATATTGACGTTGCAATTTAGCTCGTAGAGAATAGTTTCATGTTGTTGAGGAATGCAACCTTCTTAAAATTGACTTGAATCCGAGGCTAACATGGAAATACAAAAGAAATGCCACAAATTCCATCGAGAAAAAGTGTGATTTCTTTTGTATTTTCATGTTAGCCGTGCATCCACGATACTTTTGAGAAAGGTACGGCCGTTGTGAGGAGAAGAAAGAGTGGATGCGAAGGAAGAGAAGCGGTGGTGGAGGTTACACTTAAAAAAAATTATAGATCATCTATAAGATAAATCAAAAATGTGTTTATTTTTCCCAAAAGACCGTGAAAAAACTTCGTTTTTCTTTCCTTGTGAGTCACTGGGGGTTTCCCTCAGCCTTCTTTTTCTAGGAAACATTTATAGCTGTTTTGTTTTCCTATTTCTATTGCTTGTTATTAATATGTTTTTGTTTTTTGTTAAGGTTGTCGACCATTTTGAAAATCAGTAAAAATGCGGTAAGTCTTGTAGTGATATTGTAATCCTGATTTAAATAGTTGGTTTATCATCATCCAAGAGTGAATGAAACTAAAAGACGTGGCCGCCATGTTGGTTGATGTAGCAAGAGACAAATGATAAAACCTTTGTTCAATTCACTGCTATTTAACCAACATGGCGGCCATAAAAGCCAGAATCACTATTTCTTGTATTCTTATATCTTAGTTAAAGCTCAAACCAGATAGAACTCTTCCCAGGCCTCTGCATTCTTAAGGAACACCTGTGCATGCGCATACTTTATGAATAATTCCATTCATTTTTTGTTATGTTTGACAGGGTACATTGTTGAAGCCTCATATATCGGTTCTTGTGATTGCGTTACTTCAGTCACTCAGTGAACTTGAGCCTCAGGTAAGCAAACTAATAAACCTCTAACTTCAAGACTTGAAAACTACTTTAAGGATGTGACGTGAGTTGATGTTGCGTGACGTGACGTGCGTGACGTCATAATCCTTATCACGGACGCGATGTTACTGTACTGGGAAAGTTGTACCATATTCAGATCAAGTAGATTTCTTTGTAACCCTTACCGGCCATGGTTTTAAATTGGCTACCCGTTGAACTAATCACAGCACGCGAAGAGTCTTATCCAATCAGAATGTTAAAGCACGAACCGTCACGGTTACGGCGGTGCATCTTCTCACCGACTTTTCAGTAACGACCCCTTGTTATGTTTATACGAAGAAAACGATAGAAATAGGGTCCAACTACACAAGCCTAAGTAAAAACAATAGTAACCTCTTCATTTCATTCAGTTTAATTTTCTTTTTTTCTTTCTTTTTCAGTCCATGAACTACATGAGTCTTCACCTCCACAAGAATGAAGACGTCCAAGAAAAGGTAAGAAAAACACTGAAGTGTATAGTGGATCCAGGTGCTAGTCTTAATTCGTTACTTATGTGGAGCTCACGTGGTTTGTTTCAGCTTGAGAGTGCTCGTATAGCCGCCTCCAAGATGTCCCCAATGATGGAAACTATTAACATGGTAAGATCAGCCCACCATATCACATTCACAACCGTAATTACCATCATAATCACCACTATTATCATCACCCCTTTTCGATCTCACCACCACTACCATCACAAATATTATCATCACTACCACTATCATCATCACTACCACTATTACATCACCTTTATCATCATTCTCACCACCATCACCACTATCATCATTACTACCACTATTACATCACCTTTATCATCATTATCACCACCACCACCATCACCACTATCATCATTACTACCACTACTACATCACCTTTATCATCATTAACACCACCACTACTACATCACCATCAACACCACCACCCCCAACATTACCATCATCATCTTCATGGTTGGTGTGCGGCCTTCAGAGCTAGAGGTCCACGGTTCGATCCTCGGGATCTCCACTTTTGTTTCGGCTTCTCTCTTTTCTTTGTAGCTTTAGCTTCAAATACCCATAATAAGTAGGACTGATAGCCTGAGTGGGTAAAAGGCGCACCTTCGAGCCCTATATACATGAGCCCCTGGCTCATGAGATTAGAGCAACCACTCTTCGCATTATGAAAGTACCATAAATTACTAAATTACCATAGCTTATTCTTGTCCGCATAACGAACAGTTTTGTATTTTCTTTGTTAATGACAGTGTGTTCAGTACGTCGATGAAACAGTTTTACCAGAATTAGCTCCCAGGCTTTCAGATCTACTACGCAGAGGCGTTGGACTGGGCACTAAGGTACAGTTTAGGTTGGTTCATGATATATGGTTCTTGTCCTGACTGACTAGTTGATCCTATCTTTGTTTGTCAGGTTATTTTTATTCTCTCTTTTAACTTCAATTTCTGGGTTTCAATTAGTTGATAGAACTCTTTGAATCTCACTAACTGCTCCAAATGGTGGTCAAACACTGAGTAATTATTATTATTATTTGTGGCAGGTTGGTTCGTCTAGTTTCACGGTATCCCTGTGTTTACAATGCCCTCAAGATCTCACACCATATGCAGGTAGATATTAGAGAACGATAGACTACGATGCATCCTGTGTATGGAACTCAGTAAAAGCCTTTGTGACGGTTGTTGGATAGGTCCCTTGCACCAAAACGAAAGACTTCCCTTATCTTGAGAATAACCTAACCCTATCAATGGTCCGAGCACGAAACAATGGTTTCAAATCGAGTTGAACTTGATGAAAGAAGTATCAAGTTCAATCTCGACTTCAAACCATTGTTTCGTGGTCATCCAAGCGAATTCGGGATAGGTCTATTGGCATCTTTTTTGATGTTTATATGTTACATTGCTTTGATTCCCAGATTGTGATTTAGTGGAAGGGGTCTAAAGAGCGTGTTTACGTGACGTCACAGCGGCCATCTTGGTTTACCAAAACAATACATTTTCTATCCTCGTGGAATTGAACTCTATTT
This sequence comes from Actinia equina, assembly GCA_011057435.1. Taxonomy (NCBI): domain Eukaryota; kingdom Metazoa; phylum Cnidaria; class Anthozoa; order Actiniaria; family Actiniidae; genus Actinia; species Actinia equina. The sequence continues at coordinate 1,557,725 of WHPX01001187.1, forward strand.
TTATTCAAAAACTGTGCATACATTATCTATTGTTTGGTACACCAATATGGCTGCCTTGTCACGTGAATGAAAACACACTTTAGACACTCGAACCCGGTGTTTCCGAGTTGTGCCTGACGGTCGTCTTCAAGTTCGTCATCATCATTCTTAACTGTCATTTTCATCCTCCTTTATTTATTAGGAAAGCTTTTAAGTTCCCTTTTGTCTGGTTTGAGTGACAGAAGTGCGTCAGTGCGCAAGTCATACGCCACAAGTATTGGTCACATGGTTAAGGTATGGTTGTGTTCTCATACGAGATGTAAATTGAGGGTGTTATAACTTGCATCCAAATGGCTTCCTTTTTGGACCAATCAGAGACGGAGCAAAAAACCCACTAGCCAATCCAAAATCCCAATCCACTACGTAATCCAAATCCAATTAAAAGTTAACTTCTAAATGGCTTTAACCTAGTTTGAAGCCTAGCTCTGTCGTGAATTTCCAACGCTGTGATACAACAGCCAAAGCCTTATATATTGTGGACAATCAGTTTTTCGCATGTGTTAGACTAGTCTGTAAAAATCACATTTGCAAAATATTCCACCTAAAGGTTTCCCTTTTCATCAGGTCTCAAAAGATAGCAGCGTCGAGAAGTTAATCCAGAAAATTAAAAACTGGTATTTCGAGAAAGAAGGTAAGGATGTGGCCATTGTTGTCCATTTGGATTCCTATCTGTCACCTATAAGAAATATGCCTCCAGTAAAAAGCAATCCCTCATCAATTAATTCAGAAAATTTACGATAAAATGAATATAGTAAGGAATAGCAAAAGTACCCCTGTCTACATCAAGGACACTTTATTCTGCTACTCGCACCATTCCCTAACTGCTTATATCTATATTTGCGTTTTTATTAGTTTTTGCCACTTAGGCTGTGTTCGTCAACCTTTATAAGATCTTAAACAAAATATAACGAAAAGACGAAAAGAAAAACAATTCGTTCGTGGTTCAAAAAATATGTGCGCGCTGGTGTCGGAATTTCCGCGTAACCGTTTCCTTATTTTTAAGGTCTTTTCTTTGATTTATTCTTATCCTTCATCAGATCCAGGATTGAGGATGGCTTGTGGTTTAACGTTTCAAGCCATGACTCGTTACTCTCCTGACATCATGAAGAGACACCTGACTAAAGCCTTGCCAACTGCATACTTCGCAATGCATGAGAAAAAGAAATCCGGTGAGGACACCAACACATAAATACAGTACTACCCTTAAAAGTCAACTTCTAAATTCCAATTTAGAGTCTGGCTCTGTTGCAACAGCGAAATGTTTCTCTTACTTGTTTCCCGAGGGTACTATCCACTTGATAGGTAAAGCAGTTTTCGTATGACTGTAAAAAAGTCACTGCCGTATGCGTGCCTTGCCATGACCATGTTGTTTTCTAGACTTTTGATTTGGGGATTTTTCTCTCTTGCAATGTGATTGGTCGGACAGTGCCGTGACATTGGCGTGACCGTGTCCGAGCCGTGTTCCGAGCCGTGTTCCGGACATTTGATTGGATGAAGAGTAAATTATCGTGCAATGTGACTGGTCGGGCGTATACCTTGCCGTGTCATGACCGTTATCGTGTCGTGAGCTTTTCACAGTCATACGAAAACTGCTCTAAAAGCTAAGTAACCTGTGTCCCTCGTTCCATATCGAATAAGAATTCAGTAGTTGATTTTGGTAGAGAAAGAAAAACCGGAGAACCGTGGCTACGCATTATATCTCATGCAACGGTAGCTACTCATCTGTAATAAGAGCTTTCAAAGGGTTTATGTTAACGTGTTTATTATTATTATTCAGATGGCTCGTTGTCGTCTTCAGAGTCAGTTTGGGAAGAAATATGGATCGAAAATACTCCAGGTATTTATTTTCTTTCTTTCTTTCCTTCCTTCCTTCCTTCCTTCCTTTCTTCCTTTCTTTCTTTCTTTCTTTCTTTCTTTCTTTCTTCTTTCTTTCTTTCTTTCTTTCTTTCTTTCTTTCTTTCTTTCTTTCTTTCTTTCTTCTTTCTTTCTTTCTTTCTTTCTTTCTTTCTTTCTTTCTTTCTTTCTTTCTTTTTTATTCTTTCTTTCTTTCTTTTTTATTCTTTCTTTCTTTCTTTTTTTCTTTCTTTTTTTCTTTTTTCTTTTTTTCTTTTTTTTTTTTTTTCTTTTTTTCTTTTTTCATTCATTCATTCATTTATTTATATATTTATTTTGTTTATTTATTTATTTATTTATTTTTGTTTATTTATTTATTTGATTGACGGCAGTGTATGCCAAATTACTCTGTTACGACTGCAAAGCTCATGGCACGAGCACGGTCGTGACACGGCAAGGGATACACCAGCCCAACCACATCCCGAAAATTTACTTTTCATTCGATTGAATTCCCGGAACATGGCATAAACCTACGCAGACACGGTCACGCCAAGGTCACGGTAATGTCAGACCAATCACATTGCGCGAGGAAAAAATCAGCCAATTAAAATTCTAGAAAACATCACGGTCACAGCATGGTACTGAGCTTTTCACAATCATACGAAAACTGCTCTAAGGTAACGCGTAGCAATGAAATCAGTAATAAGAACTGAATATTTATCCTACGAAAGAGAAGGATGTAATGACTGGTTACTGTTTTTCTTTAGGTACTGAGGGAGGGCTGCGTCTGTACTTGAACGAGATCGTAGACATCACGTGCCCCGCTTTATCATCACAAGCCTGGCCTGTTAGAGCACAAGCAGCCAATACCATAACTAATATGGCTTCAAAACTTGGTTAGTAAATAAGTATTACATGGGGGTTATGTTGAGGCTGCTGTTGTTGTATGGAACTCTTGCTGCTGTTGTTATTGTTGTTGATAGTGGAAATGGTGGCGATTGAAGTATTGCTTGTGTCGTTGCTGTAGTGTTTTTGGTAGTGGCAATGGTGGTGGTAGTGATGTGGTTGTTGTTTGGTGGTTGTGGCGTTGTTGCTCCTGCTGTTGTTGCATTGTGAAGTTATCATTGTTCCCGATTTTGATGTTCGTACTTCTAGTGGTCTTGCCTTTTTCGATTTTCTAGGTTTTGATTTACACTGTTTTTATTAATCTCGTTGTTAATCTCCACAAAGAGCAATGTTGCATGTAATAAACTACTTCTGCTATGTAACTTCTTAGGGTCAAACCTTAAACAGCCTCATCTAGGTAAACTACTAGGCTCTCTTGTCAGTACACTGACAGGAAGAACGTGGACTGGCAAGGTAAGGTTGACGTTATATACCAACTTGACTAGTACGGCGAGTCCTCACTTATTTTTATCATATTGATATAAAAAAAGATATTAAATTTTATCACTTGTCTTTACAGGAAGCGCTACTAGATGCCATAAAGAATATTTGTAAAGAATGCAGGTGAATTACCGTTTTTCAATCGAAAAAATATATTTTAGATTCTTTTGGATACAGAACCACAGACAGATTGAATAATAATGACTAGCGGCGGTTGCTAGTTGGACTGCGTGGTGTTTAATACAATACGTGAATAAGAAGGAAACTTCCGTGTAAGAAGAGTGCGTAACTTCACTGACGTTTTGGACGCTAGTCCTTTATTGGAGTAAAAGAGAGACAGACGGACGGACGCATGAACAAACAGATGGACAGATAAACATACAGACGAATGAACAGTCAGATGGACAGATAAACAGACGGATGAACAGACGGGCAAATGGACAGACAGAGAGACAGACGGGCAGATGGGACGGACAGACGGATGATCAGACGGCACATGGACAGACAAATGAACAGACAGACGGATGAACAGATAGACAGACAGATAGAGACAGACGGACAAACAGACAGATGGACAGGACACTCGGATGAACAAACAGGCAGATAGTTGTTGTCAGGAAACAGTTTCTTACAGTTACCGCAATTGTTTGTGTTCACAGACGTCCAATAGAGTCTTCAAGTCCACCAATAGAACCAAGTATTGAACAGGTACTTATTATATTATACCCCCCCCCCCCCCTCCTCCTGAAATATCACATGGACGCCTACATTTATCGTTTGGTTGATCAGATAATGGGGTACCTGTACGCGTAGTTTTATGCTTGGGGTTTGGGCCGAAATTTCTCGATTTTTGAAATTTTTCAGATAGTCAAATAAAATTGGAAAATTAACACCATTATTATATACCTTTGTGGTGGCAATAAAAATGTGTTTTACAGATCTTTCTGTTTTTACAATCAAACATGCCTATTTTTTGTTTGTTCTCTTTACTGTCACACCATGGCCGCCTGTGGCCGCCATTTGCTATCAAACGTGGCAGTCAAGTCTAATTCTTAAGGATGGGTTCCGGGGGGGGGGTGCATGTGATGTGATTTGTCATCCAACATGGTTGCCATTTCTAATTTTATTCTCATGGGAATTGGGGGTGGAAATTATCTATATCTAATGCATATTTCATGAGTTTCAGGTTATCGACGCCATATTCAAAGAATGCAAGAAGGAAAACCCAACCTACAGACAAGCAGCATTGCTGTGCTTTGGTCAAATTGTTGACGAGTATTCCATGGACAGATTCCAGGAAATAGCCGATCTTCTCTTTCCTCTCATTGATCCGGTGAATATAAACCATAGTAATGAAGAAACGCGCATGTGCTTTGTGCAGTTATAACGCACGCAGGGATTAGCAGAATACGAGAGAAGTGTTAGGAGAGGAAAGAAAATAGAAAACGCGCGCGCGTGTGTTATAAAACAACTAGAGAAAGACAGAGAGAAGTCTAGAATAAGTGTTAAGAGAAACACGACGCGTTGCGGGCTTATCTTGCTTTATAACAGTTATTCTATATTAATTCGTGGTAAATCTTAGTAATTATGTTTATGTATCCTCGTGTTTTCAAGAAAAAAAAGGAAGACGAAGACACCGAGGCAGAACAAAATGAGACACAAAAGAATGAAGAGAAAAAGGAGGAAGAGGAAGAAGATGAAAAGATCGTAGACCAAGATCTTCTGGGTGCAATATATACATGTCTCGGACAGACTTGGCCTAAGAATAGTTCTCTTACTCAAGGTACTTGACAAACAGTTCCAGTTATTTAGCATTCTACAAGTGCTTTATTCAACTTTACCACTCTGAGGTGGACGGATAGCTTTACAGGTCTACGAGCAACCGATAGTTTGAATTAAAATTTAGAAGTTCAATTTTGTGGGGGGAGGAAAACCGGAGAACCCGGAGAAAAACCCTCGAATACCAGAAGAGAACCAAGGTGGTTGGCCACCTTAGGCATAAGACAAACGTCGAGTTGAACATGAGCCCAACCTAATGACATAAAAGAAGAGACCGCCATATTATCTATCAATAATGCGTACGGCTCAAGTGAAGTTCGACGTTTGACCTGAGTCTTATCATCCCTTACAAGATTCTGAAGAACGCTTTCTGTATCTTCAACAGTTGGGCGTAATTCCAATTCCAGACCACGTATCCACGTGACATTCTTAAGCAGTTGACACACTGGGCAACATTGCGCTCAATTTATTTAATGTTACACGTAGCAATACAATAACGCAGCATCATTCCAATACCGAGTCTACCTTCGATAACCACGCCTGCTGTACTAAGTTAGTCAGCGTTCGTCGTTTTAGTGCAGCCTGTTAGCTGCAAAATTACAAAATATTGCAAGCGATTTTGCAGCAATCCTACACCATCCTGTTGCGCGCAATGTTTTACGGCCTTTTGTCTGCGAGTAGATAATGACACTTGATCTGAAATGGGGGGAAAGCTAGCTCTAGCTTAAAATACTATAAGCTCAACTCACCTGGGTTTTGGTATCGTTATTTTTGCAGAGTCACTTGGAGTGAGGTTCAGTAAAATATTATCTCATGCCTTGTCATCGACCACGTGGAAAGTACAAGTGGTAGTCCTTAGAGCTCACAAGTCTTTCCTTTCGAGGTTTGTTATTTGTTGAAATTTGTATGTACCTCAATCTTGTTATTACTGTTCATTACTATAGCTACAGTTGATATGTTGTTGTTATTATTATTATTATTATTATTATTATTATTATTATTGCTGTTGTTTTTGCCAGTACTGTTGTTGTTATTGTTGTCGTTGTTGTCGTTGTGTTTTGCCTGTTCCTTTTTTTGTCATTGTTGATATTGGAATTATTGTTATTGTTGCTGCTGCTGCTGCTGTTGTTGTTGTTGTTGTTGCTACTGTTGTGCCTTTTTGAGTTGTTGACAGTGATGTCATTATTGTTGCTAATGGAGTCATTTTCCCCCTGTTGCTATTATTGGTGTCAGTGCTGTCGCAGTCTTTTTACCTTTGGCATAATGTTTCTCCATTTCAGACCACGAGTCATCCTCTTGAGAATAAGATTCTTCTATTAAGTTGTATCCATATTCATGTGTCTTCTTATGCACAACTGTTAAACAAAGAAATGATACTCTAGGGATTGACACTTGGTCTGAAATGCGGAAAACATTACTCCTAAGGTAAAGGAGGCCTATTCCCACAGTGAACTCGCATCCTATAAAGACTCCAATATCATTGACCTTTAATTAGATTAAAGTGGCAGTTACCTCAATCAAGTGACCGCGTCAATTCAAGTATGGAGAGTGATGAGCAGGTGGCTCCATCGACTTTAGAGAGCATCTTGGTCCAAATACTATCGCCTGTGTGCGAAGGACTAGGTATGTCTTGTGTGGATTTGCTTATAAGTGCATGGTATGTTTTGTATTTCGATATATACAATCCGTATAGTTTCTTCCCTATAAGTTGAACTCAGGAAAAGAAATGTTCTCAGCAAACTTATCCAGAGTTGAACCATGTGACCGTTTTAGATAAGGCAATAAGGCATAATACTAACATACTAACAAATCACTTACGATTAGAAGCTGCAGGGTTGCTAATAGCGCCATAATATGCAGCCCGTAAAGTCCTCCACTGCATGGGATTGTAAATAAGCGCCATTCAGCGGCTCTTGGAAATGGCGCTATATAAATTCATTCCTTTACCTTAACCCTTTTTTACCTCAAAAGGAGCAAGAAGCACTGTCATTGGACGATGATTTCAAACAATCACAACACTTGTTTTATTTAGTTTTTCGTTTTTATTAAGACATGTGCTTTGTGTATCACCGAATGGGATTTAATGATTCCCAAAAATGACAAAACAAAAAACAAAAAAGCAAAATATTTTTACATTCAATGGCGGATGTCATATAGGAACTTCAACCTAAACTGTATTCCAGATGAAGCTACGTATTTCTACACTTTTTTTGCTGCCAACCTCTCTCACATGAGACCCCTCGAAAGTGTGCTATTGACGACTCTTAAAACTCCAGTGTATGCGAGCTTAGCCTCGAATCCAGGACCTACTTGTTTTGTTATTCTAATTTCTGCTAAACCCTTGTGACTGGAGTTTTAAGAGTCATCAATTTGGAAGTGTTTTTTATTCACTGCATACTTTATCGTTTACAGAAAACAAGAAATATGCGGCTGTTCGGCTTGGTTCTGTGGAAGTACTCGAAACACTCTACACCTCATTGACAGGTACTTTGGCTTGATTTCCTCCTCGTCAATCACTCCGAATCAATTTTGTACTTAGGATTTTTTTAAATAGCATTATACAATTATTTGATTATTTAAAGTCAGATCTTAGAAGGAAAAGCTCTAATGGAAAGCACGGTTGGCCTAAGTTATAGCCTTCTCCTTCTCGGTAAGACGCGGTTCACCTCTCACCAGTGCGATCTAGGTTCGATTCCCCTCTCGGTGTTGAATGTGATTGGAGTTCTCTCCTTTGCTACCCTCCTCAAAACTATCTTCAAAATTCCAAATGACGTTTCAGAGGACGCAAAGCTACTCTATAGAAATGCTACTGCTAACTTATTTTTTGTTTATTGTCCATTCACGACAAAACGAATTTTCGATATTTTAACATGACTTGTCAAGAAAGCAAAGCACTGTGCTTGCACCAATGGGACTGTCATTGACAAATCACGATAGATTAAGAAAAGTTAATATTGTTCATTGTTTTGTCTTTTTTCTTCTGCTTAGTCTTCATTTGTTCCGATAGGGAAATCCGATTACAAAATCTCAGAGAAAAAACAAGAGTGCAAAATATAAAAACAGAAAGTTTTTAAAAGTTCTTATATTAAGGTGTTTCTAGCCTGTTTGAGCATAACCATATACCAAACGTTTTTGATTATTTTTTAACAATCTTTCTGAAGTTGGATTGATTTGAAATTCACATCCAACATTAGTCTAAGAAATGTATGGAGCGAAGTTCGATATTGAGTGTATGACGTCACAGACTCCAAAACATAATCGTAAAAAGAACATACTTTCGTCCTGAATATCGAGAAAACACTTGATACAGTGATTATTGGACCATTAAAGAGTATTCTTCGGAAGTTATCTGAATCCAAGTTTGAGCGATTTTCGTCAGAGTAGCACTAAGGATTTACTAGGTTTTGACGCGCCCAATCATTAGAAGAATCCACACAATACTTTTTTTTTTGCGTTTTACAAGACCGTTGTCTTTTAATTAGGCTATTTAAAGGATTTACTAGGTTCTGACGCGCCCAATCATTAAAAGAATCCTCACAAGAATCTTCTTTTGCGTTTTACAAGACCGTTGTTTTTCATTTTGGCTAATTGTTCGAACATTTTCCAGGTTCTGACGCACTTGACTCATTAAGAGAATCCACCCAAGAATCTTCCTAGCTTTGCGGAGTGTTATACAAGACTGTTGTTTTTCATTTTGGCTATTTAAGAAGATTTGCCAGGTTCTAACGCACCCGCCACTCGTTAAAAGAAACTGTTTCTTGCTAATTTTCCTTAGCCGTCATTCACTTAGTCTGCTCAATGTCGTTTCTGGCTTGTCATTTCAACTGTTCAAAATAATTTATATCGTCTTTGAAGACGATTGAAAAAAAGCAAACTAGTGAACTAATAATTGGAATCACACAGGATGATATTGGAAATAAAACTCTTGATCGTAATCATACCTAAGGGAATATAAGTGGCAGCCATGTTGGATGATGTTCACTATAGGTGGTTTGTAATCATACCTAAGGGAATATAAGTGGCAGCCATGTTGGATGATGCTCACTATAGGTGGTTTGTAATCATTCCTAAGGGAATATAAGTGGCAGCCATGTTGGATGATGTTCACTATAGGTGGTTTGTAATCATTCCTAAGGGAATATAAGTGTCAGCCATGTTGGATGATGTTCACTATAGGTGGTTTGTAATCATTCCTAAGGGAATATAAGTGGCAGCCATGTTGGATGATGTTCACTATAGGTGGTTTGTAATCATACCTAAGGGAATATAAGTGTCAGCCATGTTGGATGATGTTCAGTATAGGTGGTTTGTAATCATTCCTAAGGGAATATAAGTGGCAGCCATGTTGGATGATGTTCACTATAGGTGGTTTGTAATCATTCCTAAGGGAATATAAGTGTCATCCATGTTGGATGATGTTCACTATAGGTGGTTTGTAATCATTCCTAAGAGAATATAAGTGGCAGCCATGTTGGATGATGTTCACTATAGGTGGTTTGTAATCATTCCTAAGGGAATATAAGTGGCAGCCATGTTGGATGATGTTCACTATAGGTGGTTTGTAATCATACCTAAGGGAATATAAGTGGCAGCCATGTTGGATGATGTTCACTATAGGTGGTTTGTAATCATTCCTAAGGGAATAAAAGTGGCAGCCATGTTGGATGATGCTCACTATAGGTGGTTTGTTATCATTCCTAAGGGAATATAAGTGTCATCCATGTTGGATGATGCTCACTATAGGTGGTTTGTAATCATTCCTAAGGGAATATAAGTGGCAGCCATGTTGGATGATGTTCACTATAGGTGGTTTGTAATCATTCCTAAGGGAATATAAGTGGCAGCCATGTTGGATGATGTTCACTATAGGTGGTTTGTTATCATTCCTAAGGGAATATAAGTGGCAGCCATGTTGGATGATGTCCACTATAGGTGGTTTGTAATCATTCCTAAGGGAATAAAAGTGGCAGCCATGTTGAATGATGTTCACTGTAGGTGGTTTGTAATCATTCCTAAGGGAATAAAAGTGGCAGCCATGTTAGATGATGTTCAATATAGGTGATTTGTAATCATTCCTAAGGGAATATAAGTGGCAGCCATGTTGGATGATGTTCACTATAGGTGGTTTGTAATCATTCCTAAGGGAATAGAAGTGGCAGCCATGTTGGATGATGTTTACTTTTTTATCCTTTTTTCTTCTTTCATAAATATTTTTGTCCCTTGCCTATTTTTGCTCATGCGTTTTTTTTTTTCTTTCTTTTTTCCCCAACAGCTGCGAGATGCTGGGCTCTGTTGTCTCAGGATCAAAAGGACTTAATACTGGACAGTCTAAAGTATGTCTACAATGATAAAGAGCCAAGGATAAAAGACAAAGCAATTCAACTAAAGAAAAAAGTCCTAGGCGAGTCCACATAAATGATCAATAGATTTATTAATTTATTTCGAGCATGCATATTTACAATACACTGCAAACATTTTAAAACCATTTGGGCATGAACAGTCTAACTGTACACTAGTTGCCTTATGCATTCTTCTTCGCTGTTGAGCTTGACGGGAAACACGTCCCTTAATTCCTCCCTCCCCTCTTCCCCTTGGTCCGTTGCGAAAATGGCCTACCCTAATCATTGATTTACACATGTATGTACCAGAACCCTTTTATGAAAGTAAATGTTTTAATATTTCATACAACTTATCATTGTTGTTCCTGTAAGCTTGGAACCAACCAACTCCCAGACACCTCCCAACTGAGTTGGTTCAGATTCTGCAGTTCAGTTCCACACGGAAAAGGTCAACATTTTCGTAATGTTCCTCTACATTCTTCGTTCTCTTCTCTCTCTTGGTCGCTTAAATTCATTCCTGCAAAGTTTCTTTCATCGATAATTCGCTGTGGATGAGCAGTAACTGAAGACAAATGAATTAGCACCATTGAGAAAGTTCTATGTCGTTATTCGGTGACGCTTTTCTGGTGACGCTGTTCATTTAATTCTTTTTGAGAAGTATTCTTGAGAATTCACTGTGGCCGGGTTTAGCAGCAATCGCAGGAAGACAAATGAATTAGCAGTACTGCATAAGAAATTAGCATGTCTTTATCTCTTTCCTGGCCATGCTGCTCCTTTTCTTCTTGAGGCGTAAATGCCTATAATTTAGTTAAATCAAGAAGTTCGATTAATCTTAGTTTCGTAAACCTAAATTAGCACTCCTAGAAGTAGCTGGGTATGTCGGAGAGAAACACGGGAAACTTATACTCAGTAGAAGTTCTTACACGAATCACACAGCAACAAAACGGCAAGCAACAGGCATCGAGAATAGCTGAGAACAAATCAATAAGTATGATCTGTTTTCTTGGAAAAGAGGAATTTTTGGAGTCTAATTATTTCTTGATTGGGAAACATGAAATCCCATTACCTATTAATTATATAGCTGCCTAATTAATCCCATATCAACGGACCTGTCCAATTAAGCAAATAATGGGGCAGTTACCTATATGGGATTAATGAGAAGCTGTATTATTAATACTAATATTGTACAAATATAAATAAATTATAACAAAGATAAACGTTCTAGTTGTCACTGTAAGCTCGTTTGAATAAGAGTGTTTTCAATTTTGATTTAAATTCATATAAGGTGATACTAGTCCTGATATGCAAAGGTAAAGTGTTCCAGAGTCTAGATGCAGAAGCTGACAACGCCCTGTCACCATAGGTCTTTAAATTTGTAGATGGTATTTTCAATAGACATTTGTTTGCTGATCTTAGTTGTCGGGTATAGGAGTGTGCTTTTCAAGTAGTTCTGTAATATAGCTCGGAGCAAAACAATTTTAATGCCTTGCAAGTTATGAGCAAGATTTTAAATGCTATTCTTTCTTGCACTGGAATCCAATGAAGCTCTGATCGTATTTTCCCTTCTGCATAATGAGACGAGCGGCACAATTTTGAACTAATTGAAGATGATGTATCATGTAGTTGGGGAGCCCGTAAAGCAAAGAATTGCAGTAGTCCAACTTGCAGGTGATCAAAGCATGTACTAAGGTTTAGCGTTTACTTTAGATAGGAGCTCTGATTTGTGAAATAAGGTTGAAGTTTGTATAAGTCAGCTTTACAGGTGGTGTTTATGTGATAGTGTTGAAGTCGTGGTTGTCAAAGAGAACTCCAATGTTCATGGCCGATTGTTAGGGCAAAATGGTATCACTAGCAAATTTTACTTTAGAGAGACTTAGAGACGGTCGGTATCGTGAACTATTAAATAGTAATTGGGTTTTGTCAGTGTTCAATTTCAACATATTGGCAGACATCCAATTGGGTTTTGTCAGTGTTTAATTTCAACATATTGGCAGACATCCATAATTTGATATCTGTCACACAAGAATCAATCCATGAAGATGATAGTGTATTTCCTTGCAATGTGGATTCGATAGAAAGTAAATCCGAGACCTTGTTAGCCGTTGACCTTGTTTCTCCGAGAAAGTAACCTTCGCTTTGGACCTTTTGGAATATTATTCGAGTCAAACAAAACATCTAAAAGTTAATACCTTGTCCAGTCAATTTCTCTTTTTCCACGTTTCTTGTTTCTTTGCTTTCTATGTCGTCTACAAACGTTCATTCTTGGGTGCCTGTGCTTGCGAATACAGCGAGGTCGACGAGGGGATAAAACACCAGCAATTCCTTCACAATCCTCGACTGGGCAACCCAAAAACCACACAAAATAAAGCAAAATTATGACTGCTTTGTACTTGTTCATGTCGTTGTCCTAAGTTTTTCAACTTTTTTTCCAGTTTTATTTTCTTTCCCTTACGCTCCGGCGTAGACTACTTAATTAACTGGCTTGTCTCGGACTCGGGGCTTTTATAATACCAGATTGATGACGTTTTCTCGATTTATTGGGAGTTCTCCGCTAGATATACTTATCAGTAACCGGATTGAGATCTAGTGTTTGTTCTCAAAATGGAATCTGAATGTGCCGACGAAATGATAAATTTAAGAAAGGGAGTGTTTTAAAAGTGAGGAAAATGGTTAATTTCGGGCAAATGAAGTCAATTGAATGAGAAATGTTCTCAGTGCATTCAAAGTCATTGATAATCGAGTTGTTTTCTATAAAAATATGCGCAGCAGGCAATTCATCGCGCCACATCATTAGAAAGAAATCGCGTAGCTTATTAACGAATAAGAGATAACTCAGTGTTACCACGCCTAAAATGGGACGGGCCTCAAAAACTACGTCAAAAATACACTTTACACAAGAAGCGGTTTTTCAAAACCGGTACCAAAACCTACCTTATATGGAGTGTAAACTATGAAAACCTGTTTAGAACAAAAGAAATGACGCACATTGGTAACAAACTCAAAACTCCTCTACGTTAGCTTCGTTGACAACCAGTTGCTGTACTATCGAGTACAACTACAGCCGTTTTCAGTATTGACTCAAACTGACTCAAACTGCCTCAAAGGAAAGAAACTTATAAACCTGTGGCAAGTCACCAAGCGCTTCAGGGCGAGTTTTAACGCACAGGGAAACAAAACAAAGCTCTATCGCGCAAAAAAAATACGTCAGTCGTTTTCAAAGAGGACTTACGTCTTTGATAAACCTGTCAGTGTAAGTGGAACCTTAGAACTGACGTCACATTTCCAACTTCTTTAGTTAGTGGCTCACTGTATAGTCGCGCCCGTGACACGAGCTTTGGGTATGTGGATATGTTAGTTCACTGAGTGGACACTAAGACCGATTCAATGTTTTTCGTATTCAGGGAAACCATTTCCATTACGGAATTACCTATCGTCTTTGGGGTGACATCGCTTTTTGAAATGTGTACGCGTATCCGGTGAATACTCCACTTGAAAACGCAACTTCTCGAAACGCTTTCAATGGAAATTTCTAAAAACGCTGTGTTTCTTTAATGTTATCGTGGATGGATGAAAACGGAACTTTTAAAATATCCGAAGATTTGTGGACGGGGTCTCAATTTCTGGAGTTCGATAACCACAGAGGTGCATTCTGGTCTAGCTGGGGTAAAATTAAGCATCACCATATAAGGCATGATTAACAAAATATATATTTGTACCAAAGCTAGACCAAATTGGACTTCCAACTCTGGTACTCTTGCTCCCCCTGCCCCCTAAAATCCACATAAAATAATAAAATCGACCGAAAATGTTTTATTGCCTTTTTGAAATTTGGTTATGGCATTTTAGCACATTCTACATATACAAAGTTAAACTGATAATGACTAGTGGTTACTAGTTGTGACTGCAAACAAAAACTAAATGATAAAAAAAGGTTTGGAACTTTACTGACATATGATTCGCTGAAGAACTAATGTATAAAACGTCAGTAAGCTTGAGACTTTTTTACAGAGTGTCTTCAGCTTTCTCCTTATTCCCTTTCTATACAGCCATTTTAAAAAGATTGGCGTAGGTTATGTTGCATACTAAGCCCGAAATGCACTATTGAATCCAGTCAGCCAAAGATTATGACAACATGTAATTTTACATACCTTTTTCTGCAGGTCTTATGGTATATTTTCTTCTGTGCTGACTTTATTTCCATTTGAACATAATACATTTTAAACTTGGTAAAAACATGCAACAAAACCGTTTTTAAAATAGCAGTATAAGAAATTTAATCTTCCTTAACTTCGGTTTTTCTCTCTAAATTGTACTCTTCGTACAACATTACGAGTGAGAATGCTGCCCCTAATGAGATACAAGGAGAGAGAAACACAAAGGGTACAACTACTAGTATGGGGTTTGAAGTACTATCAGATCTTAACAGCAGATAGGCAATACATATGACCAAACAAAAGCCAGCATTTAAAGAAACTGCACATTGACTATAATGATCAAAGCCTGCTGAAAGCAAGTTGTAAAATGTCTTGGGGTCTGAATGAGGCAGAGCAAGATGGGTGAAATAAAAATGCTGAGTAGTAAGAGCAACGGCAAGTATAGCATAAAGAAAGGGCACCAACCCCTTTGAAGCTTGTGTAGTAAAGCCTTTTACATGGACTGAAGGGAGAAAGCTGGGAAGAAGCAAAATGAGATGGAAAAGCAAAAGGTAGACCTTAAATGCAGTATCAACAGGAATAATACAATGAAGATAATACAAATATATGACAGCCATAAACAAATTGCAAGCACAGCAAAACTCCAGCCTGACATCTGGTGATGATCGACTCTTCTGCTTTCTGTGTGGAGAGTCACTTCATAACGGTATACAAAGAGTGCAAAGGATAAGCTTACAGCACCACTGAAGGCAAGCCATGTGTATGCACAGATTTCAGGAGTTGACATGCTTATCTGCCGTGCTTTGGTGTTTAGAAACAGAATATAAACCATAGCAAACATGAACAGCTGCAATGACCACCAATAGCCTTCAATAGAGTCAGTTACAACACGGTAAGGTCTAAAAAGATAGAATCAATTATATTCATGAGCATAGTGAAGTCTCTGTAATAAAGGGGAGGGAGCATTGTACAATTTCCCACCAAAGCCCATGTGTTTTAGGGGTAGATCCAGGGGAGGGGTACAGGGGGTGCCCACCCCTCCCTGGTTCGACTTTGTGCCCCTACTTCGACGATAACCATTACTGTTTTTGTTTCCTTTCATTCTAAGGGGTGCACCCCTCTCTGGGTTAACTTTGTGTGCAGCACCCCCCCCCTGAACAAAATCCTGGATCCACCCCTGTATATAACCTTGAGAGTTTCTACTATATACAAAGGCATAGTAAAAACATTGGTGGGGAGGGCAGTCTCTACCCGCAGCACACTCCAGATTGGACTCCAGATTGGCATGAAACAAACAGATATTAGTAGAGGTATTTGATTTTGTTCTCCAATGTTTTGTTTTAATGATATCCACTATTTCATACAAAATAATTACAATTAAACATTACAACTTTTCATAAATATATGGCGCACACTCTATCTTTAAAGAGCCTGTTGCAAAATGATGCCTTTTATAAAAAATGCCAGTTAAGGTGGATATGGTTAGAATATATTAAGCTGAGCCCTACTAGAGGCAGGAGGCAGTTGCCACTCAAAACAAACATCAATAAATCATCCTTTCCCATTCAAATCATTCTTCCGGATTATCCCAGAGTCTGAAGATTTTGGGCCTCATCTCAGGTAAACATCCCTAATCTCCTGGATAATCATCCTCATTGATCAGTGCTTGCCATTTGTTGTGACATTTCATTTTTACCATAAACTTCTAATTCTTTTCAGAGGTATTAGTGTAATTTTGCATTGCTTACAAAATCTAAACATTATCTAATCAAAATTATATTGTAAGGGTGCAACTTTTTTTAATTAT
This sequence comes from Actinia equina, assembly GCA_011057435.1. NCBI lineage: Eukaryota > Metazoa > Cnidaria > Anthozoa > Actiniaria > Actiniidae > Actinia > Actinia equina. Next base: position 1,574,062 of record WHPX01001187.1, read on the forward strand.
TTTTTGGTTTGATGATTTTTAACTATGTTGGATGTCATTCTTTTGGTTCAAAGATTTTTTTGCAGCTGGGTGGGTACCCCTTACATGCTGCACCTTCTCCTGGATCTCTTCCTGGTCATATTAAACAGGTAACCCACAGTGTCGGCACAACCCTTCCATATCAATTCTCCTGATTTGAATACTTTGGGGTTGGCAACCCTGCTTGACTCATGATTCTGTATCAGAATTATAAACCTCTTCACACGCTCATGATTTCTATTGTGTTGTCCTCATGAATATTAATGAGTTTGTTAAAGTATAATGGCCCTATGTTTATGCCACTACAGAGGAATTGGCATAAGATTTTTACCCTGATTTAGTGACTCATCATGATTTTACTTAAGTTATTCAAGACAAGTTAATTTTTTTTCAACATCTTAGTTTATGGAAGCCACTTTATGCACGTGTGAAGCTTTCATAAATAAACTCAAGTTTCTGACGTTTTCAATAATTTGCTTTTTTACAACATAGTTAATTATGTTTACAAGGGAAATATTACCTCTACAATGACATCTGACTCCCTGAACATCGTCTTCAAGTCTGGATAATCTTTAACCATTTCCATCAAGGACATCAGGATATTTCTCCATATTAAACACAAAGAAACAATACCAAGTACTATCACAAGTAAGTACTTGACAAAAACCCCTTTTGATGCTCTGATAACTGTGAAAAGTTTCCAAAAAATACATCCAAAGCTTGCTAGAAGAGCTGCCACATATAATCCCACACGAAATAACTTGGTATCGGTGAATATATCGGACATTTTTTTCGTTTTGTCGACAAATCTCTGCACATGGAACCTGAAGTTACAATAGCAAAGAACTCGCGCCAAAACAACTCACGACGAACACTGTCGAAATAGTAAACGAAGAAATTCCGAGTAGCCGAACGAAGTATAACTTCAATAATCATAGCAAAAAAATACAATTTTATATGTTATTAACTTTATTGAGTGAATAGATCTAGCTTTATCATTTTATTATCATTTTAAATCAACATAATATAGTTTTAATGTTTCGTAGGTGTTTCGTAAAATACTCGTCATTTTCGTAATATTTCGATTGGTATTCGGAAGTTGAGCTCAATCTCTCGGGGCCTAATAAAACTGATAGAAGACTGGGTATCGTAGATTTAAATCGCTTACGTGTCTTGAAACCGGTAAATTATTTTCAGATTTCTTGCGAAATTGTGTACAAAAATTCGCTCTTTTAAAGATTAATCCTATAAACGAAGTCTGATATGTCGGACTACGATCAAAATTACTATCAAGAAGACCAAGGATTTTACCAAAATGGTTTTTACTCGACGAATTACGAGCAAAGCCATTCTCCCCAACAGGAAGGTTATGGCAACGATCAATACGGAGAACCTCAATATGGGAATCAATATGGCTATAATCAGTACGCTGGTGGCAATTATTACAACCCAAACGTGAATGGGAACGCACAATACTACAATCCATCATATCTTTCACCTACTAACGATCAGATAAAACAGGTTGATGAAGCACATTCAACGGGGTTTGAGGACGAACCACCTTTATTGGAAGAACTTGGCTTCAACCTAGATCATGTATGGCAGAAGACTCTGTCCGTTTTAAATCCATTAAAACAGGCGGATACCCATTTAATGGATGACACAGATTTGGGGGGACCTCTACTCTTCTGCTTGGCTTTTGGGGGATTTTTGCTTCTTCATGGCAAGGTGCATTTCGGGTACATATATGGGTACAGTGCTCTTGGGTGCATAGCAATGTATGCCATTCTGAACTTGATGAGCTTGGCTGATGTGTCATTTAGTACCGTGGTCAGTGTTCTTGGTTACTGTTTACTACCAATGGTAGCGCTGTCAGGGGTATCTCTTTTGATCAGCCTGCAAGGAATGCTGGGTTCGGTTTTGACGGCAGTGACTATAGGCTGGTGTAGTCTGGTATCATCAAAGCTGTTTGTCTCAGCATTGGCTATGGATTCTCAGCAACCTTCTTGTGGCATACCCTTGTGCACTCTTGTATGGAGTATTTGCTCTTTTAACTGTCTTCTAATGACAAATGAACTATATGAACATAGATCCTTTAGCTATGTTTGAATGCCAAAAACCAGAAGTTTTACTTGAAAGAACAATGTTCAAAGCATTCTTTCATGTAGCAGTTTTTAATACTGCATGGACATGGAAGCTGCATACTGAAATTTGGTTTTCACTTACATCAACCAAAAGTAATCATTCATCATATATTTTGTATTTTTGACTCGTGGAAGGGAAATACCAATTTCCATTGGGCCATCTGCAACTGTACCATGCAAGATTGTGGGATATTGAAAGATCCTTGAACACAAATGAACTGAATGACAATTATTCTTTATTCAGTATCTTATTGCAAAAAATCTTTGAAATTACTTAATGTAAATAAGGATGAAACAGCCACTAGGTTGGTTGTTCTAACAAGAGAAGCTAATGAGGAATGGCTTGTCATCATCAACAAACATGGTGGCTATGATGTAACATGCACCCCAAGAATACTGAGATAGTATTACTGTGCAGACACACTAACTGGGACTACTTGAATAAAACTGACAGTTTTTGACAGTTAGACAGAAATTGAACTAATAACAGTGTTAGCCAATCAGATTATTACATTCTGACACTCTTATTATACAATTTGCTATCTGATTGGCCAGTTAAAAATATTGAACTAAATTTTGCAATATGATTGGTTAATAATACTAATTTATCATAGTGGTCCTGTTTAAAGTATCCGAACAGTAAGACTTGATATGAAGTAGAACAAAAATGTAATATGGAGAAATGAATTCTTGTTAAGTAAATAATACTGTCTGTTGGAATGACTGTACAGACACACCTACCAGGACTACTTGAACAAAATTTGAAGAAAAAAACTAGCTAATCAGGAGAGAGCAAAATCAGTATAATATTGACCTCAGCCATTCACAGTCACTCATTCCCGTGGTTGTCGATAACAAGTTTGTTCTTCAATATATGCCTAGACTTTGTTGCTTGCTCATAATTGGTTCGAGTTAAGAGTTTGATTCCTTTGTTTTCACTTTATGTTGTGCTTACTTTTTTTTCAAGTGGTCCCGGTTAGTGTGCTGCACAGTAATACATAAATGAAAGATAATGTTTGTAAAGGAAACCCTGTGAGTGGCCAAGAGCTTTGATGCTTCTTTGCAGTAAATCAACTGTAGACTGCGGATTTACTGCAAGTGAGCCATTTTGACAGATATAATGTTACTGCGCATGAGCAGACTATCTTTAGCAGCAAAACGGCTTTGCACTGTAATGCGCATGAGCAGGCCATTAGTCGTAGACAGTTATTTGCAGTTATTTCGGCCAATCAAAAAAGCAGTGAAATCACTTAAGAAAAGTACATGTAAGCTTGAAGACAGTGTCCTAGTATAGGACAACTATTTGGTAGAATAGACCTCTTAAGCTTTGTTGTATTTCTACTCGGATCAAACCGGATTTAGTCCAAGGTTATTATCCTCTCTTTTCACGCAGGGATCCCAACATGATAATATTAACCACGGGTATCCCAGACACTACAAGCTTGGTCATAATGTTTTGCCCATTTCAGACCATGTGTCATTCCCTTGAGTATTTTTTGTAGTATGCACTTGAAAAGACATAAAAATGGATATTAATGAAACATAAATCATATTCTAAAGAGAATGCCCTAGCTAAAGAGGCTTTTTGTGCATTAAAACTCATCGTAGTGATAAGTTTGGGTTGAGTGCGAGGGATGGTCGCGCCTTACCAATCCCTTCGCAGAGGTGACCATGGCAACCAGGCCACAGTCCATCCCCCACCTGGCACCCGTCACACCTTCCATGGTGGAGATACTTACCATGTCCTATACTTTCTCTTGAGAGGTGGGTGGGAGGGAAAAATCTTTCCACAAGTGCTTGGCCAAATGACAACACAACGACAAAGCTGCCACACTGCAATCCCTGCCAATACCCCTGATCCACGATGGGCTCCCCCACACTCTCGCTATGCTAAACCGCTGGCCGGTTGGACTCGGTTTTAACTTTGCCTAAATTGCATTCAGGCTCAATTAATGGTCTATCACAAATCCTGTGTGCTGATTGGTTGAGCTACTATTAGTGATAGAAACTCAATAGCTAAAAGTGCCGATTTTGAAAACCAAAACAACACAAAAATACATTATTCCAACTTAATTTCATAGTATTTCGTATCCATTCATCGAATTCTCCACCCTATGGTCTACTGACTCGTAGACTATTCTGGCCACGGGTAGTAATCGTAAAATAGAAAGCAGAATCCAGACCTATATACAACTAATCGAAATATGGTGAACATATTAAATAATTTAAATCTGGACTGACTAGCGACTGACGAACCTCGTGTTCACGCGTAAACATAAAAGCGTTTTCACATGTATGAGAGGCTAGTCAGGCCATCCAGAACATTACAAATTGACAGTTTATTCATGTTTCTGTCCTCTTATTGTCAAAGTAGTGTGAATCAACGAGGCGTAGCCTGCTTAGCCGGCCCTAAACGAAGCGTAGCTGAGTGGATCCGCATACTATTTCGGACAATGTGATGACGAAATTTATCGTCAATAAGAGGACAGACAAAAATCTGATATCCATTTGTATTTTACAATAAACGACAAACACTTATCGTTTTTAGGATCAAAACAACCAAAGGAAAGAGCGCGCGCTTGCCGTTGCCGTCCAATTATTTATTCACAGTGCTTGCCATATTTCGATTCGGTGTATATTAGATGAAATACATTATTCTCTAGTCAATGACAAATCCTCTGAAATGGTCAAGCATTTGTCAAGCTAAAAAGGTCGATTGCAGTTGTGTGCACCAGAAAAACTCTTACATCACCTGCTTGCACTCCAATATTGCTCCATTAAAACCTTGATATTTGTATTTTACTTTAATGTATTCTTATCAGATCCTAACAAAGATCAAACTAAGTATAGCAATAAATGAAATTGAAAAACAATTTAAAGTTTATAAATAGTCAGTGGTGTTCAAACTGATAGTCTTTTTAACTCTCATTATAACGAGCATATGTCTGGTGTCAGACAGTCGGCCGGCTCATTTTTGATCCATTTAGATTATATCTTAGCTCAGTAAGTTCAATTGTCAATGATTTGCACTTGTAAGTCGACTTTTCATATATTAGAGAATTTCGCGTTAATGCTTTTGAAGGTTAATTGTATTAGTAATCCTTTAAATTTACTGTCAGTGATTTAGACAAACAACAAGGGCTTAGTGTTATGAACCTTTTCAAAGTCATTTTAATTTGGAAGTTGCCGTTTTTTTCGCCATCTTTTTTCTTTTCTTGAGGTGTTTATTCATCCGTTTAACTGACCTACGAACCAAACTTCCAAAAACTATGGATTGAGTGTTGTGAGGTCAAAAATGGGTAATACAGCACTGTACAAGCAATAATAATCGTATTTCAGACTGGCTATACGGTAGCTCGGTAAAAGATATTCCATCTTTACATCTTTATGCAAACGTATTAATAACGTTAAATAATGCCGATAAATGGACTAAAAAATAGTGGGGGGAAATGCCGTTCAAAGTTTATATCGTATTCCCCGATTGGCAATATTTCCCAGAGCGACTAATCCTATTTTTTCCAAGATTAAAGTAAACAAATTCCAGTTTCTATTCAACCCTACTTCCTAATAATTTTTGAAATGTTTCCAATAAAGTTATCTAGTCGTCATTCTCTTCATCCTCCAAAACAGTCGACATACTCAAATCTGTTCTCCTCTTTTCAAGTGACTGAATTCTTGGCAGTTTATTACTCTGTATTGGGCCGACATACGATTTGTTTTCGATTTCTTTCGTTAATCGACTAATAGAGTCGTAAGGAATCTCTGATTTACTTCGTGCAGGACGCCTTGGTCGGTTAAGTGCGGTCCTGGGAGACTCGGCGACTTTTGCTGAATTTGACTTTTCTACCAAAGAAACATTTTCGAATTTTATAGCCTGTCCAGGTGGGAATGACACCGACAAAGTGTTTGTTCTGGTAAGCTGACTTCTAGAAGCAGTTCCTTTCTTAAACTTAACTACTGCAGCACCTTTAGCAAACAGTTTTCGCGTGGAATTCCCAGATGATTTCTCTAAAATGTCGTCCTCAAATTCATCTTCAAATTTTTTGGTCAGGGTACAATCGAATCCTTCAGTCCCTGTTTCTAGTGTTTCACTGATTTTGCTATTCACGTATCCTTTTCTATAAGTACTTGATAACTGATCTTTGTAAACATCAAATAAACGTTCAATCTCCTGTCTTTGTGAGGTTTTTGGCTTGAACAATGAAGGAGAACTATCTGGTCTTCCTCCAATCACACCTTTCTTTGCATTCATTTTGAGCAGACTTGCTCCTTCTAGGGTCATATGTCTCTTCTTCCGTAGTACACTTAGTAAGCAAGGACCCAGTACAACACTCCAGTTTCGGCTGGTTTTCTGAACGTAAACTTTCTTCCCATTCCAAGGCCGTTTTCCAGCAGCTATTATCTCGCATATATATTGAAGCCTTACCTTCGGATAAAATAAACTTGGCACAGGAAATATGCCCTTGTTTCGTAGCTCGCATCAAAGGAGTTTCTCCCTTGTTATTAGGAGCGTCAACACTGAGTCGAAATTTTTTCAAAAGTCGAACAATTAGACGAATTATCTCTATGTTCCCTATTGCAGCAGCGTGAGAAAGAGCCGTATTTCCATCCATGTCTTTGGCGTTCAGGTCATAATTAATAGCTTCTTCAAGAAAGTAACGACTAAGGTTTTCTCTTTGGTGTAATATGGCATAAACAAGTGAATTTTTCCCTTTTCTATCGCATAGCTCGATTCGTGCGCCTCTTTTCACAAGTGCTCTTGATAAAACTATTGCTGTTTCTTCTGATTTTAGTTCACAAAGCTGCATTAATGCTGTCTTCCCAGCAACATTTCTCGTGTTTAAGTCTACGCCGTAGTTCATGAGGAAATAAACTTGCTTGAAACGTCTTTGTGATATGGCATCGTTCAACGCTGGCATAGCGACTGCTATGAAAAATAAAGGTGGTTATATTATAAATTAAAGTAATAAAATCAAAATTAACTCCGATTGCTTTTGAGGAAACTCAGACTACCTACCGACAAGGCTAAAATGTTGTAAAAATATTTTGATAAATCGTGAGATGGCAAGCTATGGCAGTACGGTCTTAATGAGTGGAAGCTGGCCTTTTGTACAGAGTAAATGATTTCATTAATAAATATTTGGCAGTCGGCAACGCTCGCTCCATAATTATATATGCCTTGGAACACTTACACAAACCAAAAAAAGTGCCTACTCAAATGAACTAGATCGTATTAAGAGTTATTATGACTTAAGTGTCAACCCATCCATTTGTAAAAGATAATTATATGTAAGTAAACATGTTCTATAAATCGGTATTATTGACCAATGTCGGCCAAATTGTTTTTAAATCTGTTTATGTTGCGAAAATAGTTTCTGTTGCCAAGGAACAGGGGATTTTAAGAATAGCACTTTAGGACAAGACTAATCTCGAGGAAACGGATAAATATTCTAAAGAATTCGCTTATATCAAAAAGGCATCCATTTAGGCAGGTTTTTTTGGACTCTAAAGTAAAATTAATCATTAATGTGACGTGATTTGAAAGGATTAAACAAGAGAATCCGTTTCTTTTATATTCTTCTTTGCTGTTTGATGACATGAAGTTTAATATCGAGGAACAACCGGCTGTCATTTATGGCTGGTTTTTTAGTGGTACATTGTTGTTTGTTGTTGTTTTTGTTTGTTTGTTTGTTTGTTTGTTTGTTTGTTTTGTCTTGTTTTGTTTTTGTTTTGTTTTTTGATAATGAGTCTTCTTTCCGGTGTAGAATGCATGGAACTAGAAGACATTTCTCTTTTCGTACAAGCTAAAGTGCATAATTTCTGTCTGTTTTTTTTCAAAAGGATTTTTGATTACTATGGATACCAAAGTAAAGAAAGGGATGATTTGCACTACCTCTATTCATCATTCAAATTGTCATCAAATGACCACTCGCTGTGTGTCGAGCAAAGTCTATTCTATTTTATTTTTTTCAAGATTTCCGCATTGCTAGTTTTTTATCTTTATAGTTATAATGCCGAAGGCACCAATACACGGTCTTTGCTTGAAAGCGCGGGAAATGTTGCTCATATTTTTCCCAAAGCAACTTTTTATAATACGACCACCTCTATATTACGGGCACTTCGACTGTAAAATGGCCTGATATCCTCTCTCTATATATATTATTATTCAGGCTTTTGATGAGTGATCGCATTATGGAGGGTTGACATTACCCCTCCAGGCTGGACGACACCTGATAAGGCTATCGATAGATGAGTTGTAGTACGAACAAGGTTAACAAACTGATCAGTGTTGCTGGAGTCAATGATAAGGAGACTTCAAATTCAATGCAAAATACCTTTATTGAAAAACTAAAAAAATGTATAAGAAATGACAAAAAAGACCTGAAGTTTGCAGTCGTGCTCTCACTAAACAGAATTGAAATGACTTTGGTGAGTACTTACATGTAAAATTTATTTATGGTCAAATAGACATGCAAAGTCTAGAAAACGATGATATACAAAAGGAATGGTTTTAAAAGACCGACAAATAGGGATTATTTTTAACAGATTCCAAAAGTTATGGACAACACCATTAGTCCTTCGGTTGTGATTTTTCTCGTTTTATGAAAACAAAAACTACAAACCTAGGCTTTATGAAAAAACAAAAATATAATGATAATAAAATAAAGTCTACATATTATCCCAACACCATTTAGAAACCAAATTCCCTTAAAGTGCTACTACGACGAAAATTGCTCAAACTTGGATTCAGCTGAAACTTCCTAAAAATACTCTTTAACTGTCCAATAATCACTGTATGAAGTGTTTTCTCGATATTCAGGACGAAAGTATGATATTTTTACGATTATTTTTTAGAGTCTGTGACGTCATACACTCAACATCAAACATTGCTGCATATATTTCTTTGTATATAAATCCTTAATTTATTTTATTCCTGTGAAGCCCAAAGGGTAGCTAATGTGCTTATTTCACATTACTTGTGACTATAATTTATATTTTGGGGTGTTTGGGTATTTCTTTCTCCCTTTACTACTGATATTTTGATCATAAACTACAAAGAAATGTATGGAGCGATGTTCGATATTGAGTGTATGACGTCACAGACTCCAAAAAATAATCGTGAAAATATCATACTTTCGTCCTGAATATCGAGAAAACACTTCATACAGTGATTATTGGACCTTTAAAGAGTATTCTTAGGAAGTTTCAGCTGAATCCAAGTTTGAGCGATTTTCGTCGTAGTAGCACTTTAATAAAACTAAAGAATCTGTTTAGCTTGTTCTGGTCCGGTTATTAGTGATTCGTTGCCCCATTTGAAGCTGGAAAGAAAAAACAGGAAAGAAATCATGATAAACTAATCAGTTTCAGCGTGCAACTGCCAGCTAAGCCTCATATCCAGACTCCCACGCTGTTGTTAAAGACCGTGTGGAATCTGAGTACGATAAGCCGGCAATCTTAACTAACCTTAGCACTCAATCCTCCAGGAGCGGGCAAAGTCATCGATCCTCGATAGAATTTTTCCCTCTGGGTTCCTCAGCTCTTGGTAGTCCTCGCCGTTATAGTCACCACAAAGACCTCGCACCCTGTCTCGGAGAGTGGGACTAGCCAAAATGCTGATGTCGCCGCGTTTGTAATTGACTTCAATAAAGTGCTATAACGAGAAGAAAGACGTACCTTCAGCACTTCGATTTTGTTCGATTTACGACGCTCATCTTGCTTAATTATTTCACTTACAAAATTACTTAGATAACTAAACGAACTATGTTTCATTTATGCAAAGCAATACAAATTGCTATATATTTCTAATTTTCTAACATTTGACCATCAATATCATAAAATGGCGCCATTATGTTGGGTTCCGGACGCCATTTTAAATTACGGACGCCATCTTGGATTTCGGACCCAACGGACGCCATCTTGGATTCGCGATCGAGCGAGAAACAATGTCTTACTCATGCAGCTCTATTAGTAGTTACCTTGAGATTCAGGTTGACTTTAACTCGTTGTTCTTTCGAATTCCTGACCACTTGACCAATGCCTTGCTCCTTGCAGACCTTTTCTGTGCATGGCTTATTGTTGATCAGAACTGAAAGGTCGGGATTCACTACAATCGTGGTCTGAAGGAAAAAAACAAGATTTTCATTACTTAAAATATTATCGATCTTATTTCATTATGATTCAGAATTCGCTCTCTTTGACCTAGCGAAATTTCAGTTACAGGGACAGTTCTTGTAGGGGAATCAACTAGATGCCCTTGTGTTTCGTCCCGCCTAAGAATGTCCCGAAGACGCAGGAAATAACATCTTCAAAACAGAACAATCAGTTTACGATTTCTGGGACAGTAGCATAGGTTCCACAAGACCCTGCGCCTTCGATACATCCAACATTTATTCTAAAAAACTTAAAGTTTACGTCCTAGATTCACTATTTCATTGAATATACTTTGGATTTAGAGGCAGACTAATCTCAATGCAATATCTAGATACAAGAAAAGTATTTTATAATTAAAACGTAGTATTTTTCTTGCCTTGCTTGGCTGCAGAACTCGAATGATCAGGCGCAGATGTCCTTGTTTCTCTGCTTGGACAGCGATTTTAACGAGTTTTCCTTCCTTATCTTGGACCAAAATGTGTTGACAAGTGCTCTCTTGTCGGGTGGGGAGAAAGTAAGATTTCTGGTCGAAGATTGAAATTCTGTGTTGGTGTGCGCTAGGTGACTGGAGCCTGCACTGACCTGCAAAAATGAAAAAAAAAATACAAAGGAAATCTAGCACCTCTGTCCCTCTTCGAAAGAATTCAAATTGATTCCACCAGATTAAGGAACACTTACCAAAAGGCAATTGAAGTATTTCCTGGAGAGACAGAGGAAGGCGTGATACATTCATTGGGAGAGACAGCGGTTTTGTCTGGATTTGACCGAGTGGGCTCAAGGCACAAATCTGAGCGGTCAGTGGGGATGTTATCTGGATGATGATTTGGATCATCTTCTTGCTTCTCTGTTGCGTGGAAACTGAGCCAAACATTTGCAAGAAGTACAGAATCTGGGGTTCGTATTTTTTGAGGACTTCTTTCAAATACGCTGGCAGCTAAATCGAAGAAAACGTAGGTATTATTATAGTCAGGTTTTGGGGAAAAAATTCACTTAAAATAGCTATACAAAAACTGTCGTATGAGACCTAAGCATGCGGATTGCTTATGAAAAATTATGAATTTATGTTGAACACTTCAGAGGACACTTTACGATCGTTTCGTATCTTACCCCGTCGTCGGAGTAAAAGAGAGCTCAATGTGAAACCATAATCGTCAAAATTAACGATCTAACAATTAGATATAAGTCCTTATGACCAAACGCTTGCTGGAAAAAGTGGAAAATAGATATCAATGAAGAAACTTGCCTTGTTCCATCCCAGCTTGACTATCATCTGTTTTCCAGTCTGCTGATCAATAATGCTTTCCAAATTCATCTCATACTCGTGCTGCCCATTGAACTTCAGCAGAGCATCGACTTTTGTCAGCCGTTTGAAGTCAACACGTAGGTTCATTCCCCAAGTCAATGGGGCCTTTTTGGTTACAGAGATGACAAGTTGGTGCTTGTTGTAGTCGTATTTGAAGGCGATGGGAACCTCACGTTTAGTGCTTTTGCCGTTTGCTTTGTACATGATTTGTCCAATCATGCCTGTTGATCCAAAGACATAACCAGATAAATTAGATTATATTGTTAGTGAAAAACCTACGTTATGGCCGTTACAAAGTGGTGGTGGATTAGCGAAGGTGGCATTAAGAAAGGTGCGTGAACACTGACATTGCTAGCCATTGAAGGATGATGTCTTACAGTAGGTTGTTGAAGTTTCTTACTAGAGACACTAATATCAAGATCATGCTGTCGCTTATTTACAACTAGGCAATGATAGCCTACAATGCAAGTGATGGTATCCTGAGACAAGTGTGTTTGTAACGCAAGATAGTCAAGCGATCGATCACAAAAGCATACGGCCTTGGAATTGCTGCCTAGACCTGTGTACAATTTAATTTGACTGCGCTTCAAGATATAGAGTCTTTGCACTATCACGTGATGGCAGCCATGACAGGAGGCCGCACAACGATAGTCTTTTCCCCCCTGAGAAACTCAATTCTTTCTCATGTAAATCAAATTAGACCACATTCAGTTGTTGCTGGATCCTGTCATGGCTGCCATCACGTGATGTTGCAAAACCTCTATTAAGTTTTTAACACATCTATTGATTAACTGGAAACAAGTATACTAACACGAGAAAACTTACTTTCTTTGGTATTCTGGTTAACGTCTACTTGAATTTCGATCTGCTTGACTTGATCTTTCGGCGTTGACTGGACAATAATGTTAGTTTGAGCAAGAGTTGTTAGGAAAGGAATGTCCATGAATATCAGGGAAGAAAAGTCAGGGACACGTCCAGAAATGCAGGTCTCTACACCAGTGGTATCTTCACCATAGCACACCCTTTCAAGCTGTGGATAAAATAAAACACAAACTACCTGAGTCATTTAAAAAAAAAAAGTTTCCAATATCAGACGCTCGGTCCTTTTTTCTTTATTATACTTGGTAGTATAGAATAAGCTTTTTACGACTATTTGAAATGAAAAAACGGTCAAAAACAAAGCAAAATATGTGATGGGTATTATTGGTAAACGCATGATTTTTGAAAAACGAATGTTACTACTGAGTCTACTGCGAAGCGCAAACACTGCTTTCGATTCTCAATCATCCATGTGTACGTTTACTGAATTGAAAACATGCGATTCAGCTGGCCAAAATCTTTCGCGAAACCGGAAATGACATATGTCAAAATCCAGCATATTTTCTTTCTGCAATACGAAAAGTCTAATGAAGAAAGCCCTGCAAGAAGCACAGTAACCAACCTGAACAATATGCTGTTTGTTAACGTTTAAGGAAACTTCATGTTCGGTGATCTTGAATTGTTGTACTTGTTGGATTTCGACTACACCACACATACCAACTGCTTGTTGATTGGTTGGATCGGGACTGTCATATATAAGTCATGAAATTAGCGTAGAGTAAATTTCTTTCTGAAAATATTTAGTGGCGTTGCGTGACAGTGGCTCGCATTTTAATTGTACGAGCCAATTTCTTGTTGTGACAGAACAATGCGTGACAGTGACGGTGCCTTGCGCGCTTTTTCATTGTATGAGTCCATATTCCTTGCTGTGACAGAACCATACGGTGTGACGTTTCACAGTTACTCTTGGAATGCAACCACGTGACTCAAAATCCCTTGAGATGTAAATATCAATGAAACAGCTGCCATCTTGGTTGATGTAACAAAAAAGCTTGATGGGATAATTTTTGTATAGTCAGCCAACATGGCGGTTATGACGTAAGATGCACCCCGAGAATACGAAATGCGCTCTTAAATTAACATAAAGTTACGAACCATTGCAATGTCGAACAACGACCAATTTTTTTCACGCTAGGTAGTGGGTAGGTAGTGTCGAGGTTACCTACCTGATTATCAAGACGTCAGTGGCCTGTGTTGGGTTTTGGATGACAAAAGTGTAAGAGTGACCATAACGAGCCTTTATCTCAAATCCTACTTGGGGCTTCATCTGAATGGTGTTCTGCCACTTGAGTCCAACTCGTACGAATGGGGTATGGACCTGCATGTGAGCCTTGGTGAAGAACGAGATCCTTTTAAAAAATAACGATAACATCAAATAAGATTAAATTACAAGGAGATTATTATGAAACCGTAAGGTGTATGTATGCTGTCAAGTATTGTTTACCATGGGAGTAATGTTTTCCCATTTCAGATCACGTGTCATTCCCTTGCAAATTATAATATTTGTTTGAGTTATATCCATGTTCATGTGTCTACGACATCGTGTACGACTCGGCGTTAAACGAAGAAATGATGCTCTTGAGAATGACACGTGGTCTGAAATGGGAAAACATTACTTCTTTACTAACATAAAGAAATCTATTTACCGTGACGAGTCGTACGCCGCAGTTTATATGAGGGATTGTAATACTATGAGGGATTCTGGTAGTTCTAGTACATGCTATTAGACTTTACTCACTTAGCATTGACATTCATTGAGGTTGACAGACTTGATGCTGTGAGGAGTTTGAACAAAGAAGGTTCACATTTGATGTTGATACTGTTATTCACACTGGTGACCAGGCTAGAGACAAGATGAAGGTGAAGAGGCAAACCAGCCAGCGTCGGTACCATCTGTCGAGCATGTGCAAACAAAAATGCCTTGGTAACACTTTGTTGGATTTGAATGCTGTTTTTGGTGATCTTCATTGCTGGAATGATCGGAATAATAAAGGTACCAAATCAATTGTTTTTCCCTTATGATGCAACAATCATGCAAACTTACCTCCAAGGGACAGTTCGAATCTCGTCTTTCTCGCCCAACAAGAGGGTCTTGATCTGACTAACAAGTTCATCAATGATTTGAGGGGTAATTTTAGTGTAGAAGATTTCTTGGTTGAACAGCTTCATGAACATCGAGACGTCGGTGTTTTTGGGAACGTTCTTAAAGATTTGAATTATCACAAAAAGAAAATACCATCAACACAGCGGAATAGCAGATATCGGAATTACGCTCTGTTGTCGTCAAACAATTGTTTCAAGTCAAGGCATTTGGGTCAATGCAATTAAATGTATAGAAACTGACCAAAATGTAACAATTATCTGAAGGCAATAGATTGTAACTCTGATCTGCTATTGATGATTTGATCCTGCAATCAACAGAGTGTTTTCATTGCCATGTCTATCAACTGGTTCCGATTCAGAAAATAGTCATATTGTGCCCCACAAACAGCTATGCAGTACCAAGAGTACTACAAGGGTTGCCAAGCACCCTTAACTTATTTCCACAGTACAGTAAACAATTTTTAACCAATTTTCCGCGACCAGAGTTTTAAATTCCTAAATACTCTAGGCTATTTTTAAGCTTGTGGAACCGATATGTAGCAAGGGTAACTATTATAAGAGGAGTAGAAAGTTCCCCGCTATTTTAAATCCATGAAGTTCCCCATTAATCTGGAGAAAGCTATGCTAGTGTCCCCCATGCCAATCCATCTTGACAAGCGGAAGTAGTGATTAGGAGGGTTCACTTACCTTAGAGTAGTGGGGTGGTTTTGTGTGTGGTTTCCTGGTTGGTTGCCTGGATGTTGGTCTTCTTGTGTCTAATACAAGATATAGTTGATAAATGCTGCTTTAAGTATTTAAAAATAACTCCAGATACGAGACAGAAAATAAGAAAATAAACTTCCAAAAGGAGACAGAAGAGAAGAGAAGAGAAGAAAAGGGAGTGAAGAGAAAAGAGAAGAGAAGGGAATAGAAGGGAAGAAAAGAGAAGAGAAGAGAAGAGAAGAGAAGAGAAGAGAAGAGAAGAGAAGAGAAGAGAAGAGAAGAGAAGGGAGTGAAGAGAAGAGAGAAGAAAAGGTCAATAGGAGGGAAGAAAAGTGAAGTGAAGTGAAGTGAAGGGAAGGGAAGGGAAGGGAAGAGAAGAAAAGAGAAGAGAAGAAAAGAGAAGAGAAGAAAAGACTGAAAAATGAAAGAAAGAGGATTCTCGGTCAATAGGCTTAATTAGTCATAAATACTTACGGCTTTTGTCCGATGGGTTTTCTGAATCGCTTGAAATTGGGTTTGCTGTGCTGCCTTCAGGTTCAAAGAGACTCATGACGGAACTCCAGATGGATCTCTTCTGACGGGATCGAATCATTGACAGCACATCTTGAATGACATCTTCAAGTCCTTCTACACGTGCTCCCATCTAGAATGAGAGGTATTCAATGATTTTAAAAGTATGTTTTTAAATAAGCTAGCACATTAAATGTCGTACGGATCGAATACGATAAAATGGGGGGGAAAAACTTGATAGAATAACAATCTGAGTGTATATTGAACATGTTTGAGAAATTGTTTTGAGTTTCTGTTAAAGGAAAATATGCTAAATTATTTCAATCTGTGATCTTGCCTTACAAATGTTACAAACAAGTAAGAACGATGTATCTTTATAATGTAGAACTCTTCTAAATTCTTGGAAAAAATACTGAAATGCACTGACGCATGCATTAGCATTTAAATGGCTTCTCATTGCCTTCCATTAATCCAATTTGTAGTTGACGATATGTCACGGCTACATCACATGGCTATGAATTAATGTATTGTTTCCCACTCTAACGAAAAACGCTCTAAAAGCCTTTCGGAAGGTAGTCTCCACCTGAGCGCCGAGTATGATGAATGATGAATGTATTGTTGAATGAGAGATATTTGAACTGATTCTCACCTCCAAGAAGTCAAATCTGTATCCCATGATATGCCAGCGGAACCTTGCGTTAATGTTGCGTGGAATGAAGCTGTTTGCGACTTGGATACGGTTAACATCCATCTCAAAACCGCTAAGAAGCTTTTCTATGACGATAAAATATTTTTTTAAACGTTATCATTTCATGAGCGGGTAACTATACAGGAATTAAGTGATCAAAATAAGTATTTCTTAACGTACCAGAAAACCTTGAAATACGTGTGGCCCAGGAGTATTGAATTCCAAACTGAACCTTTGGTGCAAATCGGAGGGCTAGGCGTGCACATCTGGCTCTGTCGAAAGATGCATACGATACTTAGAACTGTACTCCTTGCGTCTATCCCTACCTCCACTGAAACTTAAATTCTAAAAATAACCATCTGGTATGAGAACAATATTAGCCAATCAGAATCGAGGAAATTTGCAAAAAGAGGTGTCGCTTTTTCTCATGACGTTATGAAAGTTCAGGCCACCAAATGAATGCAAATAAGAGCTTGATAACAGTGACATAAATAATACGTTTTATATTTTTTTATCGTACGCGTAATGGCGGGCTTCTTTTAATTTTTGTAGGCGGCTTCAATGACACTTCAGTTTTGCAGTAACATCATTTTTGCGTCTCTATTTCAGATCAGCTGGAAAAATACCCCTAATTATAAATATGCTATGGAGTTAGATTTATTTTACAAACGTCTTTCATACCTATCTTTGAGGATATTATTATCATAGGAAGCCAAAGACTGAAGATTGGAGATTACCCATGATGCAACTTGATTGGACCTTGGACCATGACTCTCGAGTTCTCTTCGGACGATGTTTACTAACAGTTGCATGTTCAGGAATGTTGGTTCCTTGTCCAGCAGTACTGCTACTACAGCCATGCGCAGTTCAGCGTCGTTGTTTGGGTCGGCGAAGATCTGGATGAGTTTACTGCGCAACTGCAAAATAATCAGAAATATCGATCAACTAACAAGTCTTTGGTGTGGGGCTGAGCAAAGTACTTTGGGAATAGGAAACTATCGTGATAAGTATCGTGGATTTTGAGTATAAGCAGGAAAAAGATGTATTGGGGTATTTTAGATTGGCATATCTTTTGAAATGCCATCGCATCAAATGTTTATCCTACTTAGTTAATAGTTAATTAGTAATCCTTGGGCAATTTCGAAAACAGAAGCAACTATGTCTTCATTAAAGGCTGTATATAGAATAAAAAAGCAGCAACCATCTATTATCAAGATAATAGCGAGGTCGAAAATTAATTTTTCCGAATTTAATTCCAAGGGCTTTCGCCCGGAATAACCTCATTCCCAAGCACTACAACTTACCTATATTATCTTCAACTATTATCAAGAGAAAACTGAATTAAGTTATTTTTTCTCTTGCTGTTGTGCTTTACCTTGAATGTCTTCCTATAAATACTTACTCCTTCTTTGTTCCAGTGGACCATCTTCCTCAAAGCCCAGATACACTCTACTCGGAATCCAGTCGATAGTTGAGTGTTCATAAGGAGGCTGACAATAGTAGCTTGGTGCTCTCGGAATCCAGCGTTGCCAATGGCCTTCAAGTACATCAGTTTTTCTTCCTCGCTTGTGACTTGTTTGATCTTGCTCTCCAAAGTCTAGAGACAAAGCGACACAGCATTCATTGGAAATGACTTGGTGCCGATTAATCTTAACTTGATTAATGAATTGGATTGCTGTCGTTACTGTTCAGTTACCGTTCATGAACTCAAACAAAAACCCAACCATGTTTCTTTACGTGTATTTGTAAACACATTTCCACTTTTTTTTGTCGTAAGAGATTCAGTTAACGCGAGGTATGCTGGGACACACAGGGTAATTTCCTCAACCATAAGCAGAAAGTAAATGGTAGATACTTATGGCGAATTAATATTCAAGGTTATAAATAAAACGAGGCTTTTTACCTGGACAGCGTTGTGAAGCGAAGTTCTGATATCCGTACTCTGCTCTGCTTTTGGGCACTTGGACAGCCTGTTAACCAAGGCACTGTAGGACAAGAGACATTGACGACGAAGCCAGATTTGGCTCTTAACGCTTGGGACATTCTCGCACATGTCCTGAAAGACAAAAAAAAAACATAAACAAAACTGAACGAAAAAGTTTAAATCTAATGACTTTTAATTAGAGGCAAAACTTTTAACTAACAAACTAGTTTTCAAAATAGGCCAATATCCCCAGTAGCTCATATTTGCACCGTGTCTAGAGATATGAATAAATAAAGAGCCATTTTTCACAAATTCTCCTAATTTTAATACATCGTGAGAATTAGAACTATATTCGAGAAGTCATTGTCCATATTGTAAAATGGGGACCATTAGTCAAAATTTGTTATTCGATATCGAACTCTTGTAAAGGTTTTCCCCCCAGGTACCCAATAACGAGCCATTTGTAATAAGCACCTACCAGAAGAGTGTCGACATGGATAGGCTGGACTTCGGGGACGAATACAAGGCTGATCATAATACGTCTTAACGAGGCCAAGGGGAGTGAGACACACTTCTTCTTCAATAGCAACATTACCTCTTTTGTACCAGCAAGAGACAGAGCATCGAAGCAAAGATCCCTGAAACAAAATCAAACAAACAGCTCTTCTTTTTTTTTGGAACCTTCGGACATTGCTGGGGAAGACAAAAATGCCATTAATGTTGAGTGTTGCTGGGAGCGTTTGCAAAAAGCTTATAACAGAATCCCTTGCATAATTTCCAAGACTGAATTCTTTTTTCTTTAGAATTGAAATCATATTTGATGTCAATATGTTTATCTGTTTTTAACACCAGATGTAGGATGTTCGCAATAGAACTCCCGAAGTCGCTTGAGTGGCTATAGAACAATAGCTCCATGTGTCCAACCTCGACTTGAAGCCATCGTTTTGTGCGGGTCACTCGAGAGTTTTTCAATATACGTACTTGACAGTCTGGTCTTTCATTTGTGCCACCTGTTGGAAGACAATCTCCAGCATTGCTTCATCACACAATCTAATGTTGGCAACAAGGTCTGCAACCGTCTGTGGGACCATGTGACTTGATATATCTTTCTGAGCCTCGGTTCGGAGCTTTTGAAGAAGTTGCTTTACCTGAAAGCAAACTCGAAGAAACCGAGTTAGTCTTGTATTTTGGCACTGAATCTAACATAAAATACTAAAATAAAGAGAGCAAAGAATCAAGGAAGGAAGCAACTGAGCAAGGACGCAAGGCACAAAGGATAATTCACCCAAACAAGGTTTACTCGTAAGCAGGGTCCATTCATTTACCTTTGTTTTGATTTGTTCCTTGTAGGCCTGGTTTTGCCTCACTTCATCTTCAGGGTGAACAAGTTTGAAGGTCATAGCAGTGTCAACGGCTGATTTTATCGTCTCTGTTTAAAGAAAACGAGTTCCACCATTTATAACACTCAGTAATATTCTCGACACGAATTCAAATCTAAACCGCTAAAAATAACGTAGCACTGTCATTTAACCTTTTTCTGATGTTCTCTAGTGGATTGCAACAAATGATCAACACTGAAGTGTTTGAGAATATATTGGAGTGAACACAGATACCTACCTGCAGATTGAGAAGAGGACTGGGCATGGTACTTCAGCTGTTGCCTGCAAAGAAAAGAAGAATATCTAGGTCACGTGATTTAAGATAACCTCTAAATGACTGACAATCATTAGGCTTTCTTCTCCGCTTTCTTCTTTCTTATCCCTAGCCTCCCACTTTTAGGGAATCAAGGGTGACCTACGATTAGTGCACTCGCCTCCTATCAATTTTAGAGTATTTAGGTCTCTAGTTGATTCGATGGTTTTCCTTGTTTCTTTCTCCCTATGCATCATGACCTAAGAAGGTAAATGCTAATTCGATCTACCGTTGGGTAAGCCGTGCTCTTACCCAGGTTAGCCCAGAAGGCGGTTGTTTTAGTGTATCGATATAAAATTAGAATTTATCTGAGCCCCTGTTTCCCATAACTCGAAACGTTTGAATTTAAAGCCAACCTCCCTTCGTCGAATCAAATCATCAAATCCCTAAGTTGTATGACAACATATATTAGTTTCATTCTCGTAGGCTTATGCGTAGGGTCTGGAAACGAGAATGATAATAACTTACGATCCCTATTCGTTCCCAGGTATTACCTGACTTTAGCGACGACCTGGCCACTCAGCTCAGACATTGGTGTAAATATGTGTTGCTCCTCGGCCATGGCTTTGAGTAAAAACCTGTCTTGAAGAAAAGCTTCAACCTGACCTGCATGACGAAGGTAAGGAACGTATCCAAGGCTCTGGAAAAAATAAGGATATGAAATAATAGTTATGAATGTTTTTAAAAATCTATACAATTCACCGAGGAATCATTGAGATGATGCATGCTATCACTGCAGACACGAGTGATAAACCTCTGCTCGAGGTCGTAGTCTTATGAAAACTATACTCGAAATCCCTATCTTGATATTGTAAACATATGCAAATTTGACTATCAGTCTCACTGAACTGACAAATGGACTTTATAAATTGCTTTCAGTTCCTTCACAAGACAGTTCTTGAAACTTTAGCCTAATTCTTTCGTATTGTCTCGGCTGGGTTGGTAGAAAGTATACACACACTAAACCATTTGTATATTCAGAAAACGAACATTTTTTCATACTCAAATGCCTTCGTAATTCTTGGAACGTGCTGAAATTTTCTCTTGTGTTTTACACATCTAATATGTCGCCCCAGTATTAACCGCGCGACACAGGAATACCACACTCGTACCTTTTGACATGATGGGCAAAGGTGACCCAGGAAGATGTTTTCCTTGATGGTTGGTCTTGAAGCACAGTTCTCATACTGGATAGTCTTGGTGACATGACACATCTGGGCCTTGTTTCCGGCTTGTTGGGCTACCCATGGCACGATGCTGTACACCACAGGGCAGTGTCCGACAATGGTGGGCTAACGACAAGAAACGATACTTCAAAACTATTTTTGTTACACTTGTCCTCACATATCTTCTCACACTTCTGTTGTCGGTCCTAAATCCACTGTTAAAAACATTGACCATTTTGTTTGTACCACTTCTAATGTTATATACTGTATTAAATGTACCCGCTGTAATCTTTTTTATGTGGGTGAGACTGGCCGCCGCCTTGGTGATCGCATTTGCAATCATCTTTATGATATTCGCAATAACGATCCCACCAAACCAGTTTCCCGGCATTTTAATCTAGTTAACCATTCTCTTTCTGACTTCATTTTTTCGGTCTTTCTTTGATTAACGGCAACAATGATTGTCGCAAGACCAAAGAAATGCGGCTTATTCACCTATTGGGCACTCTTAGTCCCAACGGGTTTTTGTTTCTTTGCCTACCTTGTACTCATTGGTTTCTTTTGTCTTATTCTACCTTATATACACTCCTTTCTACCACCTCTTTCTCTTACTCCGACCAAGGACTAGCATCCGAAACGTCAGTAAGTTTGTTCATCTTTTCACGGCGTATAATTTACCTTTTTATCATTACTACTTCAAAACTATGTTAAATATTAAGGTTTGCCCCTAAAAAAAGACTGGGGTAGTCTTGTGTATGTTGGAAATTACACGCCCAAACAAATTTTTTCAAAATTATGACCTCTTTCAATTGGTAGATAATCGATAACTGTCCGGAATACCGTCATTCGAGCTTTCGTATAAAAATATTGTTATGAAATTTCATTCGGAAATATAATAGGTAATTAAGAGGAGTAACAATGCGAAATTAAAAATGAAAGGAATTTCTTCATCAGTCATTCAGGCCTTGAATGCATGTGTTATCATTCAAATGACGTTGTCTGTCTTTTTATTTGATTTTGCTATTTCCTGATTGGCTAAAGTCTTTTTTATCTTTTTTACTATGCAATTCTTAAAAAAAAAGACGTTCCAATGATCGATATGTGGTCGTATATTCGGTTGACAATCAATATATTTTGGTACCTCTTTCTGCATGATGACCAATGGAGTTTTCGTGGCTAAGATGTGCTTGGGGTCCTGACCTTCTACTTTGGGTGCAATCTGGAACATGTTGACAATACCACGCTTGATGTTACGACACCATTCAGGGTCATTCTGACTCACACGGATAGTTTTCACTTGTCCACTTGCTGAGAACACCACGTCGATGGGATGCTGTTGAAGCTGTGCTATGGCTTGAGGAACGGCCTCAATTGGTGTCTCACGTTCACTTGTCGACACTTCAAGCTGTACGATCTTCACGTTTTCCAGCTACAAGTTAACAAGAAAAAATTAAGTGAATATGGCGTTATATCGTGTAACGTGACGTTGCGTGACATTACTGCAAGACACTGTATGTGCAATCGACTTTTTAACCCGATAGCTCACGCCATTGATATTGTCTACAGTATAGGCACATATTTTACAGGCAATTGCGTTTGCGTGACCGTGTACTAAAGTGATTTAGGTAACATTGGTTTATATGGAGAGTATCGTTGCGTTACATTAAACCGCGGTTCACCTTGATTTGGGCCTCCTCTCTCTTGATCATAGTCATTTGACAGTCACATCGTAGTCGAAGTCCAATTTGTTTGCTAGCACCTCCAGGGATGGAGTGCACCACTTCGGCTTCGTACTTGAAAGTGTAACGCTTTCCTTTCTCAAACGCTGTGCGAAAAAAAAAAAGAAGATATATATCAATCGAGTTATAAGATGAAAAAAAAAATCTACGAACTTTACAAACAAGGCCGATGGCGACGGTACAACAATACAACACGTGGAGATATAGGGCTGAGAAGTATGTAAACTATAACTTGGAACATGTAATAACTGAAACAAGGGCGCCATAAGAACGTACGTCTCTACGATTCGGGACACGATTGTCACATATGAGATACAAACACAAAATCACTGAATGAACCCAAGAGCCACATTATCGGGAAATGAAAAATAATACTTACCGAGAGGAAAGGCGTCTGAAAAAAAGAAAAAGAAAAACAGAAAGAAAAACAGCAGAACAAAATTAGTAAATACAAAAATAGAGGATTAAACTACATAACTTCTTAAATCAAATTTAACGAGAAATGAGATTTGTGTATAGATAATGAATGAAATGAAAAGGCAATAAACGAGAAATTTGAAATAGAGGAATTTTCATTATACAATATAGGAAAGGAAAAAAGACGTAGTTATATACGTACGTGTGACAGCCACCAAGAGCAAGAACACTAAAGCAGTCTTCATATCTCCTAGTCTAGCTCAACCTGGAGTATGGGCCGCTGTCAAACGAGCTTTAGTATTTATACCCTGATCAATGGAACCCTGGTGATATGGAAATAACTCCGACATGTCTTAGCACCAACACTGAGAGAACTGTTATCTCATGATGAAGCACTTTGAAGCAAGACCAACCTGTGGTGCGCAAGCTGGATTAAGACAACTTCATGGGAGGTTTATTCTTTATTTTGGACAGAAAATTGAAGTGTTATGGCTCGTATTAATTAATTTCCGACTAATCGCAATCTTTGTAGCCCTAAATAGAGAATACTACGCCGCTTCGTGGGTGATGGGTGATCATTTTATCCATGCCTCAAGTTTTGTAACGTCGTGTACCAGCCTGAGATTTTCAACCTTTCTTTCCAGTTGTAGCTCATCCCGTGGGGGTAGTAGATAGTGTACTCCGTAAGCCTTAAGTTTCCATTCAAAAAATAATATGTAATACCTTTGCTTAATAGTCAAGAAAATCCGAGAAAAAATAGTTGGTGCATTCAAGACAACATTTAGGATGAAACTATACGATGAAAATAAGTTCCATACTTTTGTAATATGAGCTTTACTTTTTCAGTTCAATAGATGCATTAGAGAGTTTTAGATTTACGTTCACGGCAAACGTGAAACGTCAGTTGACCAGTAAAAAATTATTTTAAATTACTGAAAAAGAATCGCAAAAAAGTCCAAGTAGTAGAAAAACAAAAAAGTATTTGGGCTTGGTCGGAAGGTTTGTAAAAGGTAAAGTAAATTACAGGAAAACTATGAACATGTGGTCACGTTTGCCTCTTGCGAGGAGAAAAAAAAGTCAATCTAAAACTCTCTATTATTAAAGTTTTATTTGAAGATGTGACGCATCCCCCGGGCCGATCCCACAGGAGATTGTGTCGGAAGAGCCTAGAAACTAACCTTGGCCTTTCCGTGTCTTTTTGGCCAACTCAATGACAAAAACCAAGCTGACATGTTTGAATAGCGATTGAGAATCTTTGAAAATATTTTTGTCTTGCTTATATATTTTTATTTTGAAAATCTGCTTTGTTTTGACTTCTTCATTTAAAGTATTAACAAATCTGGTGATGGATGGGTCGTTGACGAGAAGGTTAGCCGTGACACGCTCAAGGGCTACGGCAGGACGAAAACAATACCCTCAGAAATTTGCCTGATAAATAGAACAAATTAAGATGCTATATATTTTTACGTGTTTTTGGAAATGGCAAAAGAATGTTCCAGGTTTAGATTGAATGAACGTATAGGAATAAGAATGGACCAGAATCAGATTGAATGAACGTATAGGAATAAGAATGGACCAGAATCAGATTGGATGAACGTATAGGAATAAGAATGGACCTGATGCAGATTGAATGAACGTATAGGAATAAGAATGGACCTGATGCAGATTGAATGAACGTATATAGGAATAAGAATGGACCTGATGCAGATTGAATGAACGTATAGGAATAAGAATGGACCAGAATCAGATTGAATGAACGTATAGGAATAAGAATGGACCAGAATCAGATTGAATGAACGTATAAGAATAAGAATGGACCAGAATCAGATTGAATGAACGTATAGGAATAAGAATGGACCAGAATCAGATTGAATGAACGTATAAGAATAAGAATGGACCAGATGCAGATTGAATGAACGTATAAGAATAAGAATGGACCAGATGCAGATTGGATGAACGTATAGGAATAAGAATGGACCAGAATCAGATTGAATGAACGTATAGGAATAAGAATGGACCAGAATCAGATTGAATGAACGTATAGGAATAAGAATGGACCTGATGCAGATTGAATGAACGTATAGGAATAAGAATGGACCAGATGCAGATTGAATGAACGTATAAGAATAAGAATGGACCAGATGCAGATTGGATGAACGTATAGGAATAAGAATGGACCTGAATCAGATTGAATGAACGTATAGGAATAAGAATGGACCAGAATCAGATTGAATGAACGTATAGGAATAAGAATGGACCTGAATCAGATTGGATGAACGTATAGGAATAAGAATGGACCTGAATCAGATTGAATGAACGTATAGGAATAAGAATGGACCTGAATCAGATTGAATGAACGTATAAGAATAAGAATGGACCTGAATCAGATTGAATGAACGTATAAGAATAAGAATGGACCTGATGCAGATTGGATGAACGTATAGGAATAAGAATGGACCAGAATCAGATTGAATGAACGTATAGGAATAAGAATGGACCTGAATCAGATTGAATGAACGTATAAGAATAAGAATGGACCTGAATCAGATTGAATGAACGTATAAGAATAAGAATGGACCTGATGCAGATTGGATGAACGTATAGGAATAAGAATGGACCTGATGCAGATTGAATGAACGTATAGGAATAAGAATGGACCTGAAGCAGATCGAACATGAACTTATAGAAATTATATAATATTTACACCTACTTGCAAGAACGTTGTCATACGATATTAGAACATTAGTAATTTAGTGAGAAATTTAGTATATAATTTAGTATATTTTTTAAATATAATTCCTATCCCACTAAATCACTAATGTTCTATTTTCGTATGACAACGTTCTTGCAAGTAGGTGTATATAACACTCTACGATTATTATTAAGCTGGAAACCCCAATTCGAAGGGTCTTCACGATATCCTCCTACTGAGACAACGTAGCACCCCAGTCACTTGACTGCCATATCTCTAAGTCAAAATACGTCATCAAGACCACCAAATGGTAAACGTAGAGGGCTGTTATAACAAGCTAAAGTGGAACATTACAGCTACTATTAGCATTAGTCTATCGAGCCAAAACATGCTTTCAAAGGCAGGAAACCGATACTTAACACCGAAGTAAGTCTATAATGGACTGGGATAGAAAGGTCAGACGGATACGCTAATGGCGCTAACAGTGGATGGGGATACGATACAGGACATTCGTCACACTACTGGTACGACATATCTATCACACCAAGGTTAACATAAACGCTGATAGTCAAATGTGCGCTTTGCCAAGGTTTTTCGTTAAGGCAAGGAATTATTTTCTTTGTTACTTTCTTGGCTTTATAGATAACACTGTGTAGTAGTTATTTTAGGTAATTATAATCTAGCATTGGATCCAGCAATAACCTTGTAATAATAAAATGTCTCTTATACAGCTTAGGGTGATTTTTTTTGCTGAATCGACAGAGTTTTGGCAATTGAACGAGTTTTGGTGATTGACAGAGCTTATGTAAATCGACCGAATTTTCGCAATTGAACTATTTTATAAGCAATGATTGACAAAGAGAACTTATGAAACGTGCTTATGTAATGCAATGCACTGATAAGCCGGTACACATTCAAGCGAAGAAACGTAATTGACAAACTCACTTTTATATGCAGTCAGAAGAAAGATCCTGCTAAAGATTTTACAATACTGTTTATAGGGATTCCTCCAGCCCACCCGCCTCCCAAAACTTAAAATAAATGTTTCCTATGAACTGTCCGACAACTCAGCTGGGGACTGGACACGGAAGACCCACAATACCCTTCGTGCACGCGATTTGATTTTCTTGTGTTCAAAACAAAGACAAAATCTGTGCTCGTCTGAACACATTCCGGTCGTGAAATAAAAATACACTTTGTGACCTAAAGATAGGAAAACCTATCCGGCCGCGAGTATTGGCCCAGACCTAATTATCCTTGCATAAACTCATTTGTCAGTCGTAGAGTTCCATAAATAAAGGTATGTTGTATCAACAACTGTAACAATTCCATGTTTAATGGAATTTATGCCCCTATCGCAGAGTGATTCTTTATTTGGATTGGATGATTAGCTGTTTTGATCATCAGAAGCGGATCGAAGCATCAAAATATGTTTTTTCATTATCGTTGAAAGTTATAGTTGAAGTTTCGGTCATTATGGTTGTTTTGGTCTTGGAATCCAATTTAGATTTTTCACATTTCAGGGCGATGAATAACAAACCCTGATTCAAACCTGAATAGAAGTTTCTAGATATGTTTTACGAGTGAACAAGGGAAATGTCAGTGTTCCATGTCAAAAATCGATGTATTTTGTCTTCTTGTCAAAGTTTTTCCTCAATCATTTTATTCTGGAGGACTGAGAGTCGAGGTAAAGACATTAACATCGAATATGTTTGGTGAACGACAGCCTTGGAGTAGGATTAGAGAGACTCTTTGAAATAAAGTGAAAAGGTGGTACAATTCAAGAGGCGTACTAAATGCGTTGATTTGAATTCGAAACTTTGAGAACTAAAATAAAAGTGGTTGTTCTTTTGAGGGGTTTCCTTCAGCAGTGATGAAAAAAAACCGGCTAAAATCAAAAGAAGATTAATTTCAATTCATAAAATCATACGGCTGAAATCGGTTCATAGTTAGAACAACCAGTGGTCGATCAATTGGTCGTAGTTGGTCATTCTCTGGTCGTATAAAGAGTTTTTAAATGCGTGTATGTAATCTATAAGTTCAGTGCTTTTTCTCTTTGGACTTATCTTTTTATTAATTAAATTTTTTTGATGAGTTTAACCGAGATGACCTATTTCTTTCATCGATACTTATCTCGTACACGCTACCTCGCGCGCGCGTCCGTTCCCATTGTCATCTACATCCAAATCAACATTCAAATTCTAAATTCTTTTTGTGATCAGTTGTCCTATTCGATTATCCATTTTCTTTCCCGCGCTCAAATTCTTCTAAACCACGTGTCATTGTGAACGACGCGGGGTTATTAAAACTACGCATGCGCGAGGATTGTACTGTCCGCAGACATTCAACAATAAAATTCAAAAACTCAAGGCTCATTCAAACTCAAACTATTCTACAAAAATAAAGCTGATTTTCAATATCATCCATCAATTTTTACAACCTTCTCTATGTACAACGTTGGCTACAGCAGACCGTTATTTTCTCGGCACTCAAAGTTGTATTTATTTTCCAATGTCATGTCTTTGTAAACACTGTTTTTTAATGGTTTTAATTCACCGCAATGAAAGGCACTCGAAGCTTTCCAACGTGCTTTCAAGAGTGGAATCCTACAACACAGTTTTATTACAATTATGCATAACCATATTCAAATTTAGCACTTTCTCGGCGCCAAAGTCTTAAGCAGTTGAGTCGATCCTAATTTCAACCCTGTAACAGAGAAACGAATAGTTTTTTTCTCTCGAGGGATAGAGAAAACAAATCTGAACAAAAGGATTCGTTACTCTGAGTTGTATTCTTTGAAAGGCGTGACGCAACTCGAGTCGAGATTGTCAACAACGCTTCTTGAGGCAATATTTCTGAACTTCTAGCACTTGCATGGTCTTAAGCCTTTTCTATAGTCCTTGCTCATAGCGCAAAGAATCAGTGGATTCACTGCACTGTTCGTGTAGAAAAAAGAAAGTACCACGACTAAACCAATCTCCATTGCCGCTTGGTCATTGCGTCCGTGGGTTCCGAACTCCAAAACGAGAACGTAAATGAAATACGGAAGACAACACAGCGTGAAGGCTATTACAATGAGGATCAGCATTTTCACGAGTTTACGCTTTTTCTCCAACCGAGCGTGAGATTCTTTAGTGAGCCCAACCACGTTCTTGTGAATGATCCGTACCTTCCAGAGTGTCCGTACGATTCTAAAATACGAATAGGCGATAATAAAGAATGGAATGAAGACGATTATCGTGATGACAATCATGTGTGATCTCCTGTGTACCTTGTTTGGCCAGAAGGGATAGCAAATCTTTACTCCCTGATCAGTGGCTATCAGTTTGAGTAGAAACGAAGTCGGAAGACCACAAATGAGGTAAGAAAGAATCCATATAATCACAATAGCAACCTTGGTTTGGCTCTTTGTGAAGCGCTTTTTCGGAGTAACAACAGCTCTGTATCTATCGACACTTATGATTGTCAGAGTAATAATGGAAACAAGTAAAAATACATCTCCAAGCGGAAAGAATATCTTACAAGCCAGTTCGCCGAACGGCCAGGACGCTAGTTCCTGTAGGAGTCCAACAGGGAGACTTAGGACAAGGACAGCAAGGTCAGACAGCGCTAAATTAGCGATGAGAAAGCTACTCGTTGTCTTGTTTGGTCCCTGTTGCATTACGCCATATATGACAATACAGTTCCCAAAGAACCCGACAATAAATACAACAGTGTAGAGGACAAGCATGAAAATAATATATGTTGGTAAAGAGTCTTGGAATGGTAGTTGAGCAGCTAGTTCGTCCTCGTACACTGTTATAGTCTCGTTCGTGTAGTCGTAGTCGCTAACCATCGAATCGAAATCTTCCGACGCCATTCTCGATTATCCAAGCAAATCAAAAGCGTTTAAAACTTTCCAAGCTTTGCTCCAGGGTCTGCGAGTTGTCAAATAGACGGTGAATTTCGAATTTTTTGTTCTCTGGGTTGTTGCTTTTAGATCCTCTCGTCAGCAAATACGAGTGAACGTGTCGACGAGCAAGTTTTGATCAAAGAATGCTAGCAATTATCTCTCGGATCTTGGCAGTCGGACTCTGGGCTAAAGTTTCCTTTGGCTGGGCGGTAATTAGAATGCCCTTCATTTCACGTTTATCTGATTTTACGTTTGAGTCCACTGTCATTTACAACGGAAGTCCTGTCTTGTGCACAGAGCCCCATAAGAAGGTTAAGACTTCAGAAATTCCCTCCAGTTTGTGGTACTTTGATCTACGATGGGAGAATCTGTTAGTTGAGTAAACAAGTTGCGCATGGTAGGCTGCTGTTACTCCCGATGTCTGCCAGCGACGGCGTGTAATTTTCACGAGTGTTATCTTTTAAAGACCCCGATACTTGGTTCTGGACGTACAGGAATGTTCTTAATACAAAGTCAACAACACCAACGAACTACGCCGATGTTTACTTAAGGATTTTTTGCTTTTTACATCAGCGCTAATGACCTCGTTTGCTTGGCGTCATCTGGAATATGTCGATTTGGTATCTTGGCTTACTCATCTCTGTCAAGATCCTCATCAAAACTGATTATCTCAGGTAATAGCAACCTCCCCTCGCTCACCGTCAGCCAAGTCGTCTATATACCTGGCGATAGCTAATCAATTGCGCGCGTTTAAAGTGGTGTTTTGTTCGAGCCTTTCGTTCAAATTGCCCGAATTAGACCCGAAGTCGCCTTCACAAGTCCATGAAGCTATCGGTTGACAAACCGTGGAGCTTACTTCAAACGAAGTGAATGGGATCTTGGGTGCCGCTTTGTCTGTATGCTTGACCACTATGATAAATCATCCACCGATAACGTAGGAATGCCGGATATTTGGGTGCTTCTTGTACAAACGCTCACGCAATCGCTATCATTGGATTTTCCGCGTAGTCTTTTCTGACTGCTTCCTCACCGATTCTGATACCTAGGAACAAATAAAATGGATCTTTCTCTCAAGGTGCGCAATCCGTAAAGATAAAATGCGATTTCTTCGCTTAGATACGATCTGCAATCCAAAATAATTTGGAGTTAAGTCCTTTACATTGTGAATGACATTTATGTAGATATATATATACAAACCATCGGCATTATTCTTGCGGTGCACTTCATTAATCCTGATGACTTTTGATATGCTATGATTCTTTATTGAAATTACCATCGATTAAAACCAAAAAATTGTAAAACAGAAAGCACGCCGTGAAGTTTTTGATTTTCTACCGATGGAATTTTGCTTTTGTAAATTGTATTTTGCTCCGTTCTGTCAGTTCTATATTTATCGAAGGCCGTCGAACTCTGTCGACAAGTCTCTTCTCGTGGTATTCTCTCGGTCGTTTTATCGTAATTTGACACTCACCATGTGTTGAATGAAAGATTAAAATGAGGTTACGACTACCGTTTAACCTTCAAGAAAGAAGTGTTTGTCGATACGAAGAACTACTTATGTATGAGTAAAAAATCGATAGAGGTACCAGTTATCTGCTGCACTGCCAGGACATCGAGGCGAAGAGGGAAAAGAAACAGAGAAAATTGAACAGATTACTCTCAATCAGTCCTTGATCTTGAAAGCCTCACCCCTTTATCTTGGATCTAACCGTGGGTTCGATTCTAACGCGCTTGTTAAAGGATCAAATTACAACCACGTGCTCACTTAACTAGCTTTTCGCTCACTCACAAACACAAGACATTTATGTACAAATACGTTAAATCCAAATCGGCTTTTCCACACTCTCAAAAACAACATACTGTTCATCAAACCTTCGGAGCAAAAAAGACCAAAAGCTATCTTAAGATGAAGGGCATTATTTTTGAAAAGAATATAATTCGTAAAAAAAAATAAAAAAAAATTTCATAAGTTTTAATTCACCCTGTAGACTCTGTGAGACAGATAAAATTAGTTGATTAGAACTGATAAATGAACCGTTTAAATGGAGTATTTAGCGACCAATCCTAAATTCTTCAATTCTCTAGTGATAACGAAAAACGGAAATTATTTTTCACTGACGAGGCTGAAATCTTGGTTAAAAATAGTATTCCTCTCGACTAGTGAAGTGATTTGGACCTACACGTTGGCGATACACACACATACACCCCTCCCATCCCCCTCTCCCTCTACCCCCCAGTAGTCTTATACTTTAGTGGGGGCTGCTATCTTTAAACGCTTACGAGAACTGGTTAACTAGTTGGTAAGCTTGAACCGTTTTGACTGTAACTGTATTTTAAAGGATGAAGTTTTTTTGCAAATGTACTAACTGTAGAAGAGTATATATGTTTTTTTTATTTCTAACTTCATTGTGTTTCAGAGTAATACTCTGCTGAATATTGCAATATTAGCCTCTATTAAATCCTCTCTTCCTTTTCTATTTCTTTTCTTTTCTTTCCTTTGTTGTTTTTCTTACTTTCTTTTCCCCCGGTAATTCATTCATTCCGGCATTCATTAATTCATCCATCCATCCATCCATCCATCCATCCATCCATTCGTTCGTTCGTTCGTTCGTTCGTTCGTTCGTTCGTTCGTTCGTTCGTTCGTTCGTTCGTTCGTTCGTTCGTTCGTTCGTTCATTCATTCATTCATTCATGCATTCATTCATCGATTCATTCATTTATCCATTCATTCATCCTTTCTTCAGTCATTCATTCATTCATCCTTTCTTCATTCATTTATTCATTCATCCATCCTTTCTTCATTCATTCCGCATTCATTCATTCATTCATTCATTCATTCATTCATTCATTCATTCATTCATTCACATGTTGTTTTTTTTTCCATTAAATTTCTTTGCGGTCTTGTCTATGATTTGACGAGACTAGTACGACCAATTTTTGTGCTCTTACTCTACAGCAAGTAATGCTCAAGAAAAGTGATTCTTTTTTTTACGACCGCCTAGACTTATAAAATGAACCTCTGTTGAACGACCATTTTCAAATCACAATAGCATTATTTAACGAACAGGTAATGGTCGACAAACAAGGGTTCTCTATACTTGGGATTTTGTAAGAGTGATTTAATTTTACCGGAATATTCTGGCAAACTAAGCATCAACAGTAGGTGAGCAGACTTAAACGTGTTAAGAGGATCGAGTGCTCCTGCTGCAAGGCTCCTAATTCATTGTCATTAGTTCACTTCCTAACACAAATTTAAGTTGAATTTAATGACTTTCATCCTGTAGTGGTGATTATACCATTAGATCTGCTAATACAGATGCCCTTTGGCAAACTGTAGAACGAGCCATAAGTGCGTTCTAATGTAAAGACACCACCAAGATCGTTTATTCTCTTTGACGTAAAATACAACCATGAATCGACAGAAAATTGAGTTAAACGCAAATAAAGAACAATATGATTAGAAATCCTGCTAGTTTTTGACAGGCAAGAAATACGACTTGAAAGCAAAGGTGGCCTCTTAAAGCTTCAGGTGTGAATGCAAAAAGAACCGGCAATTTATATGAAGATAAAGATAAAGTCCAGCTTGTTGCCAGAAATGAGGAATCATTATTTGTTTCAGCGTCAACTGAAGTGCAGTAATTCAAAGCTGGACAGGTTCAGTTTCGAAGGAAAGAAATTTTTGCTTCTCTTAATCTTGCTTGGCACCGTTCTGTCCCAATTTTGACGAGTGAATAGATTAACTTTGAAAATCTTATACTTTGAAATATTGACAAATTAATCAAGTTGGCAAATATTTGACAGCAGCAAGAAGTAAATTCTGGAGACTTCAACGACCTGCTGTCTCTGGATATAGGTTTGGATTGATTGAATAAATTCCACACTTAAGAAACAAGGTTTTCTGACGTGGAACGATAATGCTAAAATCATAGAGAGCTTATTTGGGAAAATGGTTGGGATAAAAAGCATTAAATAGTAAAACCTAATGACCAAATAGTCAGTCTTTTTACGGTTTTTTTTTTATCGCCCTAGTAAATCAGAAATATTGATGTATTTATAAGCGGATGAGAGACGCCTTATTGTCTGGTAAACGGTTATTAAGCTGAAACCCATTAGAGAAAATAAAAGCGATGTATATGTTGTAAGTTTATTGTTGTGGTCGGTATTTCATCCCAAGATAGAAACAAGAAATAAATGAGAAATTATATTATCAAATTTGAGGTTGATTTTGATTCTAGCATCTATAAGGGATTCATTGGAAAACTATAACGTTTAAGTGCTGAAATGACGGCTTTTTTGACCGGTAAACTATTCGGAAACCCCTTGGATATGCACTAGAAACTGTGAAATTAATGTGAAAAACCAATGTTAGATAGTAAGGCTAATATTCATAAAATTTCGAATTTGTTTGTCTTTTCCAGGCTTATCTGTATACTCGAGTCAAACAGTCACCCTATGAACACCACATGAATACCAACATACAAAACCATGTATAAAATGAATGGTAGCTCCGCAAGATAATAGATAATTTTACCGCAACTTCATACACGATCAATTCATAGTCATGTGCCAGATGAATTTGCAGCCAGAATGGCTGGTGAGGACAAGAGCATTTCGACATCGACCTGCTCTAAAGTTTGCCTACTTTTAACACTTCATGCTTTTTATACTCATTTCAGGAAGAGAAATGTACTGAAATGAAGGTGGTTTCTCTAGAGATTTGAGAGTCAGGCTTCTGTTGTTGAGTGTAGGAAAACAGGTGCATGACAAAAGGAATGATCTACTTCACTAACTTAGGAAAACAAAGTCATTGAATAAAATACTCTTTAGAAAATCATTAGCAATTATATCAATAAACGTGTGCAAGAATTGTATTTATAAAAGTTCGTACAAATATAACTTTACAAACCTAATCTGCTGTTTTTTTGGTATTAGAGTAATCTTGAGTACCCTTTTGACTTTTTTGGAAGCTTTTTATTTTTTGTATTGCTATGACTGTAGCTCACATCTATTTTACTAGTATATTCTCGCTATGTTTGTATCATTTTCAAAGACCCCACCAAAGCCATGCTACTGCTCATGTGTCGCTACAAAGGTGCATGAGACAAACTGTATGGTATCGACACTGTCGCCTCCTTGGAAAAACGTATTCGTTGGTCAACATAACTATTTGCCCAGTCAAATTTTCTGATCCGCTTAGACTTTGCGTATGAGGACCAAGCAAAATGAAAATTGATAGTACATGTATTGCATATGACATCGAAGTGGCTTCCTTTAATCTTTCCTCTTGCGGTATGACTCCGGAATGGCTTCTGTTACGTTGGCTCTCTAATACAGATTGCATATATGACATTGAAATGGCTTTTTGTGATTGACACCAAAATGGCTTCCGTCTCCTTGGCTCTCTTCGAATTCCAGTCGAAACAAATAATGATAATACAGATTGCATATGACAACTGAAATGGTTTCCTTTCCTCTTGCGGCATGATACCGAAATGGCTTCAATTTTTTGATCCGCCTAATCATGCAAATCACAGAGCATGAATAGTTAAATGGCGGCATGCGGTATGTGACACTGAAAGGGGTTCCATTTCATTGCAAATGAATACCTCCGTAGTGACAACATTATCAGGATTAACTGAATTGAATCCAATTTTATAACCAATAAAAATATTAACCAGTAATAATGTTATATTGTGTTTTTATCATTTAACTATTTTCGATTATTTATTTCTTATATCCCGCGGCAATGCCTCCCTTTCTATAATCAGCTAAAGCCAGCAGTTCTCCATTCTTTTTTCTCGCGATAACTTGAACGACACCCATGATTTGGCCTGGGGTTCCTGTGTTAACAAAACGAAAATCGTCCTGTCAGTTATTGGCCTTTACAAGAGTTAACGCGCGCTGAATCAAGGGGCGGGCTTTGCCCGCTCCCTCCATCAATCCATCCCTTCATCCATTCATTTCTAATATGATCAATAGATCCATACCTAAATCCCTCTATTCTCATATCTTTCCTTTCCTCCATCCTTCAAGCATCTATCCATCCATCCCTCTCTCCCTTCCTCCCTTCCTTCCTCTATCTTACTTATTTGAATGATATGAATCATAATCTAACCTAGTTGTCTCACATACCTGTGAATAGTGCTGTATCATTGGTGACGTATCGATGTCCGTATTTCCTAATGTCGTTGACCAGTTTTTTAGGAAAGTTCTCCTCAACCAAAACCATCTCAGGGAAAAGTTGAGAATGTAAGCGAGGTTTAGCCACAGCATCCTTAAGACTGTCTCCAAACCAATAATAGTTCATAAAAACCTGTGACAGACAGACAACGAATACAGGGTTTATTGGTCTATGAAAGCAAGGTAATGGTAAAAAAATAGCGTCTCAAATTGATTATACTACCACCCCCACCCCCCCCCCCCCCCCCCCCCCCCCCCCCCTCAGTTCTTCATCACTGGATTCGCCCCTTTGCAAAAGAGGACTGCTTAGGAGAAAGAAGTGTTCTGGTCGTTGCAAAGGCCTTTTGGGTAATGTGTTACATCCATGTCTAACCTATATTCGATGCGTGTGTATCGTGAAACTTTAACCACAGAAAGCCCAACAGAGTGTTCATAATAAGCGAGCAATCTACAAACCTGAGCTAGCGTGGTTGGTATATACCTCCCACCAGCTGCACCAATCACCATCTGTAGATCATCATTCTTATCCAATAGAATTGCTGGACAAGATAATGATAAGGGTTTGCGATGAGCTTTAAAGCTATCTGGTACCAGACCAAACTCGTTGACCCAGTGATTCATGGCGTCAGCCAGCTGATCGTTGAAAATGATGCCGTATTTCTTCGAACGAATCTTTGAACCAAAGCTACGAAAAAAGAATAGTATTTCGTTAACTAGTTTGCAAAATATGGACTGTGGACGAATTTAGAAGCAGATATTTTATTTTGAAAAAATACTACTGTCACGTGATTATAGCAGGGCGAGTGGTCTTACTCGGACCATGAGGTGCACGTGATGATCCCGTGTGAACACAACACATAAACATATTCCAATAGATGTGAACATTTAACCGCATCAACACGAGATGTTATAATGTTTGGCTGTTTAAGAGTACATTTCCAAGATGGCGTCTATTTAGACCCCTAAAACAGTCCCATAATGCACTGCAATGCCAACTTGAGTGACCCAGTTTTTCTTCAAACTCTTAATAAATGGCTAATAGGTGCTTCACAATGCTTTTAAAAACTTTTTAATGCTTTTTTTTAAAAAGTTTTTAAACGCCCTTTTAAACAGTCTTTAATAAAAGACTGCTCAATAGAGTGTGCGCAACCATGTGACTCGAAATCCCTAGAGATATGAATAACAATGAAACAGCCGCCATCTTGGTTGATCTAGAGATGCTAATGAGGAATGCTTTGTTATCGGTAACCAAGATGGCGACTATGACGTAACATACACCTGCTATAATACTTACTATTTATTAATAGAACTAGTCAGAGAAACACCATTGCCTTCTTCATCAACGATTGACAAGTGAGTGGTACCGGAAGTGACGTCAAGCTGATAGTTGATTGGTCCATAATATCTAAGCGGATGGGTCTTGCCGTCAATCTTATCTCTTAGACTTTTGGACAGTTTAGAGTCTAGCATTTTTTGAACAGTCTATTAGCGTAAAAAAAACATTTATGATTCTGATCATTATTCCGTTGTTCATGAATATATTTGTCCATTTTTTTGGTCTGTCTGTCTGTTTATGTGATGAGGTCTATTTTCTAAACTTTACCTCCATAGTGTTCCCAACAAATTTAGGATCCCCAAGGAAAGTCAGACTAGCATGGGCAAACTTGAATGCTTCGATAATGCGATGGTATGTCAGACCGGGGTTTTTTTCCATGTCCCTTTTGGTAAAGTTGAAACCTAAAACATCAGTTAAAAGGGTTTAGTTTGCATAGTATCCACTGTACCAACTTGGAGGAGCAGCGCTTCGCATCTTTCTAAAACATATTTTTTGCACAGAATAGTCCCTTTCACATTTTCTGGCGCCATCTTGAAAGGTAGCCGTACCTTTACAACGAAGCGAGACGAACGGTGAGCGTGCAATGAGAGACGTGAATTATTGCCTATGATTTTGGATTATTGTTAGATGTATGAATGGGCATCAAGAGATTTCGAGTCTTTTCATAATAGAAGTCTTAAACCTATTATTCTGGAATTTGGAGCCTCGAATAAAAGCAAAAGCTATTATTCGTTGTGGTGCAATGTTTCCCCATTATAGACAACGTGGTGTCTAGAGTATACGATTCTGTGTTTGTATTTTATCCATATATTCATTTGTCTTCTCATTCGTAACCATTAAACACAAAAATGATACTCTATTGAATGAAACGTGGTCTGTAAAAGGGCAAATATTGCATCAAGACAAATAAGGGTTATTGAATGACCCCGTATCTATGAAAGAATGATTTATGATTACACTCACCACTAAGTATTTGAAGTGCCTGTGACATTACAGCCCCACCCCCAGCCGGTGGGGGAACAGATAGAAGCTTTGCACCATCCATGTGACCAATGTCTGCTTTTAAAGGTTCTCTCTCGACTGCTTCATATTCCTTTAAATCATCCAGGGTGAAAATTCCTCCTTCCGAATTGATTTCTTTGACGATGTCTTTGGAAAATTTACCATTGTACAAGATATCTGCTCCTCCAGATTTGCCAATCATTTCTAAAGTCTTTCCGTAGACTGGTCGTTTGATCACATCACCCTCAACTAATACTTTGCCGTCATGTGTGAAGATCTCACTGGAAAAAAAGGGAAAAAATCTTATTACTGTCTAATTCCTGGACTCGCAGCATCACATGTGAGTAGAGTTTAGGGCTCTCCCTCGAATCGATGGTCTTTTTCCTTCCTTCCTTCCTTCGCAAAAAGCCCAATTACTGACCATTCGAGCTGTGAGAAAGTGGGGGTTGCGAAGAAGAGCGAAATGGTTGTAATTAATTCACCTTAAACCTGCACTGGTCGTAATATTTAAAGCATTCTTAGCAATAGCAGTGGCTAAAGAAGCATGGACCTTGTAACCCTTTTTACATATGTCTGCTGCAGGTTGAAAGAGTTCCTTCCATTTCAGCTTTCCAAATCGTTTCCAAGCCTTCTCGAAACCTCGCAGTTCACCAGGGACTCCAACGAGGAGACCCTCACTTGGCTTCATCGTACTCTGCTCTGTTGATGAACAAGAACTGACTGTAAAATACCGGGTATAAAGTACCCTAGTATGCTAACTCAAATATCCTTCCAGTTATAAAACGTGATCTATTTTCATCTTATTGGTCACATAGGGAATCAAGGGTTGTGTAGGGGTAGTGCACTCACTTCTCATCTAGGATCTTAGCCTCTATTCCTGGACTTAACACGGCAGCACATACATTAGGGAATCAAGGGTTGCGTAGGGGTAGTGCACTCACTTCTCATCTAGGATCTTAGCCTTTATTCCTGGACTTAACACGGCAGCACATACATTAGGGAATCAAGGGTTGTGAAGGGGTAGTGCAATCACTTCTCATCTCTGGGATCTCAGGTTCGATTCCTGGACTTAACAGCACGTGTGAGTAGAGTTTGTTAGCGCTCTCTCTTGATTAAATCCGGGGTTTTACTCTGGGTTGACTGGTTTTCCTCCCTTAGAAAAAAACTAACAATTTAAATTCAAATTCAAACTGTGAAAAATTAGCTGTGCCGTGACTAAAATTACCCCACCGGAGGTTGTTTTAAGATATCGATCAAATTTCAAAACTTTAAAGGCATGCACAACACAAGCATGTGTGGATAAGGCGCCCAGAGACTAAAATGCCCATGAAGCTTGTACCTCTTAATTTCATCAGATGAAGGACATGTAACATCTCTTCGGTACCCTTGGACGTTAGTCGTCCAGGGGCCATTTCCCTGAAGTCGATGGCAGACGAACGTTCTGTAAAGGAAAAGTTTTAAAATGGTTCGGCATCCAGATACTGAGCACACGGCATGGTCAAAGAACAATAACAACAACAACAAATGAAATGAAAACGGCTCTTCAGTGACCCTTCAAGGGATTCGGACACAATTATCAATGGGATATATATACCTGTGCCGAACGCACGGCATGCTCGCGTTAGTACCTTGAGTATAAAGTTATATAAACATGCCGTTTACACGCAACAAATCAAAGCACACGTTACTAGTCAAGTATCACTATGGAAACACAGCAGCAGTTAAATTAATACGGTCATAGAAGCCATGACATCGCATACCCGCTTGTCAAGTTTTTCATAGACTCATGCAGCGATTTTCATAGGAATGCCGAGGAAACGTACTGTATTGAAGTACAAGATGTATACACGGCGGTACGCCATGTAGTAAAAATTAAAGGGCTTCCAATTGGTTTCCTGCGCTTCATTCAATAGGCAATTTGCATAATGGCGTCATTTTACTACCACTACCAAAATTCTTCGTGAATATTTCTTTCTTATTCAAATTTGTAGTTCCTCATGGGAATAGTGAGACAATTGGTGCTAATTAACAGAACAAAAGACAGTGTGCAATGGAGTCTGGTAGTGGTAGTAAATGACACCATTATGCAAATGGCTTATAAAATGCGATAAAATTCGACAAAATACGTTTCATCTGTGCTGCTATACGGCTAGGGGTCTGCCGTATCGTTTCCCACTTATATGACAACCGGCCACTCTAACGTCTAGTCCCCGTGAGCCAGATCGACGTGTCCATTTATATTCTTAATCGCATACTTACTTGATTTTCTGTCATAAATGATCATAAATCCACCACCACCCAGTCCTGCAGAATGAGGATTTATCACACCAACACAAAGAGCTGTTGCTATGGCAGCGTCAACTGCATGCCCTCCTTTCTTGAGAATGTCCCGCCCGACCTTGGAGCATAACTTGTGGTCAGCGGCTACTGCGGCGTGTTTAAATTCAAGTGGATCTGGAGGAGGGATTGTGGGAACGTTGCTACTGTTGAGACAATAGTAATATTGACTAGTTTAAACATTACAGATTTACTTCGAAACAGGAGTATACGTTTTTCACTCGTGCCAACTTTCAAACTCGTACCCGGAGCCTGCGTTTCTCTTGATCAGCACCGGCTCCGGGCGACATTGGTCAACTTTAGGTGTCTGCGGTCATTCGAGCATGCGCGTTAAGTTAACGCACTGAGACTGTGAAAAATATCCATGAAACCAAGAGAGTATGATGTTCTTCATACTCTCTTGATAGAAACGTATGATAAAGATAAATAAAGATACATCATAAAGAACGAGAGAGTCCGAGACCTAGAAAAACGTGGGGGGAAAAATAAGAAAATAAAATAGAGAGAGAGAAAGAAAGAAAGAAAGAAACGGCGAGTATAAAAAATAAAGACTTAGAAAGATGTAAATAAAGGAAATTATTATACACTGAGTTGAGACAAAATTTAAAATCTTTATTTTTCCTATAAAGATTAGTCTTTTGAATTTGAAAATATTGATAGAACCGATAGGTATTTGTTATTTATTATTATTACTAAGAATAGTAACATATTGATTAAAATTCCCGTGACCCGAGGTTAATATAACTCAAACTACGCCAGTTAGCTCAAAACTGATCTCGTTACGGATTTATTTAAAATATCATCCAAATTATAATCTAATGCCATAAAAAATTTTTCAAATATTTGAATATATATAGCTAAAAAGGATTATGACTCTATTTGAAAATACATGTAACATCCAATAAAAATATTTAAGCGAAATTGTCAATACAACCTTAAAAAACTAAAACTCCAAAATAAATATCGTGACAGACACATTTTATAATTTTTACATTTGTATTTATTCAATATGCAACGAAATAAAAATTAAAAAGAGAGAGGAAAAAAGTGAAAAAAAATAACATTTTGTAATGAAACTTACCTTCGTTTCCTCGCATGCAAAGAAGAATCTTTCAAAAAAAAATTTGAAATTTTTTTGTCCATTCCAGTAAGAAACCCAAGAGTGCAAACTGCGCACAAGACAATTACGGCAGTGATAAGTTTAAGAAAAAATCGCCCATTTCCTTTGGTATTTCCACCCATCTTTTAAAGGTTTTAGGACTAAACTGACTACCATGTAAGTGCCCTTTCGACGGATGGTTAGATTAACGGGTGGATAAGTGGGCTTTTTTTAGATTGTCAAGGGTCATGTGAGAACATCAAACACCTGTTGGATACTTGTGGCTTAACTTGGAAAACTAAATGAACGTACGTCAATCAAATAAAAACTAAAATGAAAGAAAAACAGAAAAGAAAAGGAATAAAAAATATAAAAGGGGAAAAAGGAAAAGAGGGGGAAAACCTGAAGATGGAAAGAAAAAAACAAAGGAATGAAAAAGAAAGGAAAGGGAAAAAAATACAATCAATAAAAAGAGAATAAACTGAACAAAAAAAGGAAAAGAAAAGAAGAAAATAAAAGGCAAAGAATAGAAAATAATAAATTTGTAGAAAGCATTAGATTCTGTTTTATTGAAACAATATTTCTAACTGGCAGTGCAGTAATTTAATGTTATGGTGTAATCTTTTTATCAAAAATAAGCTGTCTACACAACGATTTCATGTAATTAATTATTCGTTCATATTTCTCCGCCCACAAAACCGCTGACCGGCTATATTAAGAATGCATTAATTTGACGAATACGTTGATGCAAGTTTGTGGATGAGATCCCTGGACTATTACATGCTTTTTCTCCAAGTTTCCACACGCGTTACGATGGATTTCGTAGTAAAACAAAATTTCTGGTATACTTTTGATATACAGTCAACTCTTGTTACAGGGGACACTCTAGGGACCGTGCGCGCTGGTGTCCACAATAGCGAGTGTCCGCAATTCTTGGTCGTGCAACCACGTGACTGAAAAATCCCTTGGTTCATCTAACAAAACAAGCTTAATGAGGAATGCCTTTGTATAGTCAACCAACATGGGGGCTATGACGTAATATGTACCTCAAGAATAGCGAGATTATTATTTCATTCGGTCATTTCTTCGTCACTACTTTTTTTTGACGAGGACTACTTTGCTCCTGTCCGTAACAGCAAGGTCCGCAAAATAACTGAAATAACTGTGCTTTATTGAATGAATAAACACCTACTGGTGGCCGGCTGATTATGTCTGAGGATGAGAAATGGTCCGACAAAAGAAAAAGTTGGCCTAGATGCTTAT
The DNA here is from genome assembly GCA_011057435.1 of Actinia equina. Taxonomy (NCBI): domain Eukaryota; kingdom Metazoa; phylum Cnidaria; class Anthozoa; order Actiniaria; family Actiniidae; genus Actinia; species Actinia equina. The sequence continues at coordinate 1,617,298 of WHPX01001187.1, forward strand.
GTGATGAAGGACCATATTTTGAGGACCACTTCTCATTCAAGCCAATATTCAAGTAATTATGAGCCAGAGCCTCGATGGTTCACTGGATCTTTTTTTTTATTCTTTTGTTTTTTATTCTTTTTAATTCTTTTTAATTCTTATTATTAACAATTATAATTACACATTACAAACAATACAAATAATGCTTACAAATGCTCACTGGATCTTATCAAATTTTAAAAAACCTTTTTTATACTTCTCACTCATTCTGTGTGCACTAATGCGCATGATCATAAATCGAGCAGGTGCCCACTGCCAGATATCATCCCACATGCATCGATCAGCAAAATACAAATTAGGAATATAAATTAACTCTCGTCCATTAGAGCGTTTTAACTCACGTGATAAGGCAGCCACATTGGTGTACCAAACAATAGAAACTTTCTGCACAGTTTTTGCATAAAAATAGAATTTAATTTCCGGAGGATAGAAAATTCATTGTTTTGGTACACCAACATGGCCGCTGTGACGTCACGTCAAAATGCGAAAGTTTCGAGCAGTTTTCTTATTATATAAAAAATCCAAAAGTAAATTTCGTGTAGCGTTCGTGATTAATTAAGCATAGAGTGAAACGTCCTAAACGTCAGTTCCTATTTTCACTACGGTGTATAACTTATATGTAAATCTACGATAACTGTTTCATTAGAAACACCGACGCAGTCCACGCTAGTGTTTACTAGGCATCATCTACATAGAGTGAGATGACTGATTAAAATTGTTTAAAAAATTATCAATATGACAGCGCCTGATTGGCTTGTTCTAAAATCTGAAATACTGGAATGGAAGAACCGGAACTGTTAAGGTGGATCGAAGCACGGGAACCACCGGATCGAATATTCAAGAATCCATAGCTGGTGCTTCTTCATTTAAAAAATGTTGAAACATTTTTATCACTTCACTTACATTATCACTTCCAGATTCGAACATCAGATGATCAAAGTGTAAGCAGAAGGCTCCAATATCGCCATGTCTTCCAGCTTTCTTGGCCTTCCTTCTTATGCGTTCAAGAGTGTCCTCACTCGCAGGCATCTCAATCAAGAACGTCCCAATATCTTCGCCAGTTCTCAGCATTGCTTCATAGGCTTCTAGCCAGATAAGACCTTTCAGTAACACATCACGTAGATCCATCTCTGTGCTGTCCCATCGTTTCGGTCTACAGTGACATATTTGCGTGAGACCGTACCTTGAAGACCCATAGCAGTGGTTTTGAAAACTTGACTTTAATTCAGTCGACCCATCTCGATCTTTTAACGGTGAACCTGGATTTGAAACCACTAAAGCTGGACAACGATGAGGGAAATTTGGCGGAAGATAACTTCTGAGAGTATAATCATTTCCCTGTTTGGTTCGGACTTGTAGTTCCATTCTCACATCACCTGGGACTTCAATGAAAGTGACGAATTTGCCGAACATGTCTATAAGCCCAGGCTTTTCGCATTTGTAGTACCTCAGTCTCTGTGGTTGTGACGGCCAGAGGCTTGCAGCCATCGCTTTTACAACTCTAGTTCGATGAAGATATGGGTAACGATTTACTCACTAGCAGAATGACAAACTTCTCAAATCGTTCTACAGATTTCGCTTGTGAAGCAAAATTTTAGGGGAATCCCCAATACTACAAGGTATGAAAACATCGAAGATTATTTGCATATCATGGTTTGCTGGGCCTGCTATGGTCTAGAAACAACACACTGTTAAAAAAAATAGTCGAATTTTATAGCAAATGCAAATAATTCCTTCCTTCCTTTCTTCCTTCCTTCCTTCCTTTTTTGACGAATACCCCTGGCAAAAAAGAATATATGACATAGGGAATTGGGGAATCGCGCGCAAAAAAATATTATATACTGTATCTCGTACTTGATTTTTCCATTCACTTTTATTTTATCATGGATAATAATAAAAAAAATTGCTGGTTCATTCTTTCAAGTTTTATTTTCGTTGTTGGCTACCTGACATGATTATCTCATTTGGGCTCCCTGTGGTAACCCTGAAAAGCAATAAAATCAAGATGGCGGGCGATGGAAGTCAGTTGTTTTCACCTTTTCGAGCCCTTGGTCTCGTTACAAATCATGTTCCACTCGCTGTACAGGCACAAGGGACAGAGAACCTGATAGCTACTGCAGTTGGTTCGTCGTATCACGTTTATAATGTGAGTATAGCTGAGAATCTGTGTGAAGTTGTTAATCGAAGTTCCACGTGGTTGTGAAAAATGCTTCAATTCATTTTAAAGTCTGTTTGTTTTTAGTGATATTTTGTTTTTGTTTGTGTCTTTAGTCTTCAAAACTTAACCTTCTCTTTGTTGGTAAGTAGGAGTTCAAGGGACCGTTCATTATTTATTGAAGGGGGTATATATATAGTTGAGTTGAGCAAATGGTACACTTTGAAATTTTAGTGGGACCCTGTTGACCCTTTGAAATAATTGATGAGTTATATATAGGAGGCCTTCAAAATGTTGGATGTGAACAGAGGTAACTAGGAAAAAAGGGCAGTCTAATGAGGGGCTGGAGAAAAAAACATATTTTTTGTTACCCAAACCCCAACCCCCCCGATAAAAAATGACTGTTCCCTAATATTTGTGATTGCAACCGTAGGGCCAATACAAGATGATGAAATCACTTGTATCACTTCTTATGGATCCATCATCATTACAGCTTGTGGGAAACAGATCAAGTCATGGAATAGGGGCAAACAGGTAAGTGGATGCATTATGAGCAGGGTACTATTGTGCACTGTAAGTGAACTTCCTCTTGTCAATGGGGTTATGGTTTTGATTCTTTAAAACCTTTTTTTCATCAAATCGATATTTGCACGGGTAGCCCACTATTAGGAAATATACAAGAGAAAACAATGTCTGTGGAAAAGTTAAGGGAAAATAACATGTATAACATACTTGTTTTTATTAATGTTTTGCTTATGGAAAACAAGGGAAAACAGCTTTAGTACACTCGCCTTTGGGGTCATGGTTTAGATTCCAGGACTCGGTCTCACATGTTAAACAGGTTTTTTTGTTGGGGGTCTCAATGTTAAATTGATTTGAGGCTTTTTCTCAGGGTTCTCCAGTTTTTCTATCTCCCACTAAAACTCCCATTCCATCTCACTGTGAGCTAGCTGTGACCTGACTTTGTTATCCCAGAGGTTGTTTCAGGAAAAAATACATATAATTTGAATAATTTTTTACTCTGCTAATTATGACCACTAGAGCTCATAATTCCCATTTAATGAATATTCATTTAAGCTTTCTTTCTTGTAAGGTCCAGAAGGCCTCTATTTGTACTCTGTTTGTCATATATTAGACTAGAACCTGCCTAGTAACAGCCACTTCCAGTTGTCACGTACGGGACTTTATCTGTGACGTCAGACACGTTTGTTTTGGGGACCTACAGAGTTAGTTTTGTCGGAAATGTAAAACCTATTCTGAATGAGCGTTCATTAAAAACCTTTCAAGACATAACAGTATTTATGCTGGGATAAAAAATGATCTAACTTCTTATGTAACATTTTTTGCAGGTGAACATTTTTCAAGGCCATACACAAGATGTCCATATATTATATACATTTGGTTCTCATTTGATATCCGTTGATAAGAAGAGTAATGTTAAAATATGGGTGATTGATACAGCAGGTAAAGGGATACATGCTTATATTACTCTGGCTAGCATGTATGTACTAGTTGTTATGAGTGGCATGTCATTAAATATCACAGGAGGCCCTCATATTTTCAAGTATTGTATGTATACAGGTACATGTACTGTATATATCAGGGTTTTCAATAGAAGCAGGCAATTGGCAGATTCTGCCGGTCTATTGTTGCTAATTTGGTCGCCTACTCAGCCACTTCCTAATGTAATTGTAAATTTTGATTAAAGCTCTTAAAAGTTTGTTAAAATAAATTTTAACCCAATCTTTGTTGAATCGAAACTACGACGATCGTTGTCCGCCAACTTGAATTTTTGTGTGAAGAACCCCCTGCATACAGTAGAAGTAAAGCATTAAATTTGTCATACTTTTGCATGTTGGTCTGTATGTAGCAGTCTTCTTTACTTAGTTGGTTTTGTAATGTTTCCACCTTTTAGACTATGTGGCAATTGCTACTGTAGGGTATCATTTCTTTGTTAAATGTATGGTTTGTGAACAAGACACATACTGTGAACATGGATTCAACTTAAAAAAAGTATCTCATTCTCAAGAAAATGACAGTTGATTTGAGTCAAAGAAGTCTTTATGTAGCCATGCAGTGGCTAACAAGTCCTTGTCCCAAATCCATTTAGGATTTAGAAGTTGATTGGAATTGTACATGTATATGAATGCTAAAAACCTTTTTTTGTCTTTGTTTAAGAATTATACCTGGAGTTGAACTTTGAGCCAAATACATTTGACATCTCATGTCTTATGCATCCAAGCACTTACCTCAATAAGATACTACTATGTAGCAAACAAGGAACAATGCAGCTGTGGAATATTAAAACAAAGTATGGCAACATTCATTTTTTTAGAAGAGCCGGGAAGGGGGGGGGGGAGAAGTAATCTAGGGAAGGGTCATTGATCAAGTTACAGAGAGGGTCATTAAAAAGTTTTGCGAGAAAAATTCATTGAAAATAAAATATGGTTGACAAATTCAATCGCTGTGTACACACAAAGGCACTTGTATCCATGTAATGTGCTAATAAAATTTCCTAGTATTTCTTTAACTTGGTTGTTTTTTTTCTTGCAGTAAAATGATTTATATGTTTCAAGGATGGTCTGAACAAATAACTACAGTTGAACAGGTAATCCCTGCATCATTGTAGAGTTTAGTAATCAAAGAATGGAATAGCTGCAGTACTGCACTTGCAATCCTTACCTCTGGTATGGGGATTCTTTTCTTTATACATTTTTGAGCACAGGGTGACATTTAGAAGAAATTATACTGAAGATACAGCATAAGGTTTATTCTTGAGTGGTGAAATATTTTACAATATGAGAAGATAAAAACTAACGTAATTTTCTTTTTATCATACACATCCACAAACATAACAATAACACTTGTTGCAGTGTGCCTTAAGTTATGAAACATGAGAAGTGACATCATCAATTTCACATGAGGATATGGAAAATACGCACTGAGGTCCTGAATGTAGTTTTTATGAAAAATATGAGGAACATATCTCTCCAGTGTCTAAATCAATAATAAATTATTTTCCTTAATACAGGCTCCTGCTATTGATGTTGTTGGTATTGGACTACAAAGTGGCAAGATAGTTATTCATAACTTAAAGTATGATGATACAGTAATGACCTTTCAGCAGGACTGGGGCCCTGTAACAGCAATGGCCTTTAGGACAGGTAAATCTGTCAGTGCATCTTTATCATTCATTCAGGGCTTTCAGAATAAGCTATATCATTGGGATCCTGGAGTGTATATCATTTAAGTTCAAAAGTTCACAAAGGCCCTGTCCACACTGTGCTGGATAAATTTGAATCCAAATTTTTATTTATTCAGCTAGGTCTATTGTCCACACTAGTCCGGGCGAATCTGGAACAATTCTTCACTGAAAATGAATTTTTTCGAATACGGTCTCCAGAATGGAATAATTTGAAAACGCTGGCTAACTGTATTAGTGTGGACGGAGAACATCTTGTTGTTGTATTCATATGGGATTCCTGTGGAACATGCGCAGAGAAATAAAGAAACGAGAGTGAGCACATGGTTGGTGTTTATTCACAATTTATTTCTAAGATTAGGATACAACAAATTGGCGACGAGGATGTCGGAAGCTAGTATCTAGCAGTACAGATCGTTTTTCAACTTCTTTTGGAAAGATTTAATTGCTTATTCAAACAAATTGATTCAAGATTCGAATTTCAAGATTTGAAATTCAAGATGGCCGCTCTCATTGGTTCCATTGGTGCATTTGATCCTTCGTTGGAGACCTTCACTGCTTACTTAGAAAGGTTAGAACAATTCTACATAGCAAATGATATTGGACAGGTTGCTGCGGATGCTACGGAAGCAGTCAAGAAAGCTGCAGACAAGAAAAAAGTCGCAGTTATAATTTCAGTGATTGGAAGCAAAACATACAACACCTTACGAGATTTATGTTCGCCTTCAGTTCCAAAAGAAAAGTCTTTCTCCGAAATTTGTGAATTACTAAAATCGTACTACAAGCCCAAGAGTTTAGAAGTTGCTGGAACATATAAATTTCATTCCTGTGTGCAAGCTGAAAGCGAGAGCATCGCCGAGTATAGTGCAAGACTTAGACGTTCAGCTACTGATTGTAATTTTGGTACATTCCTGCCAAGAGCCCTCCGGGACCAATTTGTAAGTGGCATTCGCGATGGAAATACAAAGAAGAAACTCCTTAGTCAAGATATTCCTACCATTGAAGATGCAATGAAAATTGCCATAGCTGATGAAGCAGCAAAACGAGAAAGTCAATTACTTCAGACAAATCCAATTAATGCTTTTAAGGCCACGATGCCAAACAAACACAAAAAGTTAAGAGAACGTAGAGATACTCAGCGACCAAAGCCCCAATCCTTTTTTAAATTTACTGAAGGAAAGAAGCCATCCTATACTTGTTTCAGTTGTGGGGGAACTGGACATTCAAGAAAAGACTGCAGACACAAAGACAAGGTATGCCATTCATGTAATCTTAAAGGGCACATAGCAAAAGTCTGTAAGAAGACTGGGGTGCATTCAATGCAAGCTGATCATGATTCTTCACAAGATCATTCTGACCTAGAAGGAGACATGTATACTATTTTTGAACTGAACAATGTCTCAACTCCAGACATAAAAGTTCCACTGAAGATTGAAGGTCTTCCAACTGAGATGCAGCTTGATACAGGATGTGCATTCACATTAGCTCCCAAGTCCTTCTATGATAAATTTTGTTCACACATTCCATTGAAGCCTACACAAGTGGTTTTGTCTACATACACTGGAGAGAAAATAAAGCCCTTAGGAGAAGTGAAAGTGGATGTGGAGTATGATAACAGCAAGTATCCATTGCCTCTACTTATTTTAAATGCTGGGACTACTCCCCTCTTTGGGAGAAATTGGTTGAGTAAAGTTAATCTAGACTGGCACAAACTACCAGGTATAGAGACAGTACATAATGTTAAAGCTACCAAAAACCAAGACCTGACTTCTTTATTAAAGGGACATGAGGCATTGTTTGATTCAGGATTGGGATGCTACAATGGCCCACCTGAGCATCTTAAAGTCAAGGAGACTCCAAAGTTTCACAAGGCTCGACCTGTAGCATATGCACAAAAGTCAAAAGTTGAGAAGGCCCTAGCTAAGATGGAAGAAGAAGGAGTGATAAAGAGAGTTGCAACAGCCCCCTGCGCTGCACCAATAGTGGTGGTTGGCAAGAAAGATTCAGAAGACGTTCGCATATGTGGAGACTTCAGTGTGACTTACAATAGTTGTGCTGATGCTGAAACCTATCCACTTCCTAAAATAGAGGATATTCATGAAGCAGTAAGAGGGTGCACACAGTTTACTATCTTAGACATAAGCCAAGCATACCATCAAATTCCCATAGCAACAGAGTCACAGCCATATCTAACTGTTAATACGCACATGGGACTGTACTCATTCACACGACTTCCAAATGGTGTGCACTCTGGACCAGCTATATTTCAGAGAATAATGGACAATACCCTTGCTGGTCTCTCAAAGACCATTTGCTACATTGATGATATCCTAGTTGCAGGAACTGATGAACAAGATCATCTCAACACGCTTTCCAAAGTCCTAGAAAGACTCTCTACTGCTGGGTTCAAACTGAACCAAAAGAAGTGTCAATTCAACAAATCCTCTGTTACTTACTTAGGTCATGTGATTGATGGACATGGCCTCCATCCTACTGAAGACAAGCTCAAGGCTGTGAAAAATGCACCTAGTCCAAAGGATGTGGCTGCTCTTAAGTCCTTTCTTGGATTACTGATGTTTTATTCAAGGTTTCTACCTAACCATTCAACTGTCTTGGCGCCCCTAAACAGATTGCTAAAGAGGGATGTCAAGTGGAGATGGACAAAGACTGAGGAACAGGCATTCATAAATGCTAAGAAACTGCTACTTGAATCACAGACACTTGTACATTATAATGATGCCCTACCCCTCTACTTATCTTGTGATGCTTCATCATATGGAGCAGGTGCTGTGTTGTCTCACTACATTGACAATCATTACCGTCCAGTTGCATTTGCATCCTGTACTTTAACCCCAGCACAAAAGAACTACTCCCAGTTGGATAAGGAAGCTTTTAGCATCGTGTTTGGCATAAAGAGATTCCATCAGTACTTGAGTGGACGTAAATTCACGATTATTACAGATCATCGACCCTTACTATCATTGTTTGCTCCAGACCGTCCAGTACCACTTCACGTTGCCGCAAGGTTACAGAGATGGTCCTTAGTACTTCAGTCATACAACTACAGCATTGCATACAGGAACACTACAGCACATGCAGATGCAGACTCAATGTCTCGCTTACCTTTGCCTGAAACATGGGAACCACCAAGTCGCAATGTCAATTGCTACTTCCTTGAAAATGAAGGTATGTCATATGTTTCAAGTGAAATGATTGCAAAGGCCACTGTTGCTGATCCTTCCCTGAGCAGAGTTTTGCAGTACACTATGACTGGATGGCCACATGTTGTGGATCCATCTTTAATCACATACAAGAATAAACAAGATGAGTTAACCCTAGAGCAAGGTTGCTTGTTATGGGGACTTCGAGTTGTTGTTCCTGCATCCCTTCAAGATAAAGTTCTTGAGGAACTACATGAGACCCATCCTGGAATGACACGTATGAAATCTATTGCGAGGTCTTATGTTTGGTGGCCTAACATAGATTCTGAAATAGAGGAAACAGTACGATCATGTCATGTTTGTCAAGCAACTCGAGCAAGCCCATCTGAGGCACCTGTTCACCCATGGAGCTACCCTACAGGACCCTGGCAAAGGCTACATGTAGATTTCAAAGGTCCAGTGTTAGGACGAACATATTTAGTTGTTGTTGATGCATACAGCAAATATCCGGAAGTGGTGAATATGCCCAGTACAACAGCCACTTCCACAATCAAGGTTCTACGCGACATTTTCAGTCGACATGGTCTACCGGAGATCATCGTCTCAGATAACGGCCCACAGTTCGTATCTGAAGAATTCCGTAACTTTTGCAACAGGAATGGCATCATCCATCGCAAGTCTGCGCCTTACAAGCCTTCGACAAATGGGCAGGCAGAAAGGATCGTTCAAGTTCTTAAATCAGCCATAACAAAAGCTACAGTTGCGGGAGAAGATATTGATACTGCGGTTGCAAGGCATATGCTTGTGTACCGAAACACCGCGCATGCAACTACTGGACAAAGTCCTTCAATGCTATTGATGAAGAGAAAGCTTCACACAAGATTAGATTTACTTAAGCCTTCAGTACAACATTATGTAGAGAACAAACAGAACTCTATTGCAGAAAGAACTGCAAATAGACCCTTACGACAGTTTCAAGAAGGAGATACCGTGATGGTGAGAAACTATGGTGCTGGAGACAAATGGCTGCCTGGAAAGATATCTGAAGTTCTCGGAAAGAGAAATTACAATGTTCAAGCAGGAAGACAATTGTGTAAGAGACATGTAGATCAAATACTCAAGGGTAAAGTGCAACCACACACAAATGTGCATCTAGATGTTGAGTTTAGTGACTCAATGCCAGTAATTGAACAAGACACGGTTACAGAACCTGATGCTACAAACCTGCCAACAGGTAATTCTCAGCCAAAGACATCTGAGGTTGCTTCCCCACCAAGATCGAATCCGGAAAGGATTGATACGTCAAAGGCTGAAAACACTACAACAGTACCAGCAGTTCAACCCTGCTCAAGTCCAAAAGTTCATCGCTACCCTACCAGATCAAACAGAAGACCACCAGATTATCTAAGATTATGAACACTAGGAACGATTATGAACATTAAGTTACTTTGTTGAAGACATTACATATACAGCAGAAACAGTGAAGAGATTGTGATTATGTTTATGTTAATATTCTTTTTAGAAGGAAGGATGTTGTATTCATATGGGATTCCTGTGGAACATGCGCAGAGAAATAAAGAAACGAGAGTGAGCACATGGTTGGTGTTTATTCACAATTTATTTCTAAGATTAGGATACAACACTTGTGATGACGTATGATGACGTCATGATTGTCATGGGAACATGGTGAGAAGGCTAAAAAAATCAATTTCAGCTTCGATGCACATGTTCAGATGTGCAATGAAGCATTTTTGCCACCTCTGATCGGACTAGTGTGGACGTGAAACATTTTATCCGTTTCATGTGTGGACGGAAAATATTTTTTTGGTTCGGTGTGAAAGTTGCAGATTCAAATTTATCTGGCATAGTGTGGACGGCCCACAGTGATCCCATCAAAATACATGTATCAAGTCAACAAGCAGTTCATTTTGTCACAAAGAACTTTTCAAATTTAGACACCACTTAATCACCTTTTTCTCCCTCCTTTGCAGATGGAACCCCAGTTTTAGCAACAGCAAGTACATTGGGTCACATTGCATTATGGGACTTAGAGGGTAGTAAGTTGAGAGGGACACTAAGAGATGCTCATAATGGTAGTGTGTGTGGTATGAAGTTCCTGTCGTCACAGCCTGTCTTGGTTACAAATGGACCTGATAATGCGTTAAAGGTAATACTGTATGGCTATTATTACGATCATCACTCATTGTGAGGGGCTCTTCTGTGAGGTGTGCTCCAAATGTACTGTACTCTCACAGCATTCATCATCTACTGTACACTCAAATCTCATTTTAATATGTTGCACCAGTATTGGTTAATAACCATGACATGCTACTGCTTAATTCGGTTTCATCATCATTGTTGTCATTGTCATCATCATGATCATTGTCATCGTCATCATTGATGTCATTGTCATCATCAATGTCATTGTCATCATCATCATTGTCATCATCATCATAATCCATTACCCGAAACCTTAAAGTTACTTGAGGAAAAATAGAATCTCATGAAAAGGCCAAGATGAAAATTACTCTTGTAATTCTAGTGACCTAATAAAGTGTATATTTTATGAGGGTTATTTTTGCAGGGGCTAATTTACTATATTTCATAGGTTGTAATGTTAATGTGCCAACCATTTTAACAATAGGTTTTGTCTTTTTTCATTGTTGGATAGTCCTATAGATTTCTAGTTGGCAATTAAGTAACTTTCAACCAAAACCATTTTTGCCATGGTTACGCCCGCGCATATTTTATTAGGCAGGACTAGTATGATTACCTGCTGCCTAGCATACCTCTATCATACTACATTTGTCAAATTAATCTAATACATGTGTAGGTTTGGATATTTGATCAGCCTGATGGAAGTGGTCGCTTGTTGAGGTCCCGCTCTGGACACAGTGCCCCACCCACTAAAATTCGTTTCTATGGTTACAAAGGAGGAGATATACTCAGCGCAGGTATACTAAACACACAACTTGACATAATGTAACAAAACGAATTTCCTTTATTTTTACAGTAAAACATACCTTTATTTAGTGAACTCTCTTCATTAAGCCAACACCAGTCAAGGTCCTGAAGGGGTATGCTTTAAGTACCCTTGTAATTTGACACCTTTTCGGCGATAGCTGTCATGTCATTAAAACTCTGTTGGATTGTGTTATTGTCATCAAAACGTTTGGACATTGTTCTCGGATTCCCATTCAAATTCACTGAGTTTAAAGAGAAAATTAGATTTCTTTAGTTAGTTATCTTAAAAGCAGTAAGAAAAAGCTTTAATCAAGTTAGAAAATGATATTACTTGTATTTAGAGAACTAACTAAACAAACCAAGTAAATAGTTAATAAAATGTCAGTACAAATCCGAGAACAATGTCCGAATTTCTTGGTGACCGTAACACAATCCAACACAACTCATACCATGTGATAGCTAGTGCGAAAAAGGTGAATTACTGTAGACAAACCTGTATTTTATGGGCACCCTTCATTAATCTGACACCAGGCAAGGTCCTGAAGGAGTATGTTTAAACTGTAACACTAACCTGTATTTGGTGGATATCCTTTATTAAGCAGACACCAGACAAAGTACATCTCAAAGGTGTCCGCTTAATGCAGGTACCACTGTATTTACTGTAAGGCAAACATTTATTAAGTGGACTCTCTCTATTAAGCAGACACTAGGCAATTTCTCGAAAGGCATATGCTTATAGAGGTATCACTGTAGTTGACATTGGTACTGCCCCTATTAGCTGACATTTGTCTTATTAGCATATGGCATATGCTTATAGAGGTATCACTGTAGTTGACATTGGTACTGCCCCTATTAGCTGACATCTGTCTTATGAGCATATGGCATATGCTTATAGAGGTATCACTGTAGTTGACATTGGTACTGCCCCTATTAGCTGACATCTGTCTTATGAGCATATGGCATATGCTTATAGAGGTATCACTGTAGTTGACATTGGTACTGCCCCTATTAGCTGACGTCTGTTTTATGAGCACCAAAACTCTCACTAAATGAATTAACTATGCTTATCAAATTAACAGTTTCATATGACCATTTTATAAATTGTTGTAGGTCTTGATAGAACTTTACGTCAAATTTCTACTGTTAGGGATGCCAGAAGTTGTGAGTTTTCTCAAGGTAAATATTGTTACAGTAACTATAAATATCCTGGTGTTACATCTTCAGTAATTTACATTCAGTTGCATAATCCTTTTGTTTAATCAATCAGTTAGGGTGCTAGGCTTGCAAATAAACCTTTATTCATGAACCCAGTTTGGATATACATAGGTATACATTTGGCAAAACAGGAAAACTCAAATTATTGATATGATCATATATTATTGTATAATCATGTCCCTATGCCTGCTCTAACTGGTCAAGAACTGTGATGTATAAATGAATGAAGCACAGACTGACATTGTATTACACTGAGTCAGCTTTGCAAAGTAGTGTTAGAAAGCCTAAAGTTTGTGCTTCTTTTCATATTTTTTTTTGCTGTATTACTAAATGGAGGACAAAAACCTGTCTTATTTATTGGTTTCTCTGATCATTTTTTAAGGTTCTCTAGCAAAGAAGTCCAAAAATAAAGGTGTCAAAGTTGAAAAGCTAAAGTTAACTCCCATTATTGATTTTGCTGCAGGTTTGTTAAAGTCCACCTTGTTTTCATCTTCATTACAATAGACCTCTTCACCTTGGGTGTAATGTTTCCCTACTTCAGATCACATGTCATTGCCTAGAGTATCATTTCTTTGTTTAATGGTTGCACATGACAAGACACATGAATATGGATAGAACTAAAACAAAGAATCTTATTCCCAGGAGTAAGAAACATTTCCCACCCATGTTGTTCAGCCTGCTTATTAAAAGAAACTGTGTGAATCTAGTGGTCTTGGTACTGTATATGACGCTATTATGCAGATAGTCTACTATGCAATAGGGAATGTGCACGAGCTCAAATCTCTAGCACAAAGCATGATGGAAAACTACAGTGCTACACACATCAGAACGAAGAAATCAATAGAATTGTCGCAAAAAAATTACTCTTATTTTCATCTGTTGAAATACTTACAGTTTCATATGAAATGTCAAAGGAAACATTTTCAGAGGAATTTTTAGAGGATCTGAAAAACATAAGTACTCTGTTTCCTATCATTGTTTATTTGAAGAACCAGCCAGACAAAGTGACTGGGACAACATCCTAACATGTCACCAAGGCAACATGAAAGCAAGGACTTGGAGATACTTAAACAAATGTCTTGGAAAACATGTCATTCATACACCTGGTAACCATGACGGCAAAAATATAACAACCACTGTAAGTCATTTGAATTTTTGTATGTTGTACTTGTGTGAGGCATTACTGTGCTAATCGACAAAACCATGGCCATCTAAGAATATTTCAAGAATGTTTCTTAACCAAACAGAAATTACTGTTAAGCTGATTCTCTTTTTTTATCTTTGTTATCTTGTGATTAGAAAGTTATTTCTGATTGGCCAAAACCATAAGAACATTCCTGGAATATTTCTAGGTGTTCCTTGGTTTTTTTGATTAGAACTGTAATTGACTGACTTTGACTATTAATATTTTCAAGCATTCCCAATAGAGTCAAACGACAAAGACATGGTGGCCATGTTGGTGGTAGAAAGAGTCGTTTTAAATAATTTATTGGTTCGTGTACTATGTGGTATTCTTTAACTTCAAGTCTATTCTCTTATATAACAGGGCTTGAAATAGGTCATTCCAGTAAATGTTGCATGTCATTTTGTTATTCATTTGGCAGTGCATCCTTATTTTTGTTTGGCAAACCTGAAATTTGTCTTGTCATTTGGCCATTGGCAGGCTGCTATTCTGAGCCCTGTATCAATATTTTTGACTTTAAGAAATGACAAAAAAAATGGTTTTTTTTTTGTGATGAAAGGAAAGCTGTTGCAATGTCATGGGTTTCCTTCTCCAGTGGTATCTGCAAAACAATGGCTATGGGGTCCTGTGGTATCTGCAAAACAATGGCTATGGTGTCCTGTGGTATCGCAAAAACCATGGCTATGGGGTTCCTGTTTCTGCCAAATAACTAAGAACACAGAAAATATAGAGTCATGTTTTTCTGTTATGTTGCAGGCAGTAACCATCAGCTCCTGTGGAAACTTTGCTATCATTGGTGACTCTGTAGGTCACGTGAATGCTTTTAACATCCAATCAGCCAATCACAGAGGATCATTTGGCTCACCTCAAGGTAGTGTTCAATAACTATAATACTGGTTATTACTGGTTATCACTGATCATACTGGTTACACAGGTTTTACTTGTTAAGTGGCTGTGTACCCAATGACAAACAATGAAATATTATCATATAAGGGCTTTGATGAAGTCAGCTGTTTGGAAGAATGGGCCTTTTTCATGTGGCAGTGTTTGAACAATAGTTACCACCATGCGTGGCCTCGTATTCAAGTGCTTGAGAATATGTTTATAAGGGTCAAATGAAGAGTTTTATTCTCATGAGAATAAAAATGGTGGCTGTGTGATAAAGGTCTATGTTTTCATTATTTTTCTTTTGTTTTATTTTTTGTTATTTGAAGTGCTTGATTTACAACTACTGCAGAGTAGCATGATGCCCATTGTTCATTGTCTTGTAAGAATCTCGAATCATGTATGATGTTTATTTGGGTTACAGCACACAAGGGTTGTATACGAGGAGTAGCAATAGATGGGATCAACCAACAACTACTAACAGCATCTGCTGATTGTAAGCTAAAGGTAAGTATCACTGTCATCAACCAATATCATCATCATCTGTCAAAAAAGCATCAAAACCAATCAACCTTGACCCCAGAGATGTGGTGCGACTACATAAACTACAATCATCACTTTCATCATAAGCTCCACTACTATCATTATCATCACTATACTACTCTCTACATCCTCATCTTTATCACCATCTTCTATCATCACATCCTCTCATCACATCACATCACATTATTATAAACAGTAGTTCTGCCACTAACACTATTACCCTCACCAAAAGCATTAGAACCTTCTTAATCATCAACCTCATCATCATCATCATCATCATCATCATCATCATCATCACCAACATCAGCACCACTTTAGCCATAACATTAGTTGTGGCTGAAGTACCTCTTGACCCTCTGTAGCTGTTATCCCAGAAATGAATAAATACTTTTTTCAAATACAGTTCTGGCATTTTCAAAAGCGAGCACTCCTTCGTTCCATGTCCTTTGAATCTCCAATCACACAACTCGAGCTTCATCGTGAAAGGTAATGCAACACTTGTTCTGTCGTGTCATGAAAAATAAACTCACTCTTGCAAGCGATAAAAAGAAGACTTTTAGAATTTTATTCGGCGGTACCCTGGGAGAATCCAAGTCAGTAGGGTATGGCTACCTCGGAGATAACATTGGATATTCAGCGTGTTAGGTCTCATGGAGGGAGAAAAACCCTCGAATCAAGGTATCTGTAAGAGAGACGTAACGAACTCTACACGTGATTCAGGTATTAATTCCTAGACCCCAGGGGTGAGAGACGAGTGCGCACCAACTACGCCACTCTTATTCTCTATAACTGAGAGAAGGTACTAATTGATTGACTGTTTGGTTTTAGCTCTCTTCTAGCGGTGACCTGTGATGATTTTGCAGTCCACGTTGTGGATATCGAGACAAGACGAATCGTACGAACCTTCTTAGGACACACAAACAGGATAACTGATATAGTAAGTGCATCCAGTTGTTTCTTTCCAAAACACACTGGGTTCACAACTCGAGTTTCAACATCGAAGGGTACCAATGTTTAGGAGACACTTTAATAATAACAATAATAAATAATATTAATAATAATAATATTAAAGCTAATGTATGAAAGCTAAATATGTAAAATATAATGTACAAGAATAAAAGAAAAAAGAAAAAAAAAAGGAAACACTTTGTTTTTAGCCCAGCTGTGTTGTTGTTTTGCTCCCCAAATTTTTTTAGGATACCGTTTGTAATAGAGCGAAGGTATTTAACCCGTGAAATAATAAATACTAGTCAACGTGTACCAGTCAAAAAGAAACAACAGAAAACAATCGAATTAGGGTCTACTTAAGCGTATTAGTCTAACATCTATTGCACGGGTTTAATGATTTCACTCTAGTTATTTTAGGTGAAAGTTAATTAAATAAATAAAAAAGAAATCGATTCAATCAAACTGTTGTGTTACTAATATGAGTGAGTGACACTGTAATGTTTTTTTTTCAGTGTTTCAGTCCCGATGCTCGATGGTTAGTAACAGTATCCATGGATTCCAGCATCAGAACATGGGATCTCCCCGCTGCAAGGTAAAAAATATCGTCAAAATCTATCTTTTTATTACCACGCTAATCTTATGAATTTACATATTCTCTTAACACCAGACTACTGGATTGCTTCCTTGTCACAAGTCCTATTACAAGCCTGACTATATCCCCCACGGGAGAATATCTTGCTACGACACATGTCGACGACTTAGGGATTTGCTTGTGGTAAGTTGAAAACTGAGTTTGGATCCTCTCGTCCTCAATAGCACGTGTGGGACCGTTGTCGCGACGAAATAGGTTTTGATGGCCATCAATCAAGGCGTTTCCATGGTATTCTACGGCCCTTGGAAACCTTGTCTTTCCCGACAATGTCATGGATACACTTTAATTGACGTCAACCAAAACCCTATTTTGTCGCGACAGCAAATGATGTTATTCCATACGCCGTGTTATCAAGAACGACGATAAGTTAAGATTAAACCAATTAAAACATCTGAAATTACAATCACAGGTCCAATAAGACACTGTATGGACATGTGTCTCTAGTACCCCTCCCTTCTGATTACCAGCCATGTGTGGTAGAGTTGCCATCGACAAGTGCTGATCAACAGGATGGTAAGTTCTTACGATACACAGGTCCGCAATTTGTGACGATATTTAGTGTCAAAACGATGCACTGATGAAGGGAAGGATCAAATATTGTAATGCTCAAGGTAATGAGAGGAGAGTAAGAACAATGATGAGAGCTAAGCTAAAACGCCTCTTATGACATCACACTTACATGTTTGTCTAGTATTTTTCTCAATAAGCATCCCCGTTTTAGAGTTAAATGGCGTCTTTTGGGAGCGCTTTACTTTAAAGGAAAATCAGCAAAGATGAGCTTTTGGCGTAGGCATTCTCTTTAGTACGTAAAAATAGGACATTTGACGTCTTACTTTTAGCATAAGACGGCAATGATGCATAGTATTCCGTACATTCCAACGAGTATCTATTGAATAGCGCAATTCGTACTATTGTATGCTTGCCGTCGTCGTTGCCGTCCTGCAGCTTAAAGTCCCTAGTATTAAACTTTATGAACTTGGGGAACTGTTACAATTAAGCTGAAAAACATCTACGTTATGAATCGTCTAAAACTACGTTAAAAAATTTGAAATTCTATCTTACTGATTAGAACACGAAGATGATGAAGTGAGAGATATCACAGACAAAGATGAAGAGCAAGAGACGAAGGAAGATCAGAAGTTCAAGTCACCTGACCAGCTGTCGAGTGAACTCATTACTCTGTCTCTGCTTCCTCAATCACGATGGAAAAACCTAACAAGCCTGGAGATTATAAAGGTAATGAGATAAACTTCTGATATAATCTTTTGTAGAATATAAAACATTCTGCGCGTTATATTCTGATTGGTTCTTATATGAGGCTATGTGAACTCGGTTCTGTAGTCACAGCTTCGGATGCTTTTAGTGATTTGTCTACTGTTAAATACTGGGGTGCTTACCATTTAAACCAATCCATCTGGTTGGGAATTTGTTTTTAATGGTAAGAAAAGAGCGGGAAACTTACGAAAAATGGTACACGCGTCTATCTTAAGAACCAAAGATAGCAGGAAAAGTGGATTACCTTAATAGAAGGACCGAGTTTTTCGGAACTTTATGATAGAAATGACACATATCATTTGATTTCCTACCGGAACCCCTTATCTACTTTATAAATCGCATAAGATGTTTCATAGCACGCACCGGTCAGCCATTTAATATTTTTTCTAATTATTTAACAATTATTTTTTAGGAAAGAAATAAACCAAAGCAACCACCCAAGCAACCAAAAGCCGCGCCCTTTTTCCTGACGACCGAGCCAGGACTGGTACCAAAATTCGTCGCAACGGAAGGAGAGGATGACAGCTCAGTAACGTCATCGAAACTGATTCAGTTGAACAGACTACAGCCACAGTCTGAATTCCAAAGACTTTTAGCGGATGCTTCCACTTCTGGAAACTGTGAGTATTCAGGAATATCTGCATTAATTAAAGTGTGAGTTTCACGGCCCTAAAATCTTCCATATTTAATGTAAATCAAAGCTCTATTCAGCAGACACACTTTATTAAGCCAACACCAGTCAAGATCCCAACCTTGCCTGGTGTCCGCTTAATACAGGGTATCCACTGTATAGAGGTTTATTTTACAGTAAATACAGTAGTACCTCTATTAAGTGGGCACTTTGGAGCCTTTCCTGGTGTCCTCCAGTAAAGGGTGACCCTTGAATATAGGTTGAACTGTGTGTTAGAGACGCTATCATATCTCTTAAGGTGGCTGCCTACTTTTGAACGTTCGAATTGAGCCCACGATGAGCGCGCGCTCAAAAACCGCTGAAAAATCTACAATATTTTATTGAAGGACCATACGCGTTTTGAGCTTCAACAGGGCAAAACCCTCAAATTTTGCACGGGACTCTATATTTTTTAATAGCTCATTCGAAAAAACTCCCAAAAATCTATGTTATATCAACATTTAAGAAAAAGTTTAAATCAGCAACACATGAAAAAATAGATTTTCGTAGGGATTTTTGTTCGACTTTATGAAATTTTTAAGAGCACCGAAACTACAAAATATAAGAAAAAAATTTATCTTTTTGTCTTTTTGTTGAAAATATCCATGTATTATTGTAGAATGATTGACTAGCCTTCATTTGTGCTATCATATAGTCTACAAATAACTTTGATCTTATGGATCTTATTTTTTTCCTAATCACTTCCGGTGGCGCAGATTTTACTCCAAAAGCTCGTGCGTAGGCTCCCATTAAATGCTGATTATCTCGAAAACAAGCTCGGGACACCCAATTTTTCTTTCCAGATTTGGAATCAGCATTAAATTTCAATTCGGAAAATCGATGTTTTAAAAAAAGTTTAAATCAATTTTCAAAAGTAGGCAGTCACCTTAAATGCTAATTCCTTGGAATCTTAATATCTATCGACAGATGATTCCCTGATGGATAAGCTCAAGAGCATGGGACCTTCTGGAATCGATGTGGAACTAAGGCTGTTGGCTCCTGATGCTGGTGGCGATCTTATTTTAATGAAACAGTTTATGGAATTTTTAATCGCTCAAATTGATACGAAAAAAGACTTCGAACTCGCTGAGGCGTACATGGCCTTGTTTTTAAAGGTAACGGATAAATATTTTGAGGGAATTTTTTTTGGAAGGGGAGGAGTCCAAAATTTCCCAAGATAATAATAATAATAATCATAATCATAATAATAATCATAATAACAATGATGATAATAAGATCGTACATACTGTACATGGGTGACTAAAACAATGCACAACTACGTAAGAACGGTTCGCTCAAGGGGTAGTAAGGGACCGGCTATTATTTAGAGAAGGATGGGAGGATGGGGGTTGGTGCAAATAGGGGGTGGGTCACAAGGGGGAAAAGTGGGACATATCAAGGGGGGTGGGGTCTAAAAAATGCGCATCACGAAAGGTGGGGTCAGGAAAAGAGACATACCAAATTTTGCGCCAGTCCTCTCCTCTAGAAGAGGATGTTCCATGTTTAATGAAATTTAGAAATGTAATGTTAATAATGGAATCAACCCACTCCCTAACCTTTTTGCTTCCTCTTCCCAGCTTCACGGAAGTGTAATAGTTCAACATAAAGATCTACTGGACACGGCTCGCTTATTACAGTCACAACATAACCACACATGGACACAGCTGCAGGATCTTATCAACCAGGGTCTTTGCTTGGTCGGATACTTCAAAAGCGCCATTATATAAATTTATTGACCGTTTTGTTTTGGTGGGAAGGGCGTCCACTTTCCTTCCTGCCATCGCAGAAGGTTGTTTGAAAGAGCAACAACAAAAATTCCCCCTATCTTCTCTAGTTAGGAAAACATGATAAGAGATGATCGAGCACTTTGAGGCATCAAAACATTGTTTAGAGTCTTATTTGAACTGGATAATCATGTTCCAAGCAACGGTGCCCGGGGCAAAAAAAGAAATAAAAGTAAAAATAATGACATTAGTCAGTGTTTTTGAATGGCTTTTATTTTTTTGCAGCAAACTATTTGCATTCAAAATAGTACATAGCTTCTCTGATAAAGCGTTAAAGGCCTAGTTCAGATGGCGAGCTGATCGGTAGGGTGGGTGTTGACCTGTAGAGTTTCATTTCCTCATTTCCAAGCCATCTACAGCTTGAAAAGCTATTAGGATGCTTTGGGAGTAAAAATAATACAGTTCTCGAGAATACAATTGTTTCCGAATACTAACGCGAACACAGGTCCACGCCAAGATTTTGGAATGGGTATTGTGCCTGAGTATAAGCTTATATTACGACCCTGTATTTATGCCCGAAGTCATTAACCATTGCGACGTTGAGTAAAAGAATGAGTCCAGTTGGGTTTGTATTGCATTTTGGGGCTGTTAAAGTGAACGAAATAGACGCCGTGATGGAAGCAGTCGCAACAATAATGCCAACTCGACACAGCTTTTTGCACACTAAGTGTAAACATCCGATCAGAAGTGCCTGGTTTTCACCCAGAAATCCCTACCCATGCGCAAGAAAATGTCCCATCTATACAGTCTTTGCATCTGCAGCGACATGTTCGAACTGACTAGACTTCAATAAAAGAACTGCTAAGCACGTTAATTGCGTCTTCACGGAAAAATGTACTCTTTTTTAACGCCTTTCTAAATTGCAAAGTTTATAAATATTTCAAACAAATAGCAAATAATCATTAGATCCTTTGTACTAAATCTCTACTTGGTGGTCATAACAATCAAAAATATTCAATCGTCAAGAAAAGGGAGTTCTTTTGTTTTAACCCCCAGTGGGAATTAGTGCAAGGGTTTTATAGGTAACGTTAAGATGACTTTAGAAGTCAAGACTAACTGATACTCTTTAGAAAATTAAAGAATGCGTAGAAAAATATATCAAAATGAAGCTCTAAAACTAGACTCGCTATAAATAAATATAGCAAAAGGTTAAATAATAGTCATGGTTTGCGACGTGAAATAGATAGACCCAGATAGCTCCAGAAGCGTATCTTTTCTACTATTTTGATTCAGTAGCAAAGGCAAGACGACTAGGAGTGAAATACCAATATGCGTTATTCCCTTTAAGAACCGGTGCGCAACACTCAACGTAAACTCTCAGTTTTCCAACAATAAACGACCCATGCAAGATGAATCCCGGAAGTGCGCATCATAATGAAAAAGACGCAAAAGAATCGAGCCAGATTTACGAAGATGCATGAAGAGGTGTTTCCCATTTCCATGCACGACCAGATTCAGGCAAGTTAGGTGAATGTGGACGACGCATAACGAGGGTTTGTCTTCCGTCTTCGCTTCGCTTCCTTAGGCATGTCATCCCAACTCGATAGGTTTGCTGTTTCAGTTGCGTTGGACTGAGGAAAGGACAACGATTTAATTCAAGGAATATAAAATTCGTGAAATTTAAAATTAATATACCAAGTCCCTTTTCTGAGATAATTAAATTCCGTCTGGACCTAAGTCTCGGGTTAAAGCCAGCATGTGTTCATGTGTTCAACGCATCATTCACACTAACAAGACCTACGCGTGACAAAACCCGCCAAATACTTACCATTCTCTGGCGCACTTTAGCGGGTAATTCTACGCCTTCTTTATACACATCTTCTCGCCGCACTCCCAAAAAAGATTCATCTTCGAACTTTATCTAGAAATTCATCGGAATTAGTGTTGTAGACGTTAATCATAGTGGGCAAAAACACAATGTTTTCAAGGACACGTGAAGTACAATACTTGCTATTTCTCAGCCATTATTACATGGACGTAGGCAAGGGGGGCGTAGGCAAGGGGGCTCCTCCCATCATTTCCGCTGTAGAAACCTTAACGTGATAAGTTCGACTTACTGATGCTATGAAAACGGTTTTTGCTCCTCTCCCCTTAAGGTAGAATCCTGGCTACGTCCTTATATAAGACCTTTAAATACTCACCTGATAGGTCACAATTATTCGTCTACCATTTATTTTAGCCTTCCATAATGTATCATCTTCCCATTTGATGGATATAACGGTGCCCTCGGGAATATCATCTGGTCTGTCCTCGTATCCCTAGCAAAACACATGGATAAAAAACAAGTAAAAAAACTATCCACATATAAAACGAACGTAGGCAGGCGCAAATACATAGCTGAGTCGGCGCATCTAACTTACAAACCAATGTGATATACCTTAATATCTTTGTGAGTAACTGGGGCAAAGCACACTGATAATAAAGGCAACTTTCTACGCGCAAACATGAAACGGAGGCAGTCACAAATATGTAGTCGATTCTGCGCATCTAAACTATAAACCAATGTGATATACCTCGATATCTTTACGAGTAACCCTCGGGACGAAGCACACTGACAAGGAAACCGGTAACTTTTTACGCGCATACATAAAACGAAGGTAGTTTCATATAAGAAGTTAAGTCTGCGAGTCTAAACTATAAACCAATATTATATACCTCGATATCTTTCTGGGTAACTGTATCACAAATAGAACCATCAGCGAACGACACCATGTAGAAATCCTCTGATGTCATGCTAATGACTTTCCCCTTGTAATATCTAGAGATAGGAATGGAAATATATGGTTATGATCAGTCCGCTATATCACATGTATTCAGTGCCTTACATCTCGTAAAGTAAAAGGTCGATGAGTGAAAATATATCGATAGATATATAAACAATTGTTTGAATATTTCCTTATGAGCTGATGATGATGATGATGATGACGATGACGACGACGATGATCACAATGGAATTGATTATGAAGATAATAATGACGACGAAGACGAGATGATGACGACAATAACAATGATGACGATGATGGTGCTAATAATGTTGAGGATGATGAACGTTCTCACTTGCATGGCGCACTTGTCCTTACGACTTTGACCACTACCATAACTATTACTTTAAATAATAAAATTGTTCTAACTTACCTTCCATTTTTATGTTTTGCTATTACAGATTCTCCACAACTGATTTCAGAGAAATCTCGTTCTTTTGACTGATAGAAACAAATTAGAAACGCTTATTGAGCATCAAACATAGTCATGCCGAAAACCTAAAGTAATGCATGAAATTCATCGCTACAAACGAAAGTAGAATAACGGCTCTGCTGCTAAGATACAGACTCAGTTAAAAAGGCTTATAGCGTAAATAGGGCAAAGTAACCCCTATTTAAGAGTGTTTCCACATAATTGCAATGAGTACACAACAACTCCAAAGACAGCAAACACAAAATTGAAGTCATGATGCCCCCCAACTATCATCTTTGCTGTCCGGGTTTCTATTCCAAGTAGCCACATGTAATATGAGAGGATCGGTTCTGTTACTGACACCGAGGGTTTTCCCGACTTTCCGGTTTTTCCTCCTCTCTCTCAAACCAACCCCAACTGATTCAAACTGGTTAGAGCTGTGTTCCAGAGTCAAACATGGACTGTATACTTTCAGTTCAACCCCGTTGAGCTATGCCAAGGCTTTACTTGCGGTGGTGACTAGCGATAACCACAGCTTTTTCAAATAGTAGATGATGGCTAGTGAAACTAACGTGGACTGCGTCGGTGTTTCTAATGAAAAAAGTTATCGTAGATTTATAAGTTTTACACCGTAGTGAAAATAGAAAACTGACGTTTCGGACGTTAGTCCTTCGTCGGAGTCAATAGAAAGTAAGAGTGAGAGAGATGTTTATATAGTAGAGGATAGAGAAAACAAACCAATAAGAAGAAAACAAGCCATAAAACAAAAAGAAAACAAAAGGATAGAAAGCAACAATAGGTGAGAAAAAAGGGAAAAGAAAAGAAAAAAAACCAAAACAAAACAACTTAAATGTAGGCGAAGCGTTCGTTCATCCCGTGGGGATTAACGGTGCCAAGTGAATGAATAACACGCATTTCTTTTGTTTTGCGATGATGGTTGCTGCCGTGGGTTAAACAAAGACCAAAAACAATAGCATTAAGCTCAGAGTGATTACCAGAATTGAAGTGCCGAGCAACTGGTTTATTCAAATCTTTCTTTCGAATGTCGTAAAGGTGGTCTCTAAAACGATCACCTAATCGGCGGCCAGTTTCTCCAACATAGAGCATGTTGCAGCTTGAACATTGAATACAGTAGATGACGTTAGAAGAAGTACAATCAAAATGATCAGTAATATTAAAGGTGGATTTGGGACCTTTAATAGAAGTATATGAAGCAACAAAAGGGCAAGTGTAGCAACGTTTGCGAGAGCAGCGAAAAGTACCGGGTTCATTATTAGAAGGAAGTACACCTTTAACTAAGAAAGAACGTAAATTGCGATCCCTTTTGAACGAAAAAAGAGGGCGTTCTTTGAAAATGTTAGACGTGGTTGGATCAGAATTGAGTAAATTGAAGTTACGATTAATAACAGGTTTGATAGAGTTGTTAATAGGATGGTAAGTGATGGTGAATGGAATGCGGTTAAGGTTAGAATTGCGTGATTTAGGGGTGAGAGCAGTGTTACGATCTATGGAAGAGGCTTTAAGCATAGCACGCTCGATGATGGTAATGGGGTAACCACGATTAAGAAAGAAGGAACGCATTTCTTGACATTTGTGAGAAAAATCAGTGTCGTCACTGCAAAGACGGCGCAAACGTAAGAATTGCGAAAAAGGAATAGAATTGAGAGTGTGTTTAGGGTGTGAGGAGGAATAAAGTAAATATGAATGAGAGTCTGTGGGTTTATAATGAATGGTGGTATTAAGATGATTAGCAGAAATGCTCACAGAAATGTCAAGAAATGTGACAGAAGTTTCACTAATGTCCCAAGTGAATTCAAGAGCTGGGTGAAACGAATTGACATAGAGAATAAAAGAATCTAAGTCTTGTTTTGAACAATTGAAAAACAATTAAGGGTGAGAACAAGTTCAGTTAAACGCAATAGAGTAGGAGTGCTAGGTTCTAAAGCGGTGCGTCAAAGACACGATCAACTCTTTTATTTCTGACGGCAGTCTTCCAGCTACTGCCAACAATCTTATCATCAACACTCCCCGTACCTCTCATGTTTACTTTTTACCTAAAATTCACAAACCCAATAATCCTGGCCGTCCTATTGTATCAGCTTGTAGTTGTCCCACCGAACTTATTTCTAGCTTTCTTGACTCTCTTATGTCACCCATCGTTCAGACTCTACCCACCTACATTAAAGACACTAATCACGCCCTCAGGATTTTTAATGACTTTCAATTTCAAAATTCTCAATCTAAGTTTTTATTTACCATGGATGTCAAATCTTTATACACCGTCATTCCTAATGATGAAGGTCTCAATGCTCTCAAACACTTTTTTGATCGACGCACCGCTTTAGAACCTAGCACTCCTACTCTATTGCGTTTAGCTGAACTTGTTCTCACCCTTAATTGTTTTTCCTTTGACAACCGTTTTTTTCGACAGATCAACGGTGTAGCTATGGGCACCAAAATGGGACCTAGCTATGCTAATTTATTTGTTGGCTACATCGAACAACAAATTTTTGATCTCTACCCAGGCATTAAACCTGAATTTTTTGGTCGCTACATTGATGATTGTATTGGCGCTACTTGTTGTTCAAAACAAGACTTAGATTCTTTTATTCTCTATGTCAATTCGTTTCACCCAGCTCTTGAATTCACTTGGGACATTAGTGAAACTTCTGTCACATTTCTTGACATTTCTGTGAGCATTTCTGCTAATCATCTTAATACCACCATTCATTATAAACCCACAGACTCTCATTCATATTTACTTTATTCCTCCTCACACCCTAAACACACTCTCAATTCTATTCCTTTTTCGCAATTCTTACGTTTGCGCCGTCTTTGCAGTGACGACACTGATTTTTCTCACAAATGTCAAGAAATGCGTTCCTTCTTTCTTAATCGTGGTTACCCCATTACCATCATCGAGCGTGCTATGCTTAAAGCCTCTTCCATAGATCGTAACACTGCTCTCACCCCTAAATCACGCAATTCTAACCTTAACCGCATTCCATTCACCATCACTTACCATCCTATTAACAACTCTATCAAACCTGTTATTAATCGTAACTTCAATTTACTCAATTCTGATCCAACCACGTCTAACATTTTCAAAGAACGCCCTCTTTTTTCGTTCAAAAGGGATCGCAATTTACGTTCTTTCTTAGTTAAAGGTGTACTTCCTTCTAATAATGAACCCGGTACTTTTCGCTGCTCTCGCAAACGTTGCTACACTTGCCCTTTTGTTGCTTCATATACTTCTATTAAAGGTCCCAAATCCACCTTTAATATTACTGATCATTTTGATTGTACTTCTTCTAACGTCATCTACTGTATTCAATGTTCAAGCTGCAACATGCTCTATGTTGGAGAAACTGGCCGCCGATTAGGTGATCGTTTTAGAGACCACCTTTACGACATTCGAAAGAAAGATTTGAATAAACCAGTTGCTCGGCACTTCAATTCTGGTAATCACTCTGAGCTTAATGCTATTGTTTTTGGTCTTTGTTTAACCCACGGCAGCAACCATCATCGCAAACAAAAGAAATGCGTGTTATTCATTCACTTGGCACCGTTAATCCCCACGGGATGAACGAACGCTTCGCCTACATTTAAGTTGTTTTGTTTTGGTTTTTTTTCTTTTCTTTTCCCTTTTTTCTCACCTATTGTTGCTTTCTATCCTTTTGTTTTCTTTTTGTTTTATGGCTTGTTTTCTTCTTATTGGTTTGTTTTCTCTATCCTCTACTATATAAACATCTCTCTCACTCTTACTTTCTATTGACTCCGACGAAGGACTAACGTCCGAAACGTCAGTTTTCTATTTTCACTACGGTGTAAAACTTATAAATCTACGATAACTTTTTTCAAATAGTACTGACTTTGGATGTTTTCGAGTAGTCTTTATTCGCCCTTACATTATTGAAATGCGACGTCTTTACTAACCTTAAATTTATTCCTACTATGTCTTTCACAGTATGTTTCAACAGGTTGGGGCCAATCGCTAGGCTCGAGCTTATTTCCCGCCAAAACATAGCATGTCACGTGGTATGCTGTGGCGCACTTACCCGCACAGCATTGTACGCATGCGCTTTGAAGATCTGAGCTTACTGAACGACATATCGAGCATTTCTGTAAGAAAAGAAAAAGACTAGATACACTTAAAAGAAAAAGTAATAAATAATTGTTGAGATTTTCCGATGGTGTATTTTTGAGAGAAATAGGAGTACATACCAGTTTTTTCCTGCCTTGAGGTACCTTTTCTGTATTGATGTCATTTCGATTACCGATGTCCTGAAATACTACTTCAGGAATGGTCAGCGCACAGCCAATATGAGCCCATCTACATAGATAATCAATAATATCTTAGTAATTGAATCATTGGCAGGATGTCAGAGTATAATAACCTTACTAATACAATAAAAGAAGACTAGAATAGTTTACCCCCCTAAAACCTCTTCTGACTGTTGACATCAAAGGCCGAGGTCCAGCTGACCAAGAATCCCTCTAACAGGGGATGGGGTGGTGCTATATAGCGAGGGGGGAGGGGGGGGGAAGGGGGGTAAACTGCTAACTAGTAATAAGGGAGTATTTAAGTACCTGTTGTCTGTTGTTTTCTTCAAAGCTCCTCCACGAATACAGCATAAACAGCAATGCTAAAGAACAACGATGACGAAAGTCAAGAAAATATCGTCCCGATGATGAAGTTTCCAGGAAAATAAGTAGTACTATGAAAGTCATATAAATGGAAGGAGCTTTAGGTCGCACAATTTCATCATTTGTTTATGCCATAATGCACAAAACCCAAAAGGTCTCAATGCTGTGAAGAGCGCAGAAGAGTGAAGCAAAGCTCTAAACAATGAAGAGGAAAAGCAACCAGTGCATACTGTAGCGCAGGAATTACGCCTATTCTACGCAAACCAGACAACCAGTCGAAATTCCAGGTGTCTTGTTTACTGGCTTCTGTCAATCAAGGATTCAAATGTGTTATTTAGTAACTATTTAGACTTTATGGAATCTTCTGATAATAAACACGTCGCAAAGTGTGACAGTAGGTGTAAAACCCGTACCGCAGATCTGATATCATCTTCGTCGTCTTGACGACATCTATCGCACTTCCATGCTTTTTCTGACGTCAGATTATCGGTACCATAGCAACCTGTAGACAAAAGGCACCAAGGATCAATTCTCTCTTATATATGTATTTAAAAAGGTAATCGCTACTGAATTGGCTTAATTTACTAATTTTATCCCACATCATTGAAAATACAGCCAATCAGAATGCAGGAAAGTTGTCGTATATTCGGTGGTATTGCATCGTTTATTCCCACGAGGTATTGCGGGTTTTTTCATTTCTTGACTAAATGCCTAGATAGGTATTTTCAGGAGTGTGGGATGAAAGAGTTATACAATGCTTTCTCATGGCACATTATGGAATATCCCACTCGTCCCTGAATATCCCTGAAGGCTCGTGTGTATACTAGAAAATACTGACTCGTGGGATATTCCATGGTATACCACTTAAAACCGTTGAATAACGTTCAATAACCGTTGAATAACCGGGTAATAGACCGAAGGTTGCGTGCGCACTCAAATTTAATGAACTTGACTGGCCACGATACCAGAACACGAGCTTTATGATGAGTATTATCATGCATTGCTATGAAATGTTTTTCGATAAAAATTCATAAAATTGGTTATTCTCCTCTTTAAATATAAAATTAGTTTCTTAATTTGACTGAATTTGCGTTTTTCAGTTTTGTGGCCCGTCAAGTTGGATGCTCACACAACCTTGAGAAAACAGTCTATTGTAGCATATTTGATGATTTGCTTACTTTCATGGACGACAACCCTACATGTCTCACAGCGCAGTAAATGACTTTCAGTATCGTTAGAAATCCGTTGATCAATCCACGATCCCATACTCTCCGGGCTTGAACCCTCCGACATGAAACAAATCTCCGGTAGGATAGGTTTGGAAGGCTTAAGCCAACTACGGGTTTCTGGTGAGTTTTCTGGTGATGATTTGATTCTTTTTGGTAGTTCTTCTTTGATGTGAGTTAAAATATCCTCCTAGGATAGAAAATAGATGAATGAATAAGTGTAAGAATAAAAAATGAATGACTCAACGAATGAAAGAAAGGATGAAAGGATGGACAGATTAATGAATTACTGGACAAATAAAAAATGAACTTATGAAAGACCAAAAAAAAAAAAAAAAGGAAAAAAGGAAGAAAGAAACAGAGGGAAGAAAAACAGGAAGCGAGAGTTTGAATACGAAGGGATGAATCATAGTTTACCTTCAATTTGGCAAACAATTGACAAAGTGCACAGTAAGGTTCTAACTCAGCCATGATCATATTAAAAGCTTGTTCTGTCTTAAAGCAAGGTGACTGGTGATTCCATAGTCCTTCTAGGCCTTCAACAATGTGAGGTATAGTAATGGATCGCTTCTTGCTCGACGATGAGTGAACTAAAACATGCCATGATCATAATATTAGACTCATAAGGGCGGATCCAGCTAAAACTTTAGGGGGGGGGGGGTAATTGAGTTTAGGGGGGCTAATTGATGTTCTTCCCTCAACACAACGAAAAACAATAAAAAAGCATCTAATTTAGTTTTGTTTTTGTTTTTGTTTTCTGCTTTGCCCCCCCCCCCCCCCCGGGGGTTCCACCCTTGACTCAAGTAAAATATATAGTATAATATGCTTTAGGTTAACCCCAATAGACATTTTTACGTTTCATTCCCTAGAGCAAATGAATATGGATACAACTAAAACAAATAATCTTATTCTCAAGAGAGTCACCTGTGTAATAACACATGGTCTGACTGAAATGGGGAAAATTACCATAGCTAAAGCGGATTAAAATGTCAACTTTTTGGGCCATAACAACTAAAACCTCTTAAGATCAGATCTTGCGAAATACAAAAATAGTAAGTCTTCCTTACCTGGGTCTTTGTTTAGCTCTTCTATCTTACTCTGTGAGCTCGGTAGAGTAACAGACTTGGTCACTGGAGGCTGGCGCTTTGAATGACGTGGGGATACCACATCCTGACTTTTTTTAGCAGTTCTGTATAGAACATCAAAACATTACTTGGAATAATTAAAATAATGATAATAATAATGTGATTTTACAGTAGTTCGATAGAGTGGCCCTTCTTTCACTGAATTCCAAGTTGGAATTTAGAATTGAGTTGATTTTTGGCGTTAGAAGGAAAACCGTAGAACCTTGAGAAAAACCTTCGAAGCACATGAGGGAACCAAAACGTGCGTTCTGTATAGAATATCAAAACAGTATTGGGAATAAAGTAATCAGTTTACAGTGGTTCGACAGAGTGGCTCTTCCTAGTTACACTGCATTATAATTGAAATTGTTGGGGAGGGAGGAAAAACGAAAAACCCTTGAAGCACAGGAGAAAGCCAACAAGCCACTTTACATGCGTATACGACAAATTCGACTAATCTACTGCATAACGCAAGCTATTTTATACATAAAGGAAAGTCATTGCATACCGCTGAGTTGGTCGACGGGAAGCTACAGGTTTCTTTTGACTATTACTGGTTGTTTCGTTATCGTCTTCACCGCTTTCATCTTCAGTGTCTTCCTCTTCACTCGAGCTTTCACTCTCGCTGTCGCTGCCCCCTTCCTTCTTCTTTGCCGCAAGGTAGTCCTCCCATAAATCAGGCTATGAAAGTGTAACTATTAACATTAGCTAGGCCCGGTTGTACCAAAGGCGGATAGCGCTATACGATGATGAATAATCCATATCTAGTGGATTAAATGATGCTGTTATCCAAGAAATATATTCACTGGGTAAGGATTTCTCTGTCGGATAGCGCTATCCACCCTTCGTGCAACTGCGCAATTCGGGCTACCTGTTGATTGGAGCATTGAAGAAAGTAAATAGTGAAACAAGATAAGGTAATTTCAAGTCTAGTACTTTTAACATACTATTTTGTGGGCTCTCTAGCTCAACGGTGAATTCGAACTAGTGTACCCGATTAAATAATAAGTAATTAAACTCGTCACTTCCGGTAATAGCTCTTTTTTGATGGCTTGTAGAATCCTGGAGGTTGTTTTGATCTCTTATTTTCTGGTTTGATGTCGTGAAAATAGTCAAATACAATAGTTGAGGACTTATTTTGATATGATTTGACTTAGCATCTGCTAGTTGCCCCCCAGCAAACCTATTGTTTGCCCCCCAGTCAACTCCAAAAAAGTCACGTGATTGATAGTAAGCAATTGCGAATTTTGTGCGCGATCTTAATTTATACGACCTTGTACCCGGCCAGTAAAACATTACGCGGGCACACTGCATGCGATCATAAACTTTATATGGAAAATGCGGCAATATCAATAAATGGCGACCTGGATGAGTAAAGCAAAATTCTTACCTGGTACCTCTCTACAAAAGCATCCATGCAAATTTTTACTGAATCCTTTTTGCATTGGCACTGGAAAAAATTTACAATATTGTCAAGGGACTCGGTAGTTGTTGCAAAAATGTTTCAGCACTGCTCTTGTTATATATCCTCCTCTATTAGAATTTGTGTTATAAATAATGCAAGTTATTACGAGTAAGAGCAGATTTCATGTGAGTAGAAAACCATGTTACCACGATTCTCAAACGGTTTTAGCTCTCTCATCACAGTAAAAAAGTAGATATGTAGTTGCGCAAGTCGTCCTAGCTTCAGTTCAACCGATTTCGGGATATCGTGAATCAGACGCGTCGTGCTTTGCCGTGACCGTGTCGTGTCCGAGCATTCTGTTTGGATGGGCAGTATCATCACACGCTGCTATTGGTTCCATGGATATCATCAATCCGTACCGTCACCGTGCTTTTTACATTAATACAAAATCAAATCTGAAAGTAAAAAATAGTTAACATACCACGTGAGCCTTTTTGCCGAAGTCTATCCATCGCTCTGAAGCAAAGTTTGTAGACTCTGCGCAATTAAAACCATGATTAAACCCACAGTGATAGCCGTATGGAAATGTCACGATGAACTCTCCTGCTTCTTGTGTTACCTAGATGTAACGAAATCATGTTAAGTAATAATGTTGCGTAATCGATAGTCTTCACCGTGTGAAACAAACGTCACGATAACCTGTCCTGTTAGTTCCGTTAACGATGAAATCAGAAAAATCTACCTTAATGAACCTCGCAATCCTGCAAACATAAAATTCACAGATAAAATTACCTTATCAAAAGGAATGGAGAATTTCTTGAGAACTTGAGGTGAAATTATAGTCATCTTGTGGCGAAGGAAA
Source organism: Actinia equina (assembly GCA_011057435.1). NCBI lineage: Eukaryota > Metazoa > Cnidaria > Anthozoa > Actiniaria > Actiniidae > Actinia > Actinia equina. Next base: position 1,650,412 of record WHPX01001187.1, read on the forward strand.
TTAGAACAACTTTGCCGACTTCCGGGGAAAAAACCTAAAAATAGAAAATACGAAACAACACAACGGATATTGTAAAAAGTATTTTCTGAAGATTGGAAAAAATTCGTTGAAAAATATTATAGGGAATGTACGCAAGAAATGAGACATACCTGCTGCGAGACGTTCAAGGCGCTGTCCATGTTCAGGAGGAATGGCGTACCTGAGACAGAAATAAAATGAAATTCGCACTGCAATACGATGATTACAACGGCTAAACAACCCAGAGACGTGCTTTATCAAGGGAAAAAAAAACGATTCTGCTTTGATCAAGTTCATGGTTATCGTCCCGAACATATGAGTCTGAATTTGTGGATTTTCCGCCCTCGTTCCAATTTCTCTTTTTTCTTTTTCTCGTGTCCCATTTTTCCTTGACTAAAATGGTAAAAACTATCATATCAACAAACAGCTATACGATTGTATTTTATATCCGTCTATCTAACTCCAGTGTTATTTGTACAATTCCTGCTTTTTGGATGTTTCTGAATATCGAAATGCTGGGATGCGACGTCCGCGACTTTGTCGCTCGTTAGAATTATCGTTTCGCTAAATTAAAAAAAAACTCCAGTGGAAGAGGTCGAGTCGTACCAAGTCTATCTGATAATCCAGCTGAGCGGTAACCGCGGCGTGAAAAGGAAAAGTGGAAAAAAAGGCCGGCCCTCAGCATTTTATGGATTCTTTCTTTCCATATTTCAGCTCTTCGTAGGCACGTGTATTATATTTTAGTCAAAGGAAAACAGAAAAATTTGCAAAATTTGGGTTACAGTAGCTTGGAAATAGAGGCCTGCGGCAAAACAGCTAAACAAGCTGTGATTGGCTGAAACAAATTTACCGCGCTCAGATGGATGAGAGTTAGCATTTTCATTCGAAAACTTAGATAAACTTCAGGTAATTAAAGGATCATAAGGACTGTTTCTATGCAGCTCTACTCACCAAGTTTTGGGAGCTCCAAAGTGTACATAGTTAATACTATACAAATCCATATCTTCTGTATGCCAAGCAAAGGTTGCCTTCCACATACCAAAGTACAGGTATGGTGTGTTTACCCCCTCGACTTTCACACCATATTTGTCTTCAATGAGGTCAAGAATTGTGTTCAGTTTACTGATATTCCACTCTTTGACATCTTTGTCAAAGATTGATCCTGATATATCAGCGGCATAGATTGGGGCATTGAATGTCAGGTTTTTCCAGTATTTTCTCTCCAGTTCATCGTGATCTGCATCTTTTGGTGGACGATACCTGGAAAAAAGACATTTGAACAATGCATCAAGCATTAAAACTGCCCTTGTGCAAGAATAAGCATCCCTCCCACGTAGAAGCAACTACTTTTTCCCAAAGGAGGGGATATATTTGAAAGTCCTGTCCCAATCAATATTACAAGAGCCTCGTGGTTATTCCAGATACTATAGCATTAAGTGACCAGGTAAAAGACATGATTGTCCAACATTTTGATGCTACTTTACACACCAGGGTGAAGAGAGGAGGGTGGCTGTGCCTTACAACATTGCAAGTGCATTACTCAGAGCTTGACCTCTTGACCTCAAGGTTACAAGACCAATGCCCTGACCAATAGACCACAGCAATTATTTAAGGGAGGGTAAAAGGTCTTACCCAAATGTGGACAATAATGCTTTAGACCAGCTCTTTGTCCTTACCAGGGGTGAGGGGAGGGGTGGACAGTGGGGGGTGCACCTTCCAGGATTTTTGTTTTAGGAGGGGGTGCACCCTTTGCTTACAATTTCAAACACCAATATTGCAGTAGATATCAGCTTATCTAGGGGGGTGGGAGTGCACTCTTCCCCAACACCTCTTCTTTAGATCTGCCCCCGGTTACCTTTCACTGTTTGCCAATTTCTTGAATTCTTTGTAGGACAGCTTTTTCTTTTGAACATTGAAGAGCTGAAATAGACCTAGTGGACAAAAAGCACAGCACATGAATAAACAATTCTGATCTTTAGAACTGCTTTTTTGACTTAGGGGGGAGGGGTAAAGGTCTTTGTCAATAGCTTTAAATGTCTATATTTTTAGGGCTAGGTCCATGGGAAAAGTTAAAAAAAAAGTTAGGGTGGTTGAAGAAATGAAGGAAGGAAGTATGAAAAACACATATAAAGAACTAATGACAAAATAAATAAATAAATAAATGTATCATATGACCCGTATCTGTCCCCTCGCACACACTTAAAAAAACTTCGGAAAAAAGGCATAAGCAGGGCCGTAAGGCTTTGAGCTAGCATATCGACATATGACATATTGAAATAGTTTGCAACTTTTAAAATATCTTTTTTATTTAGAGTAATATGATAAAATGCTTATTGACTGAGTTAGGTTGGGCCGTATGGGAAAATATTTGGCTCTCAGTCCGTACGGCATCACCTCAAGACAAGTATTTTCCCATATGGCCCTCCCACTCAATCAATAATTATACATAATATATATATTGTTCATGCTAGTCAATTTCTTAATTATATTCAGAACATTTACATATATTTGTAATTTGATCTTGAAAGACAATAATTTCACTAAAATAGCAATTATTAACTCCTTAATCTCTGCTGAAAATAATTACCACAATCAAATCAATAATCTATCTTGAACCAAAACTAAAGACAATAAAGAGCTGATTTATACGAAGTACCTGTTCTGCAAGTAAATAAAACGATCACAAAGAATCATCTTCCTTTTTCATGTGACAGCTCACACTAAAGCCATGTGGTAAGCAATTATGCTTGTTTTGGGAATGTGTCAGTTAGGTTGAAAGTTTGAAGGATAGAATAATACTTTTGGTACCACAAACACCACACAAAACACTTATTCACAATATAGGGTGGACAACTGTAAATTTGATATTTTGATCCTCTGTTAATCAAAATAACAACCACATCTATACGCACATGGTTTTGGTTATCTTTCAGTTGACATATATGTAACTTCTACTGATACATGAATACTTAGATCATTTCAGGTACAAATATATGAGGCATCCATTTCAGAATTGAAGAAAAGCTTTGAGCCGTATCTGTTTTGTACAAATTTATGTAAAATATTCAATAAAGAACAATAAATGCTTCAATTACAAGAAACCTCTTTGTTATCGGAAGTTTGTTTTTCTGTTTTATTTTAAAACATTGACTTTTTCTCTAGAATAACCAAAGATCAATTTCACTAAGTTTTAATTACGAGACCCTACTTAGTGGGTCTACCATGGATGAATGTATTAGTAAGTTCTATGCTTCAACAAAATCTTTAATATAAATGAAATCTGTGAACTTTATGGAAATGTTTAATTTATTTTCAACAAATGCACTTGGAATTTTTGGACGCATGGTTTTAAAAATGATTTAAGTTAAGCTTGATAAGTAAGTGCTCTTTTTATCTTGTCATAATTGTAATCCAACTTTCGAAAATGTCAAAAATGGTTTTAAATGTTCATAATGATATTATATAGAGAATTGCAAAGAACTCTGAACAGGTTTAGAGGGTCGATAGTTATATAAATTAATTAATATATATAAGATATCCATAAGATATGAATTTATGCTAAAAAGTGTTCCTATCACTTGTTAGGAAAACGTACTATACACTCTAACAATAATATAAACTTTCCATTGATAAGCATTATATATGGACCAAAACAACGGTCCAAAATCATCGTTATGCAGGACCAGGGTATGCTTAGGACGTCTTAGCCTTTAGCCTTAGGATGACCTCAAAGCTGTTTACGTTTCCGAATTGGCAGGAAAACCAATGTTTTATCACTGGAAGAACCTGATTGTTTGAACCGCAATCTCTAAATTATCATCATTAACACATGTGACGGAAGTGAATAAGTTCCCTGTGTGTAAGACCCTAAGCACGTTCCCCACTAACACCGGCAATATTTAAAAACAAAGAAGTATTTACTTACTTTCCTAACCCTATCAAACCATCATAACTTAGCAAACTATAAATTTTGAGTTGATATGATAACAATGATAACAAATTCAGAATATTTTAACCTAAGTTTAAGAGAAATTCACTTAGACTTGAGTGTTTATAGCTTCGTGTCTAATAACTTTAAAATCCTACATGCTCTTTTTAAGCTTATACGGTCTTATATTGTATTCATAGATGAAAATATATCTTATAAATTACGCTTCCGTGACTTAAGCCTTGTATTTTGAGAATGTTTATCTTTACGATCCAGTAAACATCTTACTAAAAAATGCTGCAGAAAGCTTGATAAGTTTAACTTTAAAAGGTTAATTTCCACGACAATTTTATGCCAGAAAAAACTCAAGATTATGGCTTAGATTTTCTTGCCTTGCGTCCCTGTAATGACTTGATGAATGGGGGCAGGAATTTCGACATCAACGGTGCTATAATTTCTCCTTGGGATCCATCCTTTTGGAGGAACAATCTAAGGGCAAATATAGAAAGAAAGAGTAGTGTTTTGAGAGTTTCTTTGGTGAATAGTACAGAGTAGTACGTGACTAAAGTCATGCACTACTTTTAACTATGTCATGATCTTTAGTTTTGCTTCTAAATTCCAATAAATATAGCCACACAATTATCATATTTACCTTTGCTATTCCTGCTCGATGAGCTCCCTGTGACTCCATTTTACGAATATAATCTGAAAAATTGGCGAATTCAGCGCGTGTCGGACGGAAAACCATGATCTTATTTCCATCATAAGACATTTTACCCGGCTTTAAGCTGCTATAAAACCCCTATCTTTGCGTCCAAATGAAAACTTATGAAAGAAACCAGTATTGATATAGCATTATTGATTGAGAACAACCCTCAGGTCTTAGCTTTTGAATCATTTTTAGGCCAAATTTTAGGTTGTGATGCACAGAAAATTTCTTTCTTGCCTGCTTGGTTTCTTTGTTGGGAAGGTGCTTGATGTTGTGACATGTAATATGACAGCTGGACACGCCCCCTCATATAATACCCTCACTCTACTCCTGCTGGGGAATGTATGACATCTCGCCAGGTGATTTTAAATTGAATGATATTAAGTTTATGTTTACTTCTTTTTTGTCTTTTCAAAGGGAGTTTCTTGTTTATAATACAAGCTGTCTGTTTTGAATTCAGTAGGCTCTAATTTTAGAAACCCTAGACGTTGCTCTAGTTTATATCTCGTCTTATCAATCTTGCATCTCAATAATATTTAAAATTAAGAAAAATGAAAATTTCTCGATAATAAATTCAAAAATAATGACAATTCTTTTTAGACTATTTTTGAAGAAAATAAAAAATAATAACTTGAATAATTTTGTGGTTTGTCATTAGTGTTGGGGCTCCTGTGTTATTGTAGTTCAAGTGTCCTGGGTACAGGTAAACAGTACAGGTGACCATGCATCAAATCAAGAATAATTCCGCTTTATTTTTCTAATTTTCCTCCAAAATTACCTCCCTTTAGCTCACCCTCCAGCTGTCTACCATGACAGAACAAGGAAAGGGAGAATTGGACAGCGTTGCAAGGTAAAGCTATGGAGTTTTCAGTCATATTTCTATTTGTTTTACCAAACCAAGCTATCAAAGTTGATTAGCGAGAATAATGAAAACAACTAAAGTAAAACTTCATTTTGTTGTGCGAAAAAACTGAACTTTTTAATCCCAACTAATTCTAAGGGGCTCTAAAGCAGTAGCAGTGGCTCTGTAGCATCTAAAAATACTTTGAATGATTGTAAATTTGAACGTAAATAAGTTTAATTTTTCTCCAAAATATCAGCTGTCATTGTATCATTACAATATTATTGCTGTAAACAAATATGCTTACATATCTATTTTGAAGATTATTCAACTGAAGATGCCTTAATGTTGTTCCTTTTCGTTTGCGTTATTTCATGTTTATCTAATTTCTTTAACCCAAATTTTATATTTTTCGTTGTTTAGAATTTAGATAATTAAATTTAAGGTAATTTATTCATCTACATATGATTGAAATAACAAATATTGCTATTGTATTCTTGGGGTTTGGTAGTAAGGGCTACTATAACGTTTGGATTATTGGCTCAATCAAATTGCAAAATTATATAATTCGAAGATACTTGAGTTTTCTCACTGTGTACACATTTATTTATTATAATATTTGAATATTATGTTGCAAAAAATATTACAAATTGCATGACCTTTTGTCATGTTTGACACATTGCCCTCATGCTACTTAGAGTTTTCAGTTTTGCTACAGGAAAAGTAGAACTGGCTTTTACTTTCTGCAACTATTTTTGGAAACATTTAGATGGATATGATTGAGGACACAAGCCAATCATTCATTCATCGATTCAAATAATTTGAGGCTTGTGTCCTCAACCATGCCCATCTAAATTTTTTTTTAAATTGTTGCAGAAAGTAAAAGCGAATAGCAGCCAGTATTTGTGTGTGACATATAGTTTGGTGCAACCTGCTACAATTTTTTTCGCGATGTGAGAAGTTTACACAAAATAATGTTCTGTGTGGTATAGCTTTACTATATTGCAATTACATTTAGAGAAATTTGTATAATATTTTGCCATGAAGATGAATATATTAAAGGGGTATTTCTTATTAAAGTCACCAGGAAATCAATCAAAAGGATAAGAAATTCCTGCTCTTGTTTATTCAATAGTGTTATTATTTGATGCTTTTCTGTTTGTAGTTGTTCAAGTCAAAGTGATGAAAAAGCTCTACCAGATGCTATTCGCACCACAGCTGTTGCAATCAATCTTTGTCTGTCAAATAAGTTTTTTAAAGCACAAAGGATGCTAGAGCCATTGTAAGTTAACTGAGTGTAATTTATAATGTGTGTACTGTTCAAAAGTAATTATGCTACCTGCATTATTTACAAGGAACAGGGCTTGAAATAGCAGGCTGCTAATTGCCAAATTTCACTAATGTTAGGAAATAATTAATGGAAAATAGAGGTAAAGTGTTTGTGTGTTCACCACTGGCTTTTGGGGCGTCATGTATGATTCCTAGACTTGGAATCATATAAGAGTAAAGTTTGTTTAGTCTCTCCCTTGATCTTAAGGATTTTCCCCTCTGTTTTCCACTTTCTCTCCCTCCTCAAAGCCTAAACAAGCTAAATTTGATCTGTGAGTAGCTTTGCCCTGATTTGATAAACCCATGACCCGGTTGTATGAAGAGTGGATTGTGCTATGCGATGGATAAATCTTATTCAGTGGATAAATTTATTGCTTAACATCCTTGACTTATCCACTGGATAAGGTTTTATCTGTAAGATAGCGCTATCCACTCTTCATACGACCAGGCTCTGATAGCACTTTCCACCCTATGCACAATCGGACCCAGTTTTAGGTTTGGAAGAAAATAATATGTGTGGCTAGTCAGTGATTTTTTAGTAATGGCCTCTTGTATTCCAGGGCTAAAGAAAGCATGTATCATGCTCTTGGTTATGGTACTATCATGTACCTTCAAGCTGTCATGACTTTTGAACCTGTGAGTAACGAACTTTTTTCTGACATCTGTCTGGCATGGTCATCAAGTTGAATCTGAGAATTTGTATTTTTAATTTTAGCAAGCCATAGAACAGGCATGTGAAAGTATCAAGGTTGCAATGGATGTGTGCGACAAGTATGTATATAATTATTACTAATAATATTTAATACATGTTCAAAAAATGCTGTATTTAATATCCTAATTATTATTCTTTTGCAACCCACCAACCACTCAACTCTGTCCTCAACTTCCCATACTACATAACTTCTATTACTTTTACTCTTACTTATCTTTTCAACCATTCTATTCTTCCAGCCTTCCTTACTCCCATTCATTCTCCCAACCTCAATTAATCTTATTCAATTTTCAAACCATTGCTTTCTTCCAATCTCCCATTTTCCTATTTCATTCCACCAACACCTCCCATACCTTCATTCCTTTTCCTTTATAGTCATTCAATTTTCAAATCATTCCGTTTTTCCAATCTCTCATTCCATTTTGCCTGACCTGCCATAATTCCATTCCTTCTACCATCCTCTTTTTCTCTCATTCAATTTTCAAAACATTCCCTTTTTTTAATCTCCCATCCCATTCCATTTACCCCAAACCTTCCACTCCATCATTCCCTTTTCCAAACCCCTCACACTTCAATTCCTTACTCCTAGCCTCCTTCTTTCATTTGCTTTTCCAACCAATACCTTCTTCTAATCTCCCATTCCACTTCCCTCAACCATCCACACTTTAATTCCTTTCTCTACGGCATACCATTTTCCCATTCCCTTCCTTCCTTCCTTCAATCCCCCCTATACCCATACCCCATACCCCATACCCCATACCCCATACCCCATACCCCATACCCCATACCCCATACCCCATTACCCAAAAAGACCAAGAGAAAATGAACTAAGAGAAGGAATCCCCGTGCCCCATGTGCACACTTAGATATTATTTTTAGGATCATTGATGCTATTTTTAACTCGTTACCATGCCCTGGCGATAATCATGCTTCCCTTTAAATGCCTCGTAACATGCCTTATTTGACTACGTCCATGACAAAAACACAGGCTTTTGTTTACTGCAAGACTGGGAGCCGACTACCCTAAAGAAATCAACCAATCAGGTTCTTCACTCAAAATAAACCAAGCTAAAAATAGCATCAAACTGTGCACATGATGGTTACAAGGTTATATAGATAAGATTCCTTCAAACTCATATTCTCTTGCCTTAACTCATAACCCAAACCCCATACCCCCATACCTGATAACCCATTTCCAACACCCCATACCCCAATCCCCATACCCCATCAACCCACTTCTTAATCCAGTCCCTCACCCCTAAGACTGATAGTTGCACACACTAAATATTGTAACATCTATTTGTTTGATGCAGACAAAGATATAAACAAAGCTGGTCAGAGTCACTGAGCAGCTGGATCTGGAACCCCTCTTATGAAGGTATTACTGAAGAAGAAAGGCATGCTGAACTCTGTTATGCAGAGTGCTTATTACAAAGAGCCTTACTTACATTTATACAGGTATAGTAGTTACTACCTTCTCTTTAATGATCTTCGAGGATACAAAGTATGACCCTATTTCACCTTGCTCTCATCTTCTGTATTCACACTCTCCTCTCCTCTCCTCTCCTCTCCTCTCCTCTCCTCTCCTCTTCCTCTTTCTTCTACTCTCCTCCTCTTCCCTCGCCTCGCCTCTCCTCTCCTCCCCTCTCCTTCCCTCTCCTTTCCTCTCCTCTTTCTCTTAAAATTCTCTTTCCTCTTCCCTCTTTTATACTCCCCTCTTCTCCCCCCTCCCCTTCCATTCTATCAGATCTCATTACCTATTCACCCACTCTTCCCCCACTCTTCCTTTCCAACTTTTACCGATTATCACCCCTAATTCCCACTCCTCCTATCCTCTCTCCTCCCTTTCCCATCCTTCTCTTCTGTTCCATCTTCCCACTCCTCAATATATTGACGAAGTATTCTCTCATTTTTAGACTATTCAATCATTCTTTTTTTATCCTTTCTTTTGTAGGATGAAAATCTCATCAGTTTTATTAAAGGAGCTCTCAAAATCAAAGCTTGTTACAACTCTTATAAGTAGGTGTTGGGCTGTTTTGATTAACAAAAATTTTTTTATTCCTGCGTGTCAGTATCTTACTGGTTCAGATGCCGGCCTCTCCTTTGACTGCTACCTCTTTGGGCCTGCCTGTGCTTGTCATGAGAAGAGTGGTCAAAGTAGCCTGGGCCTGTCTCACCATCTCTCTGTATGCCTACCTTTTTGTTTATAGTTTTCTGTGTATTCTGTGCAGGGTTCGTGCTGCTCCTTAAACTCCTTGAAAACGACTTATATTTAATTCACGTTTTCTAGGGCACGTGAAAAGCTCTTGAAGTTTAGGATTTTAGCAAAACTCCTTGAAAACTCTGTGAATTTTTGCTTTGTTCATTACTTGCAAGGTTCTGAACTAGATTTAGTCAGAAAGATTGGAAAATCTGAAAGTCGGACATGTGCAACCACCATGTAAAACCTTGGCATAGTTAGCTTAACATACTCCTTGAAAATTCATTTTTAGGTCCTCTTATACTCCTTGACTAGTCCTTGAATTTTAAGTGGTTATCTCAGCACGAACCCTGTCTGTGTTGGATTCTGTTTTTGAACTGTATGTTGGATTATTAATATTCTTTGAATGTGGTTTTATCTCAGGACGTGTTTCAATATGGTCATGAATGAACCAGAAGGTCTTCAGAAATCACCTCAGAGAAAAGACTTTGAAGGAGGGGTTCACCTTGGCATTGGTAGCTTCAATCTGGTTAGTTCTACAAAAATGCACACTGGTATATTTGGTCATTCACTTGGTGAGTTGGTCATTCATTCAGTCACTCAATCACTCAGTTAGTCATCCAGTCACTCTTCCACCTAGGCACTCGCTCATCTATACATCCTTCCATCAATTCATCCGTCCATCCGTCCATCCGTCCATCCGTCCATCCGTCCTTCCATCCATCCATTCATTGTATTGTTAGTTTGATCGTTTATTCATTTTCTCAGTTAACTGTTACTACTTTCATCAATTCACTGACTTGTGTTTTTTTATTTACAGCTTCTTTCACTTCTTCCCACAAGAATTCTCAAAATCCTTGAGTATATTGGCTTTTCAGGAGACAAGGTAGGCGTCTATAAACCCCCAACTCCATTGTTTTGCACTTTTATCGATTGGTTTAGATTTTCACACTTAATTAAGTCGTGCACATAAACACGTGCTCCATACCTGCGGTATGGAGAAAAGGTGGCCAAGTACAAATATGCACACTAGGGAGGAGGTTGAAGGGGGGCACATTAACAGATGTGTGCCCCCTATAATCAAGATCTCGCCACGCCCCTGCATATGCACCTGTAATGCAGCATCTTAAAAGATCTTACACAACGCTCTCGCAATTTCGTGGGCATTAAGTACTGTTGCGGCCTTCTTCTTACTTGTGTTACAATGGTTTTGGTTTGACAGCGATATTATTTTACACTTACATTAGCTGCCATTGGCTTATGCAATATTCTTATCACCCATTATGGAATATTTATTTTTATCGCCCATTTATCAGAGTAGATTTAATATTAGAAACGCTTACGTTACGGTCACGGTAGTGGCATGGAATTGACGAGGTTCGTTCGTCCATTCGGCATTCTTTGACTCTTGGTGCATTCCCTGGAAGACCTGGCTCTCTACGTATAACCATCGCTCATTGTAAGGGGCTCTTTCATGAGGTTTGCTCCACGCACACTACTTCCACATTTTACTTTTACAACATGCAACACTTAAAGAATCCCGAAGAAAAACAAAAGTTGCAAGGAAGAGAATGAAACATCAAACAAACTCAACTCGAACGCACTACCCCAGGCTTGGCTACACAGCAGTGATAGCGAGCGAAGAGCCTGGCCACGCAGGCTAAGCAGTGATAGACAGTACCATGCCACCAATAACGAAATCTACTTAAAGATTGCGGGACAAGATGCATGAATATCCTTGTAAAACAGTAAATTTATAAAACAATTATCTCTTTTTAAACTGCCAGTTTTCAGGTCTTGAGCATTTGGATAAGGGTTGTAAAGGAGACAGTCTGAGATCACCAATGTGCGCCATGATTTTATTGGCTTATCATAGTGTAATCACTTACTATTTAGGTAAGGCCACTACACTTTGACTGAAGGCACGGGTGGGACAATAGCCACTGTGCACAAAGCATGATGAGAATCCGAGTACTTACACTTTTTCAACTCTAAAAATTCATCTGACATTTTTTCCTTCGACATTTCCTATTTAACTGTAAGTAATTCAAAAGACAAAAATAATAGTATTCTTTTTCTAATAATTCTATTGATTTTCTTCTTCTGATGTGTGTAGTACTCGGTTTCCCATCATGCTTTGTGCTAGAGATTCGTGCTCGTGCACAATGAATATCGTAAGAACTCTTGTCTTTCACCAAAGTCATCTATCATTGATTCTTCGAATTTTCAAATTTAGTTAGCTAGTTTTTGATTAGTTTCTCATGTGCTTCATAGGGTTTTCCAGTTTTCGTTGACTTCTATATTACAATCGGGTTGATAAAGGCCGACACGTTCTCTACTAGCAAAGAAAAGACTAAAAACGTCAGGAAAAGGAAAGATTTAGAAAAGGGAGGATTATAAAAAAAGAGAGAAAGGAATGTCTTATTGAGACTGCAAGAGAGTATAAAATGATCCCTGTGGGGTAATTTGGATAGATAGATAGATAGGAAAACATTAGGGAAAGGGGTCCAAGGTCAATTAAATATTTATTCATTTTGCAGGTATTGGAGATGGTGACGTAGAATATGCTGATGAGATTCTACAGCCATTTCTCAAGACTTTTCCCAAGGTACGTTTTATTAAGCCTCCTCCGTAGGGGTCTGTCATTTTTACATCTTTTGATGCTAGGGATCTCTGTTTAATAAAAGAGCGAAGATTGGCTTCAGGGATTGGGCTTGAGAAGTGGCAATCTCGTACCCAGAGTCCTCCAGCACCTTCCTGCTTTGTCGTCAGCGCCTGATACTGGCGCCAGCCCGCTGACCAAAGTTTATACAAGTGCAAAAATTATAGTACGATCGGGTCTCATTTTTGCAATTTTCAATTTCCCTTTAAAAACTACCACGAAGCTTCCAAATTATTCATTTCTTGCTGTCTGTTTTCGTAGGGTGCCATTTTTCTATATTTTGCTGGTCGTATTAAACAGGTGCAAGGCCGACTTGATGAGGTAGGTTGTATAGTGTTTAATGAACAAGCAGGAGTTTTTAAAACCACAAGGCATAGCTGAGTGTTTTTAGACCTCAGCAAGGGCGGATCCAGCCAAAGTTTTACGGGGGGGGGGGGGGGGGGGGGCTAATTAAGTTTCTTCCGTCAACACAACGGAAAGCAATATAAAAAAGCATCGTTTTTTCCTGCTGAAGGGAGGGCTTCAGCCCCCCTTTGCCCCCCCCCCCCCCTCTCCTGGATCCCCCTGGATTTATGTACAGGCCAGAAATGGACAGCCTGTGTGTAGCCCGACTTAAACTGGTTAATACAGACCTTTAGCACGACGTTTTTGCTAGGTACCGCCAACCTCAAACTGCAGTTCAAAGTATGGCATTTTCCCGTCAAATGTTTGACATTTAGCATGACGTCATTACGAAGTTGTTTCTGTAAGAGCCGCCATATTGAATTTCATTGAAGCTAAGTATTTCTCCGTGTTCACGACCCCCCTCCCGTCCCTTTCTGGATCCGCCCTTGGGCCGCCATATATTTGTATCTTGACTGTCTTGCGAATACAAACCAATTCACCCCTCTCCTGCATCTGTCAATAAAGTTAACAGGATTATGATGTTATTCAGGCAGAAGAAAGGTACAATTACTCGATCAAAGTGCAATCAGAATGGAAACAATTTCATCACATTTGTTATTGGGAGCTCATGTGGTGTTGCAGGTAACATATGTTAGTTAAATCCTTGGGGGAGGGGAGGGGAGGGTTTGATGTTGATCGCTAGTACCGGATTCCTTTCCGTGGAAACCAACATTTTTACAAATTCTTTTTTTACCAGACTTCACTTTTGCTTGGTTCTCCTTTTTTATCAGCGAACCCACTTTAAAGCTTACGTTCTGGAGATCTAGCTTTGCCCCCTTTACATTTTAGCATCAAAATTAAATTATGTTTAGATCGGCTCACATGATTCAATTATTGGTCTGCTCTTCAATAGTTTACTCATTTGTGTTATAGTTTGCAGCAAAACTGGCCCAAGGCTTTTCATTACGCGTCTAATTTATTGAAAGAAAGTCGGTGGTCAAAGGTAAACAACAGTGGGCTCTTTAGCTTCCCTATCAGATTCCTCGCAAGGAATTCTGAGAGGGAGGGGCTATGATTTTCCATAATTCTAATGTTGAATTAACGTTTAAAAAAAATAGAGAGAGCGTTCATTAAAGAATATTGCTCAATTCTTTAGCACAACAAGATTTCAAGATTCATGTTTTTTGTCGACCATTTGTCTAAACCAGATTTCAAAAGAATGCCAACTCTCAATAGGCCCTTTGCCAAAATGGCGGCCGAAAATTTAGATAAGTTAAATTTAAAAAAAACAATACCAGCACTAAAAAGTGCACCTTTACTTTAGTGACCCTATGGAGATTCATTATGTCAGGTGTGAAGAGGACTATTGTTTTTGCTGATCTATGACATTGTTTGTCGTCCTGCCGTCAGAAAATGCTGATGATAATATAATGACTCAAATTGTGTTTATCGATTCAGACAACCTACATGTACTTGAAGGGATCGTTTAGACTCATGGCCCGAATAACTGGACAGCAAATCGCTAAAGAAGATGACAACGGCAAAGAAGACACTGAGGAGTACATGTTCAGGTGCGTGTCCCTTTTGACTTCACTGATGTTAGCCATTCCGAGTTTAAGTGGAAACTGGGTCGAGATGGCATTGCAATGCATTGTGGGATTTGTCTTGGGGGACGAAATAAACGACATCTTGGAAATATGCCACCTAAACCATCCCCATAACGCACTGCAATGCGCCAACTCGACACAGTTTTTTCCTCAACCTCGCAATGGCTTTTACTGTTATTCTTCGATTACGTCATCGCGACCATGTTGGTGACATTTAACAAAAGATTTCTCAATAGCATTTATTGTTAACGACACCACAATAGCCGCCATGTTTTTGGTCTTTTAATTCCCTTGGGAATACTTACAACCTATCAATTGTGGTTAGAATGCCTAGATATAGAGGCTTTGCACCATCATGTGACGGTGGCCATGACAGGAGGCAGGAATAATTGAATCTGGTCTAATCTGATTTACATGAGAAATAATTCAGTTTCCCAGGGGAGAACGAATCTATTGATCCTGCCTTCTGTCATGGCTGCCATCACGTGATGGTACAAAGCCTCTAGATAAGAAAGCATGCCGGGCTTTAGCTCTTGCCACGTCTCATAAGATTTAGGCTTTTTTGTGGATTGTTGCTCTCTGTGACGTAGTAAAAAAAGTATTGTTTTCTGATCTGCAGACATTTGCCAAATTATAAACAAAGGATTGCTGGCAAATCTATTCCATTTGAGAAATATTCCATCCACAAGTCTGTCAAGTATTTCAGTCAAGGCAACTGGTTGTTCCTTCCAGGAATGGTAAGACCTTCAATATATTTGTGAGATCCTTAGCATTCCCATGAAGAAATAGAATATGCGCGCGCGTGCCGTGTGTGCTGTCATAAAGCACGCGGGGGTTGGCAGAACACGAGAGAAGTGTTAGGAGAAGCACGACGCATAGCGGAGTGCTTCTGGACACTTCTCGAGTGTTCTGGTAATCCCCAAGTGCTTTATGACTGCACACAGCGCAGCAAGCAAGTTTTTTATTTCTTTTATAAAATACAAATTACAATGATAGATAGGAATGACGCAACCGAAAGTGCGCGCGCGTGCAATGTGCTCTAATAAAGCACGCGCTCCAAACCAATCAGAACGCGACATTCATAACAGATATTTTTTATAATGTGCAATATAAACCAAATACACAATTTTTTTAACTCGTTATAAGGGACCTTTTATTTATTAGCGCCGGGGGGGGGGGGGGAGGGGGGCGGTCGGCAAAAACACATGGAAAGCTATACAGACAACTCCCCCTACTTTAACCCTGCAATAGTTCTCAACCCCTCTCGATATGTGATAACCCCTCAAATTAATGTAACCCCCCTCCCTACGATTTTACCCACCCCCTCCCCCCATGCGCTAATAACTGAAAGCCCTTAACACTCGTACAGATTGAATTCAATATTCGTAACAATCACGTAGAGCATTTTTCGTATGACTGTAAAAACAACTCAGCGCCGTATGCGCAGCTTGCAGTGCCCATTGTGTTTTCTAAAATTATGATAGGCTGATTTTTTTATTTATTTTATTTTATTTTAAGAAGTGCCATGACCTTTATGTGACCGTGTCCGTGCCCTAGTCGTGCCGTGTTTCGGGCATTTTATTGGATGGATAGTAAGTTCTCGCTTAAGCTTGCATATGTCTGTGTCGTGCCGTATCACGAACTTGTTCGTGCCATGAGTCAACTTTTCTAATGCTCGGACACTGTACCATCAGGGTCACGGCACGACTTGTCACTACCGTGAATCGTTCACCTTGATACAATGGCGTAACCAGAGATCTTGCGGGGAGGGGGGGTGCACAGGCAATGATTTGCAGAACAAAAAAAAAAAAAAAAAAGAACCAAAATAAAAAAAAACAGAACCAAGAAATAAGCAGAACCATTAGAAAAAGGATATTGAAAAAGAAAAACATTTACATGCAATTTTAAAGCAAATGGAATTGGATAAGCGGACCTTATAAGCTTTTATGGGGGGAGTGCACGTGCACCCCGTGCTCCCCCCTGGTTACGGGCCTGTAATACATGAACCCCTGGCTTGGGAGAATTGAGCAAGCACTCCCTGCGGCTTCGAAGTAACTTTCCATATTAATTGTGATTGTATAATCAAAAGCTTCCCTTGTTTATAATACAGGAGCTTATCTACATGTGGAATGGATTTCAAGTACTTCGACGTCGACCTGATCTTTCTCGACATCTACTGAATCTAGTCATAACAGAACAACAGAAACTGGATCAAGATAAAGGTGAGTGGGGCCGATTCTGTTCAGTGCTGACCAAAACTAGTAATAATATAAAAATAACAGTAGCAAAAATAGCAGCAAGAATAGTAGCAACAGCAGCAGCTTCAGTAGCAACGAAATCGATAAACAACAGCAGCAGCAGTAGTATCAAAAACAATATTAGGACCAACGACAACAACATTCGCAACAATAGCGTAAGAGCAGCATGTAGCAACATCATACCTATTTTTAATCATTTTCTAGAACTTTCTGAAATATGAACTTATGCTTGACTTAAGGCATGAAACCTATCTATATCTAGAACTTTCTGGTATTTCTATCACTTGTACATTATTCTAGAATCTTCTAACGAACGAACAAACAACAATAACGACAGCCAAAAATATAACTAGTATAAAACCCTAGTTTAAAACTACTTTTTTTGGCTATTAGTTTTACACCCTACTGTTTTATTAGCCATCCCGAGGTTGAGGAAAACTGGGTCGAGTTGGCATTGAAGTGCATTGTGGGACATACTTGCGAGACATCATCTATTGCGCGCGTCCCCTAAAGCAGTCCCACAATACACTGCAATACAAGCTCGGCTCGTACACGTGGCTGAAATGACCACGTAAAATGGCGGTTCCGTCCGGCTCTTTGCACTACCTGACGCTTCAACGGAGGGACGTAAAAGTATCACTGAGGACGTAAAGAAACCCTGGCAGTGACTACACCTAGTGTGTGGCCTTTACTAAGGATTTCTTAATGGATTGATTTTTGATTGGTATTGGGATTTTACGGGGTTGGAAATTGGTGCACTAATGTACCTCGAGGGGGACCCTGTGTTCTCTTGTGCAGCACCAGCCTGCGGGCAAAAATCTCCAATAAACATTGACAATGGGCAGAATGGACTGTAAGAGTGGGGGTTTAATGAAGGAGGGGAGTGGATCATTGGAGAAATGAAATGAGAAAGGGTGTATTTTGCGGCTCTATACTTCACGCGTAAAATATGCTATTTCCAACACGGAAGCCTTCGTAATCTTCTGGTCCTTCCGTCTCCTCTGTGCTTAACATGGTCAGTCCACCTTCGTTTCGTTCGCGTCTTCTTCTTTCCCTTATTAGGGAATGCACTTTCATACTAATGTAATCTTCAACGAAATCGTTTGAACGTTCCTCATTCAAAACTTTGTTTAATTTTTGAATAGCTTCGGCAGCCTCGGACTCGGATTCTTTCATCAGTTCATCGATAGACGTATAGATGAAATAGACGTCTATAGGGATAGATATGGCTGACATGATTCCACCCAAGAGATGGGCAGCTCGGCCTGCGGCTGAAAGAGTTTGAACAGTGGCCGTCGCTAATCGAGTGCCCTGAACACCGACATTAGTTGTCAACGAAGCAGCCGTGAAGGCAGAAAAGACACTTCTTATTCCACCAACCTTCATATTGTTGCTTGACATGAAATCGTCAAAGTTTGGTAAACCCAAGACATTTTGTAAACAACCGTAGATCTCTGCGTCCTGTCTTTCTTGGCCTTGAGAAATATATCTCTCAAAGTTTCTTTCAAGCAATGCGTCAAACTTGTCAAAGTCTTTGCGAAGAGATTGACTCTCCAAGATGTCATCTGCAATGTCTCCACGGATGTTCTTTAGTTGTGCTCTTGATATGACTTTCTCAGTTACTTGTGATCCTGCGGTAAATAAGCCCCCAGTTGCTGCCATCGCTGCTCCAGCAATCATAACCGGTATTGCAATACCAGCCGTGAAAAATGAAGCTATGAAGCCCCCAAGAGCTATGCCTCCTCCGATCAATGCAGCAGTCGAGCTTGAGGCTTTAGCGATGCCTACATTTCGATGAACCTTGTTCAGATCTTTGATGACATCTTCTAAATCTCGTTCTTGTATATTCTCGATAGTCCTTGCTCGCACAACCTTCCATCCATCGTAATGAGAAACTAGGACCTTTTTCATCTCTTGGATGTCGTATCGAAAAACATCTGTGGTAAGGAAAGCATCATCTCTCATTCCGTGAAAATGATGAAGAAGATCACATTCATAACAAGCATCTTCACCATTATCATATTTTAGATATGAAATTGAAGTTAACTAAATAATTAATACTTAAATAACTTACCATTCGTAAAGTTTTCATCGTTCTTCAATCTTTCAGCAACCTCTAAGGCGGAGATTCTGTCATCTGGGTTCACTTGTAAACAGGATCGCAGAAGTCCTTTCAGAGGATGATGGTCATTCATGTTTTGTACATCGCTTGGCTCTTCAAGTCAATTTTTTGAATTAGTTCTAATCATCATCAACTACATTATTAGCATCAGCATCAACGCCATCAGCATCATCTTCATAGTCACCTTGAGTATTCATCATTCACAACAACAACATCTTCACCATGATATTTTTAATTGCATAAGTGATCATCATCATCAACAACATTATTAGCATCAGCATCAACGCCATCAGCATCATCTTCATAGTCACCTTGAGTATTCATCAACCACAACAACAACATCTTCACCATGATATTTTTAATTGCATCAAGTGATCATCATCATCAACAACAAAACAAAAGCAACAGTAGCAGTAGCATCATCTTCAACTTCATCATCATTGCTATTATTACTATTACACCATTTGCTGTTCATTAACTGCAAAGGAATATCCATTGAAGCGAAGAAGCATTGTCATTGTCATTACCATCACCATCAATATCTTCATCATCATTATCATCACCACCATCAACATCATGACCTTCATAGCAGATCCAACGGCGTACTACGAAGATCATCTACCCTCAGCTACCCTACCAAGAGAGACTAAAAGAACTTAACTTAATACTGTTATACGAAAGGAGCGAAATATTGTGCAAAGAAATACCTAGGAATTTTTCATGAAAACAGTAAATTGGCCGACCTCCTTCCAACACCAAGGCAGATAAAATACGAGAGAATATCGACGACTTCCACTAATAAAGTGTAAAACAAAACGTTTCAGTGACAGCTTCATACCATATTCCGTGAAGAAATGGGACTAATATACACATTGACTCCTTTATACTGTATATATATGTATATATATATAAGTAGCTTGAGTTTTTCAATTTATTACCTCGTAAATTGCAAGTCAAGTTTTTTTAAGTAAATTTATAATTCATTTACAAACAATACACCAGTTTCGAGTTCTCTTTGCTTATTCTTAGTCTCGTTTGTTCGTTAAAATATTCAGCCCTAAGTATTCAGTACTACAAGAGTCACATTGTAGAATAGACAGTAGAATGCACTTGACATCTTTAAAGTTTTATATTCATTTTTGGGCTACCTGTGGTAAAATGTTCTTAACCTCTATCAGCCGAAGCGGAAAGGAAAATACAGACGAAACCGAAAGTAATGCAAAATGATTTCTCTTTTCAGACTGTTTAAACAGTCGACAAGTAATATTCTTGCTGTAATGATCGAAAACAAGCGAGAACGTTTTATCATGTGATGACTCACTATTGAGGGCTTATATGAGAATTTGTTTGATCTAAAAGGAGTTCATATTCAAAGTTGCAGTCATGCAGATACACCTATTTTGTTGACAGTATAAGAAAATACCTTGTTGATGTCTTTTCCCATGCTACTCGCATAGGAAAGAGTAAAATTCATTTGTTTCACTACGAGGGGTCCATCTTTTTTGTCGAGTACATTCTTTTTCCAAGAAATATGAATATTCAGACATCTCGGCGTTTGATCAACCGTTAAACAAGCAAAGGCGGAATCCATGCTTCGAGTAATTTTAGGTTGAAAAAATAATAAATCTTTTCTTTAAGGGAAAGACTGCATCGGGTTTCTTTTTCTGGTCACAGATGGTGACAGTTTCCTATCGGAAATGTGGTATTTGCTCTTGATATTTACAGATATTTCTTAAGTTGTACGCAGATGTTTTTATCCTTTCTACATAAACGTTTCTGAGTTACTTAAAACTTTTCGAACCAGATTTTTCGAAACACAGATTTCAGTTCAATACTCATCCTTTATCCTTTTAATTTGGTATCCTTTATCCTTTTAATTTGGTGCTTTTAAACGATTATCAAGGCTTAAAGGGGGAAACGTTTATGTTCAAAGGGATGGAGATAAAGATGTAAGAGAAAGGCGATTTATCTCAAATAAATAATTGCCTGTATAATAATACTGTACGTCTAAATCTACGAACTCCTAAAAATAAGCAAAGAGCACTGACATATAAAGCCCATAATTTGTTAACTTACTTCACTCCTAAAAAACTTATATTAGCTAAAAATGAACGCATTAGAATTTACCTTGTTGGCTGGTCACGAGAGGTTCAGGGGGTTGTCCAATACACATTTCCAGCGATATCATCCCCAAGGAGAATACGTCGACGGCTGGGCTGAACGTATCCGCCAACAATTCGTTGCAAATGTTCCCGTATATCTCAGGAGCCATGTATCTGTCCTCCTTTGCCGTTATTTTCATCGACGCAAAACGTTTTTCAAATGTCTGGGCCAGACCCGCATCAGCTATCATTGCCCGAAGCTTCCCTGTTTCTTCAATCTTTATGAGAATGTTGTTAGGTGTGAGGTGACGATGGACGATGATAGTCCCCTGTTTTGGATCGTGTAAGAAATTCAAAGCCTCGGCAACTTGTCTAGTTATCCATAAGATATCTTCAACGAATATCTTGGGTGCTGTATCTTCACGATTGATGAAACTAGGGAGATTATACTCCATGAACTCCGTTACACACTCCAGGCGAGATTGGCCCCAGATTGTTGTCAAATTAACGCTTTGGAGCCTTGCGAAATAGTTATTATCCTGTAAGTAATTTCCAAGCCTTTGATATTCTTGACAGAAGGTCTCCATTTCTTGCCGACAATCCATTGATACCACAGATATCGTCTTCAGTACCACAGCATTATCCTTTACCACCTTGTACGACGTTCCAAACGATCCTTTTCCAAGGATGCTTTTCGACTTCTGTCGGAAACTTTTTCTAATGCTACTCATAATTATACCTGATCAGAGTTCTTTAAGCCATTTCCTTCTTATTATTCTCCGATTAAATGAATATGCGGCGTATTTAAAACTTGCACAAAACCTTAGTCTCGCAATGCTGAAATGACCATTCGGGCGAGACTCAAGGTGATTGGTCGTCAAGAATAACTGGAATCCACTAAAGTAGCCATGGCATCACTGATACTTGTGCACAAAACATTTACTTGCAAATCGAGTTGCTCTTTACTCTTGAAAAGGAAGTATGCTTGGTCATTACTTTTAATTAATATAAATGCTTTAAATGGTTTGAAAGTCTTCTTGAACTGTCCAGATTACAAGATAAAGAAGAATCAAAATTGTTAGTTCCTGAATGATTGTCGGAAGTCTGTGCCAATCTAATCGGTCTAATGATATGACTGCAGTATTCATTCTTGTCTCTGATTGGATCGACTGATTTGGGTTTCTGTGAAATGGAAGCTGATCATGAGTTGGTGTAATCCACATATATTGACTCTCAGAAATCTCGTAACCTGATTGGTTCTCCAACACTTTTGAATTATAAACAACGAAATTGGGGCTTCCGAACATGTTGACGTGACTTATTTGCACATACCCGAATTGCCCGTTTCCATTCGACAAATTGACATCAGATTTTTATGTGTCTGTCCTCTTATTGACGATAAATTGCGTCATCACATTGTCAAAGTAGTGTGGATCCGCATACTACTTTGACAATGTGATGGCGAAATTTATTGTCAATAAGAGGACAGACCTAAAAATCTGATGTCTATTTGCTCTTTACAATAACAAAAATGATAAAAACTCATTATTCTAGATAGAATCTTCTAACGCACAAACAAACAACAATAACGACAGCCAAAAATATAACTAGTTTAAAACCCTAGTTTAAAACTACTTTTTTTGGCTATTACTTTTACACCCTACTGTTTTATTAGCCATCCTGAGGTTGAGGAAAACTGGGTCGAGTTGGCATTGAAGTGCATTGTGGGACATATTTCCGAGACATCATCTATTGCGCGCGTCCCCTAAAGCAGTCCCACAATGCACTGGAATACAAACTCGGCTCGTACACGTGGCTGAAATGACCACGTAAAATGGCGGTTCCGTCCGGCTCTTTGCATTACCTGACACTTCAACGGAGGGACGTAAAAGTATCACTGAGGACGTAAAGAAACCCTGGCAATGACTACACCTAGTGTGTGGCCTTTACTAAGGATTTCTTAATGGATTGATTTTTGATTAGTATTGGGATTTTTGCGGGGTTGGAAATTTGGTCACTAATGTACCTCGATGGGGACCCTGTGTTCTCTTGTGCAGCACCAGCCTGCGGGCAAAAACCTCCAATAAACATTGACAATGGGCAGAATGGACTGTAAGAGTGGGGGTTTAGTGAAGGAGGGGAGTGGATCATTGGAGAAATGAAATGAGAAAGTATGTATTCTACAGCACCATACTTCACGCGTAAAATATGCTATTTCCTACATAGAAGCCTTCGTAATCTTCTGGTCCTGCCGTCTCCTCTGTGCTTATCATGGTCAGTCCACCTTCGTTTTGTTCGCCTTCGTCGTGTTCCTGTGCTTCATTCTGATGTATTTGACGCTGATGTCGTCTTTCCCTTATTAGGGTATGCACTTTCATATTAATGTAATCTTCGACGAAATCTTTTGAGCTTCTTTCATTCAAAACTATTCCTTCGTTTAATTCTTGAATAGCTTTGGCAGCCTCAGACTCGGATTCTTTCTTGAGTTCACCGATAGACGTATAGATGAAATAGATATCTATAGGGATAGATATGGCTGACATGATTCCACCGAAGAGATGTGCAGCCCGACCTGCCACTGAGAGAGTTTGAAAAGCGGCCGTCGCTAATCGAGTCCCCTGAACACCGACATTAGTTGTCAACGAAGCAGCCGTGAAGGCAGAAAAGACACTTCTTATTCCACCAACCTTCATATTGTTGCTTGACATGAAATCGTCAAAGTTTGGTAAATCCAAGACATTTTGTAAACAACCGTAGATCTCTGCGTCCTGTCTTTCTTGGTCTTGAGAAATATATCTCTCAAAATTTCTTTCAAACAATGCTTCAAACTTGTCAAAGTCTTTGCGAAGAGACTGACTCTCCAAGATGTCATCTGCAATGTCTCCACGGATGTTCTTTAGTTGTAGTCTTGATATGACTTTTCCAGTTGCTTGTGATCCTGCGGTAAATAAGCCCCCAGTTGCTGCCATCGCTGCTCCAGCAATCATAACCGGTATTGCAATACCAGCCGTGAAAAATGAAGCTATGAAGCCCCCAAGTGCTATGCCTCCTCCGATCAATGCAGCAGTCGAGCTTGAGGCTTTAGCGATGCCTACATTTCGATGAACCTTGTTCAGATTTTTGATGACATCTTCTAAATCTCGTTCTTGTATATTCTCGATAGTCCTTGCTCGCACAACCTTCCATCCATCGTAATGAGAAACTAGGACCTTTTTCATCTCTTGGATGTCGTGTCGAATAACATCTGTAGTAAAGAAATCATCATCTTAATCGCTCTCGATCATTTAAAATATTGTTGAAGACGCCCCTGATATAGTCTCCTACGCAGCCGCCATTAGTGTCGTCTTGAAACGTTCACTCCCCTAAGTAGTGAGTGAGCGTTGCGTGACGACACTAATAGAGACCTTTAGATTCGACGTAGCTTCCTCCGCAGGCATCTCTGTAGCTTTCTCTAGCTAATTTATCGCAGGCTAGGGGGGGGAGCTCGCTTTGCCACGCCCCATATGACCATATCCGCATGTCTTGTTTTTATTTTTTCATCCTTTACAAATGCCAACTATATATGTGAACTTTTTTTGGGAAAACGAGTCGCCTCTTTCAATTTTAAGATCATAATAGTGTGAAATTTAGCTCGACGTTTACTTAAAAAAAGTTGTGAAATTATTGGGGGGAAGGGAGGGGGATGTGTTTTCGAATGAAATAAAAAATATTATATTATGGAAGATTTAGCAGGGCTTTGACTGTGTTTTATTTTTGATAAGGTCACTTTAATTGATAAGCATGCAAATAACAACTCGGCAATTATATGCGAAGAAAAACGTAAAAATATAGAGATTATAGACGTCACTAGCTTGCAGTTTTATGCCAAATGATAGCTAACTATGTTAACAAAGTTTTCAAAAGTTTTTCGGATTCATTTGAACTATAAAAACAAAGATTTTACCATATCTTAAACGAGGTTTGTTGCCGAAAGTCGTAGGACGGCGACGAGATTCCTCACAACAACAAGAGCGCGTTACAATGTCACGTATACTGAACAGGCGCAATAGGTACAGACTGACAAACACATAATCATAATATTTTGAATGAATATTATGAACTTACTGAATAATTCATACGATAACTTACCATTTTTAAAATTTTCATTGCGTTTTAATCTTCGAGCAACCTCTATAGCGAAGATTCTGTCATCTGGGTTCACTTGTAAACAGGATCGCAAAAGTCCTTTCAGAGGATGATGGTCATCCATGTTTTGTACATCGCTTTGCACTTCAAGACAATTTTTTGAATTAGTTCTAATCATCATTTCAGTTGTGTGTTGTGTGCATAGAATATTAAATGTAGTGGTAGTGCGTGTGAGCGAAAAAGTGTCCCCAATTAGTGCGAAAGCGCCAGAACGACTAGACACTTAAATAAAAGAGATTTATTTATTTCTTATTTATCATCAACAACATTATTAGCAGCATTGTAGCAGCATTATTATCACCATGGGCATTCATCAACAACAACAGCATTATCAATTATCAACGTACTTCTTTCGTGCATCAACTGATCATTACCATCGCCATTTTCACCTTCACCATTAGAATCATCAACATCAGCAGCACATCGTCACCATTAAAATCCTCATAATCGTCATTTTCAGTTTAGCCTTCATCATCGACATCATCATCATTACCATCATCGATATCATTACTGTCATCATTACCATTATCAACATTAACATCGTCATCTCAACAGCTTCATCATTATCTTCAACATCATCATCATTACCATCATTACCACCATCATCATCATCATTACCACCATCAACATCAACATCATCAACATCAACATCAACATCATCAACATCAACATCATCAACATCAACATCACCATCAACATCATCAACATCAACATCATCATCATCATCAACAACACCAACATCATCAACATCAACATCATCAACATCATCATCATCATCAACATCATCATCATCAACATCATTATCATCATCTTCAACATCATCATCATTACCATCATTACCACCATCATCATCATCATTACCACCATCAACATCAACATCATCACCATCAACATCATCATCATCAACATCATCATCAACACCATCAACATCAACATCATCATCATCATCAACAACACCAACATCATCAACATCAACATCATCAACATCATCATCAACATCATCATCATCAACATCATTATCATCATCATCAACAACACCATCATCATCAACATCAACATCATCAACATCATCATCAACATCATCAACATCAACATCATCAACATCAACAACATCAACATCAACATCAACATCATCAACATCAACATCATCAACATCAACATCATCAACATCAACATCAACATCATCAACATCAACAACATCAACATCAACATCAACATCAACATCATCAACATCAACATCATCAACATCAACATCAACATCATCAACATCATCAACATCATCAACATCATCAACATCAACATCAACATCATCAACATCATCATCAACATCAACATCATTAACTTTAACATCATCAACATCAACATCATCATCATCATCAACAACATCAACATCATCAACATCAACATCATCAACATCAACATCAACATCAACATCATCAACATTATCATCAACAACATCAACATCAACATCAACATCAACATCATTAACTTTAACATCATCAACATCAACATCATCATCATCATCAACAACATCAACATCAACATCATCATCATCATTATATTCATCAACATCATCATCAACATCATGAACATCATGAACATCATCATCACCATCATGAACATCATGAACATCATGAACATCAACATCATCACCATCAACATCAACATCAACATCATCAACATCATCACCATCAACATCATCAACATCAACATCAACATCATCAACATCATCACCATCATCACCATCATCAACATCATCAACATCAACATCATCAACATCAACATCATCAACATCATCAACATCATCAACATCAACATCATCAACATCGTCACCATCAACATCACTAACATCATCGAATCATGTTTTGCATGTATATACGATCTGTCTGTCTGTCTTTCCTTTTATCTTGCTGTAAACTTGACTTCCAGAGTCACATTGGTCTATCTGGTCTACCTAGTAGAACACACTTGATCTATATCAACTGAAGCGGAAAAGAAAATAATTGCAAATGATGCAAAATAATTCAACTGATTTATCAATTTTCTCAGTTCTTAGAGTTAACACTGTCGACAAGTAAGTTTAGTTGACAGTAAAATAAGACCACTTAATGTTATTTCCTGTGCAACTCGCCATATAGAACAGAGTAAAACATTTCCAAGAAATATTAATATTCAGACGCTTCAGTGTTTAACCAACTGTTCATTTAAGTAAACAACCGAGGGCAGAATCTATGCCTTTGAGTAATTTTCATTTTAGTTTTCAAAATAAATCCCCTTTTTTTAAGGTATGAACTACGCCAGGCTTCTTTTCTATCTATTGGCCGCAGGTGGCTTTCTGAGTTACTTTTCGAAAAATTTTCGAAGCCCAGATTTTTCAGTGCTTGCATCGGCTCTGTGGTGCTGATAGAATTATTAAGGCCTTAACTGGAAACGTTTGCGTCAGAGGTATTTTTAAGGGTTTGAATTGAAGACGTAAGACAGTGAGACACATTAGCTAAGTAAATACTTGTCCATGTAAAACGAATTCGATATTACTTTTAAATCTACGAATTCCTAAAACTGAAGAAGCAAAAAAATGAATAAACTAAGACAGACGAAAGTTAAACTAATGCCGTATAAAGTAAACTGTCGCTACATCATATAAAAACCATATCTTATTTTGTTATCTTACTTGACCTACTAACGAACTTATATTTGTTAGCAAGAAATTAACGCATTAGAATTTACCTTGTTGGCTGGTCAGAAGAGGTTCAGGGGGTTGTCCAATACACATTTCCAGCGATATCATTCCTAAGGAGAATACGTCGACGGCTGGGCTGAATTTATCCGCCATCCTCTGGTTGCAAATGTTTCCGTGTACCTCAGGAGCCATGTATCTATCCTCATCTACGGTTATTTTCATCGACGCAAAAGATTTTTCAAATGTCTGAGCCAGACCTGCATCAGCTATCATTGCCCGAAGCTTCCCTGTTTCTTCAATCTTTATGAGAATGTTGTTAGGTGTGAGGTGACGATGGACGATGATAGTCCCCTGTTCTGGATCGTGTAAGAATTTCAAAGCCTTAGCAACTTGTCTAGTTATCCTTGAGATATCTTCAACGAATATCTTGGGTGCTTTATCTTCACGATTGATGAAACTAGGGAGATTATACTCCATGAACTCCGTTACACACTCCAGGCGAGATTGACCCCTGCTTGTTGTCAAGTTAACGCTTTGGAGCCTTGCGAAATAGATATTCTCCTGTAAGTAATTTCCAATCCTTTGATATTCTTCACAGAAGGTCTCCATTTCTTGCCGACAATCCATTGATACAACAGGTATCTTCTTCACTACCAAGACATTATCCTTTACCACCTTGTGCGACGTTCCAAACGATCCTTTTCCAAGGAAGCTTTTCGACTTCCTTCTGGAACTTTTTCTAATGCTACTCATAATTATACCTGAACAGAGTTCTTTTAAGCCATTTCTTTCTTGTTGTCCATCGATTAAATGAATATGCGGCGTATTTAAAAATTGCACAAAACATGAGTCTCGCAACCCTGAAATGACCCTTTGGGCGAGACTCAAGGTGATTGGTCGTCAAGAATAACTGGAATCCAAGTAACCATGGCACGACTTTGAAAACATAATAAATATCTGTTGCAGCACATCCCAATGTGGAATGACCCGGCCCAGTCAGCCAAATATCCACATGTATATCACTGACACTTGTGCACTGTACTTGCAAATCGAGTTGCTCTTTACTCTTGAAACAGTAATGATAAAAGGGTAAATTTTTACACCGTGAAAAGATGAAAAACTTACTGACGTTTCGGACGCTAGTCCTTCGTCGGAGAATAAGAGAGAGAGGTGGTATCGCTACTGTTTTCTTAGAAACACCGACGCAGTTCACACAAGTTTTTAGCTTGTTATTTCTTCTTTTTACTGTTGAAAAGGAAGTATGCTTGGTCATTACTTTGAATTAAAATGCTTTAAATGTAAACAAAATAAACCAGGTTTGAAAGTCTTCTTGAACTGTCTAGATTAACAAGAAAAAGAAGAATCAAAATTGTTAGTTTTTGAATCATTGTCGGAAGTCTGTGCCAATCTAATCGGTCTAATGATATGACTGCAGTATTCATTCTTGTCTCTGATTGGCTCGACTGATTTGGATTTCTGTTAAATGGAAGCTGAGTTGGTATAATCCACATATATTGACTCTCAGAAATCTCTAACCTGATTCGGTTCTCCAATACCTTTCAAAAATAAACAACGAAATTGGGGCTTCCGAACATGCTGACGTGACTTATTGACGAACGGTGAGCTTGCAGTGATAGAGACATGTAAATAATTGTCCGAGGTGTTAAAATAGGTCTCTATCATTGCAAGCTCACCGTTCGTCAAATAAGTCACGTCAAAGGCACGGCTACCTTTCAAGATGGCGGAGGGAACTGTGAAGGGGACTATTGACATCAGATTTTTATGTGTCTGTCCTCTCATTGACGATAAATTGCGTCATCACATTGTCAAAGTAGTGTTGATCCGCATGTCTACTTTGACAGTGTGGCGAAATGGCGAAATTTATTGTCAATAAGAGGACAGACACATAAATACAATAACAATAACGATACATACTTCTCATTTTTCACCAAAACAATTAACGGAAAGAGCGCTCGCTTTATCTGTCTGTCCTCTTATTGATGGTTAAAAACTAACCAATCAAAAAATGGTTTCACCATTGTGGACCACGAAAAGGCGTAGAAAAGTTAACCGTTTCAAACGAAAGACAGATATATTGTAGTTACGTCCTAAACGCTTTAAGATCTAGCGTGGATGAAGAGGCGCATGATACGTTTTCTACGAAACAAAAGCGAAGGGATTTGAGAAAGTGGACGAAGGTTGATTATTTTTTAATCTCTATTGACTAGAACGCAAGTATTACATGGATGACTGGTGTCTGGGGAAGATCTTGGAAGGGATGTGTTATTTGTGTATGGGAGAAACTGAAAAGGGCCGAAGATGCTTGATAGCTGCTGTAGAAAAGTAAGTAAAACTCACAGCTGTGCAAAAAATAATAATAAATTATATCAATAACATGGCAGTGCCTCCAGCTGCAATTTTCAAAAGACTATATAGGGAAAT
The DNA here is from genome assembly GCA_011057435.1 of Actinia equina. Classification (NCBI taxonomy): domain Eukaryota; kingdom Metazoa; phylum Cnidaria; class Anthozoa; order Actiniaria; family Actiniidae; genus Actinia; species Actinia equina. The sequence continues at coordinate 1,680,591 of WHPX01001187.1, forward strand.
AATTTCTTATAATAAGTCTACTGTGCCTATTATTGAATGTTAAATTTCAGCTTACGATGTGCGGGCGCACAACAAAAAACTGCTCGAAATTGCTCAAACCCAGAGCCTTTTCAATTCGCTGAAAATCGTTCTATGTCTTCACTGCATACTCATTACCACATCGCAGATGGTTAAGTTGTTAGAGAAAAATCCGCGACAACTGAGGTATTAGGTGTGTAATGAAAGTACATGTGGCGTGGTATGTCACCGCCACCAGGGGAGATGGGTGGGTCCAAAAATGTATCCTTCCACGGAGTCAGATCTGTTGAAGTGACCACGCTCTAGATGGGAACGTATATTTATATGACAGAGACGCAAAGGATCATGGCTATCGATTATGAGCATGATCCCCGTCGGAATCTGGGGGTTACATAGCTTTTAGCGATGAGTTCATTAATTATGCAGTGAAAATAGTTGGCTATTGAGCAGTCTCTGGGTCCGAGATCGTTGGGCTTCCTGTGTTTGCCATTCCACAGGGAACCCACGTATCCAGGTTCGATTTTTTTAGCCATTTCAAATCTGTTTTCATTTCAAATCTGTGAAGGGAAGACTTGCTTATATTACACACATCACATGATTGATTTGTCTTGACAGGTCTCAAGATCTTGTTCTTGACAAACAACTTGGAGCATATGCCTGTGCTGAAATAGGATTCCTTTATATGGACCAAGGAAACTATGTCCAGGCAAAGAAATATCTCAAAAGTGCAAGGTAATCCCCCATTAACCTTAGAGTCCTCATAACTGCTCCCCTCCCCCCCCCTCCCCCCAAAAAACCCTCACTAATACCAAGCATGCAACTGTTTCCAGTGATGTATCAAGTCGATTAAGATACTTAGTCATGGTACTAGGAAACAGGGGGGCAGATACAATAGTGCACTCTCTTCTCTCATCTATGGGTTCTCGACATTCAAATTCCTGGAATCATCATTTCATTTGAGTGGAGTTTTCTGCCCTTCCTATGATTTTATGAATTTTCTCCTGCTTCTCTGTCTTTCTTTTTTATGTTTCAAACACAGATATTCACATGTTATTTGATTACAGTCATGATTACCAAGGGTATTTTCTGGAAAGTCGTCTTCACTTTCGAATCCATTCTGCTCTACACAAGATCAAGATAATCGAAAAGGAACACAAGTTAGCCATGAAAAAGACCAAGAAAAACAACAATACAGTCGAGAACTCAGTAAGTGATGATTCTGAAGCTTCTGAGGCTGGGTCAAATTACAGCACAGCTTCCGAGGGTGGAAAAAGTGACATGGTTTTTGATGGGACAGTAGAAGATTTTGTAGATGCTCAGACAGATGATGCAAGAGCATCTTGTTCTTTGTATACAGATGCCGATGGTCCGAGTCAAGGTGTTGCTAATAAAAATGGAAAATCTGGTAGTAAGTCTTCAGGGACAGGTTCATCAAAAACCATAGTATCCCCAGAATCCCTCAAGCCAGAACAACAATCAACAAGTCCCTAACCTGTTTCTAGAAACTTCTCTTTAATGTAGTTTTTTTGAACTCCAACATTCATCATTTTCAAGGATGATGTTTGGAAAAGTTTTATATCATCTACATTCTAATTAGTTATTGCTGAATCAAAGTTTTCTCAAAAATTCAAATTCAGTAGCTCTACCCTGACTATATACTATTATAATATAGTTAATATAGTGAGGATAGCATGTGCATGCTGATTGGTCGAAAACTGTGCTTCATTACTAAACGAAGCACAGAAAAAGCTGTTTCATTTGTTAAATATGTCAATAAAATAGTGTCGATCGAAGTCGTCACATGAAGGGTAAGGAGCAAAACCTGTTTTCCGAACATCAGTAAGTTGAGCTATTAAAGTAACTACATAGATGTTCAGGCTTTACATCGTGAGGATGGGAGGGGGAGGGGGGTGGTGCAGGTCCTCCTGGCTATGTCCCTGCAAATGCCTGTTAGGCCACTTCTGTTGAGTAATCACATGTTGATCAAACCAATAGCTCTCAATGTCCCATGTGGCCAGCCATTGACCAGCGTTTATTTTTAGCCCTGATTTCCACACAAACTACTTGGATAATGCTAAGATTTATTATATTTTATTTATTTATTCTTAATTTGAGGTTTTCAAAAAATCTCGGACATTCCCAAAAAAGAAAATAACCTATTAATTAATGCTAGATTTTGGAATATTAGTATTTATTATTTCATATTATTTAATATTGAATTTTATTTAAAGATATTCAATTCGCACACACAAACACGCATACAAAAAAATTCAGCCAAAGAAATATTATTGGCATTCATGTTGTAATTCATAATTCATGTTATAATTCATGTTATATAATTTGCGCATTTCACTAATTCATGAATGAACAGTACCATTACCATACTTTGACGTAAATAAATCTAAGGTACAATTTGTGTTACTTGACACTCCTAATGGGTTGTGTACTTTACATTTCTTTTGTTATCAGCAACAAATAGGAAGGTAAATAAAGAAGTTTATTTGAAAGGGATAGCATGATGATCTTAATTTGCAAACTCAGACATTTCAAGGATTGTTACAATATTTTTTTGGTTACTTCCACCAGTCAAAATTGTAAAAAGGTACTGACTGATTAATTTTCAAATTGATGGAAGGAAAAACAAATTCTATAACAGGCTTGTAGAATATTGAAAAGCTGAAGTAAATAGGAAAACACTTATCCACAGATAGAGGTATGTTTAAAATATATGTGAATCATTACGCTAGTAATCATACAGCTTCTCATTAATCCCATATAGGCAACTATCCAATTATTTTCTTAATTGGACAGGTCTTGTTGACATGGGATTAATTAGGCAGCTATATATTTAATTGGTAATGGGATTTCATGCTTCTCAATCAAGAAATAATTAGACTCGAAAAATTCCACTGACTGCCAAATTGGACTCGACAAAATTGGATGAGACCATATCGTTCAATGATTTCTTAATTGGACAGCATGGAGTCCTATTACATATACTTATTCAGTCCTTGGCACAAGTTGTATTAATTTATAGACTACATCCTTGCAGTGAACTTTAGAATCACCACTTAAAGTGCAAAACAAAAAGTCTTACTAAGTACAAAAATAGATTAATAGCTCTTATAATAAGCTCTAATATATAATGTCACCTGTAGGAAAGTTAGCTAGCACATCCTTATTAAAAAGAAGTTGTGAAGATTTTATGTTGTAGTGAAAGGCTTAAATATTCATATGTGGTTGAGGATAAGTAAAATACTGACTATATAATAGCTGGGGCAGATCCAGGAATTCCTTAAGAGAGGGGCTGCCATAACAATGACAAGAAAATCTCTCGAGATTTACATGGTATGATTTCCTCAAACAACTGATACCGCACATGTCATATGTTGTGCACAACAGTCATGAGGAAAAATCATACTGCGTCAACCGGCCTTAATGCAGTCATTGTTTTATTTTTAAATCAACTTTTTTTAAACTGCTATATGGATTTGGTAATGGCTGAAAAAAATCTAAAGGACATACTCTTGTAAGACGTTATCATTTTAGTAATGAGCGGGTCATTTATACTGAGGATGGTTTGCAAGCCACACCCCTTCACACCCATGGATCTACCCTTGGTAAGTTTCTTCAACTTTGTTCTCTACCAGAAAGAACATCTTTAACAATATTCAGTGAATTCTTAAAGTGATATCCCATATATGCAGTACTGAGAATACCAAGTTCAAAATGAACACATATCCACAAACAATGCCAACACTAAGTGCCCTGAGAGCAAAACAGTGTTTTCACAGACAAGTTGACAGCTCCAGTCAAGAGATTGGCCAACAGGAAGTATGCTAACTGATTGCGATTTATTGCTGCAATTAGACATGCACAGTACGTCTGTCTGATTGGCTTCCTCTTAAGTGATTCTGTACTAGCATAACATACTTCACAGCCTGCAGCTTTGGGCTTATCACTCTTTGTTGCCATGGTAATGGTTACTATCAGGTCAGCCAGGAGAAAACTTGAGAGAAGTTGGATGTTGTATGCCATCTGAAAGTCATATCAGAAAATGATTCCCTTTCACACCTAGAGTCTGATGCACTTTCCAATAAAGGTGCTAGCTCTGCAGGCACCTCTATTTGGAATTCTTTGGTTAAAATTGGGATTCCTGTCAATTACCGTAATTAATTATTCTCGATTATATAGGGTTCACAATCCCAAAATTCCCAAACAGAATTACCAGTAAAGGACCTTGCTAAATTAAACTGTAAATTGGAAAAACTATGCAATACATACTGCCATAGTACAAAGGTCAGGTTAGCCATTCGTCTTGATACAGGTTGAACAATATTACTGCATGTTATGGTCAACACCCAGAACAGAACATCCAAGAGCACTAGAAGAATATAAGCTTTGAGCCATGATGAAAATGTATCCCTGATACAAAAAGGACCAGAAACAGTTGACTACTCATAAGAAATTGTTTTTTTTCCTGCAGCATATTGATTATAATATCATGATGTCGTAAATAGCATGTGGGGGTTGGCAGAACATAAGAGAAATGTTAGGAGAAGCATGACGCGAAGCGGAGTGCTTCTGGACACTTCTCGAGTGTTCTTTCTGCCAATCCCCAAGTGCTTTATGACTGCACACAGCACAGCAAGCAAGTCTTTTATTTCTTTTATAAAATTCAAAAACGGAATGTGCGCAATGGAATGCGCTCTCATAAAGCAGGGGCTCCAAACCAATCAGAACGCAATATTTTGTAAACAGACTTAGTTAATGAGTCACAAGTGATCACGTAAAATCCTACAAACACCACTCTAAAAATATAATAATATAATAGGGCACTTACCTCTTAATGAACAGGAACCTTCCTAATTGTAACCCCATCAAATACAATGCAAGGTAGCCTATGCATGAGATCATCCCTTCCCTGTTAGCATCTACAAGACCATGCCTTGAGCCATCCCCTCCACTGCCATGTAAAATAAACTCCTCAAGGCCAAGATTTGACAAGCAATACTGGTAGAATATTGCCAGACAAAGGCCTGTAGGTCCATATGCACTGGGACTGGTAATTAAGTACACAATAGTTGTTGACAACACCTGAAAATGAAGAAGAAGTGTTAGTGCATAAAGTATGGATGGTGTGTGCTGCTAATGCACTGCGTCATATGCTACTGTGTGCATGGGTTAGATCCTTTAATTCACTTTCACACTTGAGTAGAGCTGTTTGGCTTTCCACTCTAAGCTTCAAGAAATTCCTCTGATTTGACTATACCAATAATATGAAGGATAGTATATGGGAATCATTAGGTAATGTGCTCTGCTAATGCAGTGCTCCTCACTCGTGTTACTGTCTTGTGCTTTTGATCCCCAAACTTAACATCATATGTGAGTAGAGATGCTCGTTGTTTTTCTCTGGGTTTTCCAATTTCCTTTCACTACAAAAATTAACTATTTAAGGTACCAATTTGATCATTGAAAGAGGGCCATAGGTTTATTTTTAGCTACTGCCAAAATAACAATGCACACAAATCATGCTTCTACTTTGAATATGCCTCTAATAAAAATTTGATTAAACTATACTATATCATATATTTTACCCGGACAATAAACAATGTAATGAAGAAATTCCAGTGCACACCATATTCACTGACATGCTCCTGGTAATCAGTGCTCTTGACAGCTAAACATCTCAACAAGCCAAGAACCAAGAGAGGAGAAGAGCTAGTTAAAGACTTTGTCAATGATTTTAGAAAACTTGTGCCTTTCTTGCCGACATTCCTCGCCTCTGGTGCCACAATTGCATTTGAAACAACAAAAGCTCCAACACCAACATCCATAATACCAGTGCCGTAGGTTTCTGCTTTGGCAAACTTTCTTGGATAAATAGGAAAATCAACAGCTAGAATAGAAATAGCAGTTGCAATGAGTACATATGCTCGAAAATTACAAATGAAGGGCTGCCGTCCATTTGTTCTTGAGTGCAGAAGTGTTCTTGAGTGCAAGAGACTGCCTTTTAAACTGTTGACTGCGGATTTTAAAACCATACAAGAGCCAATAAATACTGCCATAGTAACAAGCATCTTGGAAGCATAATCAGCAAGCACAGTAAAGGACAGTATTATTGGAATCACTAGTAATATGTAATCCAGGAAGAGGATGATACTGAAATAAATAAAAAGAAAAATTATTTCATTAATCTTAAAATGTTTTACATGCGTCCCCCCCCCCCCCTCCCCCCACCCCTGACGGGATAATTTTTTCTGAGAGCTCTCTCCCACCACTTCCCCCTGCTTGTAAAATTCCAATTTTCTTCCATAAAAAATCTATAATTTTGTATGGGGTATGGATAATTTCTGGAACTACACATTGTGAATTAGGGGGGAGGGGGGATATGCAATTTACTGCATTAATGCTCTTTTACTCCGACGAAGGACTAGCGTCCGAATTGTCAGTAAGTTTTTTCATCTTTTCACGGTGTATAATTTACCTTTTCATCATTACTGTTTCATTAGAAACACCGACGCAGCTCACACTAGTTTTAGCTAGTTATACCTTTGCATTAATACTCATGCTCTTCAAAGCAATGCTAACTAAAAACTGTATCATTACAAGATTATTATTTTTTAAATATGAAAAATTAAAATATATAAATTGGACGAGGGGGGAAGGGGGGGAGAGTGGGATTAGTGCGGGGGGGGGAGGGGGGTGAGAGAAAAGGAGAGGGAGGAGCTCGAATACTTGAGCAATGTGGTCTAAAAGATCTTCTGTAAACCCATTCCTGAACTTTCTATTTCAGTTATCTAACTCTTATCATGACCATAAAACATTATAGTTCACGATTGAATACATCGGACAACTTATTTTGAACTCTTATGAGACTTAATTTAATACCTTGAAGAAAGCCAAGAATGAGAAGCCATACTTCCCATTACTATCCCTCCAACACATGTCCTTAGTAAAACAGCCATAGGTGCACACGTTACAACAACTGATATCTCAAATAAAGAAGTTCCATTCAGGTTACTGACAAATTTATGTTGAAGGTCTCTGTAGCTCAAATTCCCCGCCTCGTCCGCCATCTTGATTGAAGTACTTGCTCGACACACAGGTAACCCAAACAATGAATGTTGTATAGAAGTTTGGATGATGATTTAAAATAAAAAACGTTTTACTGGACAATTTATGTTAAAGATTTTACAGCAAATTGTTTATTTAACCGTTTTGTTTTAAATATTCATCTTAATTTTGTGATCAGTTGGACCTGGAAATACGTCACAGCTCTAAATTGTACCAGAAACGCGGAACGCCTAGCGGGAATTGCATTAAATGAAACTTTTAGTAAACGAAGAAAGAATGGATACCGAGTTGAAGGTACATTTAATAGTTTTTGGTCATTATTATCATATGATTTATCATCCTATTGTTAAGACAATCAATTATATATCTTGTTTTATCGTTTGATAATAAAAATTCATCCCTTTGCTTATGCTTTAAAGTCTTTAAATTGAAACATTGAAAGGATAAATCATTATCATTATCATTTTTTCACTCACATTTTGTCAATTTTTCCTCTGACCTTTACGCTAAGTAATCTTGTCTCAAATACAATTTTAAGACTTATACTACAGTCTGAAATACCTTTGGTCATCTTTGGTAGTAGCTAGCCATCCCATTTCTCGATGAAAATCACATATTTTTAAGTCTTAAAACTACAAACTCTCTCAAGAAGATTTGCCTCTAACTAATGGCAAAAAAAAATTAGTATATTAATTTAGTATTCTTGGCAGCCACTCTAAATGATTTGGGATCTGACAATGGTTTACGCATGCTATAGAATGATATGTTTATAAGAGACCATAGGAATGATGATTTTTTATATATTTCCAGGATGAAGTGAATTTCAAGCAGCTGTTAAAACAATTTTTTTCCTTACAAGAAGAAAGAGTCAAGACGTACAAGATATTTGATGTGTAAGTAAATCTAATGTGTTCATCTAGTGAGACTTCTTAAAAGCCCTATGCTACAACCTCTACCACCTTCAATGATTCTTCCAAAAGGTTGACTTCAATGAAAAATCATAGCAGTTCAAACATTTTGTAAACAACATACAAACACAATTCCTAAAAGCATATACAATAAGTCTGTCCTCTCTACTGACAACAACAATAATCCAAAACTTATAGAAAACGATCAACCAATTGAATGTAATTAGTGCTTCTGGAAAGAAATTATGGTCATCATTGCATCACAAATGCATTTTGCTATCAATTTCACAGGGGTTTCAAGCTATACATTTGTGATTCATCAGACTATGACTTCCCAAATACCGTCAACATGTTGACAATGTTACCAAGAAGTTCATCAGTATCTCACAAGACGTCAGAAATATTGAAGCAAAACTGAAAGAGAATGGTAAACCTCAGCTTGGTAACATCATCAGAGGCATACAGATGAACGAGAAAGAAAAGCTTGACCTGGTGAGCATAACTTTGTCATGGTAATCAAGAGTCTCAGCACTGGGGGTAGAGGCAAGTGTACATGAACGTTTTGCCAAAAATGAAATGTTTCTTTCATCATCTATCTAGTCATAATAATTAATTAAAGTGCTACTACGACGAAAATCGCTCAAACTTGGATTCAGCTGAAACTTCCTAAGAATACTCTTTAAAGGTCCAATAATCACTGTATGAAATGTTTTCTCGATATTCACGACGAAAGTATGATATTTTCACGATTATTTTTGGAGTCTGTGACGTCATACACTCAACATCAAACAATGCTACATATATTTCTTTGTATATAAATCCTTAATTTATTTTATTCCTATGAAGCCCAAAGGGTAGCTAATGTGCTTATTCCACATTACTTGTGACTATAATTTATATTTTGGGGTGTTTGGGTATTTCTTTTTCCCTTTACTACTGATATTTTGATCATAAACTACAAAGAAATGTATGGAGCGATGTTCGATATTGAGTGTATGACGTCACAGACTCCAAAAAATAATCGTGAAAATATCATACTTTCGTCGTGAATATCGAGGAAACACTTCATACAGTGATTATTGGACCTTTAAAGAGTATTCTTAGGAAGTTTCAGCTGAATCCAAGTTTGAGCGATTTTCGTCGTAGTAGCACTTTAAAGTTCTGATTAAATTCCCAAAATGAAGTAAAATTGTGTCCCTCACATGTTCTTGCCAAATGCATGAGAGGACTTTTATCTCATTGTGTCATGATGGGGATAGTTGAAAATCCATACAAATTAATAATAACTCTTTAGACTGCCAAACTGCAGATAACTGAAAAAGATCGAGTTGAGCATCCAGAAGAGGACTACAGTGAAGAATCAACTTATTTAAAATCAAGGTATCTTAAGAATATCCAAATATGTGCTTGAGAATGAAGTACCTTAATTAATATTCATAGCACAAAGAATCTTTATTTCATATAATCTGGAATCTGGTACATGGTGTGAAAAGGGGGAGAAAATAATGCTTAATTTAGATTGGGTTATCAGCAAGCTTTTGCATCTGTTTTATTCGAATCCAGGAGTAAATGTGTGGAGAGTATTTTGAACCACTAATAGAAGAGATAAGTAGCTAAAAATTAGTGTGAGCTGCGTCGGTGTTTCTAATGAAACAGTAATGATAAAAGGGTCAATTTTACAATGTTAAAAGATGAAAAAACTTACTGTCGACTTTTCACAGTGTAAATTTTCCCCTTTTATCATTACTGAACCACTAATAGTTTTCTAAACCCAAACCAGTGTTCCAACATGCATTTTTTGTGGACAAAAATGCATCATTTCTGCACTTACAAACTCTTGTCAATTTAACGTGAGCTTAAATAGAATAGTTCAGTGTATGATAATTAGATTTATGGTCTCTTTGCAATTGGATTTTTTTTTCAGTCTTCAGAAAGTAATAGAAAGTATCAATGATCTTCTTGAAGAACTCAAATATGAAGCAGAAGATATTTTACTTGAAGGAGAAGAAGAGACAGATGAATAGAGCTCTGCTGCTCCCTCACACATTCCTGTCATTGACTCCTTCCTGCATCAGTCAACTTCATGAATGTTAACCTTATACTTAGGGAGAGGGATGTCATAGGAAGAACAGCACATGGAACCTCTAGAGATAGCCAGGACTTGGAATAATGGTCGATCATTCACTGTTCATTATCACAGACCAAGTTAGTTTTAGCTTGGCCATACCTCATTTCTGGCTCAGCATTACTGGTCAAAATAACCAGCAATGCAAAGATTTGAGTGGGCAAGTGCCAGCTCTAGCTGGACATTGTCTGATGTCTGCCCATTATTTTAAGCCCTGATACCACTGAAGAAAACTGTAAATATCTGATGTTTTTACAACCACTCAATCAAGAAAACATATTAAAAATAAGTATATAATATCTTGATTAGCAGAAGCTTAAACAACAGCAGACTAGCATTGCCCAAATAGACCTTTTTTTTCTTTGTTTGGGTCTATCCTGATGTAACTTCTCAAGTATTACTGGTAAACAAAGAAATAATCCTCAAGGAAATAACACATGGTCTCAAATGGGAAAACATTACACCAAAGCCAAAAAGATCCACCATATTATTATGTTGATACAAAAATAAACAATAAAAAATCTAAAATAGATTGAGGCTCAAAAACTGATTACTCAAAGTATTAAGTGTTAATGATGATTTTTAATGTCAATATGTACATTGGAAACATTGAAACACAAGATAGTACAGTAATTTTGGGAAATTGGCAAAACCCGAGTTCTCCTAAATTAGTCCTGTAATTATCCATTATAGAAAAACTTGCACTGTATATTAAAAGTTGTTTATCGTTACTAAGGAAGATAAGCTTGTCCAGGTAACTTTGCTATTGGTATACTATGTTCTAGGTTCCTGCACAAAGAAAAATAATATCAAAATTGTTAGTAATAATGAATTGTAAAAGTAAAACTCTAAGATGAGCATATTCTTAAATGGATAACTGAAGCCAATTTATGAACGGTCAAGATGGGAGCATCCCCTCCTGATTAAAGCACCACCCAATATTTATTGCTGGAGGCAGGTGGGCTAAAAAATGCTAAACTTCGAAGTCCTCCATTTGTAGAGCTGAACTTTTAGAACCACTCATCACTCCCCACCTAGTACCTTCATCTTTTCAACCAATCACCTCCCTACTAAAACTAATGAACAGTCCCTAATTATCCTCACCTATTTTCCTCTTTGGTTTCAATTAGCTTTTGCTGACTGTAGACTACTTTAGGTGGAGCAGCTTGCCTACGAAGATCCCTGTCATAATAATAATTTGCACTCAATTTGTGTGCTGTTCCATCAGGCAAGTCTGGATCAGGCTGAGTCCTGAAAACAAACAAAAATAAAAAATGTAAATAATATCAATGATGAAAAGTAAGTTTTTTCATCTTTTCACGGTGTATAATTTACCTTTTCATCATTACTGTTTCATTAGAAACACCGACGCAGCTCACACTAGTTTTTAGCTAGTAATATCTTTTTAAATAATATCAAACTTTTCTCAAAGATTCTATTACGCTTTAGTAAGTATATGTAATAAGGACATCTTGCATAATAAATATAAAGGTTCAATCTAAAAACAACACTGTTATGTTTTTCCTAGATGACAGCCACCCCCTTTGAAATCGTTCGGGATCCACTACTAACAAGTAATCATCTTTCTAATTCTTGAAAAAGCAAACTTGGAGTATATATTTCAAAACTGTACTCACCTTTTGACCATTTTGTCAGCATATCGGTGAGGCACTATGAGAGTACGCTGCAATAAATAACAAGTTTGATAATTAAATAATATCACTGATGCAATATTATTGCCAAATTATGATATCTTAAGGCCTTACTCCGACAAGAAAGTTTCTCCATATTTCCATAACTCTTGTTACCTTCGCCATTTTGGATGTTTGAAGGAGACTCATCTGGCGCTGCATCATGGGAGATTATTTTTATTAGTACTCAGTCTTACGCGGTTTACTAGCTCAAGTGAAATGTGGAAAGATGGAGGATTTCTTGTGTTCAATTTAACCATTATCTAGACGGTTTTCTAGAGCGATCCAGGTCTCTAGGAGATGAATGGGAAGGGAGATCAGCTCCTCAGTGTCTTCAGGTATTATAATTTTTGTGTAGTCGAAGGATGGACTGTTTGTAGCAACGTCAACCCTAAGCTGTCCTTAGGGACTATGATTTTTAATGATGTATTTTGCCTGTATTTTGTCCTCGTCCATGTACTTCAATGTAATTCAAAAAACATTTAGGTCAACGTAAACGACGACATTATCTGTGTTCAATGCAAGGCGAACCGAAACACATGGCAAAAGCACTGGAAAATAGGCCTAACATCTCTGACTCTCTCATGAAGTATAAAGCCAAAAACGGACTAGCCCTTTCATTTAATTTTCACAGAGTGTAATACCACTTTGTTTAAATCCCTATTATTTTCTTTTTCTAGCTGGATCCAACACAGCCAGTAAGGTACCTCATAAAACAGTGTTTCAGGGAAATTACAACTGCTGTCCAAACAAGAGAGACAGAGTCTGAGAACATAGAATTGATTGCATTTAATGAAAAAGATGTAAGTAAATGTAACTCCAACTGAAGTTTTGAATAGAAGTGTAATAATACGAGAATCTTCACGCACACAGTGATAATTGAGAATTGGTATTATGATATTTTGATCAGGAGTGTGAATGCAGTTGTGATGTCCCATCCAAAAGTTATGCCAAGTATGAGTACCACGTGATGTACAGCCCAAGTTATGGGGTACCTGTGTTATACTTCACTGCTAGTACACAAGGTACATTAACCTAAATTAAAGCTAAATTACCCCCCCCCCCCCCACTTTTTTTGCTTGAAAAGCTTTCATCTTCTACATAACAAAGGTGGTTCTTTTTTCAAGATGGACGTCCTCTTAGTCTTGAGGAAGTATGGAAGAGTATTCCTGATGTATATCAGCTACGGTTGAAGGACGAAAGTTGGACATTCTTAACTCAACAGGTTAGTGGAAGGTCTTTTCAGCAGTCATTAGGGTTTCCATGTAACCAATATTTATCATCCCTGCTGTTTTTGTTTCATGCAGGAACATCCAATCCTTGGAAAACCTTTTTTTCAACTCCATCCATGTCATACAGCAGAAATGATGAAGAATGTTGTCGATTGTGTTGAAAAAGAAGGGTAAGTCTCTTTGAATAGACTGTAACTTACCCAAATGTTCACTTATGGGAAATACGTTGAGCAACTACCAATGATCTAAATGTGTGAAAATGTGTAGATATCTTGATATCATTTCATTGTTGTTCCCTGGGCCCAGTTTTACGAAGCCTGGATAGTGCTATCTGGATAAATCCTTATCCAGTGGATAAGTCGATGCTGTTATCCAATAAATTTATCCACTGGATAAATTATCATTGAAATTTATCCCTTGGATAGCACTATCCAGGCTTTGTAAAACCAGGACCCAGGTTTCTTTCACTGGATAGCGATCCAGCAAATTAGAAGAACGAAGTGAGATTCTGTCAGCAGAGAATATATACTTCTACCCTGTGTTAAAGTTTTTCCCATTTCAGACCATGTGTCATTCCTTAAAATATTATTTCCTTGTTTGACAGTTGCACATGAGAAGACAAATGAACATGCGTGCACATGACTCAAAGAATCTTAATCTCAAGGGAATACTGACACATGATCTGAAATTGGGAAAAAAATTTAACCCAGGGTAGGTCTATTATTTTGCATAGTATCCAAAACTGTCTTCTTTCCAGTCAATTTTAATTCCCCCCACATTATGCTATTGGAATTTTTACGAGAGAAAATTTCTTATATGACAACCTCAAAAGCAGCAGCAGACTAAAGGTGCGATTACATGGAGCAATTGAACAAGTTGCACAGAGCATTGCAGCATGTAACCTACAGCACAATTTGAAAAATGTTGTGAGACAAGTTACAGGGCAATCGTTGCGAAAAGTAGAATTTGTCTCTGTTGCACCATGTCGACACTCTTGCAACTTGTGTTGTTGCGACACAAGTGGCTGAGAAAATTGCTGTGTAATATATTTGGTTTTATTCAAAACAGAAAGACAAACTACATTATAACTTGGTTGAGTAGTGTTGGCCCTGTTGTTGGACTTAATTTATCACTGGAATATGCCAAAAATACTCATTTGTAAAGGAATATAATGGTTGACTGGTTTTATGAGGATACTGCTGGCAGTACTGTAGCATTGGGTTCTAATCAAGCCTTTAGCAATGCAGTAAGACATTGTGATTCAACATTGAACAAACATGTTAGTTTATGCCAGAGGGGATAGAAATGGACTATACTCTTTGAACAGGGGATAGACAAGGCTGGTGCTGGACATATGTGGTTAATCGTAGATATGATGTAAATAAAATAGTAATGATTGTCACAGTAATAAAAAAACAGTCAAAGGAATGAATAAAAGAATGCAGGAAATGAGACATTTTAAATGCTGTGACATTTATTTTATTTCTTAACCATTGCTTGCATATAACATTTTTATTTCCCATGCTCAAGCAAGGATGTTCCTTAAATTCCAACAGATGATCTTGTTCATTGTCTGCCACAGTGGATACTGGGGAAAAAAAGAGCAAAACATTAAGTATCCAACCACATTATAAAACACCTTGGCATAATAGCATATTCATATCAAAGAGGGAAACTGCAATCAACTATCAAAGTCTTTGAATTACATGGTAGCACTAACTATGAAAGACAATCTGACCAGTGTCCTATGAATTCTGAGAGGACTCTTACTTTCAATCTGAAAAGTTAGACCCCTTAAAGGCAAAATATCAAGGAGCTCAAAATGGGCATTGTTGTATGGACAAATATATAGTTTTGCAATGAATGGTCTGAACCCAGGTGAATGGATATTTTTCGAAGTAACAATATTTCTCGAAGAGATAATATTTATGTTATGATCATCCGGGTGGATGTAATCCTTAGAAGGACTGTTTGATGTGACTGACATTTCAACAACCTGTGCGGAAGTCATCTTCAGAGTCAAGTGGAGAAAAAAAAAAGGTCAAAAAAAACACCCATATCTGACTTTTTTCTCCACTTGACTCTGTAGATGACTTCCGCACAGGTTGTCGAAACGTCAGTCACATCAAACAGTCCTTCTAAGGATTACATCCACCCGGATGATCATAACATAAATATTATCTCTTCAAGAAATATTGTTACTTCGAAAAATAAATATATAGTTCTTGAATCCCCAATATTTTCTGAGATGAGGGAAAATACCCAAGCTTAAATAGATGCTTTTTAAGTGTATACTAATTCTTTGTATACAGAATGCCTGGGAGCTATGGGGTACAAGATATTAATACCCTTCTGTAAAAGAATAAATGCAAAGTATTTTTTAGGGAGAAAAGTGCAGCATCAAAAATGGAAAGTGTGTGTCACTCTTTATGAAAGGTTTAACCTTACCTATCTTAATCTTCTTGCTTCTCTCTCAGACTCTAGAAGAGTAAGGATGTCTCCCTCACGTACAGGTCCTTTGACATTACGGATGATTGCTCTGTTAGTATCATCAATAAATTCAACTCGTACCTACAAAACAATAGCACAAAATGTAACAAGTTATCGTAGATTTATAAGTTTTACACCGTAGTGAAAATAGAAAACTGACGTTTCGGACGTTAGTCCTTCGTCGGAGTCAATAGAAAGTAAGAGCGAGAGAGATGTATATGTATGTGAGCTAATATACATGGGACTAACAACCTGTGAAGCTGAGGTGCAACCAAAATACATCACAAAAATTTGCACATTTTACAGCTGATCCAGTGAAGACAAATACTTGAAGCACCTTTTTTGAATAGTTCAAAAATTGTCCTTTGACTAATAATTAGTTAAATACCACAGGGTTATTTACAAGCTAATTTGCATATTCAGATGTTGGATATCCAAGCTGTTTTACTACAGTTTCTAGCGTATATTTTAAAATAATAACATACCTGAGTACACTGGCCCTGAGAGCCTGTTCTTCCAAGGACTTTAGTAACCTAAAACAATCATTATAAGATTTAGGCATCGGGGAATCTGAAAACTCACAAGATCACAGAAAAACCGACCCAGAATGTGTTCAAACGTCTGATGACCAAATTCAAAAATACTACCACAAAAAAAGGATATTTTTCTTCTTAGACGACACAGAGTGTTGAAGGGTAAGTTTATTGCACTCTTTAACCCCAAATAAGTATTAAAGTGTTTTGGAAGTAGGAAAAAAGCTAAAATACCTTAGCGAGTTTCACTGGCTTATCCATGGTTCAAGATGGCGGACAAAAAAGAGAACGACACCACGTGGTCGAGCACATTTGAAAACGGCCGCAATGTGTTCTGGGACTTTAGGCAAATCGTGCGCATTTGTATTTTTTGTGGGGAAAGGCCTAAAAAATCTTTCGGTAAAATTCAGAGGTTAAATTTTTGCACTTTTAAGATTACAAAACCATGAAATATCTTTTGCTGTTGTGAATGCGGTACTCAAGTCGGCTTTCCAACCAAGGAATTCACTAATTTGATTTCCGCACCAATAGAAACCTGTCAATTTTTAAATACTGTCTATATAACAAGATATATGTTGCAAGGATATATCTTCTTAAAGGAAGAAGACAAATTTATATCATGAAATTTATATCCATATTTCACAATTTTACTGTGAAACAATGTTCGCTCTTGTAAATATAATGATGAGTAAGACTGGGAAGGAACGCCCAAAATAGCGCAATTCAACTGTCAATCGCCGAGTAATGCGACTGACAGACGATCATGACTACGTTAGTTTGCTTACGCACTGGATAACTTAAGTTCTTCAAGAATCTAATAAATGACTATTGCTGTAATCCACGAGGGGTAGGATCTTATTGCATACTATCGATTGAGAATTACTGGTTTCAACATTTAGAGGAAATTTTTTTTTCATGAAAGAGACTTTCTTATGCTCGCATTGACCTTGCTAACGGAGGAAGTTACGTCACAAAAGAGGCGGAGCTTCTTTTATTCAAAGTTGATCGAGAGTGACAGTGCAATTGTTTAGACTGTTACGGATGAACCATCTGCCGTCATACAAAGACTCCTGATCGAAATGGAAAAACTTCAGCAATCTAAATCATTAATCTTTAATTTTCAGAGACTAACGAAGCTAAAGATTATAAATTTCATGGTTTTCAGTAGTGTTAATACCTTCAGTTTATGTACATGTTCGTTACTGTCATGTACACAGCGATATACGGGATGTGATTACCCAATTTTAACAAGATCCACAGTATTCATTTGCCTGAAAGATTGAAGTAAAAAAAATTCACGAGATATCTATCTAGAGGAAAACATCCAAAAAAATATAATAAATTGCTTGAAAAATTCAGCATTTTGAAACATCTGATATATGGAATACGAAAGGTTATTTTATCAATTCAATACAATAGGTTTTCCGACTTTAATCACCCTTTTATTTTACCATAAACACAAAACATTATTCAAAGAAGAGCTATTATTTGGGAATATTTTTTGTTTCACAGCCACATGGACGAGGAATTTCCCTCGCTAATTAGTATTCAAAAGTGTACTCGTTTTGTGTGTTTAAATTTTCGCTTTGAGGAAATTTGACCTTTGAGGCAAAGTTACACAAACTGAAGGAATAATCTTCGCGCAAATTAGCTATTATCTATTATAACTAGCTTAGATTTTGTTTTACATAAAGAAAAAATAGGAAGCAATTCAGTATTTATGTTTGTATTTAGTTCAGGCACTAAATATACTAGTTTATCGTGTACATCCGAAAACGCTACAATTTTGCGAGACGGTAACTACAAAAATGGAAAATCCTTAATGGAATAGAAGGACTTCGGAGCGCGCGGTGATTGTAACGTCTTATTTGAACTTTCCGATTATTTTTTACTGAAAATAAAAATAAGTTAAAAATAGTTTGCTTCATGTTGTTAATAAAGAAATATAAAATGCTTAACATTTTTAGTTTTAATATTTCTCGAGGATCCAATGGAATTTTTCAAGAACTATTTGTCTGCTTTTCTCGTGAATAACTGTTACTTGTCTTTCCTCACTTTTCAGAATAATCCTGCATGATCTAATGCCTGTAATTAACGAATAAAACAGCTTTTTTGTGCTTCGTTCAGTGATAAAGCACGCAGGAAGTGACGTAATCAAAGCACGAGCCGTGGTGTACTCACGGCGCTTCCAAAGTGCTGTTCTTTGTTCTTTATTATTAAACGGAGCACGGAAAAAGCTGTTCCATTTGTTTTATCACATAGTTACTAATTTTATTTTGTACTGAATTAATTTACGCAAAAAGAAAGACGGTCACAGGATCTAGCAGCACGTTTTGCGTGCGGATGGCGTCAGCACTGTGTTCACTAATAAAGTACAGTTTTCGACCAATCAGCGCACGCGTACTATCCTTACCATATAATAAATACAAGTCCCTGATAGTGGCAGTTCATTATAAAAAACAGGGCAAAGAATTTGACTTTCAAAGCCAGCTTCTTTATAAGGCATTTTATGACGAGAACCTATGTCAACGTCATGACTAGTCGATTTTCGTCAAATTTGCGTCTATTCACC
The DNA here is from genome assembly GCA_011057435.1 of Actinia equina. Taxonomy (NCBI): domain Eukaryota; kingdom Metazoa; phylum Cnidaria; class Anthozoa; order Actiniaria; family Actiniidae; genus Actinia; species Actinia equina. The sequence continues at coordinate 1,699,237 of WHPX01001187.1, forward strand.
ATTTACCTATGTGGTGGTGCGAGGCTGTATTCCTAAAGTCACCCAAATGTGGATTAAGTTTGTTTGTTCTGCTTCTGACTCCGATGGTTTTACCCACTTTCCGGTTTTTCCTCCCTCCTGTCAAACCAACCCTAATTATAATTCAAACTGGTTAAAGCTGTGTTCCGTGTACATACATAAAATGTATAGCGGCTGCCAGAAGCGCCTGCGCATTGCTTTCAGTTCGACCCTGCCATTGAGCTGCGGCACTCGAATGTACTTGCGGTGGTGACTGTGGTTTGACTAGCAATAAGCTCCGCTTTAAATGAAGTGTGGTGTAATATCGGCATCAGAAGTGCACTGGAAAGTGCGGTTGTATTATTGCTTTCGATGCGCAAATCAAGCTAAACGGTTAAGGAGAATTTTTTGAACAAGTGCAACTAAAATTACAACTGTTAGTGCGCAACAAGTTAAACGACTTTGTTACCGCCGTATTTAACGCGCGCAACTTTAGGTTGACAGACTTAATCCCTCTCTAGATAACATGCACTGTTCTACCATAGTTAGTATAAACTATGGCTCTACGGAGCCTGCGTAGCAGCATGTTGTACCGTGTACGTGCTGTAAAACAGTATCGCATGCATCAAGTGTTTTCATATAATATATGTTCGCCAAATGATACATTATAGAATTTCCTAATGAAAAATTTTACAGGCACCTATATTAATTTATTTAAGACATCGAAAGTGTTCACCTTATTTTTCCAATATATCTCAGTGTACTTTTTTCAGTAATGCGCAGCTAAAAGTTTTATACTATAATTAGTTCAACCCAACGACAACGACAAAACACAGTAAACAAACAGCAACAAATCCACAAGAGGAACAATGGTGAAAATCTTGCAATTCAGATTGACCCTTTTATAATGAACTATGCCGCTCCGGTTTGCTTGGTTACAGTGTCCTGCTTCTGCTTTGCATGAATCCAAGGAAAACTGAAGACAATTCAACACTGAAATTTAGCTATAAAATATTTGCTGATGCACGTAGAGGCTGAAAAAATTTCTCATATAGGAACTGATCAATATACTTTTTATAGCAAACTAAAACTAAGTTAAATTCAAATCAATATTGGAAGATATAAGAAGTTCATATAAACCGGATTTCAACAATGATGGCAAAACCCTCTTTGAAGGCTTGCACATTTAATTCAAACGACATTAGAAATGTCGTAAACGTATAGATATCATAGGATTTATATCTGGAAAAGTTATTGTCAGACTGCATGAGTAGCTAGCATAGCCTACGCCACTTTCAGATTCACGTCCAGAAAAAATTATCCGCCATGAAGACCACTGTTACATTATTGTCTTTAAACGAAAATGAATATTTTTGTGTGCTTTTGAAACTGCTCATATGTTCCACACCGAAAAAGCCGAATTGTACTATTATTAACATTTTTCTTGCTCTAGTGCGTTAAAACAAAAGACCAATCAACAATGGCTTCTCATTACTTTCTATTAATGTATTATCTAGATTAGTTTAGATCTAAAACTATTTATTTCTTTTCCGAAACGATTTGTTTTGATGTCTGTATGTCATTCCACTAGAACAACTTTCTGTTTTCTTGTACCATTCCAATTTTTCCGCAAACGAGCGTGATGTTCACTGACAGCCAATCAGATGTGAACCCTTTATGATCGCCATAGTAACATAGCTGGGCCCAGTGCTGACTGAGCGGCGCAGTCTGGCCATGACGAACCGCGCGAAGTGACACATCGTTGACAGGCTCCACACAGCATGTACTCTAAAGGCAAAGCGAATACGGTCCCATCAGATGCCCAGGCAAGAGAAAAGTAAGCTTGGCTTGATTTGAAGTCCAAAACCAACCCTCAAATCGGAATCTACGGGTCCGAATATGGGGGTTTGCATATGAAAATCAAGAGTATTGATCGTGGATTTGACCGCTTGTTCATGGGCCGCCTCGCTCTTTGTGCTAGCGTACATGATCAACTTTATTCTCTAGTCCGGCTTTCGTCTCACTCTGTGGCTGTTTTGTTTTCGAAATAGGCTGGCATTGTACGTCTATGAATATCTTTTACATGTGGGAGCACAGAAAAGCGCACAGACTTTCTTAAACGAGGTAAAAATCCAAGAAAGACCTATGAATGTCCGTTGTAGAGCCTTCGATGTCTTTGAGGTCGTTCTACAAAGGGTTGTTCGGGCCTTTTTACAGCGACTGGAATTGGGTCTTACTACGGTATTAATGAAGTTTAAGTGGAGTATAAATTCTTCTTTTCCAGATTAGATGGGAAAAGAATATAACACTCGGGGAACCTCCAGGATTTTTACATTCGTGGTGGTGGTAAGTTGATTATGATGGCCAAGTCTTATGCGATGCCAGTTCTCAACTATACTTTCTCATTACATTTTGTGCCGTAGTAAATGAGAGGTAGTTGTTTAATGGCCGTTTATATTTATCGTGTACTCAGGTTATTGTACCACATACTCAAACTGGGCCCCAACATCACATATTAACCTTTATTTTAAGGTTAAAATAGAGTTGTTTTCGGATTTTCCCGCCCAAAATACGAGCCTTTTTAGTCATATTTCCTTCTTTATTTTACTAGCGTTTTCTGGGATCTTTATTGTGCTGCACCTGAGAGAAGAGATAGCTGCGATCACTCAAGTGAAGCCAAGGCATTCCACGACTATGTGAGTCTAAATTGGGGGTCCTAGTTCAAATCACACAGTTGTTTTATAATTTCTAATCTAGCATAGCCAGATCGATGGTCAAGAGTACATTTAGTTGTCACGCCAGTAGTGCTTAGCTGTTCATTGTTACAAAACTTCCACGTTTTACTCCAAACTTTACGATCAAAAAGCTTACTTTCGTGCAAAAGTTGCTATTTAAGTCTCTTGGAAACTTTTTGATAGTTTTGAATAGAGGTTTCCAACTTATTGGCCTGACTTTAGTGATCCGATAAAAACAAAAAACTAGTTTTAATATATTCGTTCTGTTTCCGTCCAAATTATTCCATTATCAAAGGTTTTTTGTGACTTCGTGTTTTGCTATTTTATTTTTGTTTACTTCGGAATAATTTCTTTACTCGACTTTCGCCATCATGTTGGATATAGGAATAAATTGAAAAACCTCTTGTCCGTCTAGTTAAAACGAACCCTAGCAAAATGACAACAATTTCGAGTGAGCGTATTGTTCCTACGTTTATAGAAGACGTTTTCAAACTCGACTAAATCGAACCGCAAGTTTAATGATTTCCCAGCTTAACCTTCGCTGGAATAGCTGGACAAGGTCCGAAATGATGTTTCCTTGTTTTGAATTAGTCATTCAATCTTGATTATGTTCTGAAACAGGTAGGCTAATGTTATTTTTGTCCAAGTAGCTCCCCCCATTACGGTAGACGGTGGGGTGTTAGGACTTGCGCGCTTTTGTGGTTTTTCACCACCAGTTATTCTACTACGATCCAAATAGTTTTGACTACAACTTACTCAGTTTTATCACAAGTCACAGCCAAATAACACTGATCTCTTTTTATGTTTACAATTCAAACGGTTCGCGGGTAAATTGCTGAAGCAGAGAATACGGACTTTCTCAATATTTTCATCGATGTCTTAAGCGTCGTTCGTTCGCGTCTTGAATAAATTAGTTTCTAAGTCGAGAAATTTCAAATGAGGAGGTTAAGCAATACCAATCTGGTTGTTACTCTGAACGTTCCAGGGCTCTGGTTAGTTACCTTTTAGTAGGAACGGTTTATTTTTTCCTCTTTATAAGCGAAAAAGATTGATCTGGATCAGATATTCCAACGACTAAATATCTAATTGGTATATTTCATGCACTAGCTTCTTTGTTGCTAGTTTGATAACCTGAAAATATAATTCCTTTGTAATTGAGATCTCAGTTTGAGGCTGGACAATTTTGGACGAAAATGAGGTTCTTTTAAGGTATTTATTGGGATAGTCCGTAAAAAAAATCATCTCGATTTGATATGTCGAAAAAAAATTCAAGTCTTGATCAAAACTAACAGGAAATTGCCTTATTTAGATCGAGGGAAGCCATTTTAAAGTCACTCTAGCCAAGGAACATTTTAAAAACATTGAAAAATTTTCTATAGATCTCGTTTGAAATAATCCCCAGAAATTTTACGAAAAGACAAGACAATTTTTAAAACTTTGTAGTGTAAAACTACGATATCTGGGTGGGCTTGTTGTTTCTGAAAACCATCTCTTGACATGTAGGAAAATTTGCATTGACCAAAAATCTGAGTTGTGTAGCTGTATTTCAAATGCTAATCAAAGATCGCAGGTGTTGTATTATTCCTAAAGCATTTTGGGAAGCCATGTCAGTGTTTGTCTTTTGTTTTCTGGCCAATAAGAAAGTCACTTTCCATGTTTGTTGCGTTGTATTCACTGGCCTTGACTTATTCGGTGACAAGCAAGAGTAATCTATTTCCACGATCAGATTAAGACGATCAGTGAGTGAGTGATTTGTGCTGACCACTTCTTTCACTCATGTCTAGGTATAATAGGCATAATGTTGTAAGAAATGAACAGTTCTAGATATTTACAAGGGCTTCAGTAAATAAACACAACTTTATCAGGACAACTTACAAATTCTCATTCAAGAACTCCCTTGAACTCTGTTTGGCTTTTTATTCCAAAATAAGTCCAAAATATGGTTTACCTCTGCTGCCTTCACTTGTCATCAGTGAATCAGCATATTTTCAAAATCCTACAAGATTTCTATAACATTTAAGGATTTCCCTTACTGTTTAAAGTTTTAAACAAAGACATGTATGTCATATTTCATTATAGTGGTCTGAAGCAATATTACAATTAGTTTTGGAATCACAGCTTATTTTAGTTTTTCCAGGTTTGAATACATATATTATGTTCTTTTAATGTTGTAGGGTTTTGTTTTCACGGTCCTTTGAATAAATCATGAATCTGTCTCCAAAAAGAACAAACTTCCCCAGACAATGTAAATACACACAATCTTGAATAATAATGATCCCAAGTGAAAAATCACAATTTTCCTTGCAAAATTTCCCCTCTCTGTTTATAATTTTAAAAACTTTTCATCAGGGAATTCATTGAAAGTTTCAATTTTCTTTACAAATTTGTTTGTTTCAGCATTTCTAGACATTGTTTCGTTTATGTGGTTTTTCTTCATTCTATAAATAGACCTTTTATTTCCACCTGTTCTGCATACATACATATGCATACATACTTTAACTGATTCTCATCACATAATCTCCAGAAGACAAGAATTTCTTTGCCTGTAGAATAAAATCTAGTTATTTTGAAGTAAATGGAGTTAAGTACCAAATATTCATACAATCACAACCTGTAGCTTGTTCTATTGAAAATTCAGAAGTAGTCTTTTTAATTTTATGATTTATAATCTTTAAAAAAGTGTGATTTATATTTCAAAATATTATTTTTTGATAAAAATGTCTTGAACGTGTTTTACATATATTTTTTGTATTATTTTGAGTTGAACCTAAAAAAGGCAATAATGATGGAGATTGATATGAAAGTTATCGTCATCAAAAGTAGTGAATCATAATAGTTGGGTTCGATGGTGTTTCTTAAACATCAACTGATGTTATAATATGCAAGGCAGACACTGCCAGGTTTTGCATGCCGCTAAGTCTGATTAAAGCAGCTGTCAACTGCATATTTTGATTTTTTTTCTTGATGATTTAGGCAACTTTATCTTTAAAGTTCTTCTAGCACTTCTTCTCGGACTATTAACAAGTTACCATTATTTTACTAGTTTCATTCTTGAAAGATGTTAAGTTTATATCTGATTTAACAAAACCAAAAATACAAAGAACTGCACTATTGTAATTTCATTAAATCCCCTTTTTACATGAAACATTTATTAGTTCCTCAATTATTGAGAATTATTTAATGAAATTAGTATGAGATGATCGAAACTAAAGGTATTGTCAAGATTGATGCCTTTTAGTTAGTTCGAAGTCTTCCTCAAGGATTGGAACATATACACACCTAATATGTAAATAGGAGATAATCGAAACTAAAGGTATTGTCAAGATTGATGCCTTTTAGTTAGTTCGAAGTCTTCCTCAAGGATTGGAACATATACGCACCTAATATGTAAATAGGTTGTGGGCAGAATATCAGGCATAGGTGTAGCTAAGTGTGAATGATGTCTAGACATTACAGTAAAACTGGGTCTTTCCTCACGACTAGTTTAATAATCTTGGGAGTAAATGTTATGAATAAGTGATCTTTTCTTTCTTTCTTTGATACAATTTGATTCAAACATTTTAAAAACATTTAATTACTATTCAAAAGTTTCCCAAGAAATGAAAGTAAATTAATGTTCTAATTGTTGGATTTGTATAAATGTTGTTGGTAATGACAAATCCATCATACTGACTAGCAGAAATCTTTTTATTTTTGTAAATTTTTGTTGCAAGTGAATTTGATTCAATTCGTATTTTACCTTACTCATTCCTAAAATCTAAACATTTTTGAATTTGGAAAATTTCTGTCAAACCTCATATCATTTTTAGCTGTATCTTACGTTGCCTTGTAGAGGATAACATTTTATTATTGTATAGATTTTATGGTGGAAGGGGTACTTAGTGTGAATAGTAGTTATAGTTTTCAAATGAGTGGGAAAAGATAGCCAGAATTTGTAAACATAGCTTGATAAGTGTTGTATTAGGACATTTGCATTATGAATCATTAACTACAACTACCAGAATGCCTTGCACACTTTCTTTTGTCAGTTAATTAGCTACCATTTGTCTTATTGTTTTCATTAGGAAAAAAATCGATTAAGAAAAATACATTTGGAATATTTTTGTATGGTATCGATCATGTGCACTCGAGCAGCCTGTTGAAGAAATTGCTGAAAGATATTGTTAAGCCATTTCAATTTACGATATGCCGTACATATGTGCTGTAAGTCAGAAGTATAAATTTCAAACTCATGGAAAATGCTGTATAAGTAATATTTTCTTTTAAAATAAGTATGTTTGAATTCAATAGTATTTGAATAAATTTAAAAAAGAATATGTGACTCAATTGCTATACACACCTAAAGTCTGCATTTTAATTAAGATAAAGAAAAAGAACAATATAGATACACCCTTTGAAAAAGAAATGAGACACGAGTTTTAGATTATATACAGTCATATTGTTAGGTTTTTTTGTTGGAGTATGTCTGATGATAATGTCTAACAGGGATATATTTAGAGATTATTATCTCTTTTCTGAATGTGTGTGGAGTGCTTGCTCAAGTACACCCAGAGACACACCTTACAGCAATTCCCATTGAAGCTAAATTTATGAGACAATAGAACACATTCCAATTTTTATTAGTGATCTCTAAAATTGAAAAGCATTGAGAAAATATCGTTAATGGTCTACCTTCGTAGTACTTATTTTCGATTGTCTTTAATTTTGCGTTTTTCGAGTTTTGTAAAACAATCGCGAAATTAAAGACCCGTTTGAAAAAAATTTAAAATTAAAAACGTTTACGCAAAAAATAAAACATGCAAAGCTTAATACACTTCAATAATTGCTTAAATCGATAATGACTGGGATCCTATTTAAATCATCATGCAATAAACAGTTTCAAAACGGTTTGCTAAATCTGAATTTTTGACAACTTTCGCAAAATTGAATGCCCTTGAAATTTCATGATGTTGAAATTCAAATTCTACCTAAAATTAATTGCAAAATATTGAAATATTAAATTGAGACCAAGATTTTCAAATACTTCCTGTACTTAGCCAATCAGAAGACTTTGATAATTCTAATACATTTTTTCTGTTTAAGGACGTTTGCTGGCATAGTTTCTCACACAGCATTTCTATACTTAAGTTTAGTGTGCGTAGCTCATCGTGATGATGTCATTGAAATGCTTTGATAAGCCAAATTTTAAGAAAACAATTTTTCTCAATCTTGCTTACAACAAAATAACCACTATTGACATTTAAAATAAGTTTTTTATAGTTTAGACAATAGACTTCAGATAAGATTTTTTTACTCTGTGGGCTCCTAGACAACCATTTTCAATGAAAGAGCTCTTTCCACATATGAACCTATGTGTTGAAACAAGGTACACAGGAGAATAATTGAATAAAACTTGAAAATGATGAAGATTGCGCTTCATTTACAGAAAAAGCTTTTTTCATTCTTTCTTGACCAAGACAACTGTGAGGCACTACTAGTGGGATCCATGTTCTCTGTCTGAATTTCACAGTTATTGCCTATGTTGGAATTTTGGAATATTCTTTTGTGTCTTGTTGGAATTTACCCCTAATATTGATTATAATAGGGACTCCATATCATTAATATTCATTAGAGCTATCTATCATTTGTTGCTTGTTGTGGCTCTTGTATTGCTGTTTCAAGGCCTTGTCTTTTGTTGGAATTTACCTTTCACAGAGCCTCAACTGTATTTGTAGTACACATTTTTTTAGTGCAGGGATTCTATAGTCAATGGTTTAGCAAGAAGATATTTTTCAATAGACTGAAAAAACAGACATCCTTTTGCTAATTTTTCAAAGATGTGTTGCAAGAAGACATTAAATTTGTTTTCTATTTTGGAACTTTTCTCCTGTGTACCTTCTAAGTATATAATTGTAAGTACTTTGTAGCTTTTAAAAACATAAGGCATGCATAATTTTTGGTACAGATTCTTAGGACCAAACCATGGGCTGTGGGGTCCAAATAAAAAGGCGCTTATTTAGAGCTCTTTCCATTGATCAGGTTATTCCGAACCTCCAGCAGGGTGCTGTCCCATCACCTGGATTTGCACAGATGACAAATGACGCTGGAGTTGGTGCAGCAGGAATGCAGGGAGGAATGCCAGGGTATTTTCCGGTAATGTATATCCATTATTGTCGTACTGTTTAGGACTACTAGGACTTTTAAAAAATGCTGGACATCAGACAATGTTTGTTGGCCAGAACTGGGACTTGTCCATTAAAATCTTTGTCTTGTTGGTCATTTTGACCAGTAATGTTGAGCTAGAAATAAGGTGTGACTGAGCTAAAACTAATTTGGCCTTTGACCATGACCAGCGATTGACCAGATTCCTGATTATCTTTTTTACCACTTTTTTAATTGTTACACACTGATTCAGATGAATTCATTGAACATATATATTTTTAACAATTTTGATTTTCAATCTTGTTAGACATCCAAGAAAGACGTTTTTGCACCAAGTTTCAAAGGAATCAGTTGAATAACAGCTGAACTATAGCTGTTTTAATGTTTAAATTTATATTTTTCTTAACAAATCAATGTTTTAAAACTCTGTTCCTAAAGTTACTAACTGAGCTGAAAATAGATTGATTTGTTGAGGAGGATTATATATATTCAAACTGCCATATGTCAACTGCTTATTTAACCGATTCTCATCAAATCTATTGTGTAAACATCTTTCTTGGTGTTATATTGACATTGGGATTGACCATCAATCAAAACAATCAGTGAAGTACAGTTTGCATGTGGTAGAGCTAAACGCAATGGCTGTTCATGATTACTGGCCAAATTAGTTTTACCTTTGTTATATACCGAGTTTTGAATCAGCCTTAGTGGTTAAAATTGATTGGCAAGGAAGAAATTTGAACAGAGAAGTTCCAATTCTGGACAATGACCAGTTTTTCTTTTTAGCACTATGTTCCTTAATCTACTCCAATGCTTTATATGAAGGACTTTTGTCTGAACCAGTGTGTTCATAGCACTGTAAACAATGTTAAAGGCAGTTTTGGCCCACAACTTTATAGAAAATTCTTATCAGCCAAGGCCATTTCACCATAGCCATGGAAGACCTTGGTCAAATTCTTAGAAAATCACCATTTTCCTTGATTACAGATGTGTAATCTGAGCTAACTAACTAAAATAATCAACATTAATTATTTTTTCAGTCATCACAACCGCAAGCATCGCCTCATCAACAACCACCCCCACAACACCAAACACCACCTCAAGGATATATGCCTAATCAGGTAACATTGATTGTCAATAATACTATGATAATTTGGGATCACAAATCCCTCATACCTATCAATTATTTGCATCTCAAAAACAAGTGCATGATATACCTAGCTTATTTATTTCATTCCCATGCAATGATTTCAAATTTTAAATTAACAAAAACCTTTGGTAAAAATCCGCGTTTCCGTCTTGTCCACATTCATTTTCTTTTCAAGCATTACTGGTTAAATGAAAGAAATAATATGCAAGAGAATGAAATAAGATTTAAGACTCCTAATTGTCTTATATCTAACAAGGAAGCACCAATGTGCTGACATATTTTGTTGCAAGAATCTAAATTTTTTTCCTGTTAACCTAAGAATGGTTTATTGTTGCTTGCTTCTTATATCATTTTTGAACAAGCCTTTAATGCCAAGGCTTACAGGATGTAAGTGTTTCTATAATAATGATTATAATAGCTTATTTATCCACATAACGCCTAGGAGCATTTCACATACTCACTTAAGATATGCACGTGCACTAGTCCTTAAGAAATATAATAAAGCTAATATAAAATATAATATGTATATGTATATATATACACCTAGTTGCAAGAAGGCCGCCACAGGAAGAAAGAACACCAGCAACCTATCTCATATTGGGACATCTCTAGGGTTGTATCATTGCTAGTGCTGAAGCGGATTTCCTATTACCACATTGTTTGGCAGGAATTAGAACAAAAACTGGAACATGTGTTACAGATGATATTTTCGAAATACCAACTCTGGACCAGAAAATGAAAGTCATATTTCCTAGTACTTGTTGTTTTTAAATGTTCCACATGTTTTAAGAGGAATATTTTTTTAAATAGACTTTCCATGTTGTTACAAAATAAATATTAAGATCAGCTACTGGTCCAGAAAATAAAAGTTAATTTTTCCAGTAAAAAATATTTGATATTAACCATATTTTCGAGACTTGCTGTTACTTTAGACCTGCATTTACAGTGTACTGGTAGTTAAGAATTTGGGGTTTCGGGGATAGGAGAATGCTCTGGTAGATGAACACAAATCTCTGGCTAAAGCTACTATTTTATAGCTAAGTAGTTAAATCACTCTCGGGCTGGTTCATCACCTTCTATCATTCAAAAAATTATGAAACCTCCGAGAAATGACAAAAGTTTTAAATGTTCAATGTCATATTGAAAAAATACTTTCTGGGCCTTCCTGCTAAAATAGAACATCAGATTGTAGCAAATAATACTAATGTATTTAAATTTCTTATTTTACTAGACTCCTCAAGGTTATATGCCAAATCAGGTAAGAATCTTTCCCTTGCGATCCTCCCCCCTCTCCCCTCCTCCCAATAAATCCTTATGCTGTAATGCTCATCACATTAATATACAATCGAGTCTGAAATCCACAAAAACAAACAAAAAAGGCAAATTCCTAGTGCTAATTAATAAGCTAGAAAGTGATAAATGTGAAGCTAAACAACCTGCAACAGAGTGGTGTTCTGAAGTCTAAGGCGATTTTATTTCCCCAAGACTTGTGGACTCAGCTAATAGCTTGCTTGTTGCAACATATTTCCAATTTTCATTTCCTCACACCTTTACTCAATGACAAACAAAGTAAGACACTTGAGAATATCATTAATACAATACAAGTCATTTATTTATCTAACATTTTTTGAAACATAACATTTGGTTGGTGGGATGGCTTGGGAAGGTATTTCATTTTGAACACGATGAGACTATCTTTTGACCTGAACTTGATTCTTTTATTCGTCAAGTTCAACATTGATTTTAATCCATTGCAAGTTACATGATTATTCAAGTGAATTCTGGAAAGGTCCGTTCAAGCTGATGACCAAATGTGGCTCTTCGAAAAATAATGCGATGCTCCAAGCAACCCCCTTTCCAGATTTATAAGGCCTATACCAGATTCCAGATTGCTTAGTATTAATAGTTGTACTATGATTTCAGCCACCATACATGTCAAGATATGCAGGAGGAAGAGCTCCTAATGTCAGAATGCCTGGACAGGTAAGGCACATCACCTTGGGGGAAGGGAGGGGATTACTAGTTACTAGTCACCCCACTTTGGAGTTGAAAAATAATAACAATAAAGATAAAGTAATACCTAAAAAGGATACTATGGGATGCCTTTCTAGGTAACATAACCCTCCCCCCTTAAATTGGCCTTGATTTGACACTGCTTGTTACTTACTGTACATTGACCAGCAAGGTTCTTTTTATTAATGGCTATCAAGGGATAGTGTAGTGATAGTTAGTTCTTGGCACCTCTGGGCTACATGATGGATATCTTAGACTTGGTGTCATGTACAAATCAAGGTTCTTATTTGGTCTCTGTTTGATATGAAGGTTTTGGTTTGTATGTAGGATAAATCTCACTGTCCAAAACCAATAATGCTTGGTTTTATATTTATACTGTTGATCTAAGTTGGATACATTTGATTTAATGGATTGTGGGTTGGTGTAGGGTAGATCTGTGCTGATCTAAGTCAGGGCAAAGCTTACTCAGAGACTCATTTGAGATTTAGAGCATTGGGATAATGAAATAATGGACGAAGGGAAAAAAACTTAAAAACCTTCCTCAAATCAAGGGAGAGACCAAACAAACTCTATTCATATGCAGAGTCCAGGAATCAAACCTGAGATCCCAGGGAGGAGAGGCACTACTGCCACTGTATTACCCTTGAATCCCTAACAACTAGTTTATTAATGGAATGAAAAGAGATCATATTTGTTTTAATGGCAATAGGATGTTTGCATCCTGGTGATAATTTGACTACCAAGATGCTTGGCAAAGTTTCTTTCTTATTCAAATTCATATTTTCTCATGAGAATAGTAAAAGAATTGGTGCTAATTAGCTGGACAAATGAAAGTGTGCAAGGGATTCTGGTAATAGTAGTCAAATGACGCCATCATGCAATCTACCAAGATATTCACCTTATATTTTATTCACAAGTAATCACATGGATTTGAAGGATAAATTTTTTTTTTCATTCACTCAGTCATTCGATATTTTTCAAGATTTGAATAATTTCTACTTAGGGACTGTATTTCAATTTATATCCAACCCCATGTGATTACTTGTAGAAAAAAAAACCATTATTATCTATACTCTGTTTGTCGACCAGACCTCAACTTTCCTTTTCTCCTTCTTTTTCTTCTTTCTGTCTTTCATCCTTTCCTTCCCATTTCTCTTTTTCTATTTATAATTTTCATAAAATTCTTTCATTGAAATAATATGAAAATATTTTGTATTTTCCATCAAAATCTTCTGATTTTATATATTTTTTGTTTTTGTTCATTGAATTCAAAGAAATTTCAAAGTTTGTATGATACTATGTAATTCTCTACCCAATACTGATATACAAGATTTTATTGTAAGTTTTATATTTCTTTTAAATGTTTGTACCATTACCAACAAAAAAAAAACACATTCCAAAACAGTCAAAAATATAATAGGTTCTTATTGATTGACAAGCTGACTTGATTTTTGGACATCCTAAAGAGGATTTTTGCCAGTCTATTTAAGTGTTCTTTTGTTGTTTTATTTAAAGTGACATTTTAAGTAATTTCTTTTGATAATAACTCATTGATTATGGCCAATTTTCTTAAAAAACACAGTATATCATTTAAAACATTTTCGTACCAACAATTTCCAATGCAGATACTTGATATAATAGTGATCAATTTGCAATATCCCGAAATTGTCCAAAAATTATAATATTATATGTTAATAGTTTTTGAAACAATTGGCAGCCATGTTTTCTATCAAACAGTACTCTACTCTACTCTTACCTCAGGGTCTTCAAGTGGTCTGGTCGAATGACAACAAAGGGCTTGCTATTAATGGTGATGGTATTCCCCTACAGCCCCCTGGTGGTGTATCAGGAGTTCCAGGTGCACAGCCTCTATTGCCGAATACAATGGATCCTACACGACAACAAAGCCCATATCAAGGTAATCATATCATACAGTGAATGAAGAACCTGTATAAAAAACCTTAAAAAAGTAAGGTTCATATGTTATAATGTTAATGTTATGTATGTTGTGATCTCCTTGGATGAGCAGTAATGGCTCAATTAAAACAATTAGAAAATATAATTATGGTTAATTAAAAAAAATTGTTATAATCCAAAACATCACATCTGATGATTGTGATGATGATGATAATAGATAGATAGATAGCTTTATTACAAAAACATCGCAGCCATAGGCTGAATTACATTTATATACAATAAAAGGGGACATATGTAAATAGTAAATTAAATATAATTAATACTATAAACTAATTTGCTATATGTAAAACTATCGATGTATAAAAAATTAATTTGATGATGATGAGGATGAGGATGAGGATAATCATGATGATGATCATGATCATGATGAAGTCGATAAGGATGATCACATAATGATAATACCTTTTGGTGATGGCAGTGTTGTCAATGACGATGATGGTGGTGGTAATGATGGTGATGATGATGACATTGATAAAGTTGATGACAGATGAAGTTTGTTGATCATCGTAGTTTCCCATGATACACAGTGCCTAATAATGGTTGTGATGCTAATGATTCATCATGATGGTAATGATGGTTGGTGATAAATGAGCATTAGTTCTTATTTCATCAAGCAATATACTATCAATGTGTGCTATATATTGCAAACTACTTAATCCATACATATAAAATTTAGATTTCATTTTGTACTAATAATGAATGAGTACATTTACTACAAGTGTATAATATTTCATATTCATTTTCTCTGTGTTGTGTTCCATGTGTTGTGGATTTGGACTTGTTTAGGTCGTTCTGCAAGATTTTGTATAATTGCAGAATTATAGAACATCTTTTACCTAATTCATGTATAAATCACTCATGCATTTGGACTAATTAATTCATTTAGTCATCATGTATCTAGACCAGTAACCAGACAGGAAGGCAGTTCATTCAGTCACTTCTGCATGATGTCATGTGTAGAGGATATTATATGGTGGCATGAAGATATGAAGTTTTCTTCAAGTGGTGAAATATTTTTTAACATGAAAAGATGAACTACATAATTATCTTCAAGCCAACATGTAATTTTATTTTAAATTTATTTTATCGCCACATCCACAAACAAAAACTTGTTACAAAGCCTTTAAAGTGAGTGGGAAAGCGTTGGAAGTGATGTCATCCATACCATTGAGTTCCCAAACATAGTTCTTATGAATTATACCAATGGAGTATTTCCCAATATAACGCTAGTGTACATAATAAAATAGCCTATTTGTTTGACATAAAATAAGGAATCTTCCTCATGAATTTATATAAATTTATTCACCTTCTTTAAACTAATTCATGTATAAATCAATCATATCTTTTCATTGATTCATTTAGTCAGATCGTACTTATACCAGTCACCAGACAGGAAGGCTACCATTCAGTCAGTCAGGCACATTATCAGTTTATTAGTTACCAGTCAGTAGTCAGTGGGTATACGTAAGGTGACATACCAAATTGAAAAAAACATTGTTGGCTTGAAAAGGTTCAAACATTGAAGTTAAGAGCAAAAGGTGTTCTTGGTAGTTGATATCCTGGGCATTTAAAGAGTGTTTGAATACAGACACATGCATATGGAAAATGCTTTTTCCAGTAAGTTGAATCTATGTTGGAGAGGTGCAAAACTGCAATATGCACAATATTAGCCTCATTAACTTTACCTAGAACACCCTTTGGTCTTATGTGATATTGAACCCTTTCAATGCCACAAAGTTTTATTTTCAATTTGACAAAAAAAAGTTTCAATTTAAAGTATAAATTTTTTTCATAATTGTTTCTAACACAGGTCAACCAATGCAAGGTCCCATGTCAAGAATGAACCACCCTAGAGTCCCAATACAAGCGGTAAGTTCAAAACTTTCTTGGGTATCTCATCCCCCCCTACTTTCTCCCTACTTTCTCCCTTTAGGGGTAAAGGTGTCACGTTTTAAATCTTTCAATGAATGAACTTAGAACCTAGCTGCAATTAATAATTTCTGGAACTAAATATTTTGTGGAAGTTCAGAAGAGGGTAACCTTCTAGAATCATTATGTTTGAGTAGAAATGGTCATAAACTCTTGTTCGTTTAAAGGGGAACACCACCTTGAGAGAAGCGCTTGTGGAATAAAAGTTTATATTATACTCAACTTATTCTTAAGGTCTTAAGTCCCTCTCTTTCGTAGCTTTTGAGAAATCCTGCCTGAAAGTAGCAATAAATTGAATCCCAGGAGGCCGCCATCTTGAATACAACACTGAGCCTGCAATAGGTCAGCAGATGCTCTTTGTGACGTCACTGCGTGCTTCGATCTTATCAGTGATGAGAAAAAAGTTCAAAACAAAGAAGAAAAACACAAAAATAATGAGTTCTTCTTCCAGGGAGAGAAATCCTAGTGACACAGTCTCATCCAGCGATGGTTCTGAAGAATTTTTAAGCCTTTCCTCGGAAGAAGAACTCATTATTTTAGCTACGAAAGAGAGGGACTTAAGACCTTAAGAATAAGTTGAGTATAATATAAACTTTTATTCCACAAGCGCTTCTCTCAAGGTGGTGTTCCCCTTTAAAGTCAATGAAAAGTTGAATTTGGTCAAGGAAAAGTCAGGGAGTTTTGTTGTTGTTGTTTTTTTTAAGTGTGACATCTTCCATAGTAGTGAAAGATATCATTTGTTTTAAACATCTGATTCATAACCATTATTAATTTTTCCAGAATTATGGTGGAATGAGACCGCCTAATAATGCAGTAGCTCCAGGCGTCAATATGCCTATGTAAGTACCATGTCCAAAAGAACATAAAATGTCAATTACCAACAATTGATTTTATAGCCTCAATGATTTCTCATTTATAACTAGTTAACTGAACTGATAGGTAGTACCTGACAAGAATGAACTCAGTAAATGAGTGTTGATAATGGTGCATGAGTCTTTCCTGTAGCTTAGTGGTTAGAACATGCAACCAGTATCTGGAAGGTCATGGGTTTCGTCCCTATCAGGGAATTATTTTTCCTGAGTTTCTTTCATCTAGTGCCAAAAGATAAATTATTTCTGGTATTTTCCTCAGTATTAATTATGATAAATTATAAGACATTGAGTAAGAAATCTATTATTTTTTAAAGCTTGTATTTGTCATTTATGTATATATTCACAACCCTACAAGCTTTTTATCTTTAACTTATGGTGTCAAAATAAAGATCATTTATCTATCTATTTATATGCTTACTTACTAGATAATTAATTAATTTCATCATATAATCCATTTTAGTTGAGTTTTAGATCTGGATTCTCTTCTCTGTGTTTTGATTTTGCAATTTTTTATTGTTATCAGGGGCAATCGACCTTGGAATCCAACTACTTCGGTGAGTATACTCATGTAAACAAATCATTGAGCCTTGTGGTTCTAGATAAATTAATACTGGATTTATATTTTGTTTTGTGATAGGTATCTGGTCCTCCAGGGACACCAATAATGCCAAGTCCTCAGGGTAAGTACTTTTACACTAAAACACCACCTTCTAAATATATGTTTATACTTATTGGCCGTGCTCAATAACATGCGGTCTTATTGGTTTGGTAGTGTCCATTATTGTCCATCCAAAAATCGATGGTGCACCCATTCTGACATGATTTAATTTGCTCCAATCCAGTTTTGGGTGCACTTGGTCAATTAATTGCTTAAGCAATCAAAAAGCTAGAGTCACACTCAACTATGCTTCGAGCAACTATTATGCTTCCTTCATGCTTAGCAACATACTGCATGCATCCAAAACTCTATGGAAGCATGCTTATCAATGACCATCCCTTTAATAAAAAGGATGCAAGGTTCTTGGTACTCCTTGAAAACTCCTTGATTTTTACGATTTTAGCGAATTTTTGCTTTGATCATTATTTGCATGGTTCTGAAATAGATCTAGTCAGAAAGATTGGAAAATCTAAGTCGGCCTTGTGCAACCACCATATAAAACCTTGGCATAGTTAGCTGAACATACTCCTTAAAATTCATTTTTGGGTCCTTGTAGTCACCTCAGCATGAACCCTGAGGATGTATTTGGATCTGAAGAGTGTGTGACAGTAATTCTTAGTGAACTTGAAGTGGATAGAAGGCCCAAATTCAACTATATTTCAATATACAAACATTACCACTTATATATCATAATAAACGTTCATTGTATTAAAATTGTTACTTTTCCCTAGATACAGCAAGTTCAGGAAGCGAATCCATGTATGCAATGATGAAATCCGTACCAGGAGGAAACATGCCAGGGGTAAGAAATACTACTAATATACCTCATTAATGAAGAAATAGAAATAACACGCTTGTGCATGCTGTGTGTTGTCATAAAGCACGTGGGGGTTGGCGTAACACGAAAGAAATGTTAGGAGAAGCACAAAGCGTAGCGGAGTACTTCTGGACACTTCTAAAGTGTTCTGCCAATCCCCAAGTGCTTTATGACTGCACACAGCACTGCAAGCAAGTTTTTTATTTCTTTTATAAAATACAAATTACAATAATAGATAGAAATGATGCAATGGAAAGTGTGCAATGTGCTCTCATAAAGCATGCGCTCCAAACCAATAAGAACGTGACATTCATAACATATTATTTTATAATATGTCATATTATGAAGTTCATTCGGGAGAGAGCTGCCAATACAAATTTGGCAGCTCAAAATCACAATAAATTTTGTGTGACAAGCAAAGCACATCTCGGGAGTGGACTATTCAGAGATGATGTAATGTATTCATAAAAATACAATAAATCACACATAAAACATTTAATAGAATGACAAAAAAAAAAAAAGATTTTCTGAATACATTACATCAACTGAGTGCTATGTTGGTTCTACTCATTTTGATTAGGTAGTCAAAATCTGCACTCTGATTGGTTCATTTGGTTGACTTAGTCGTAGAATGGTAACATTTACAATTTGACATGACATTGCTTAATCTTTTTAATACGATCCAGGTCATTTTGATCTGCCTATATGTATACATAACAACCTGTATCAAAAACACAGTAATTGCTATGGCAATAAAGTAGTTTTTGGTGACCTTGATTTATGTTTATAAAGTGATGTAACTTGTATTCATTTTTAGTATGGAATGAGTGGGGGTCCAGAACCTCCGATGCCGATGGGAGGACAAGAGCCGTCATTAGTTATGAACGGTGAGTGTCATTAACCTACTGGACGACACTATGATATCACAAAGCCTTCTTTATATCATTTCTTATATAAAGAACCACATATCAAAGCTAAGATGTAAAGAATTGTATGGGAATTTTAGAGTATGGTTTGAATTAAAGGGCTTACAATATCAATTAGTTTAGAGCAGTCATACCTTAATGTTACTGGTCAAATTTGACCAGATAAGTTCCAATTCTGCCTGGACATTTTTCAATGACCAGCCATTATCTTAAGCCCCAAAAATAAAGGGCTAAAAAGATACATTGTAATAATCAATGTTCCAGTAGAGATTTATCTTGTTTTACCTTATAAAATATTGAGTAAACTCAGTAGCAGCCGAAATACTGTGATAAGGGTGTAACACAACAACAGTTATGCAAGGAAACATATACAGGATTCTAGACTAGGAGGAATAGCAAGATAGGTGGTTGAAATGAATAATTCATGCTATTGTTATTTCAGCATGTTTAGTTCAGGGCCGTAGCCACCATTTAATTTGGACAGTGGACCAATTTTTAGAGAATGTGATCTGGTTTTTTAATTTACTTTACGGTATAATAAATAAGAAAAAGATTCTGTTGATAAGAGGGGTCTGCTTAAAACCAGACCAACCCTACTGGTGGCTACGGCTCTGTAGTTACTGCATCAACTTTGACCATAATAAGTGTGAGACTTATGCCCTTCAATTTTCTAGCCCTTATATATACTTGTATGGTTTAGATCTGTCTTGATGTGAAAAACCAAACCAAAAGTGGAATGGAATCAACTTGACGACTGCTATGATTACTGTATCATTCAAATCACTACCACAACTACCCTCAAAATATACTTTCTACATTCATTAGTATTATTTTAATTTTCTTTTTTTTTTTTTAATTCTATATCATTATTCTGTCCCTGTTGTTTTACTGAATCTCATCCTAAAGCTTGTGTAAACCAACATGGAAGAATCATGCATTTTCCTTACAATATATTAATAGACCTCTTTACCTTGGGTGAAAGGTTTTCCCATTTAAGACCCCTGTCATTCCCTGGGGTATCATTTCTTTGTTTAACGGTTGCACTTGACGAGAAACATGAATATGGATACAACTCAAACAAAGAATCTTACTTTGAAGAGAGTGGCAAGTGGTCTGAAATTGGAAAACATTACACCCAAGGTAAAGAGGTCTATAAGACTTAGAGAAACCAATTTATGTGCATGTATATCAAGTTCGATGTGCTTTACAGCATAACATATTGAGGAAATATATATATATATATATATTACGTATTATATACATATAATAAAAGTATTATAGCAAAATGAAATGTAAAAGAAATGTACTTAGTAGTTAAAAAAAACCGATAATTTCCATAATAAAGATAACAATTCATTAAAATCTACTTGTAATAAACTGATTGAATGAATGAGTTTTGATTTCTCTTTTGAATGCATCAACAGGAGTACATTGTCTTAATGTCAATGGCAGGTTATTCCACAGTTTGGGGGCTGATGTTTTTCACACAAACTGTGACGTGACACCCTTATTAATGACAGCTGATGTATTTATTTACTTATGGAGAGAGAACAGAACATTAACTAGTATGCCCAAGGGTATATCATTCTCAAACATTTCTTGCAGGGGGAAAATGACTGTAATAATTGTTAAAACTGGATCAAACACTCCTAAACACAATAGAAATGATCACTATCTTTTTTTAAAAGAAAATGAGGAAAAAATCGAGCTTGAAATAATGCCACCATTGTATAAGTAATACTTTAACCTTTTGACATTTGTTGTATAGTTCTAATGTTGAAGGATAAACAATCAGATTGTTATGTCTTGTGTAAGCTAAACCTGTGTGTTTTCACTTCACTGTCTTTACTTATTCATCTCGTTTTCTTTTTGTTTAGATTCTAATCCTGGAGATATGGATGGTTTGTCAAAGGTATAATTATTTATTCATTCATTCGTTCTTTCATCCCTTTATGTTTTATCTCTCTGTAACCATTATGACTTGAATTTTAATCTCATTCTTCTTGTTTAGCCTTGGAGATATGTAAATTCAATTTTAAAAATTTAGATTAGGATCAGACTCATAAACCATTGAACTGAGTGTTTTTGTTGATTTTGTCAGGACCTAAATATCTGTCTGTAATATAGAAGTGTCCATGATATAGAAGTGTCCATGATATGGAAGTGTCCATAATATAGAAGTGTCAATAATATAGAAGTGTCCATGATATGGAAGTGTCCATGATATGGAAGTGTCAATAATATAGAAGTGTCCATGATATGGAAGTGTCAATAATATAGAGGTGTCCATGATATGGAAGTGTCAATAATATAGAAGTGTCCATGATATGGAAGTGTCAATAATATAGAAGTGTCCATGATATGGAAGTGTCCATGATATGGAAGTGTCAATAATATAGAAGTGTCCATGATATAGAAGTGTCAATAATATAGAAGTGTCAATAATATAGAAGTGTCAATAATATAGAAGTGTCCATGATATGGAAGTGTCAATAATATAGAGGTGTCCATAACATGTAGGTGTCCATAACATGGAGGTGTCCACAATAGGGATATCCTTAATATAGAGGTGTCCATAATATAGAGGTGTCCATAACATGGAGGTGTCCATATTATGGAAGTGTCCATAATATAGAGGTGTCCATAATATAGAGCTGTCCATAACATAGAGGTGTCCATAATATAGAGGTGTCCATAATATAGAGGTGTCCATAATATAGAGGTGTCCATAACATGTAGGTGTCCATAACATGGATATCCTTAATATAGAGGTGTCCATAACATGGAGGTGTCCATAACATGGAGGTGTCCATATTATGGAAGTGTCCATAATATAGAGGTGTCCATAATATAGAGCTGTCCATAACATAGAGGTGTCCATAATATAGTGGTGTCCATAATATGGAGTTTTTTTGAATGAGGGTCCCGTGCAAAATTTTAGGGTTTTGCCCTGTTGAAGCTAAAAACACGTATGGTTCTTCAGTAGATTTACAGTAGATTTTTCAGCGGTTTTTGAGTGTGCACACATCGAGGGCTAAAATCAAACATTCAAAAGTAGGCAGTCTTCTTAATTCCATTTTTAGCCTTGATCACCAACAAATATTTTAGTGAAATGTAATGTTAGATGAAGTTGATGCAAATGGCTTGGACTCTCAGTAAAAAAAAACTATTCTTAGTTTCTTTAGTTTCGATAGAATTAATATAATAACAAACCAAACCTATTACTGACATTTACTTCACACAAGGGAATTTCTTTAATTTCAAAAATGTTAGGAATAAATCTTCAAATTAAAAAAAGGAAATTCTGATATTTTTCAATTTGATTTTTCCATTCATATTATGAAACTAGAACAACTGTAATTGCTCAGGTTTTTTACTTCTGTCATTCCAGACATTTTCAAGACAAATAACAATTTTATTTACATTGACGGACATTTAGTAATTTTAGCTGGTTTAGATTTCACTTAGACATTAGATGTTTTAGCTGGTTGCAGTGTGAAAAACAATCCTTTTTGTATACTCTTCTCCAACATCTCCCCACCCCCTCCCATGAGAAGTCCATCCCCCCCCCCCCCCCCCCCTGGAGGGGACAGGAACATTTTTTACTGCAAAATTCTAGTATCTATATTACTCATGTTTTTCTTGTATTGTTTATGAAGGATGTATCTAATGATCATCAGCCTGGTACACCCAGAGAAGACGGGTCAGAGTTTGGTTCATTACTGCCGTTTTCCCAGGATAGTGTAAGTAATAACTGACAACTAATGATATTCATTTATTTATTTCGTTCATTAATTCACAGACATTTTCCAATAACCAGATATCTTATTTTCTCAATTGCGCTCACTCGTGAGATATTGATAAACACTTGAAGATAAATTCTGTGTAATCAGTTTATTATATTTAGAAATCGATTAATGTTTAAAAAAAATTGCATGAAATGTACAAAAACATTAAAACTAATTGGCTTATATAGACATATGCAAAATTATTGCATTTTGATGTGTGTTTAAAAATGAATTTTATCTGTGGCGGAAATATCTTTTAAATATTGTAGTTTACATAATTAAAAAAATATTCCAATACTACCCAGAGGAGTTTGTTTTCAGCAATAAGTCTGGTAAAACTACAGAGCTTTTGTCATCACAAAAAATATCTAAATAATAGTATTATAGTAACTATGTTTTTAACCCATTATTAGTGCAATTTTATCAACTCATCTATCATTATTCCACCACATTTCAGCCCATTCAATTTTCACACTTATTATCTATGGGGGCTTGAAGAACCCAACAATAATGACCGCTCGCCAACATGATTGGCTTCATAGCTCAGTTGGCAGAGCATCGCACCGGCATCGCGGAGGTCATGGGTTCGATTCCCGTTGAAGCTTGAAATCACTTTTTCAAGTCTTTCTTTACAGCGTTCGCTTAGATCGCTCATTCACTGTGATGATCAACACATCTATCATTATTCCACCACAGTTCAGCCCATTCAATTTTCACACTTATTAGTGCAGTGTTGCATGTGCAGTTTGGGTGCCTTGCGTAAGCATGTTAGTGCTGGGAAGCTGGCTGCAGTCTCAGAAATAATATTGTTTTCTACTATAACATTTCTCTTGGTTGTGAGGATATTCATATTTCCAACTCAGGAAATAGCAGCAGTTTTCTCAATGGAATTCAAAATCTTTTCCCACAAACAACTACACAATATCTGATTTAAAAAGTACTACAAGGATTATAGACAATTTTCTATTGGTTTCGCAGGACAGTAAACTATTAGAATCATTTGGGTAGCATGGGTGGCGTTCGCAGCTAACATGTCGTCTTTCACCACCGTGAGTCCAACAGGTCGGGTCACTGGTTTGAGCCCTGCGGCCGCCACGTGAATTGAGTTTTTTGGATGTGTCGTTCTCTCCTGTGCTATGAGGGTTTTCTCCGGGTTGTCCAGTTTCCTCCCTCCGTAAAAATCAACGTGCGTTGAGCGTTGTGTGCATAGAATATTTAATGTAGTGGTAGTGCGTGTGAGCGAAAAGTGTCCCCAATTAGTGCGAAAGCACCAGAACGGCTAGACACTTAAATATAAGTGATATATTATTATTTATAATCAATTTTCTGTGATCAGAGTTTGAAATTCTGAGATGATAGATAATTCTAGATAATCTGTTAAGCTTATGGGGCATAGCAACTGTAACTAAGGGGAGTTTGAACTCTGACTTATTTGTAAGGGTGCTTGCTATAAGCTGCTCATAGGCTTGACCATTGTTTTCTATAAACATGTCAATTTAAGTAACAAGGAGTACCAGGAGGCTACTTAAGGGACAAGCAATATAGCAAACATGTACTACTTACGATTGTATGGCTGAATTTAAAGACAGTGTTTACTGTATATGCTTCGAAAATTATCAAAGATATGAATTGTTTCTCTAAGCACATTTTTTCTAGCATTTGTTTTCCTAGAAACAATTGCTCAAACAAACAGTTCACATCTTTAATCCATATATGTTGATAAATTCATCCCCATCAATCAAATAATTAATATAAACAAATAATATTGCTACAAAAAAATAACCCAAAAGGTAGGTTTTCACCAAATTTATAACATGGACATGTTTAAATAAGATAACCTTCTAGCCTCTCTGGTAACGTGGTATTATGTGGGGGATATTCAGTTTTGTTGCTCAAATTAATATTATAACATTTAACTTTAACCTTATGAGTAATGAAGACTTGATAACATATCTGCACTCCTATGCTTGACGCAGCCATAAGTCATGTGACTTAATAACCACTTATAAATGCAGATATATTCTGTATTTACCTATTGAACAACATACGTAGACCCAGTCAGACCTGTCTATCCAGTCGCCATTCTTGATCCAGGCAAGCAGATTGGGTATTAGTAATCATGTCTTGTTCATTTGCAGACTTTTTCAAGCTAAAGCCAACCTAATTCCATCAATCCCCCCTAAAAGTGAGTTGACTTTTAGGGTGCTTGCGCATGTTGGATATTTTAAGCTCTCAAACTTCATAAGAGCTTTGAGTTATCTTGAGTAAAAATCTCCTTTATCTCCTTTTCTCATAGTGGGCTCCCTGAAGCAAAACTAACCGAGTAGTACTGGTGACAATCTTTTTAACACAGGGATCCCAAAACTATGGGATTTGACCTTGCCAAGAACATCAATCTCTTTTCCATTTGTGTTCTTGGTATTTTCTGTGAATTTTTTCCTTCCTTTCTCACCCCATGATAGGGTGCTTGTTTTCTAAAGATGAGCTTTGTGGTTTTGAGTGTCCAACATGTGCTTGACCCAATTCTAGTTAAAAACCCATTATTACAATAGCTGTATTCATATGGGTAGAAGAAATTTGGGTCATTATTAGTGGTTATTCAGCCATATGACTTAAGGTTTTTCGCCTCAACGAATAGTTAAAGTAAATCAATAAGATAAACTTGCTATTCAGTTACCTAGCCATTAATAGATGAATAAAGCAACTGCTCAATAACTAAGTGTTAGTAAGATTACTGATAGACAGAGAACCATGCAAAAATAGAAAACTGATAAACTGTGACAGACAGACAACAAATGTGAGATGAAATAAGATGGACAGACAGACTTGCCAAATAGTACAGAAGGAAGGGCTTAGCAACTATATATACAATCACTAAACCAACAAGTCACTAATGCCTACCGGTACTCACTATTTTCCCATGTGATTGCAACATCCTCTGATCAGCACAATATTTATGTGCACTTTCCCCCCTGGTTAACATCAAAGAGGATGTTCTCTGTACCCCACCGCATCGTATTAGAGTCAGGATGAGTTTTCTGATACATGAAATATTTTGAGCAATACATAAGCCGACACCCTCAGAAACATATTACCATAACATTTTGAAAACCTTGCAACTATTTGTCCATTTAGTGAAAGGACCTTCGCTTAACACAAGTATTAAGGGTGGTGTAGGGGTAGTGAACTCACTTCTCATCTCTGGAGTCTCTGGTCCCATTCTCAGTTGACATTACAAACACCCTGAATTACAATTTGATGTATGATGAATTGTTTTAGGGTTCTATCTGTAAGTCAGCCGTGCCCTGACTTAGATCAAACCAGAGTTCTATCTGTAAGTTAGCCACACCCTGACTTTGATCATCCTAAAAATTGTTTTAGGGTTCGATCTGTAAGTTAGCCATGTCCTGACTTAAATCAGCCCATAGGTTGTTTCAGGGTTCGATCTGTAAGTTAGCCATGCCCCTGACTTTGATCAACCCAGAGGTTGTTAAAAGGTTGAGTTAGCCATCTAGCAAATGCAAGCAATATCTAAAGGTTTCACTCTATTCAATTTAATTCTATTTTTCTTCCAGAACCACTGTGATTCAGCAGCAATACAAAAGATTAAAGAGTCGATGCAAGAAGAAGCTAAACGGTTTGAACATAACGACAATAGAACACACGAAGACTCCAATGACTACTATTAATATACATTACTATAGTTGATTTAACAGATTCTTTCAAATATTGTTATATTATTAATATTATAATTATTGTACGCCTTAGATAGCTTTCTTTAAGAAGATTTTCATTCGCAGCTTTACTAATACTCGATAAACCATGAAAAAGCCATCAAGTTGTATAAAATTTGTGTTACGTCGAGGTACCATTCCATTCCTTCCCAGGCCCAGTCACACCCTTCTTATGCAGCATCCCACTCAATATAGTATAGACCCACCTACACACCTTTGGAATTATTTTGGTTATTTGACTAAAAGCAAAACACAAAGAATTCCTGGGATTAAAAGTAATTTCTTTTGTCTTTACAGTTAGCCTCATTTTCTTTAGAATAATTCCAAAGGTATTTATGCAATTCAGTCCCACATAATGGAACCCCAGCCTACAAACACACCTCCTTAATCACCGTCATGTCCTTGAGGTAATTACTTTCTCATAACTAAGTATCTTCAATAGAACGTTTTGGCTTAAGCGTAGTGTTTTCCTATTTCAGACTGCGTTTCATTTTCTAGAGTATAATGTTTTTGTTTAATAGACGGTTGTGACTGAGAAGACACAAGAAGAATATGGATACACCTCAAACAAAAATTGTTTTTCTTGAGAGAAATGACGTGATCTGAAATAGAAAAACCTTACACCCAAGAGTCCATTCCCTTCTTATATCAACAACGAGGAGTCTAGATTATAGATGCGTAGCTGTTTCTAAATGCTACAACATTTAGAGTATGACAAAGTTGACTTATTCAATCTGTTGAACTGAATTATGTACATCCGAAATGCTAGTTTTTAAAGAGATAGCAATAGCTATTTTCCCCCGCTTAAGTCAACTTGTCGTACTTGGAATTGTAGAAAATGTATGTGAAGTAACACTATCTGCATTTTGTAAGTGACTTTTACTAAGGGTTTAGGGGATCGGTCATTTATCGCCTGGGGGGGGGGGGGGGGTAGGGAGGGATTGGATAATATATGAGGGGATCGCACAAAAATGAGAAACTTGTAACCACTATTGAGGGTCAGCGTAGAAAAGTGCCTGTTTTTTTTGGGGGGGGGGGGGTCAGTTAATATTTATGTCGCAACAAAAATCCTTCTAACCCTCACCTCCCTGGCAACAAATAATGACCGGTTCCTTACAATTTCATTAATGTGTAGAGTGCATGCCATATATCCGTGAAAAAAGTAACAAAATTGTACAAACTAGTGCAAGGTTTTGTAGGTCTACTGAGGTTTACTGAATTTACTAATTTGTGCAATTTGTTACAAAGCTTTTCTTGGTTTATGGTATGCACTCTGCTATATCACATCAGGCAGAAAAAGCTACTCTCACTAGATCTTTGTGTTGAATTACGAAGATCCAAAGCTCTCGTTGTATTTATTAAGAATGTTGGACTTGTTTGGGCTTGCTTCTTTTGGAAGTAATGGCGAGAGAGCCTGTTAGATCGTTGTCATATCAACATTGTACTCTTGAAAAGAAGTTTAAACAGTTTAATTGTAGACAAAAGTTTTTCTAATGTCTGTCACTAGGCTTTATAGGTTATTCGATATGATTTAAACTTGAGCATTTTTAGAACCCGCGTTTTTCAAATAGAGTTATTGGGCTCTTCATACTTTCCATCGCTTACGACCCGTTTTGTCGAACTCAAAGTATCGTACGCGATTTCGTTACGATTTCACTTAGTCGCGCAGTACACGTTTGACTTCATTTACATGGAGCAGTTTGTCGTACGCAAGCATTGTTTAGTCTGTTTTACTGTACGACATGTCGTAACTTTTTTATGCTTGCTCCGGCAAGCGACTTACGATGTGTCGCTACTAAACAGAGGGAGGTCGAGTGTGATTATAATGCGACTTGTCTCGAAAGATCCATTGAAGTTTTTCTTAGGTCTTGAGTAGCTAGAAGAAGATTTTGTACATTTAGTCTGACTATATTCTACTTCGAACGTCGAACTTCAGATGAGGCAAACCTAATTTAAACAATGGATCCCAAGGCGGTCTTCGTTGATGTCATTAGGTTCGGCTCATGTGAAGTTCCACGTTTGATCTAACTCTAACCTACAGTATTATTGTATACTTATAGTCAGTCTAAAAGTTAACGTCCACGCCGCGGTAGAGATTCATTCTTGTTACAATAGCATTTCACTCACACCCGACCTCGGCTCACCTCCCGGCTCTCAGTAAAGCTTTATTAATGTTTTATATCTCAACGAATAATCTCAGAAGAATGTTTATTTTGCTGAGTTTATTTATTTCTCGGACGTAGATTTTGTGATGAAGCGTTTAACTAAAGTAACCAACACTTTCACTTTTCTGTTGTTTTGCTTTAAAAATGCTGCCTCGTAACGAGGGGATTTAACATTTGCTACATCTATGAAGGCTACATCAACCGGAGGTGTAAATAATATCTCTTTGAGGTTCTGTTCATTGGAGACTTCATTCAAAATGTTGTCTGTAAAATCAACTCATCCACATGGAAGACAGACTTTGAAGACGCCCGGACCCTTAAGTGAAGTTATTTACACTTCAGGTAGACGTCGCCGTCGCGGATTTTGTAAATATTAAGGTTGCAAATGAAGAAAAAAAGATGGCACAATCGAGTACTTAAGCTATCATGGTTCGATTTTCGTTTAATTTTGCTGTACAAACCGATGCATTACTTTAATTTCTGCTAATTATTCTCATACTCAATTTAGGGCTTATCTCAGATACCTCGTGAAGTAAGTCGATAGGATTTTTTAAGGTACGGACAGTGAAATATCAAACGACGCGAACTATTAGGATATCTTACTGTAAAAGAAAAAGAAAAGACCTGAAATGTACGGCTAGATCTAACGTATGTTATCAGAAAAGACGAGACGTTTCGTCAACAACTTGTAACCATAGTATTATAAAAATAAATGTTGTCTCGTCCTTATAGAATTATTGTCATTATCTCTTCTTAGCTGTATCCTTTCCCATCCTATTGTCTGAAGCGGGAAACGATTTCAGGGGGTGACTGTTGGTACCTAGAAAGGCTTCATACAAGGTCATTTACTTAACGTTATAGCTAAACCTTTATTCTTTCTCCCTAAATCTGCCCTTGTTCCATTTGTTATCCTCTGGTTGTTTTGTATACCGTGGAACTTTATTATTACTAAATAACACAATTTCACTGTGCAAATTCCATTGTTTTCTATTGTTTGCACTCTATTGATGGGGATTGCAAGCATTCCCAAGAGAGCCAAAAGACAAAAGCATGGCGGCCATTGTGGTGCCGTTCACAATGGATGCTAATGAGAAATCTTTTGTTAAATGGCACCAACATGGTCGCGATGACGTAACCTGCAATCGAAGAATGAGAAAATTGTAATGTAGTAAGTTGTAGTCTTTCAAGAAGCTCTAGATTTCTTTAAGTATGAATGTAGATATAAATGAATAGTAATTTAGTGTTTCACGGATTAATTGTTTGCACTCTAAGTAGAACGTTATACCTACAAAACTTTTGCAATTCTTAACTTTTTCACAGATATATCAGTGGCATGCACTCTAGTGATGGGATGGTTTATTATCTGTTTTGATACGATGTACTCGTACTCCATTTTGTTCATATCTTCCTTCGTTCAAATCAGAAAGTCAAATTGTCCTATTTTCTTATCGCTTTGATTTCCATGCAAATATGTCTTTACTCCGTTTGTATTGGTGGGAAGGTTGCTATGTAACCCGCTTCACTCGTTAGCTATGTCAATACGCTGATTTTTATTCAAGATTAAAAAGTTTCTTACGTCTTCAAAAAAATACTTGAAGAGAATTAGAAAGGCTTCAACTAACGTGGTCGTGGTCAAATCTAAGCCAACACTTTGCTCACTACCATCAAAGGTAACAAAAGATGGGCTTTCTAGAAAATCTTTTTTTTTTGTTATTTGTATGCTTCTCATTAACTCTATTAGAGAGTTAGAGGGTGAATTAAAGTTACCTGTAAATCGTAAATGCCCACTTATAATAATCTCCCCCATCAGAAGTTTATAACTAGTAATGAACTTCTATCCCCATGCAAGGTTTTGAATGCGAACGCTTTTCAGATTAATTTTTTGTAAATCATTTATATCTACATTAAATTCTTAAAGAAATATAGGGCTTCTTGAAGGACTAACAAAGCGATTGTTCGTTGGGCTAGCCGTTCACTGCAACTACATTACAATTTTCTCATTCTTCGATTGCACGTTCAGTCATCGCGGCCATGTTGTTGGTGCCTTTAAAAAAAGATTTCTCATTAGCATCCATTGTGAACGGCACCACAATGGCCGCCATGCTTTTGTCTTTTGGCTTATATTGTTTGCACTCTAATTCGTACAGACTATTTCATTATTTAAAAATCATTAACTGATTGCATGTAAATAGATTGAATAGTTTAAAATATGTAAATGTCCATATAATCGATGGGAAAAAGGAATAAGGAGTTAAGCAGTATTTATTTTTAGGAAGGTGAAAAGTAGTTTTTAGGGGTCAATCAATTTGTAATATTACTTTTCCTTCCGAAAGACTTTTTGCAGTAGAACAGGTGTTTATTTGCGTCGTGTTGCACTTTAGCGTCATATAATACCACTATTAGTGTCCCGCCGGCCCTGCAAACGTGTTCAGTTTAATTTAATAGCATCAATTAATGTTCTTTCTATAGGGGATCAACTTTGAACGAGAAAGAAAATTCAGGAAGCATTAATTCTGGTGAGTATTGGTAGTAAAATGGGATAACCATAGAAACAGATTAATTGGTCAAATCTACTTTTAGGTTGCCGTGGCTCGCAAGGCTCCATGGCATAGCCTGTGAGGGGGCGGGTACGTGGAGAAGGACAGAGGTACTGAAAAGGAAAGCTCCTTTCCTCTTCCCCCACCCCCCCCCCCCCCCCCCCTAGAGCAAGCAAACAAAATCTATTGCTGAATTAAGTCTCCCCGCTCCTCCGACTTTCCTTTCATTTGACTGAAACCAACCGATAGATATTTTCATTTTTTTATTTTCTTCCCATAGCTTCCTTATAGTCTTTCTTACACTGACCTGCATTCAATCATTTTATTATTAGATCATTCATGGTACACGTAAATATGTTTTTAAACGACCACTGTCTGTTCTTTCTGTTTGTTTTAGACCAAAACCAATTTGGTTCTCGTGCACTGTTAACTTGGTACCGTCACTCAGCGAAATCGTTGGTCCTGAGATGCGTACAAGACAAGTATTTCGCGCATTTCTTTCGTTCGCGGTTGTCGTAGGTTTGATTTGCATCCTTTATATTAACGTCAGCCAAAACTTTCTTAAACAAAAAGAACAACTTGTGAAAGACAGCATTTTAGAAAAAGGAATAGATATAGTAGACGATTTCAGAAAAAACGATGAAACGAGAATCCTTAAGAAAGAAAAGGTTAAAGGACTTGCAAAATCTGGCGTAAGTGTGGAAAGTGCTAGTGGTAAATTAGGTATTGCAGATACACGTGGTAAACCCGGTGTGGTCGATACACGCGACAAAGAGGATGTGGTCGATACACGTGACAAAGAGGGTGTGGTCAATACACTCGGTAAAGAAGGTGTGGTCAAAACGCGTGACAAAGACGATGTGGTCGATACGCGTGAAAAAGACGGTGTGGTCGATACACGCGACAAAGAGGGTGTGGTCAATACACGTGGTAAAGACGGTGTGGTCAATACACGCGACAAAGAGGGTGTGGTCAATACACGTGGCAAAGAAGGTGTGGTCGATACACGTGCCAAAGACGGTGTGGTCGATACACGTGACAAAGAAAGTGTGGTCGATACACGTGGCAAAGAAAATGTGGTCGATACACGTGCCAAAGAGGGTGTAGTCGATACACGTGCCAAAGAGGGTATGGTCGATACACGTGACAAAGAGGGTGTGGTCAATACACTCGGTAAAGAGGGTGTGGTCAAAACGCGTGACAAAGACGATGTGGTCGATACGCGTGAAAAAGACGGTGTGGTCGATACACGCAACAAAGAGGGTGTGGTCAATACACGTGGTATAGAGGGTGTGGTCGATACACTTGCAAAAGAGGGTGTGGTCGATACACGCAACAAAGAGGGTGAGGTCAATACACGTGGTAAAGAGGGTGTGGTCGATTCACGTGGCACAGAGAGTGTGTTGAATATCCTTGGGAAAGGTGTGGTGGACAAATATGACAAAGAAGGTGCGATCAATACACATTGGAAAGAGGGAACGGTCGGTGCGCGTATGAAAGAGTATGTGGTAGATACACGTGCCAAAGAGGATGTGGTCGATACAAGAAGGGAAGAGAGTGTGGTCAATACACATGGCAAAAAGAGTGTGGTCGACACCGCTGACAAAGAAGACAAGGCAAATACTAACGGAGGAGCCAATATGAATATACGATCAGACGAGGTTTTAGATTCTACGAATTCAGCTATAAAAGAAAATCCAAAACCCAGACGACAAAGCTTGTTAATGATTGGACACGACAGATCGGGCACAACTTTTATAAACCGAATGTTTAACGAGGACCCGAACGTATTCAATGTGTACGAGCCACTCTGGATAACCAAAGGTATTGGTCCGCCTGAAAAGCATCAAGAGGTCATCATAGACACAATGAACGGCATTCTCAACTGCAACTTTTCAGCCACTAAAAATGGAATTACATTTCTTGCAAAGATCTCGCAATGGATTGCAGTTCGCTTAAATAGTAAGGCAATGATGTCTCATCCGTTTTGTAAAATCAAGAATGGAGAAAGAGTCTGTGAGAATATGCCACCGAAACTGGCCGACGAGGTTTGCGCTACCAGCTATAAGTACAGCGTGACAAAATTAGCCGTGACGAGGATCCCAAACAAAAAAATATCGTCTATATTAAGACGTCTTCTAGATGAAAACCCGCACACCCGTGTGTTGTACATGTTGCGGGACCCACGCGGGACCATCAATTCACGCATCAATTTGGGATGGATGAAAGAATACCCCGATCCTGTGATGCAAAATGGCGTTAAATCCGTCTGTGAAACTACTGCCTACAACTTAAGATACATGCAAATTGTGATGAATGAAAGCGAGTATAGAGAGAGATGCATGATCATAAGATATAAAGACATCTCTGCTAACCCTCTAGCTATCGCAAAAAAGATTTACAACTTCGCACGTTTTCAAATTGAGCCAAGACTTACAGACTGGATAATGAACCATACGAATCCAAGCAAGGAGAAACTGAAATTTGAATCTTATAACCATTATTCTGTCGTTAGAAATGCAACTGGGAATGCTGACAAATGGCGTAAAGAAGCACCAGTTGAGAGAGTACGCATAATAAACAAACTTTGTTCCCCACTTCTGAGACTGTTAGGAATATCAGACTAAATTGTCAGACCCGAAACTTCACTTGAGATGTACGCAATGAAAACAATGCATAAAAAGGGGGTCTTTTCGGTCTCTTGACCGAACAATACTATAACTGTGTTTCAATAAGCTCAATGCCTAAAAATGTCTAAATGTAACCTACAGAAATTGCAAAAATGCCAATGTTTTTGAAGAGGAATTTGTGAAATAGACCTAATCCACTGTTTTCTCATTTCAGATCACGTTTCATTTCTTGAAGTATTTTTTCTTTGTTTAACGAGAGAGAGGAAGACAAATGCATATGACGCAAACAAAGAACCTTATTCTCAAGAGAGTGACACGTGGCCTAATGCATGAATTTAGCAAAACATGACGCCTTGTGTGGATTAGGTCCATTTTTGTTTTTGTTCTAAAAATATTTCACATATCGTCCTGCCATATCCTAGAAAGAACAAAAGGGAACCATGGTTATATGGCTTCATTTTATGATACCCAATAACCAAGATAAGGATACAAGGGTACCATGGTTATATGGCTTCATTTTATGATACCCAATAACCAAGATAAGGATACAAGGGAACCATGGTTATATGGCTTCATTTTATGATACCCAATAACCAAGATAAGAATACAGGGGAACCATACTTTCAGAATAAGTACAAAAACCGTCAAAATAATACGATTTGGTATATATACGTCCACCTTTTATTCCCCAGGGACAAAAAAGTACCAATAAAACACATATAAATCATTTAACTTGTTTTAGTAGTGAAAATGGTGTGTTACCTATCGATAGGGGATCGAGGAACGCCTGGTCAAAATCATGGATTTTACACCAGCTCAAAATGCTCAAAATGGAGCTTAATCCGCTGGTGTAAAAGTCATGATTTTAACCAGGCGTTCCTCGCTTATCCATATATATATATCAGATATTAAGCCCAGTTTTTCCAACTTTAAGAATAGGTAGAAAAACCGTCAAAATAATAGGATTTGGTATATATACGTCCACCTTTTATTCCCAAGGGACCAAAAAGTACCAATAAAAAACATATAAATCATTTAACTTGTTTTAGTAGTGAAAATGGTGTGTTACCTATCGATAGGGGATCGAGGAACGCCTGGTCATAACCATGGATTTTACACCAGCTCAAAATGCTCAAAATGAAGCTTAATCCGCTGGTGTAAAAGTCATGATTTTAACCAGGCGTTCCTCGTTCATCCATATATTAGACTTTTAGCCCAGTATTTCCAAATTTAAGAATACTTTTAAAAAACCGTTAAAATAATGTTATTTGGGCCGCCCTTTATTCCCCAGGGACAAAAAAGTACCAATAAAACACATATAAATCATTTAACTTGTTTTAGTAGTGAAAATGGTGTGTTACCTATTAATAGGGGATCGAGGAACGCCTGGTCAAAATCATGGATTTTACACCAGCTCAAAATGCTCACATTGGAGCTTAATCCGTTGGTGTAAAAGTCATGATTTTAACCAGGCGTTCCTCGCTTATCCATATATATATATATATCAGATATTAAGCCCAGTTTTTCCAACTTTAAGAATAGGTAGAAAAACCGTCAAAATAATACGATTTGGTATATATACGTCCACCTTTTATTCCCAAGGGACCAAAAAGTTCCAATAAAAAACATATAAATCATTTAACTTGTTTTAGTAGTGAAAATGGTGTGTTACCTATCGATAGGGGATCAAGGAACGCCTGGTCATAACCATGGATTTTACACCAGCTCAAAATGCTCAAAATGAAGCTTAATCCGCTGGTGTAAAAGTCATGATTTTAACCAGGCGTTCCTCGTTCATCCATATATTAGACTTTTAGCCCAGTATTTCCAAATTTAAGAATACTTAAAATAATGTTATTTGGGCCGCCCTTTATTCCCCAGGGACAAAAAAGTACCAATAAAACACATATAAATCATTTAACTTGTTTTAGTAGTGAAAATGGTGTGTTACCTATCGATAGGGGATCGAGGAACGCCTGGTCATAACCATGGATATTACACCAGCTCAAAATGCTCAAAATGGAGCTTAATCCGTTGGTGTAAAAGTCATGATTTTAACCAGGCGTTCCTCGTTCATCCATATATTAGATTTTTAGTCCAGCTTTTCCAACGTTAAAATAGTGCTATTTTCAACACTCTGTATTCCCAAGGGACAAAAAAGTACCAATAAAACACATATAAATCATTTAACTTGTTTTAGTAGTGAAAATGAGGTGTTACCTATTGATAGGGGATCGAGGAACGCCTGGTCAAAATCATGGATTTTACACCAGCTCAAAATGCTCAAAATGGAGCTTAATCCGTTGGTGTAAAAGTCACGGTTTTAACCAGGCGTACTTCGCTCATCCATATCTAAGATTTTAACCCATTTCCCCCGAAGTTTAAGAATAGGGAAATATGGGGTGTTACCTATCGATAGGAGTTCGATCGATCGATTTCGATCCCCCATAACCAAGATAAAGAGAGTCTTTAAGATAGTGATTATAGAAATATAATTACACTAATAACTATTCTTTTTTTATTTTTAAAATTGAAAAAGCCCAGCTTTTTCTTCGAGGTCATTAAGTAAACGATCACTTACTAAGATTTTATTTGTTATTGAATTTAATCAAGCAAACATACATCCTAGTCCCCATTTTCGTATATCAGCTTTCTGGTGACGTGTTCGGCAAAACTTGGGTGGATTTGACATTGCAGTGCATTGTGGGCCTTTTTCAGTACATGGACAAACTGTAAACGCCATCTTGGAAATGTGCTGTGAAAAAGTTGAACAACGCTTTTGCTCCACATCTGAATGGCTCTGAATGGAGGTAGACCGATGTTGTCTGTTTTTTAGTCTCATTTCTCTCATTTATTTTGTCCTTTTCTATTCTCTCTTTCTTTCTAGTCATGCATGATATATCAAGATGATAATACATCCAGTAATTAAGATTAAGATAGTGTTACTAGAATAGATATCGTGTGTATATACAGAGATCAATCTTCGTCCTTCAATTAAATGGATATATCAGACGTAACATTCCAATATATAACGTCAATATTTCAAAATAATGATGCGAAACGCCATGTTATATGACGTTAATACTCTAAATATATGACGTATATATGTCACTATCATCTAAAATACTCCGGTTTCAAGTTCCCTTTTGCTCAGTCTTAGCCTCAGTTGTGCGTTGAGTACAGTTCAGCTATTCTTCGAATTCGTTGCGTTACAATGTTTTCCCCATTTCAAATCTCGTTATTCCCAAGAGAATGCGATTCTTTGTTTGTTTTGTATCATGTGTCTTTTCGTGTGAAACCGAGTGCAACCGTTGAACAAAGAAATGACAACTCTTGGGAATGACACGTTACCTAAAACCGGAAAACATTGTAACGCAAGTAATTAGATCTATTATGTCTATCCGTTCCTAGTTGTAAAATATGTTTGCAGAGTAAAATAGGAGGAAGAGTTTGTATGGTTGTGGAGTACGTGACGTAAAACCATCCGCCTTGCACAGCGACCTGACACAATACGCTTAGCAACGTGAAGTGACGTGACGCTTTACGCCAAGTACCATAACGTAATGCTATATTCAGTGTGCCAAGCACCGTGACCTTACATCATCAGTTTTTCGGCATCGAGACACATCGTGACTGGGCATAATATTGCGTGACTTCGTTTGCATTATCCTTGTCAACTCACGTCATTTCCACAAACAAACAAAATCTTCTCTACGTAATAAATTCAATCCATTTTGTGAGAGTCACAAAAATATATTACAAAAATATCCTTCTTCAGTAGTAACCAAAATGAAACAAATTAATCAATCAATAAATCTGTTATACTACTATATTATCCCACCCTCACGTTCATTGCTTCCGTGACAGCTTCTTCCTCCCCTATGATAGACACCATCCAGGGTGTTAATGCCTCCATGCGAGCATACACACCGTACTTGTGAGGCAAAGCGCACTCGTGACCCCACGACACAACACCAGTCAAGTAGTAGCGCCCACACTTCGTACAAGCCAGGGGTCCACCGCTGTCATACTCGCAAGAGTCTACTTGGCCCTGCGGGTATCCCGCGCATAGTGCCGTCCCATGGATCGTCCCGTTGTATGATTTTTCCTTATTACAGTCTCTGTGTGAGACGATGGGTACTTCTGCATAGTTGAGGACGTTTGGTTGGGATCCGTTCCACTTCAAGTGACCCCATCCTGACACAGTACACTTCTGCCCCCAGTTAAAGTGAGTGTCAGGTCGCATTATGCAGATAGGTTGAATGTGACGGTTAAACACTATTGGACGCTCCAGCTTCAAAATCGCTATAAAAATTAACATGACACGTTAATTTGAAGGGTTTTGCTTACTTTGCTCTATGCTGCGAGTACTTAACACCCACCCCCTATACTCCCTTGGGGTGTTTTATTCCTAATACATCGTACGTAGGAGGTGTATCCGTGATTCCATCAAACCACATGGACTTGTTCCATTCATGGTACTGAGTATCCTCCCTCCCCACTCCAACTACAGCATCCACCCCCTACCCCCTGGGGTGAGTGTTATACAGTTCACTGACCAATATCGTAGGTTGGAGGTGTATCCGTGATTCCTTCAAACCACATGGACTTGTACCATTCATGTATCGTTATGTTTGTAATTCGTACGGCTCGCTCGAACGCTTCTTCGTTTCGCAGGCGATGTTCTCCCAATTTGACGATCCAGTCTTTGGGGTCATGTGACGTGAAGGGATCTAAAATGCGTTCAGAGCGAGTAGGTAAGTAACAGAAAAACGCACCGGTTTTATTCGCTTTTCTTAATGCACCAATAGACCTATCCCGAATTCGCTTGATTGACCACGAAACAATGGTTTGAAGTCGAGACCGACCTCGATTCTTTTATTCATCAAGTTCAACCTTAACTTGAAACCATTGTTTCGTGACCAGTCAAGCGTATTCGGGATAGGTCTATTCGGCTAACGGAATACTTTTATTATATTATATTTAAATGTCAATGAAGCATTGATATGGATATAATATGGAAATATATATCAGACAAAGACATATTCCCAGTAAATTTGAATTGGGTAAAACTGCAATGCGTTAGCCGAATTGGTATATTGTAATTTTGAAACAACATTTATTCAACTTACTAAAGCAATGCGATCCTGTTACAATCCAGTTACGGTGAACGACAGATCCTCCACAGTAGTGCTGCCCCTTAAACAAGAGCGCCACCTGCCAAGGGAATTGTCCTTCTTGTGCGCTTTGACCGCCGACAACCCGCTTACGTCTTCTTCTGGTGGGATTCGGAGTGTGCTGCTGGATGCCACATTCGGTGGGGAAAACTGTACAGCAATTTAAAAAATACCAATCATTTTCAAGCATTGCTATTTCATTTCATTGGCGGATAGTCTCCTACGCAGCCGTTATTAGTGTCCTACGCAACACTATAGGGAAGTGAGCGGGCGTGACGAAACTTATT
This sequence comes from Actinia equina, assembly GCA_011057435.1. Lineage (NCBI taxonomy): Eukaryota > Metazoa > Cnidaria > Anthozoa > Actiniaria > Actiniidae > Actinia > Actinia equina. The sequence goes on from WHPX01001187.1 coordinate 1,738,770, forward strand.
GCGGCTGCGTAGGGGACTAATTGGAGGATCCAGGAATTTGGAAGAAGGAAGGGGTTCCAAAATGGCCGCCACGCAGAACGATTGGCTTCACAAAAGGGGGGTTTAAATTTCATTCTACTGAGCATAAAGAACATGATTAGCTTCACAAGATCTCACAAAGGTGGGGGGCTTTGGAACCCAAGGAACTACCCTTAAATCCTCTACTGTGTTTTCTCTATGCTTATATGGAAACACATCATCATCATTTTTCCCTTTTCAGGGTACTAACATCCTTGAGGAGTTTCTTTCTGCATCACTTGCTGCAGAAGTCGCATAACGCACTAGTCAATTGAAACCCGCACCCCCCGACCCCCGCGAAATACTGGGGAATTTAACGTTTGAGTGGTGTTAAAATCAGACATTTTCCAGACATATTTTCATGGGCTCTGAACCTCAAATCGTGCGAAAACGTATAGGTTTACGTCTAGTCAGCTGAGAATTTAATGGTATTGAATTGAAAATGAACAATAGTTTTAAATATTGCGAAGCAGTAGTTTTAATATATTAATCATTATCTGATTCTTCATTCGAACTGAACGAAATAACTGAACAAAATCCTCGTATAACAACCTGTTTTCTCACTTTAAGACCCCTCCACATAAGAACCTATTAAGGCTGCTATAAGTTTGTTTGAGCAGAAACTGCTATACGTTTGTTTGAGCATGTGTTTTGTGTAAAACATACTGCTCTGTACTAGGCTACGGGCTGCCTGTGCTTGGAATCACAACGCCTTCTTGGTATTTTTCAAGATGGCCGACCTCTTGTTTCCAGACCCTTGCATATTCAAACGAGTTAAAATCCCCGCTCGATTCCTCACTGAGAAAACCATTCGTTAAATCACCGATTTCCCGATGCAATCATGCTCTTAAAAGCACATCAAAAACGCGTCACGTCCCCGTTCAGTTCCCCGCTAGCCGCGGGGGTCGGGGGTCGGGGGTTTCAATTGACTAGTGCATAAGAGCTGGTTTATCCAGAATAGTTTTTTAATGCTAACTGCGGTTAAGCAATTATAGTGAGAATAAAGTTGTCGTTGTTGTTGTTGTTGCTGTTGTTGTTGTTGTTGTTGTTAAAAGTGCAAATTAATGTACCTTGGTATTTTCTCAGCAAAGTTGCTGGGTCTGTTGATGAAAAACAAACAATATACACTGGAAAAATCTATCGATTTGAGATGTTGGAAATATGTTGGATTAACAAATAGATCAGGCTTATAGCTATGTTCTGTTCTCTTATAAAACACGACAAGAGCTGTAGGAAACGAAAAAAGTTATATAGAAATCACGAGCCGTAGGCGAAATCAATAGACACGAGTAATGTTTTGAAAGTTCTTGTAATTGCACGAGGCTTTAGGCGAGTGCAATTAAATAACTTTCAAAACAGCACGAGCGTCTATTAATTCCAAATTGTACGAGAAGATCGTGCGGTTTTTTGTTTAATTATAGTTCACACTCAAAAAATGCGAAGCGACGCGTTCATCTTTGTCTATTTGGCGGCCGATTTTCAGTCCATCGCAACTGAAATGCAGATTAGTTCTTACCCCTACTTTTATCAATATGTATTTTAAGAACATGATGATAGAAAATAATTGTTTTGACATTGTTCTGGCCGTGTTGCCATAGCGACTTAATTCGGTACTCGTACAGAGTACAATCAACGCTATAATTGTACTCCTTTCGACCAATCAGAGTCGGGTAATTTTGTTGATTGTACTATAATTAATTTAAAATGTGAAAATGCTTTTAATTGAAAAGCCGAATTCCTGTGACGTAATTTTAATGTTTAATTTTGCATAGAAAACATGGTTTTGACGGCATATCTATGTTTCTATACTCTGATAAAACATAGCTTTTCAGCCAATCAGAGCGCGCGTTCGTGAAAATCTATTCTATAAAATAAGTTGGAAGTCTGACTTCCAACCTTTTGGACAGATCCATGGTATGGAAATTTGTTGAAGGTCAATGTTGGAAATATGTTGGACGTCCTGGAGGGATGTCGGAAGTTTCTCACATCGATAGATTTTTCAAGTGATAGCAAGGTTTACTAACAATAAAACCAATATAATCTGTCAACGTTTTGAGCTACATTACCTTCTGTGGTTGCTACTGGTAAAGTTGTTTGTTCTGCAATAAAGAAAATCATTTACACATCAAACACGGCACAATAGGAAAGAGTTACAAGAGTTATAGGAAAACAATAACTTGCATAACTCACTCACTGAGCTCGTGTAGTCTAGTCTGCGCTGCTAACTTAAATATCCTAACAGTTATATGAGACCCACCTTTTACCAAAGTTATAAGCCTCTCTGGTTTTCAGCCAACTAGTCCTAACAAAGCTGCTAACGAAAATATGCCTCTTTTGACCCAGAGAAAAAAACATTCAAGTGATTTAGCCAAACAATTATGATTTTTCAACCTTTCCCTTCATCAATAGAATTTCCCATTAGGAAATTGGCGTGAGACATATGATTTATTTTAACGTAGTTTGTGTACACTTTAGTTTCCTCATCACAAAATCTTTTTTCCCTTAATTAGTTCCTTTTCTTCTGCTGGTTATAAATCTTGTCCCACCATTGATAGACTGGATGCACTGTGGTTTACCTTGGGTACAAACAACACCATATGAGGCATGATGAACAAAACGTGTTTGTACCTAAGCTAGACCACAATGCATCATGTTTCTCCACCTAAGAAAAGTTCTGATGTGCTCATTATTGAAACGGAATGATGTGTGTATGAGACTTACGTGTGTTCTTTGGTGGCGTGATGACCTTACTTGGCGCTGGGGGAGTGAGTAGTAGCTTCACAGGATCTGGAATAAACATGTACCTACGATATCAATGGTATCCTTGAAACAAAGAAGTAATATAGACTTAACAAATGAGACTTACGAGTGCGGTTCTTTGGTGGCGTGATGACCTTACTTTGCGATGGTGGAGTGAGTAGTAGCTTCACAGGATCTGGAATAAACATGTACCTACGATATCAATGTTATCCTTGAAACAAAGAAGTAATATAGACTTAACAAATGAGACTCACGGGTGCGGTTCTTTGGTGGCGTGATGACCTTACTTTGCGCTGGTGGAGTGAGTAGTAGCTTCACAGGATCTGGAATAAACATGTACCTACGATATTAATGTTATCCCTGAAACAAAGAAGTAATATAGACTTAACAAATGAGACTTACTGGTGCGGTTCTTTGGTGGCGTGATGACCTTACTTGGCGCTGGGGGAGTGAGTAGTAGCTTCACAGGATCTGGAATAAACATGTACCTACGATATTAATGTTATCCTTGAAACAAAGAAGTAATACTAAAGGTAAAGTAACGCGGGTGAATAATTATGACTACATACGTGAAACTGCAAGAATAACAACGACAACGACACCAACCATTTGATTTTCACTCCCGTTACTTTTTAGGCCGTTGGTTTGGATAGCATCAGCAACAGTGCTGTTTAATTTCCGTAAATTATGCTCTGATTTTAAAGCGATAAATGACGTTAAACATGGCTTTTATTGGGTCAATGGCTTGGAGTCAATGTATGTCATCGGGTAGAAAGATGACACCTTTTGCGCGTAAAGTGTCACCGCTTAAACTTACAACAGTCAAATAATCTAGGTTCTGAGTAGCCTCCTTCACAGCCGTTCTTCAGGGTCGTCACGCAACGTTTTTTGTGGGGAGGGAAACGTTACGTGACGACCCTAAGAACGGTTGCAAATGAGGCTAGGTTCTGAGTTTTTTGGAAAAATATAAAGCGAAGACATTTCTATAAATGATAAGGACAACGAACGAACGAACGAACGAACGAACGAACATTCTGAAAGTCATTTATAAAAAAAAATTCGAATGATAGTTTTATTCAATTTACCTGAAGTCATTTTAGTATTCGTCATTATTTTTGTGGTATCTGATAAAAAAGAAAATGTTAATGTGTTGGTTTGTCAATGAATAGTCGTTTCGGGAGGGAGGGGTAAGGGATTTGTTCAGATTTGTTAACCATCTAAGTACCAAAAGTCAATAACTAGTTATGGACTTCTTTCATCTGCATATAAACCACTTGTACAAGCTTAGTGATGAACCATTAGATAATTATTGGGGGATTGCAGGAGTTTTGGTTGCATGATATTTATTTGTTTGGCTGGACCCTTGCACGTTATTTCTTTGCGTACAGTTAGATATTTTTCTTCTAGCATGCACGATATTTTTTGGGGGATTTACGCAATCCCTCCATCAACTATGTAGAGAAAAGAGAGTTTCCCACGCGCGTCGTATCATCTTGAATCGCACCTCTTTAAGAAAATCAAAACAAAATGTTTGCTGAAACGTATTAACCTTTTGGGTAATCATTCCCGGTGTCGTCGACTTGTCCTTTCATTTTGATATTGTAATAAATGAATACCGCATCGCACCCTTCCCCTCTCGGTGAGCTGAGGTCGTCTATTTTGAGTGATAAGACAGCGGGAGAGCATCCTATAAAGCGCATGAAATCCTCAAAGAATCTTAGAGATGACAGAAATAAAACAGACTTGACTGTTATATAGATTCATTTGTTGTGTTTTCTAGCTTTGTTGTATATCAATATAATGTTCTAAGATCGACGTCTCTACCCCCTAATCTTCACGAGTTTGAGTACAGTTTCTGGTCTCGCGTAACAGACCTTGATTGAGCTGTCAACTCCCGTTTGCATTTCCATTGAATTACATATGTTAGTTTATAGAGAGTTGGGTTCGGATATCTGGAGTTCGACAGCGAGAAACCTCACATCTGGGAAACAGATAATGTTGTGCTGCAAAGAGCATGGAAATATCGAGATCCAAAGAATACATTTGTTATTTCAAACCACTTGACGCAAAGATATAAGCTGCGAGCTCAAGATGCTACAAATTATTGATCAAATCTGTTGATTAGTTTGTGTCAATCCGTTATCCAAATATGATGACAAGATATTCGATATTTTCTGCCTTCAACTTACCGCACAGTCCGACAGTAGCGAGAAACAAAATCAGAACGACTTGGGCCATTTTGCGGGTTTAAGAAATTCTTTATAGCAGGAAACAAGCGACGATTCTAAGAAGGAAAGGATTAAGAATGACATCAAGAAAATCCTCTCTCTACAAAGCAACGCCGCTCGCCTGTCAGTAATAATCCCCTTGCAACTGTGCCTTACACTTTTCGAGATTGAACAATGGTAGACTTGTCGTGTTTTACGACCTTTTACCGCACGAGTTTTCAAAAGCACTTATACTGTTAAATGAACATTCTAGATAAGCGCTGAATCGCTTCATTTAACAGCCGAGTTTTCAGAAACGCATTAAAATTACTCCAATACCAATCTTCCTTTACATTGGTAGGTTTTTGGTGAGTGTTTTGCCTGACTTATTGAACTATTACTCGAAACCAAGCCATCTATTATCAGTCACACCGCAATCCTATATACTTCACCTTTTTTATCCTGATTTTGAATTCCTCTGTAGAATTCTTGTCTTGAGTGAATTGGAGATTGAGCAAGGAATTGAACGATCCTTTGATCGGCGTACCTCTGCGCGCTGGTCTAGCTACGGTATCTTATTGGTGACCTTAATTACGCTTTCGTATAAATGAAGGTGAGGGCCACACGTAGTTCACTAACACCCAATCTGGTTCAGGTTTGAAGCGCGCCTATCACTGGCTTCGTTTACGCACGTAAGAGGAAGAAGGGTGCACTCGCAGTTTGAACGAGAATCAATCAAATGTGATGAAATATAAGCTCTTGCCAATAAATGGGACATCTTTCGACAATTTTATTCCAGTTGCTTGGGTTTATTTAACCTTGCTGCGGGAGGGAATATGACGTCATTGCATTGCTGTAGGGTCGCCCTGTACATGACATTACTGCGCATGACATAACTGTGCACCGCATAGCCGTTACATCTGTCACCTATAAACTATATGTGTGGTATTGAAATGTACTTTAGGTCTAGATAAAATCGAGAGCGGTTGACGGTACCTTCGCTAAATAATGGGATCCCCCTCTCACGCTTCTCGAACAACGTAATCTACTGCTAGCTTTTCCGAGCGTCACGTCATACTGACTGTTGGTTGCTATTTGGCCGAGCCTTTGCGTCGTTCAGGCTGCCTTGAAAGCTCGGTGCCCACCCTCCTCTCCCTGGGCATAGCATAAAATTCCTATCAGGTGAGTATTCCACTGACTTTGTCAGTGTGACGGGTGATAGGTGGTGGACTTTGACAGGGTTGCCATGGTTACCTCATTGGGGTAGGCGAGATCGCGCGTCAACTTACCTCTTGGCATCCAACCCCAAGCTTATCTGTGGACGATGAGTTGTAACCTTGATTTGCTCGTCTCAGCGTATGCATGGTCAGTTCGTTCATGTGCCAATTTTCACGTTTTACAATAGGATACATTGAATGAAGGGTGATAACCACAGTGATCCATGGTGAAGGTGGCAACGGTTCCGTACATCTTCACTATAGCCCCCTCAAGCTCCCTCAGGACGTAAAAGACCAACTGAGACGCTGGTGACACCATCTTTCAGTGTCTGTGCTTGTAATTACTAAACGGCCTACAGTAATTGGCGAAAGCTGTTGTGGTGCTACGTTCCTGCCATTATGGAAAAAGTTAGTAAAATTTAAAAAAAAGAATACAAATAATGGCGATGATGGTCAACGGTGATGGTAGCCATGACGACGATATGATGATGCGATATAACTACGATGATAAAGGTGGTAATGATGTTGATGATGGCAGTGATGATGGCAATGATGATAACGAAGATGATGATCAAAATAGTAATAATGATGATAATGATGACATTGATGTTGATGATATTCCTGATAATGAAGATAACAATGATCTTGATGGTATGGCAGTAACTTGACCTGGACACCGATCCAAGGACATTCAGCTTTAATGACGATTAGGATCAGTTACCATGGTGATACTAATGATTATAGTTCTAATGCTCGGTCACCCTATATAAGTATATAGACCCCTTGCGTTAGAAGTCAATCTGGGGAACAAAACAAATAAAAGGAGAAATGAGAAATATTTTCAAATCTCAAAACAAAACATAATTGCTTTTAATTTGTGGCTGGCGGATTTTAAAAGCACCGATACCAAACGGTAAGACTCTTTGATACGTTGTAACTTTCCATGTAGGTCGAGAGCAACATCCGGTTCAAACATTCAAGCTCACTTTGTATGCAGTCATTTCCTGACCCATTTTCCCTAGGATGGGAGGGGTAGTCGTAAAACTTCAACGTGTTAAGTTTGCCGGTATTTCTCTTATCTCATCATTTAGATGACCCTGGAGCCCAACCTCATCGTATATTGACTGTTTGTTAGCTCAAGTCTTGTTGATATTGAATTACACGTGTCAGTAAGGTCATTAGTGGCTGTAGATGTTTGATAGCTTTGAATAAAACAGCGATATCAGATGAACAATCAAGCCGGAATAGTTTGAAGAGCTGTTTCGTTACCATGCGCAATCTATCTTTTTTCAAATTAAATTAATTAACTAATTTTCTTCTAAATTCTGATTCAATCGCGTTCAGTGGACCTAAAATAACAAAACAGATGTTGCAGATTGGTTGAAGCGCGCACCGAGGTGAGTAAACAGGCAACTAACCGTGCTCTGCACTCCTATACAACCATCCAATTAGATTCTATCATAGCTCTCAGTACAGCTGCGGTAAGTTGCATTGGCAGTTGCATGCATTTCCATTCGTCTACCGCAAAAGTATGCTGATGAACATGCAGAGTACGGCAACATTGGTCATCGCTTAGAACTAGTGACTTGTGGTTAGGCAACCAATCTCTGGCCACCTCTTGACAAGGTCTACTTCCTTATTTCATCACTTACGCATTACTAATAGTAATGTGGTCGTACAAGGGCTTACATATATAACTTTTGCGCGTGAGCAAGGATAAGAGCAGAATGGTACATGGTATGGAGTGTTACATCATAGCCAAGGATAAGAGCAGAATGGTACATGGTATGGAGTGTTACATCATAGCCAAGGATAAGAGCAGAATATCATGTCTATTTATTAGTTATGGGACGCTACATATGATAAAGAATAAGAAATGATGGCACTTGCTTAAGTTATGGGGAAGTATAGATTATCTATAAGCCAAGGGCAATAGATTAAGCTTAACGTAACCTTTTGGGTAAGGCTTAATATTATCCTTCCCTCCCCACCCTCTCCAGCAAAAATCATGATTTGCATAAGTAAAATTCCCTAGTTCAAAATCACAACTTGAGCTGATCAAGAACTCTCACTTATTTTTTGACATTAACATGCCACATGAACGTAGATGAAACCCTTGGGTACGTCTACGCCGAAACAAGTCAGAAGAGACGACGCGGTCTCGAAACGGCGATGAATAACGTGTGCTCTTTCATTCGCAAGTCTTCGAATTCGCCATCATAGCATTTTCGCTTCCTCAGGGCGTGGAAAAGCTTGTTTTCCCATTAAAATGCTTTAAATGCCTGGCTTGAAAACGATGGCACGAATACACAAGAATGCTTCCGTTCTCTTTACGCACAAGGTCTTTTTTAGTTTCACTGACGTCTGTAAAATTTATATAAATGGATAAAATGAAATTCCCTTTGACACTGAATACAGTTGACGTCCTGCTCCGAAAAACGGCAATCGTATTGAAGGTTTGGCAAAAGTACAGTATATGATATGCGCAGG